>CM062807.1:1357020516-1358220516 GCA_031772625.1 Pinus tabuliformis | reverse complement strand
GGTCTGAACTGTGCGAAGAGGACCCAAATGTGAACATAGTGCTTAGAAGTGGTGTGACTATAGGGGAAGATAAGGGGAAGCGGCGTGAGGAAGATACATGGGTTCGCAAGGCTCCTACAAAGAAACCCGAGTTTGACTTAGAACGCGCAAAGGATATGTTCATGGAAGCTAAGAAGAGCTTCGCAGAGGCCTCCACTTCAGGTAGTAAGGATCAATGAGAGACAGGGATGGATCCTTCTATGCTTATTACCTTTTTGGAGACATGCATGAAACTACTGCGCGACAATAAGGCAGTTAAGGGACTGTAGGAGTTGATCACTAGGTGCGCAGGGTCAGGGGACTCGCGTGTAGTCCGGAAACTGGGAAAGCATGCATTACACACTGGGAAGGAAATGATATTGACGGCGCAAATTGGCGAGTATGAAATGGATCAGGTAATCCTAGACCTGGGTTCGGATGCGAATGTATTACCGAAGAAGACATGGGAAAGCATGGGCAAGCCCTCGTTACAGTGGTCTCCTATTCAATTACGAAATGCGAACCAACATAAGATTTTGCCCATGGGGAGGTTGCAAGGGGTGACAATTGATATCGAAAGCGTGAGCACACAGACAGACTTTGAAGTAATAGAGATTGTTGATGACAACAATCGTTATCCCATGTTGCTAGGAATAGACTGGGCCACTGATATGAATGGAGTCATCAATCTGAAAAAGCAGAAGATGATATTAAAGAAAAAGTCCCTACGCATAGTAGTTCCCCTAGACCCAACCGAAGGAGCACGCTACACTGAACTAGTGCGTGACAATGAAAGCGACGATGAGCTAGATTGTATTTAGCAGATAACCGTGTGAGACCTAGATCAAGTGAACCCGACTGCAGATGGGAGAATCTCGTGGGAACGTGACAACTCCTGTACTTCAGATTAAGACAAAGAAGCAGAACGCTAGCAGAACCGGTTGCATGAAATGACAACGATGAATTGCAATATGATGATTAGATCACTGCATTGCGTGATGATAGAGGCAAGGGAACTGCCAACATATGATGGAGTAACAGCGGTGGATGAATTCATGGACAAATTTGAAAGTGCAGTACCAGAACAACATTGGTATGGTGCGATGGAATGTGCACTGTGCACAACACCCACATGATGGTGGAGTACACATTAGAAGACCATTGGAAACTGGCATGAATGTTGAAGACAAATGTGCTTACGGTTTGGAAGTCCCCAACGTCGAATGAGAGACAGGCAGCTAGGACAAAGCAGCTTGTGCGCCCAGCTTTGTCGATGGGTGCAGAGATGTGCTGTGCAAGCACATCCTAGACTAAGGATCGAAAATCAACACTAGATGCAGAATTAGGAAAAGCAACGCACACCACAACTATTCCATGACGGAGCATTCAAAAAGCTATGTGGAATTATGAACAAAGTTCACCAGGTGAGACGAACTCACTGGGACCTGCACATACTAGTGGTCCGATGGGCCTATAGGGCCATGCACAAGAATCTGAGCGCGGGAATGATTTTGAAGATGACGAGCAGAGTCAAGGCTGTAGCTTTGGAAAAGAATCCTCACGCAATAACTCCCATAATTGGGATAGCGTGTGAGGACCAAAGCGAAGAGATTATGCAGCCACACGAGGACAAACATATGCAGATTCAAGAAGCCATTCAGCGAGGGAACCTTGAGCTTCATGAACTCAAAGAAGATTGGGTACGACTGAAAAAGAGAAGCTTGTTAATGGACGTGGATATCAGAAAACTAGAAACCAAAATCATGCAAGCATTACGCATCGAAAAAAGGACAGGACAATGTATGGGCAGCCCTACCACCGGACTAGAAGATTGTTGTCGAGAATTTCTGGCTATACTACCATGGTTGCAATCGCACCTTATCAGATAAAGTAACCAGGGAAGCACACCGCATAAGGAAGAACGCGAGGTGCTGAATGGTGCGAGGGTAACTAAGGAAGGCCTGCGGACCAGGTTGGAAGGTGACTTGAAGCCTCTCACCAGTGGTGCGACTACCTGACTATCTGTAGGAAGCATAGTCTCAGCACTCCAAGTAGTTGAAAGAGAATGCGGGACTATAAAAGAGTCTGTATGGAAGCTGCGAGAAGCTGCGCGCAGGATCTGTATGATGCACAGGTTGTGTCTGTGCACAAGGGGCTATGCTGCTGTGTGGGTAAGTTGGAAGGTGACCATTGGTGTCACTGTTCATGACAAGAGGTCCAATTTAAGGAAAAAAGGAGCGGGTGGCAGGAAATTAAGACGAGAATTAGGAACGATATTTGGGGCGATCTGCCGCCAAGAAGGCATTAATGATGTACAAGTGGGGGGAAGGGTCGAATTCAAATTCAAAGGTTGCTATAAAAACCCCAGGGCCAACTACAAGGAAACACTTGGTTGTTTGAGAATTGAGCAAGTGCAGAGCATAGAGCATCGCGTACTCTTACCATCCTCAAGTATAGACACAATGACAGTTGCTAGAACAAGAGTGTGGTTCACCAAAGTTACCGCAGAGCCTCATATGGCCCATGAGTAGCATGGAGAGGTGGCAGCTATGCCAGAAGTTCCAAAATCACCATGCATGCCACGACCACAAAAAGACAAGCAAACAATGGGGCCAGTCCGTGTATCCCTAAGAAACCCACTCTTTGGCAAATTGTCAATGGTGGAAATGGAGAAGATCACAGCTCAACAACGAAAAAAGGACACCAATTTGTGCCTCGCGTAGTTGGCTGAGAGGAAGCGCCAAGAACAGGAAGCAGGCACATGACAGAAGGCGGCCAATGCAGCAGCAGCAGGACAGACAGCAGAGACCACAACTGCACCAACCAGAGAGGCCGAGGAAGGCCAGGAGATGTCCTCAGGGTAGAAGACTAGGGAAGTGGACAAGGAGGAGGACCACATGGATCTGAGTACGAAATCAACACAACTCAAGTGGTCACATGACCCAGAGCAAACAACCCTAGGAAGAAAGAGAAAGCCACAGAAGGTGATCTATTGGATATCAACAAGTCGATTCGGGAAGTCGTGAAGGACGCGCTCTAGGGATTGTGGATGGAGCAGATCACTATGTTTGGGGTGCTCAATGTGCAGCTACAATGTTTATAGGTACAACACCCCAAAACAAGCACAGGTGGATGGGCTCCGCGCAAAGATCACCGCATGAGCTGAGTGACTCGGGATGAGTCACGATGATTGTGTTGGGGGCCTGTTGGGCAGCGGATCACCCCATAGCATGTTTTTGGGGCTTGAAGCCCAAATTTTGGTCAAGTGTAATGTAAAGACCCTACGAAATATGGGCACGGAGCACGAGAGTCTAGGGTTGTGCGCCCTAAGATAATGTAATTTAATGTAAAGTGTGTTGACCTACCCATGGTCCGCAGACCATGGGATCGTATAAATAGAGAGAGGCTCTAAGTGTAAAGTTAGCTTGAATTTTAACAAGTATGAGATAGATGCAAAGGCATGGTTAGAAGATAGAAGTGAAATCTAAAGTGTATTGGGTCGTAGTGGTAGGTAGAGGCTTTGCGGTTGAGTGCGCAGAGGCCTAGTAGAGTCCGCAGCTGAGTGTGCGGACCCCTACAGCTAAGTGTGCAAGGCGGAGTCAGGTCTTGTTATAGACATTTTTGTGCCCTACAACCCCAAGCATGAAATGTCCATAAACCAAGGGCTCCTAAGTCCCTAAAAGTGTTGTTCTAACCCCTAAAGGAACAAGGTCAATAGATTACAGCTTCTCCTAGAAGTTCTCCATGAGAAACTACTCAAAATTGGTCAAAACAGGATCATTGCAGCTGCTCCACTGGCTAAGTGCGTTGCATCTCACCTAGATACACTGTGAGGGTGCGTTGCATTTCAAAAGTCCCTTCTATAGGGTGCGATGGGCGAGAAATGACAAATGGAAGTGTCATTCCGCGAGGTGGAGAGGCAATGAAAGCTTCCAGAATCTTCTCCTGTGACACTTGCCTCACTGAATTCGACCAAGGATGAGTAAGAGGCCCTCAGTCTCCAAGTGGAAGCAAGAACTATCAGAGGGAAGACACTAATCAAAACACAAGCTAACTCATCTCCCTTACAGATATCTATATATGGATCCCTCATCCCAGAGATCCCGAGGTTGGAATTTTGCATATTGTAAGGAATTGCTGTTGGTTTTTAAGACAAACATCAGATTGTTGGGTGATCTATGCTTTGTTTGAGGTGAAGAGGGGCTTCTTTGCTGGGAGGTTGATGCTGGGTCAGAACAACTGGCTGTAACTCCTCCTGGATCTTTTCTTGTTTATCAATAAAAGCTATTTGAGTTTTCTTCCATGCTTTTGTGTCATTGATGCTTGCTACATTTGTATGGTCAATTTACATCTGATCCTAGATTGTTTATGATTATAGATCCATGTCTTTGTATAGTGCTATGCTTCTGTGATCTTACAGGTACTTTGTGAAGCTGGGCGTGAAAGGGAGCAGGTAGCTGGGGACTATCAAAGAAGAGAGGGATCGAATCAAAGGATTAGCGCAAGACAGAGGTTGGTCTTTCTATTCCTCTCTATCTTTAACTCATAAAGGAAAAACATAAGTAGCTTTTCTCTATTTTTTTCTAAGGCAGCTGTCACACCTTAGTGGGATAGAGCAGTTCTAAATAGACACTTTTCCCTGTAACAAAATGGCGACTTCGCTGGGGAGCTAATTAGTTAGTTTGTTTATCATTCTTTGTTGTTTGTTTCATAAACTTACAAGTAGCATTCGAACTGCATTTGCCATAACAAATGCAAAGTAGATAACTGCTGCTTCAATCCATTCACTGGATCTGTTTATGATTTAAATAGCTGATTCACAAACTATCTGATTGCCATTGTGATAGCTCTTAGATCCTCCTTAGATCTACCCCTGATTGTTGCATTACTGATTGCTTTTTACTCGGCCAAAAACCAAGAACTGAACTGCAAACTGTGACCCGGAACCCGAACAGAGTCTCGTTTCTGGCCCAGCGCAGGTACTGTTCAGAGATTCTGAATTTCAGCGCACTTCCCGAGTGGACAACCTGCACTGCATTTCAGATTCTCTGTGTTACAGGTGTGCTGATCAGACTAGCTCTGTGTAGCTGTGGCTTCTGTGCTTCATTCTTTCCAGTTCTATCCCTAAATTTTGCTGCCTGTGATCAGTATATGTCTGTTTGAAACCCCTTTTCCTTGCTGTTATTCCGCCTCCTTTGTACAAAAGAATTGTAGATGTTTTTGTGTGTTTGTTGAGTCATTTACAGTTCTCCTTTGCAAAAGTAGCATAATCATACTGTCGTCCTTTGATTTGAATCTGTCGCAAGTGTCGATTTCGATCGTAGGAAAAAGTTTGATTGCTGTTGATGGTCGATTATCCTATTACTATTGCTTTTGGTCTGAATTTGTAATTTTCTAGTGTCAAGAACGAGTGTTCATTTCAAAATCGTAAGGTGTCGTAATCATCTCTATTTTTGATTTCGAAAAAAAGCTTGTTTATATTTGTCGCTTGAAAAGAAATTCAGATTTGTACATCAACTTTCTTTTTAGCATCCATATACTAAGAAAGTCGAAAACAAATACATGCATGTGCATTTGCATATAGACAGTCTGTTTGGCTTGATTTAGGAAAGTGCATTTAGAGTGTGCTCTTTGCTCTTTGTGAAAAGATTTTGTCTTTCTTTTCCCTAGTAGCTAGGATTTTCATTGCACAAAAGAGATAAAAAGTTTGTTTATCATCTTTAGATTGCATTTTAGGAATTACATCTACATCTCGTGGTGAACCCAAAAGGAAAACTTCATAAACAAGATCAACTTAAAATAAATTCAATGAATCTAACAACGCTTTGGAACTTAACGCACAACATATAGAAGTCTAGGCTAGAGACATATTCCGGAGTCGTAAAGCCTAGTAACTATTGTTCTCACTGATGGTTGGGTGATTCCTCCACTTTGAGACGATAAGTGCCAGTACAGACTTGTGCTCCCACGTACCGTCGAGTATATTTTGGGAGACCCCTATAGGCTTAAATCCTTTATCCATAGGAAGCCGTGTCTGCCGCCCTATCGATCGCAATGCACTGAACACAGCATTCGGGAAGATTGATTGCCGTACTGTAAAAAGTATTCTGCAGTTTTGCGATTGGTTTGGTACTCCCTCTACCTAGATTTCTAGAGTAGTCCCTTTCATTCCTTTTCAGACTCCTTAACGGAAAAGGTCCATCTGAGCACTTGTCACTTCAGGCTCATTAAAAATCGAAGGTGACTAGAGTCATCTTTTGTTTTTTCTCGACTCTTAAAAACTGAAAAAACAAGTTGTGTCAAAGCGTCTAAAATTCATTTAATTCGGAAACATACTTCCCCTTTATTTTAGTTGATCGAGTAATCCGAAATCGTGGAAGAAAGTCAATTGAAACCCCATCGTTTGCGGAGGCTTATGAGTCAACCGTCTTTGTCTCCAGAATCGAAGCCAGTACGGACAAAGCGAACTTGTTTAACCAGTTCCAAATCTCCTATTAAAGTTAGAACAAGTGTTCCAACGACATCTGAGACTCCGGTTACTCCAAACATTTCTGGAATCCCTGCCTCTACAGAAAAAGTTCGGCAGCAACAGAAGGACAGTGATACTGATCCTAACCTGAGAGTAAACACTTGTGTTACCGAACCAGTTCCATCTACAACCGGTTCGGAAAGTCTTGCTCTTCAAACATCTGTCGCTGCTGATTCCATACCTTCTTCGGCACCAGAAATATTCTACGGACCTGACGGTCTTCCCCTTCCACCTGGTCTGATTGCCATAGAAGAAATTGTAGAAGATCCTCCAACAAGTACTCCAACCCAATTTGAAGTCGGGATCACTCTATATCCTTCTTCATCAGAAGTTAGTCTACCACCAGCGGAAGTTCCTGTAGAATCGCTAGGTAATCTTTTGGATAGACTACAAATGTCTGAACAACCGTCAACATCTAGGATTGTGTCGTCTGACACAGCGACGGCAGAACTCCCTGCTATCACTCCGACAATGTTCACCGGTATACCATCTGTCCCGACTAGCTCTCAACCGCTAGAAGGAGCCCACTCAGGGGATATTTCGACGGTATGGTCTGTTCCTGTTTGTTCATCCGGAAACTCTTATGTTGACTCTCAACAAATTGATCCATTTGGAAGTCAATTTGGGCAGTCCGGCCCCCAAGGGCAAACCATTCCCTTGAGTTCTGGATTACCACCGTATGGGGGGCAGTATACCCTTTCATTATCCCCTCCGGGAGGATATCCATACATGAGTTCACAACAACATTTAGGTTATACTGGAATTACCTCAAGCGGTTGGGTACCTATACTACCTCAACAACCAAGAGTTGTATACTCGATGCAACAATGCTTACCTACGTCAAATATCCCAACTACGCCAGCTATTGTGACGGTGTCGCAAGTTCAAGCGCTGCCTGTTGTATGCCAACCTCAGGTTTCTCAGGTTGTAATGCAACAGCCCCTTGACCCTGTGACTCAACCACAATCGCCGACTGGTGGAATGACACAGGTTCAGACGGGTACAATTACCCCTCATCTTGGTCAAACTGTTAGTATCGGGCAACAACACATGAATTCACAACCATGGCTAGTGCAATACCAACAACCGTAATTCCAACAAGTATACCAAGGTTCTGAGCAACAAATCTTTGCAAATAGTGGATAGCCGTATATTCAAAACGGTCAAAATCAACCATTTTACAATGGTCATGCCCACCAACCTTACCAAACATACCAGCATCAAATGCATTATGCCGGTATGCAAAGACCAACTGCTCAGGTAATCCCATCTTATCCTGGGTATGCTTCACCTAACCTGAACCAACAGTTACCCTTTGTGGCAACTTTAGAGTTACCTGATTTAAATCGGTTAACAAACAATCCAATCGCTTACGCCCCTTGGTGGCCAGCGATTCCACATAAACTTCCATCAGATATTCCTAAATTTAATGGAAATCCAAGTGAAGATCCATCGAATCATGTGATGACCTTTCATCTATGGTGTTCATCAAACACCTTAAATGATGATTCGATAAGACTTCGCCTCTTTCAGAGGACGTTAACGGGTCCGGCGGTAAAATGGTACATCGAATTGCCTAGAGCTTCATTCGACAACTTCAGTACCTTAGCCACGACTTTTTTAACCCATTTTCAGTTACCAATAAGGTACGAAACGGGAACAGAACTTCTTACCAATTTCAAACAGACAACAGCCACTCACATATCTGATCACATACATGAGTGGCGATGTCGTCATAGAATGGTAAAAACGTATGTCCCCGATCAGTTCTTAGCTGAATGGTTTATCAAGTCATTACTACCTTCCATCACGGAAGATGTGGCAAAGGGGGGAGTCGTAACAGAAGAGCAAGTTATCGCTCGGGCGCAATATCTAGACTTGATTTACACTCAGTCCGGCACGCTCTACGATAAAATACCTGACGCCCCTAGACCGGAATTCTCAATTCCTCCTCCTCCTAAATCAAACAATGACTCTCATGCCGGCGATGGCGTGATTGGCACAACAGACACGAAATCGACGAAGGCTACATCCAAAAACGCCTGTAAGATTTCAAGTCAAAATGCAAAAGATGAACTTCTTGCTTCGGAAGTTAATGCCGTATCGACAGATAAAGGCAAAGAAACCAAACAACCAGGGAGCAAGAAGAAAGGCAAAGGGAAGAAGAAGAAACAGGAGGAATCATCACCTGAAAAATCCTCTTCAAACCCTCTTGGAAATAGGAAACCAAAAAATCCATGCCTTATATGCGATGAGGATCATTGGACCGCAAATTGTCCACACAGAGCTAAGGTTAAGAAATTCTTCAAGAATTCAAAAACCTCCACAGTGTTAACTGATCCGTTTCCAAATCCAGGAACAAATCTGGTTGAAAGTGAAAATGCTTCCCCGTCTCAAGTGCTAATGTTGTCAGTTTCAAAACAACAAAATGATGCTTTGATATCGACAAGGAACAAAGATTATGGGAATCCACAGCTGTCGAACAACAAGGATAAAGAGCAACCTAGTAGTTCGACAACAACTTCGACAGAAGTTGCGCCACCTACCATTCCTGAATTGATGATAAAACCGCCAAAGGGAGTAGTACACAAGTTGACATTTAATCCCCGCGCTAGAGCGGCACAACATTATAATATAGTGGAAGATTTGGCCCAATCGCCATCCGCTATGTCGACTCTTGAAGTACTACATAATTGCCCATCCCAAAGGCAGGCTTTATTATCAGCCATTGGTGGGATAGACCCAAAGGATTCTAATCTTGTATCCTTCGACCATAAAGGATACGATCCTCAGTTACCAGCTCAACTAGCTTTCCTTGTTCAAGTGAAAGCCCTCAACAAAACTGTTCATCGAACAATTATTGATGAGGGGGCATCTACATGCATTATGTCGATGAGTTGCTGGAAAACTTTAGGATCTCCAACCTTGTCGCGATCTTCGACGACATTAAAAGCATTCGACGGAAGGACATATACCCCATATGGTATTCTAAGTAACTTGAAAGTTGAACTAGGAGGGAAAACGGTAGAAATAGATGTTGAAGTAATCGATGGAAATCTTGATTACAACATCCTACTAGGAAGGCCATGGATATATGCTATGGCGGCTGTTGTGTCGACCTATTTTAGGAAGATTGCATTTCCCTTTCAAGGAGGGATTACAATCGTCGATCAACAAAACTTCCTCCCCAATGGTTCTCAAGTTACAGGAAGCATTCCCATGATCCATGGAAGCCCTCATTCACTTCAAAATATCGGAGTAGGCCTATTAAAAGATCCTATACTAATGGGAACTTTCACCCTTCCACCTCCAATCAACCTGGCAGAAGTGGCATCGATAGGAACCTGCTACATGATATCTTCTAAAAAGATCTCAGAAAATGATATCGACATGGATGATGCAATGGTTTTGTCCCCAAGCCCAAAGGAAATATTGTAGCAATCAATGTTCCTAGCATGGGAGGCAAACCCAAATCAATGCTCATCAAGCATTTGGATAGATAGGTCTAAATAATATGGTACCCCTTCAGATCCTTGGTCGCAAATGCATGTCACCGACGAAGGAATTGTCCAATCATTGGTAATTGAAGGAGCACCATGGAATGATTCCCACCATCGTTCCCTTCTTCCGGATTGTGGAGAAGATACTCAAGATGACCTTTATCATCCTTCAGTTTTTGATTTTCTATCAAATACTGTAAACATGGTGGATTCCGAGTGAAACTTGTCCAATATTGAAAAGACTATCGCCATAAATATCTCGACCAAAACAGATGTTGTAGAGAATATTTATGTCGACAAATGTTGTTCTCCTTCAGAACTAGAGATATATAACGCTCTTTTTCGCGAATTCAGAGATGTCTTTGCTTGGTCATATGATGAAATTCCAGGCATTGACTCGAGTATCGTTGAACACGAAATTAAGATGTATCCAAATGTCAAACCAGTACGAAAACGGCTACGGCAGGTGCACCCCAAGAAAGCCGTTGCCATTAAGGCAGAAGTTGAAAAACTTCTCCATGCTGGTTTCATCTACCCGGTTCCTCTAACCGATTGGGTATCGAATATTGTCCCTGTTATGAAAAAACAAGGAACAATTAGAGTGTGCGTCGATTATAGGGATGTAAATCAAGCTTGTCCAAAAGACAACTACCCTACACCCTTCATTGACCAGATAATTGATGAATGCGCCGGATGCGAAATCTTTTCATTCATGGATGGATTCTCTGGGTATAATCAAATAAATATCCGCCCACAGGACCAGTCAAAGACTGCATTTATTTGTCCGTGGGGCACATTCGCATATCGAAAATTACCCTTTGGTTTAAAGAACGCAGGGGCGACGTTTCAGAGGGCAATGAATTATGCCTTCCATGACATCAAAAACATCGTTCAACCATACCTCGACGACCTTCCAGCTCATTCGCGAAAGCGGACTGATCACCCGCAGCATTTAAGAGCGATATTTCTACGTTGCCGACACTACAAGATACGACTCAATCCACACAAATGTGTATTTTGCATCAGTTCTGGTCGTTTACTTGGCTTTGTAGTCTCAAAGGACGGGATTCGTCTCAACCCATGGAAGGTCCAGGCAATCATAAATTTGCCT
This sequence comes from Pinus tabuliformis, assembly GCA_031772625.1. NCBI lineage: Eukaryota > Viridiplantae > Streptophyta > Pinopsida > Pinales > Pinaceae > Pinus > Pinus tabuliformis. Next base: position 1,358,209,358 of record CM062807.1, on the reverse strand, counting down.
CCACCTTCGAATTTTCTTCAGATTCAGAAACTCCAAGGGAAAGCGAACTTTTTGAGGAGGTTCATTCCAAATTACGCCGAACTTGCTAAAGGTTATACACGTCTTTTGAAAAAGGAAGTACCCTTTGTCTGGGATCAGGTTGCGCAAGCTTCCTTTGATGCTACAGCGCAAAAAATCTTACGAGCAGGATACTTCTGGCCAACAATGTTCAAATACTGCATAACCGCAGTCAGAAGTTGTCATGCTTGTCAAATTTTCGATAGCAAAACCAGAAGACCACCCGCACCTCTGCAACCAATAGTTGCTGTTGGGCCATTCGCCAAATGGGGCATCGATTTCATGACATGTAACCCCACCTCGACCGGGGGGCATGGGTACATCATAGTCGCAGTTGACTATTTTACCAAATGGGCTGAGGCGATGCCTACATTAGATAATACTGGTGAAACAACTGCCCTCTTCTTTTTCAATCATGTAGTCGCCAGATTCGGCGTGCCGCAGGCTATAGTCACAGATCATGGATCGCATTTTCGCAATCACATGATGGTCGAATTAGCTGCCAAACTAGGGTTGTCTCACGACAGCTCTACTCCATATTATCCGCAAGCCAATGGACAAGTTGAAGCAATCAACAAGGTCCTCAAACGCATGCTGCAAAGGATGATTGGAGTTCACAAAAGAAGATGGCACCTAATCCTGTACTCATCTTTGTGGGCTTACCGAACATCGGTAAGGAATGCAACCGGGTTCACACCTTTCCAACTGGTATATGGCCTGGAAGCAGTCTTACCAATCCAGTGTGAAATCTCGTCTCTCAAACTCGCAATTGATCTCCTCCCCGGAACTTCAGAAGAAGAAGCTCGTTTCTTGGAATTAATCCAATTGGATGAAACCCGTCGTGATGCCGCTTTGGCTAACGAAGCCCATAAGAAATGAGTCAAGGCGCAGTTCGACAAAAATGTCAAACCCCGTGTCTTCTCAGAAGGTGACTTGGTCTTGCTTTACGACCAAGAATCCGATAAATTGGGAGCAGGTAAATTTAAGTCTTTATGGATGGGCCCCTATATTGTTAAACGAGTGTTAGCAAAAGGAGCCTACGAGTTAATGGATTATGACGGAATTCCACTGGCGCAACCTCGTAATGGGTTGTACCTCAAGCATTACTATGTGTAATGGTAACCTGTGTGCTTTTGTTATGTTTTTGTTTTCGCTAAAGTGTTTATTTTGTTCAAGTAATCCACTTTTTACATTTGTTGTAGATGTCAAACCTATTGGAGTCATGTGTTGGATATGCCGACGAAGCGAGTCGTAGTTCGCGGAACCTATCTTCTGCAGCCTGGGCTATTTTTGATCCAAGCGGTGAGTTAGTAAGTTTCAGAGGGGTATGTATTGGTCGATCAACAAATAACATCGCTGAATATAGCGCGTTGATAGAACTTCTCTCTGATGCCATCACACATGGTATACGCCGACTAATTGTCAGGCTAGACTCACAGCTCGTAATACTACAACTCAATGGTATATATTCCGTCCGAAACCCAGCTATTTATCGCATGTTCCTAAGGGTTAAGATTTTGGAAAGACAATTTGATTTTATTCAATATCAACATATTTCCAAAAACTTAAACACATTAACTGACTCATTAGCAAATTATGTGTTAGATAGACATTTGCGACATTTATAAAAAGAAACATACTATCAATGTTTGCATTTGGATCATGTAACTTAACCAAAGTAAAACTCCGAAAATCAAAAATATATATAACTGTTTATGGTTTACACATAATGTTCTGTAACCAAGACAAAATCGGTCAAATGACCCAAAAACTCAAAATGCTAGGGGGCACCCTAGTCTAATGATGCTCGTGATAGCAAGTCACAGCCTGTGCGATCATGCGTAAGAGACGAGTCCATCGTCTGGGCACACCAGTAGTATGCTGCTGTAACCTCAAAGGTAGCTCGTCAGTCCTCACATCTGGAATACCAAGAGTGAGGCCCTCAACCTACTCCTGTAATGCTGTGAGAGTCTCAGCCACATCGAGGTCGCGAAGGATAGCCCTTCCGACGGCCTCTCCTGCTGGGGCAGCAGCCGGTACTCTCAGGCGAACTACTGGACGAATAGGACCAACATCTGCATGTACACAAAAGTTTGATTAAAGTCTTGATAGAATAAAGCACAAGGACATTATAAACAAAAAACAATAAACAGGGATATGGTCAAAGATTTTACCAATGGCGCCCCACTTCTCGCCATCCGGAAGTACTAAATCTGGATCACCCCGGAAGTCCATGCCAGCATATGGATACTCAGAATAAACCATCTCCTGACGATCAAACCACCTGAAGAAGGTATCAGAAAATGAAATCTGAGACTGGCCAGCATGCCTAGACATATGGTCAACCCATCTCTGCATACGTGGTTCAGTAGGAGAAGGTAAATCGAGTGCAATGTACTGCGGCTGCATCAATGGTATCTTCTCCAAGGCAAAGGCAGCTCCTACCTGGTCCAGACGGCGCCGAGAATCATCCACAGAATCTCCCGAAATCAGCTGATGAAAATCAAGGGGGAAAAAGCACCTCCAAAGCTCCAACAAACCAAAGTTCAAATGAAATGGTAAAATGAGAGGTAAAAACACTTTTTCATTACTTTTTACGTAGTTCAAAGTAAAATATTTGTGTTCTAACTCATTTTCAAGCATATATTGTTCATTTCTGACTAGTTTGATGAAGCAGTTAAAGATACAGTACAATCTTGGAAAGAACAGAGCTATTTATGGTAAAATAAAAAAGGGACCATTTAATCAAGCAGTTTTAGCACATAGTTCAAGCTTGTTAAAAAATAAACATAAGACATGAGCAAATGTTTCCACCCGCGTTTAAGCTCGTTAAAAAATGAACTATTCCCCGGTAAATAACCATCATGAATATAGTACTTCAGCCATTAAAGCCTTGGTCATGTTTGCACCGTCACCTCCACTTTTCATTGGCCGATCATTCACCTCCATTTGATTGTTTACCCATTTTGAGGAACAGCTGCGAAGAGTGATTTCACTAGCCATCCTTGTGACACTACCGTGACTGGAAAATTCCAAACCTTACCTAGAATCAGCTGCTACCCGTTTTATCACTCGTTCCTCAAAAGACGAGTCTCCTTTAAGCTCTTTTCAACTGACTTGTAAAATATGAAAAGATTGCTGAGCCATTGGCCTTTCCAGCTCGTTAAAGGGACAAGAAGTGCTATCCCTCCTCTAGATTTTAATCTTTTTGGACCTGAGGGATTATTACACAAAAAGATCGAGCGCTTGTTTTGTTCGGCTCGTTAAAAGTATCGAAAATTCATCCCTTCTGTATTGTTTTATACTTTTTCGGACTTAAGGGATTAGATGACGAAAAAAGAATTTTGGAGTTACCTTTACGTTCCTTTTCAGACTCTCTAAAATTGAAAAGGACCGAGTTATCTTTGTCGTTAAACTCGTTAAAAATATTAATAGCGACAAACTTGTCTATAGACGAGAACGAGTTTCACTATCGCTAGGCTCGTTAAAACATAACGATGGGTTTGCCCGAAGGGAAAATTATAGAACAAGCATATGTTATCCTCCTCAAGCTTGACAAAAATAAAGAGGTACTGGTCAGCAATGACTGGGGAAAAATTGGGAAGAAAACTCAAAGAAACTTTGTTGGTAGCAAGTCGCTCTTGAACATGACACTTCCACTCCGTGTCCGAGTCGGGTTGGGTTGTTTCATTCACCGGTCACATCACCATGGTCACGCCATACCATCCATATTTGGGGTTAATGCTACCGATCCATCACATCAGTGTCGCCGATATGTTCAAGAGAAGTCATTCAGTGAATTCAACTGTGCCTCACCCACTACCATACATTATACTCCATTCTTTCATGATTGCCACTCTGAACCTTATATCACCAGATCGTTTTCACCTCCATTAAATTCATTTGCTCCGTTCCGTGTCATTGATGTGGGATTCATTAAGGCCCTCTTGTGACGGATCACTTCTTGTCGACATCAGCTCATTATCCAAGAAGTTGATCTAGGAACACCCCATTCAGTACTTTGAAGCTTGCATGCCTCAATGGCAAGTTTCTCACTTCCGGCGACATGTTTACATCAATGGCCTTCGACCGAAAGATTTTGCGTGGTGTTCGACGCCAAGTCCTTTATTCACACCACGTGAATTGTACTGCAGTACCTTGAGGGTCATTATCATTATCGGTGATTCCTCTCGCGCTTGTTAACAATTTACATCATTGACTGGTAATCAAGCGATGTCTTTCCATGTTCGACTTCAGAACATTTCTCACATGGATCGACTTGTACTTCGAGTGAAGATTAGATGAGATTGAAGACCCCAGATCTAGTTTCATCCATCCGGGCTGCGATATATATTCAGGGAAATAAAAACATTAAATGTACATCATTGCAGCACAGATAATCATCCTACCAAAAGGATGATGGCTCTATCAGAATCATCAGTCTACACTCAGACGATTGTCTGTCCTATGTACATGAAAATGAATTTATAAAGCTGAGCATGGGAATGCCCGCCTCAGCTAGATCATGAAAATATTATGAAGATAATGTATTGTATTGTATTTTATTACAGGTCTCCTCCTAGCATTGAAAGAACTTCGGATCCTCATAATAAAGCATTTCACCCGACACCAAAAGGTTAATGGCCTCATAATTTAGGGGGCAACTGTTATAGACATTTTTGTGCCCTACAACCCCAAGCATGAAATGTCCATAAACCAAGGGCTCCTAAGTCCCTAAAAGTGTTGTTCTAACCCCTAAAGGAATAAGGTCAACAGATTACAGCTTCTCCCAGAAGTTCTCCATGAGAAACTACTCAGAATTGGTCAAAACAGGATCATTGCAGCTGCTCCACTGGCTAAGTGCGTTGCATCTCACCTAGATACACTGTGAGGGTGCGTTGCATTTCAAAAGTCCCTTCTGTAGGGTGCGATGGGCGAGAAACGACAAATGGCAGTGTCATTCCGCGAGGTGGAGAGGCAATGGAAGCTTCCAGAATCTTCTCTTGTGACACTTGCCTCACTGACGACCAAGGATGAGTAAGAGGCCCTCAGTCTCCAAGTGGAAGCAAGAACTATCAGAGGGAAGACACTAATCAAAACACAAGCTGACTCATCTCCCTTACAGATATCTATATATGGATCCCTCATCTCAGAGATCCAGAGGCTGGTATTTTTCATATTGTAAGGAATTGTTGTTGGTTTTTAAGACAAACATCAGATTGTTGGGTGATCTATGCTTTGTTTGAGGTGAAGAGGGGCTTCTTTGCTGGGAGGTTGATGCTGGGTCAGAACAACTGGTTGTAACTCCTCCTGGATCTTTTCTTGTTTATCAATAAAAGCTATTTGAGTTTTCTTCCATGCTTTTGTGTCATTGATGCTTGCTACATTTGTATGGTCAATTTACATCTGATCCTAGATTGTTTATGATTATAGATCCATGTCTTTGTATAGTGCTATGCTTCTGTGATCTTACAGGTACTTTGTGAAGCTGGGCGTGAAAGGGAGCAGGTAGCTGGGGACTATCAAAGAAGAGAGGGATCGAATCAAAGGATTAGCACAAGAAAGAGGTTGGTCTTTCTATTCCTCTCTATCTATAACTCATAAAGGAAAAACATAAGTATCTTTTCTCTGTTTGTTTCTAAGGCAGCTGTCACACCTTAGTGGGATAGAGCAGTTCTAAATAGACACTTTTCCCTGTAACAGGTCTGTAACTGAACTTGAGTATTAATAAAGATAAGATTGACTCAGAATATTGTGCATCTGCTTGTAGATCTGTATTTCTATGTTCTGGTTATTCTTTATGCATTTATATTATTTTCAAGTACACATGCTAATCTGAAAGTTGAACAAGTAATAAGAATATTGGGTCCGCACAAACTAAGCTAAGCACTAATATAATAGTAAGTATCGGATCGGATTGGAACAATACGAAGGTGCATGTGTGTTGTGAAGAATAGGAAGCTACACGAAGCAACGCAGCTTCCTATTTGGATCGCGAACCTCCAGAACCCTCATCAAGACATCCCTAGGGTATGAAAACTTGGTTCTAGCACCCTCCCATACTACTTCGGGTGAGACCTCAGCTCACGCTCCACGGACTATTTCTGAAAGGGCCAGTAGTACCAGGATTTTCTTGGCTAAACTCACTGCTGAACCTGGGTTAGTGTTATGGGGAAAAGTATCCGACTCGGATGACCCTATCCCTACTCTAAAGGTGACAGTCTTTAGCAACAACTGAAAGTAAAGCTTTGATGTTTTCCTTTATGAAAGTACAGAGAGAAGGAAGAAGAGATTAACCAACCTGGTGTCTTTCGCTTAGTCGATCCTTATCCTCTCTCTTTGTCTCTTGTTCCCAGCTCCTTGCTCTCTTTGCCGGTCCAGCTACACACAGATCCTGCACAAACAAGAGAGGAAACTACAAGATACAAGTACTCATAACTGATGCATGGATTAGAGTGAATCAAATATACATGTAAATACAATACATCAATGCAATACAAGTATATAGGAGAACATGCAAAACTTTATTGATAGAAGTAACAAGGTTCTGAGAAGGTTACAACCAATGATGGTTCCAATCCAGCAGCACCTCCCCAGCAGCAAGAACTCTCCTCTTCACCTCTAGTAAAACAATCACCCAATAGCTCTAACTGTAAACCAACAGCACCTCCTTGCTTTACATAAAATTCCAGCCTCCTTAGACCTCATAGAAGAGCTCTATATATAGGAGAGAAGAAGAGAGGATGAGTCAGCTTGAGGTTGGCATAGAGCTGACTAGTGTCCTCTCCCTCTTCAGTTAATCTTCAGTTCTTGAGTCCACTTGGAGATCCTTGCTTACACATGGTGATCAAGTACCTCTTACTCATCACAGGGCGAATCTCATGAACCAAGTGTCAGTTTGGAAGCTTCCTGGGCAGTTGACACCTTGCAGAATGACTGTGCCACTTGGCCAATCTCGCCCAGCGCAGGTAGCCTTCATTAGATTTGACTTCCAGCGCAGGTACAAGGAGGAGCAGTTGCATTCCAGCGCAGATGCTCAGTGGAGCAGCTGACATGATCCAAAATTAGCCTGTTTTGAAGTGTTTTCAGGTGGAGAACTGATTGGAAGTGCTGTTGTTTGATGACCTTGTTCTTTTAGGGGTAAGAACAACATGTTTAGGGACTGAGGATCCCTGCGATTATTGACATTTCATGCTCCATGATGCGAGGCACAAAAATGTCTATAACAGTTGCCCCCTAAAGTATGAGGCCGTTTATCGGGTGAAATGCTTTATCTAGAGGGTCCGAAGTTCATTCCAGTGTTGAGGAGGCGCCCTGTAATACAATACAATACAATACATTATTTTTCATTCTATTTTCATGATCTAGCTGAGGCGGGCATTCCCATGCTCAGCTTTTATAAATACATTTTGGTACATATGACAGACGATCGTCTGAAGGTAGACTGATAATTTTCTGCTGAAATTATCATCCTTTGAATAGGATGATCATCTGTTGCAATGATGTACATGACAAATGATTTTATATTTCCTGAATATATATCGCAGCCCGGATGGATGAAACTAGATCCGGGGTCTTCAAACTCGTTCGATCTTCACTCTAAGTACAAGTCGATCCATGTGAGAATTGCGCTGAAGTCGAACATGGAAAGACATCGCTTGATTACCGGTCAATAATGAAAACCGTTAACAAGCGCGAGAGGAATCACCAATAATGACGATGACCCTCAAGGTACTGCAGTACAATTCACGTGGCGTGAATAAAGGACTTGGCGTCGAACGCCACGCAAAATCTTCTGGTCGAAGGTCATTGATGTATACCTGTCGCCGGAAGTGAGAAACCTGCCATTGAGGCATGCAAGCTTCAAAGTACTGATGGGGGTGTTCCTAGATCAACTTCTTGGATAATGAGCTGAAGTCGACAAGAAGCGATCCATCAAAGGAGGGCCTTAATGAATCCCACATCAATGACACGGAACGGAGCTAATGACTTTAGTGGAGGTGAAACAAACTGTGACATATGATTCAGGGTGGCGATCATGAATGGATGAAGGATAATGTATGGCAATGGATGGGACACGGTTGACACTTTCAGAATGACCCCTCTTGAACATATAACGACACTGATGCGATGGATCGGTAGCATTACCCCAAATGTGGATGGTTTGGCGAAGACCATGGCGATGAGATCGGTGAATGAAACAACCCAACCCGATGTGGTACGGAGGAAAAGTGTCATGTTCAAGAGTGACTTGCTACCATTAAACTTTGATGTTCTCCCAATTTTTCCCCAGTCATTTCTGACCAGTACCTCTTTATTTTTGTCAAGCTTGAGGAGGATAACATATGCTTGTTCTATAACCTGCCCTTCGGGCAAGCCCATCGCTATGATTTAACGAGCCTAGCGATAGGGAAACTCGTTCTCGTCTAAAGACAAGTTTGTCGCTATTTAATCATTTTAACGAGTCTAACGACAAGGAAAACTCGGTCCTTTTCATTTTTAGAGAGTCTGAAAAGATACAGAAAGTCAACTCCATGATTCCTTTTTCGTCATCTAATCCCTTAAGTCCGAAAAAGTATAAAACAATACAGAAGGGATGGCTATTCGGTACTTTTACGAGCTGAATAAGACAAGCGCTCGATCTTTTTGTGTAATAATCCCTCAGGTCCAAAAAGATTAAAATCTAGAGGAGGGATAGCTTTCGGTCGTTTTAACGAGCTAGAAGGCCAAAAACTCGGCAAACTTTTCATATTTTACGAGTCAGTGAAAAGAGCTCAAAGAAGACTCGTCTTTTGAGGAACGAGTGATAAACAGGGATAGCAATTGATTCCAGGTACAAATTGGAATTTTCCAATCACGGTAGTGTCACAAGGATGGCTAGGTGAAATCACTCTTCGCAGCTGTTCCTCAAAAAGGGTAAACACACATATGGGGGTGAACGACCGGCCAAATGAAATGGAGGTGATGGATGAAAACACGACCAAGGCTTTTAAGGCTTATAAATTTACGATCACAATGGTTATTTACCGAGATAGGTTCATTTTTTTAATGAGCTTGAACTTTGGCGGAAAAACTTTGCTCACACTTTTCTATTTTTTAACGAGCATAAATTCTGTGGTAAAACTGCTCGATTCATGGTCAAATTTAATTTTTTACTTTTACTAGCTTTTCTCTTTTCAAATGTAGTACTTCATCTTCAATTGCTACAACAAATTTTGTTAGAAATGGACAATATTTGCATGAAAACGAGATTATAACCCTAATATTTAACTTTAAACTGTGTAAAAGTCATCAAAAGGGGTTTTTACCTCTCATTTACCATTTCATTTGCATTTTGCTTGTTGGAGCTCTGGAGGTGCCTCTTTTTCCTTGATTTTCACCAGCTGATTCCGGGAGATTCTGTGGACGATTTTCGGCGCCGTTTGGACCAGGTAGGAGCTAAACCTTATCCCTTCACTTTCATGGTTTCCTTTTTCAGTTTCATGCATGTTTTTCAGGGTTTCTGAGCCCCAGGGGTTTCATCAGGGCGCCCTGGCATCAGCGCAGGTTCCCCTTTCGAAAATTGCGCTGTATTTCAGGCAGCCTTAAGGCAGACTGCCTTACAGCGCAAGGGGAAGCCTCTCTGCCTGCGCTGGGCCTAGAAAAGCTGACCTTGCATGTGTTTTTTGATGATTTTTTTCGCCAGATTTTCATCAAAATCAGGAACTTACTCCTTCTCTTGTTTGCTTGCAGGGAACTTTGAACAAAAATGTCCCTTACATGGCGAGAACGAGAACATGAAGCAGAGGACATGGTTGCACTCCATGACCCAGTCACGGTGAACGCGCTTCGGAACTGTGGCCTGCTGAAGTTCTTCCGTATCTCTAGCATGAGAGCACAGATTTCTTTACTGCAGTATATGCTTGATGCTTGGGATCCTGTTAACCAAGTATTCCAGATTAGGGGGAAGTCCTTCCCCTTGACCATAGAGGACATGTACTTCTTGACTGGGTTGTCAAGGCGGGGTGCCCCCATTTCTTTGTCAGGTACGGCTCGAGGGACTACTTCCACCAGAGACTATATCCGTCAGTATTGCCGGGAAGGTTCACAGCCGAGCAAAGACGGCAAGATCAATATCCGTGACATTACTGACAGGTCTCTTAGGTCCATTCTGTTCACTATTGGTAGGATGGCCGGTAGCGCAGCTTTACATGTTGCCAACAGATCTTATATGCAGCACGCCTTGGAGTGTCTCCAACCGAAAGTGTTTAACTGGTGTGATGCAGTACTTGTTCAGATGAAAAGTCAATTGACCAAGGTAAAGGACGGGGGGCTGAAGAACTTTGGATTTGGTTCTATTTTGACTGCCTTTGTCTTGGAGAAAATCCCATTGATGCAACCTCAGTACATCTTGCTTGATTTTCCTTCTCCGACCGAGCCACGCATGTAGAGGTGGGTTGACCATATGTCCCGGCATGCTGGTCAACCTCATATTACTTTCACTGAGTCCTTCTTTAGGTGGTTCGAGCGTCAGGAGATGGCATTTTCTGAGTATCCATACGTGGGTATGGACTACCGAGGTGATCCGGACTTGGTGCTTCCGGATGGCGAGCAATGGGGCGCTATTGGTAAAATCTCTGACCATATCACTGTTTAATGTTTTTATTCATGATGTTTACTATTCAAAACTGATCAAACTCTTGGGTGCATGCAGATGTTGGTCCTGTTCGTCCAGTAGCTCATCCACGATCGCCATTTGCTGCCCCAGCAGCAGAGCCTGCTAGGAGAGTTGTTATTCGCGACCTTGGTGATACTGAGATACTTGCAGCTGTGCAGGAGTAGGTTGAGAGCCTTACTCGTGGTCTTCCGGATGTACAGATTGACGAGTTACCTTTACAGTTGCAGCGGCACACTATTGGCGTGCCTAGACGATGGACTCGTCTCTTGCGCATGATCGCACAGACCGTGACGTACTTTCATGAGCACCACTAGGCTAGGGTGCCCCCTAGCATCTTTTTGAGTTCTAGGTCATATGACCAATTGTGTTTTGATTACAGCACATTATGTACAAACTATAAACAACTTTATATATTTTGATTTTCGGAGTTTATTTCAGTTTATTTGTGATCCACTTACATAGCACCGATGCATCTCTTTTTATATATGTTGTAAATGTCTATCTAATACATAGTTTGCTAATGAATCTGTTAATGTGTTCAAGTTTCTGGAAATATGTTGGTATTGAATTGAATCAAACTCTCTTTCCAAAATCTTAACTCTTAGAAACATACGATAAATAGCTGGATTGCGGACTGAATATATACCAGTGAGTTGTAGTATCACAAGTTGTGAGTCTAGCCTGACAATTAGTCGGCGTATACCATGAGCGATGGTATCAGAGAGGAGTTCAATCAACGCACTATACTCAGCGATATTGTTCGTTGATTGTCCAATACACACACCTCTGAAACTCACTAACTCGCCGCTTGGATCAAAAATGGCCCAGGCTGCGGAGGACAAATTCCGCGTACTATGACTCGCTCCGTCGGCATATCCCACATATGTATCAGAATAATTCGACATCTGCAACAAACGAGAAAGGTGGATTACTTAACCGAAACAAACATTTTAGCGAAAACAAAATACAACAAAAGCACTCAGGTTACTATTCAGGCATAGTAACGCTTGAGGTACAACCCGTTACGGGGTTGCGCCAGTGGTATTCCGTCATAATCCATTAACTCGTAGGCTCCTTTTGCTAACACCCTTTTAACAATATAGGGACCCATCCATAAGGACTGAAATTTTCCTGCTCCTAATTTATCGGATTCTTGGTCGTAAAGCAAAACCAAGTCACCCTCAGAGAAGTTGCGAGGTTTGACATTCTTGTCAAACTGTGCTTTGACTCGTTTCTTATGGGCTTCGTTCGCCAAAGCGGCGTCACGACGGTTTTCATCCAATTGGATTAATTCCAAGAAACGAGCCTCTTCTTCTGAGGTTCCGGGGAGGAGGTCAATTGCGAGTTTAAGAGACGAAATTTCGCACTGGATCGGTAATACTGCCTCTAGGCCATACACCAATTGGAATGGTGTGAACCCAGTGGCGTTCTTTACCGAGGTTCGGTAAGCCCATAATGCTGAGTACAGGATTAGATGCCATCTTCTTTTGTGAACCCCGATCATCCTTTGCAACATACGCTTCAGGACCTTGTTGATTGCCTCAACTTGTCCGTTGGCTTGTGGATAATATGGGGTAGAGCTGTCGTGAGATAGCCCTAGTTTGGCAGCTAACTCAACCATCATGTGATTGCGAAAATGCGATCCATGATCTGTCACTATAGCTTGCGTAACGCCGAACCTAGCGACTACGTGATTGAAAAAGAAAAGGGCAGCTGTTTCACCAGTGTTGTCCAATGTAGGCATCGCCTCGGCCCATTTGGTAAAATAGTCAACAGCGACTATAATATACCCATGCCCCCCGGTCGAGGTGGGGTTACATTGCATGAAATCGATGCCCCACTTGGCGAAGGGCCCAACAGCAACTATCGGCTGTAAGGGTGCGGGCGGTCTTCTGGTTTTGCTATCAAAGATCTGACATGCATGGCAACTTCTGACAGCTATTATGCAATCTTTAAACATAGTTGGCCAGAAATATCCTGTTCGTAAGATTCTTTGTGCTGTTGCATATCCAGATTGATGCCCCCCGCACGCGCCTGAATGACAATCATTCAGGGCTTTTTCGGCCTCCTCATGGGTAAGGCACCTCCTCAGAACCGTATCGACGCCACGACGGTAAAGTGTATCACCGACGATCATGTAGTCTTTAGATTGGTATCGTATACGTTTCCGTTCCGAGTGTGAGGTATTAGGCCTAAATTTTTGGGTTTGGAGATAAACAATGATGTCTCCATACCACTCATCGCTTACCGATATCAGAAACAAATTTTCATCCACGATTGACTCTTCTGATGTTTCATCGTTGGACGACGATGGGAGATCGCATAATAATTCCGCGAAAACTAGAGCTTTCTTCGATTTGGATTTTACAAAATCTAAATCAAACTCTTGAAGGATGGCTATCCATTTTGAATATTTGCCCCCAAGCAACTGTCGCGACAGTATATATGTCATGGGATTGCAATCTGACAGAATGGTAGTTTTCCTAAAGAGGACATAATGTCGAAACCTTTGAATCGCTTGAACAGCAGCAAGCGCTAGTTTTTCAACATAGGAATATTTACTTTCTGTGTCATTTAAGTTTTTACTTAAATAATAAATAGGATGTTCAACTCCATTGACTTCTTGCACTAAGACCATCGCAATGGTCATATCTGCTGCAGCTAGATACAGGTTAAAATCTCTTTGATAGTCCGGGGCGTACATTAATGATGCTCTTACTAGAGAATCTTTCAGAGCGTCAAAGGAAGCTTGCGCAACCTGGTCCCAGACAAAAGGTACATCCTTTTTCAAAAGACGAGTATAACCTTTGGCAAGTTCTGCGTAATTTGGAATGAACCTCCTCAGAAAGTTTGCTTTCTCTTGGAGTTTCTGAATCTGAAGCAAATTTGAAGGTGGAGGCAAATTAATGATTGCCTTAACCTTACAGGGGTCGAGACGAATCCCATCCTTAGAGACCACAAAGCCAAGTAAACGACCAGAACCGACGCAAAACACACACTTGCGCGGATTGAGTCTTATCTTGTAATGTCGGCAACGTAGAAATATTGCTCTCAAATGACGCGGATGATCAGTCCGCTTCCGCGAATGAGCCGGAAGATCGTCGAGGTAAGGTTGAACAATGTTCTTGATGTCATGGAAGGCATAATTCATTGCCCTCTGAAACGTCGCCCCTGCGTTCTTTAAACCAAAGGGTAATTTTCGATAAGCGAATGTGCCCCACGGACAAATAAATGCAGTCTTAGACTGGTCCTATGGGCGGATATTTATTTGATTATACCCGGAAAATCCATCCATAAAGGAAAAGATTTCACATCCGGCGCATTCATCAATTATCTGGTCGATGAAGGGTGTAGGGTAGTTGTCGTTTGGACAAGCTTGGTTTACATCCCTATAGTCGACGCACACTCTTATCGTCCCTTGTTTTTTCATAACAGGGACAATATTCGATACCCAATCGGTTAGAGGAACCGGGTAGATGAATCCAGCATGGAGAAGTTTTTCAACTTCTGCCTTAATGGCAACGGCTTTCTTCGGATGTACCTGTCGAAGCCGTTGTCTTACTGGTTTGACATCAGGATACATTTTAATCTCATGTTCAACTATGCTCGAGTCAATGCCTGGCATTTCATCATATGACCATGCAAAGACATCTCTAAATTCGCGAAAGAGAGCACTATATATTTCCAGTTCTGAAGGGGAACAACTTTTGCCGACATGAATATTCTCAACAACATCAGATTTTGTCGAGATGTTTATGGCTATGGTTTCTTCGATATTGGATAGGTTTCTCTCTGAATCCACCGTGTTTACAGTATTTGTTAGGAATTCAAACACTGAAGGGTGATATAGGTCGTGATGAGTTTCTTCTTCACACTCTGGAAGAAGGGAACGATGGTGGTGATCATTCCATGGTGCCCCCTCAATCATCATTGATTGTAAGATTCCTTCGTCAGTCCCATGAACTTTTGACCATGGATCTAATGGGGTACCATATTCTTCGGACCTATCTACCCAAACGCTTGACGAGCATTCATTTGGGCTCGCCTCCCATGCCTGAAACATTGATTGCTACAATATTTCAATAGGGCTAGGTGGCAATACCACTTGATGATCCATGACGACTTTGTCTTCTGCGACCTTTGACGAAGATACCATGTTGCATGTTGCTACAAACGGGATATTCCCTTCATGGAAAGGAGGTGGCAACGCGAAAGTCCCCATCATTGTGGGATCTTTTAGCAAGCCTACTCCTATATCTTTTATTGAATGGTCGCTCCCATGGATCAGGGGAATGCTTCCAGTAACTTGTGAACCATTAGGGAGGAAATTCTGTTGGTCGACGATCGTAATCCCTCCTTCAAACGGGAATGCGATCTTCCTAAAATATGTCGACACTACAGCTGCCATGGCATATATCCATGGTCTTCCCAGTAGGATGTTATAGTCAAGATTGCCATCAATGACTTCAACATCAATCTCTACTGTTTTTCCTCCTAGTTCAACCTTAAAGTTATTTAGGATACCGTACGGAGTGTACGACCTACCGTCAAATGCTTTCAATGTCGTCGAAGATCGCGACAAGGTTGGAGATCCAAGAGTTTTCCAGCAACTCATCGACATGATACATGTCGATGCGCCCTCATCAATAATCGTTCTATGAACAGTTTTGTTGAGTGCTTTCACTTGAATAAGGAAAGCTAATTGCGCTGGCAACTGAGGATCATATCCTTTGTGATCAAAGGATACAAGATTGGAATCTTTAGGATCCACTCCACCAATTGCTGATAACAATGCCTGTCTTTGGGATGGGCAATTTTGTAGTACCTCAAGAGTCGACATAGCAGATGGCGATTGGGCCAAATCCTCCACTATATTATAGTGTTGCGCCGCTCTGGCGCGAGGGTTGAATGTCGACTTGTGGACTACTCCCTTAGGCGGCTTTATTGTTAATTCATGCGTGAGGGGGGGTACAACTTCTGCCGAAGTTGTTGTCGAACTACTGGGTTGATCTTTCCCTTTGTCGTTCGACACCGGCGGATTCCCATAATCTTTATTCCTAGTCGAGATCAAGGCATCATTTTGCTTAGAAACCGACAACATAAGCACTTGAGACGGAGAAGCATTTCCACTATCAACCATATTTTGACCTGGGGTGGGAAATGGATCAGTCAACACAGCTGAAGTTTGGGAACTTTTAAAGAACCTCTTTAACTCAGCTTTGAACGGACAGTTCTTTGTTGAATGATTTTCATCGCATATTTGACATGGAGGAAATTGTTTCCCTTGCCCAGGAGGGTTTGAAGAAGTTTTTTGAGGGGATGACCCACCTTGTTTCTTCTTCTTCCCTTTGTTTTGTTTCTTCTTGCTTCCTGGTTGATTGGAGTTTTTGTCTTTATCCGTAGATACAGCATTTACCTCCGAAGCAAGAATCTCTTGATTTGCTTTTTGATTCGAAGTCTTATGGGCTTTCTTATTTGAATCCCTTGTTGACTTAGCGTTTGCAGTTCCAATCACGCCATCACCGGCATGAGAGTCACTATTCGATCCGGGAGGAGGAGGGATTGAAAATTCCGGTCTGGGGGCATCAGGTATCTTATCATAGAGCGTGCCCGACTGAGTATACACTAAGTCCAAATATTGAGCACGAGCAATAACTTGCTCCTCTGTTACGACGCCTCCCTTGGCCACATCTTCTGTTATTGCCGGCAGAAGCGACTTTATAAACCACTCAGCTAATAGCTGATCTGGAACATAGGTTTTTACCATTCTGCAACGACGACGCCACTCATGTATATGATCAGATATATGTGTGGCAGTTGTCTGCTTGAAATTGGTCAAGATCTCTGTTCCAGTTTCGTACCTTATAGGTAATTGAAAGTGTGTTAAGAAAGTCGTGGCTAGGGAACTAAAATTGTCGAAAGAGGCTCTAGGTAATTCAATATACCATTTGGCCGCCGGACCAGTCAATGTCCTCTGGAAAAGGCGAAGCCTTATTGAATCATCATTCAAGGTATTCGACGAACACCACAGATGGAATGTCATCACATGATTCGACGGGTCTTCGCCCGGATTTCCATTGAATTTAGGAATGTCCGAAGGAAGTTTGTGAGGAATCGCTGGCCACCAATGGGCATAGGCGATTGGATCGTTCGTCAATCGATGTAAATCTGGTAATTCTAGGGTCGCCACGAATGGCAACTGCTGATTCAGGTTTGGCGAGGCGTACCCAGGATACGATGGAATCGCCTGAGCAGTAGGCCTTTGCACACCAGTATAATGCAACTGATGTTGATATGACTGATATGGTTGGTGGGCTTGGCCACTGTAAAGTGGTTGATTTAACCCGTTCTGAATATAGGGTTGCCCACTATTCGCAAAGATCTGTTGCTCAGATCCTTGGTACACCTGTTGAAACTGAGGTTGTTGGTATTGCACCATCCATGGTTGTGAAGCCATGTTTTGCTGTGCGACACTAACCGACGGACCAAGATGCGGTGTTATAGTTCCCGTTTGTATCTGTGTCGTCCCGGCAGTTGGCGATTGTGGTTGTGTTGCAGGGTCAATAGGCTGTTGCATTACAACTTGGGGTTGACATACAACAGGCATCGATTGAACTTGCGACACGGTTACAATTGCTGGCGTCGTCGGGATACTAGACATAGGTACACATTGTTGCATGGAATATACAACTCTTGGTTGTTGGGGTAACATAGGTACCCAACCACTCGTCGTTACTTCAGTCAAACCTGAATGTGGTTGAAAACTGCCGTATGGGTATCCCCCCGAAAGGGGAAGTGAAAGGGCATATTGCCCCCCATACGGTAACAATCCGGAGCTCAAGGGTATAGATGGCCTTTGAGGACTGGATGGCCCAAACTGATTCCCAAAGGGATCAATTTGTCTCGTTTCAACATAAGAATTACCGGGTATTATACCGGAAGAACAAACTGGAACAGACCAAGTTGTCATAATAGTCCCTGGGTGGACTCCTTCTAGTTGATGAGAACTAGTCGGGACGGCTGGTATGCCGGCAAACATCGTTGGATTGGCAGCAGGAGCTTCTGCTGTCGCTGTGTCGTTTGGCACAGTCCTAGATGTCGACGGTTGTTCAGACATTTTAAGTCTATCCAATAAACTTCCTAACGATTCTTCAGGAACTTCCTGTGGCGATGGACAAACTTCTGATGCAGAAGGAAAAAGAGTGGTACCTACTCCAAAATTAATTGGAGTATTTGCTTGCTGGTCCTCTACGATTTCCTCTATTGCAATCAGACCAGGAGGAAGAGGAATACCGTCAGGTCCGTAAAAGATTTCTGGTGCCGAAGAAGGGGTTGCTTCGACAGCGACAGTTGTTTGAACAACAAGACTCTGTGGACCGGTTTCAGATGGAACTGGTTCAGTTATGCAAGTACTTGTCTTCAGACTAGGATCAGTACAACTGTCCCTCTGTTGCCGTTGAACTTCTTCAATAGAGGCAGGGATTCCAGAAATATTGGGAGTGACCAGAATCTCAGATGTTGTTGGAACTTCCGTTCTAACTTTAAAAGGAGATTTTGACTTGGTCAAGCGAGTTCGCTTCGTCCGTACTACTCTCGGTTCCGGAGAAAAAGGCGGTTGACTCGCAAGCCTCCCTGAACGACGGGGTTTTAATTGACTTTCCTCCACGGTTGCGGATTACTTGATCAACTAAAATACAAAAAGGGGAATTATGTTTCCGTATTGAATGAATTTTATTAGACGCTTTTAGACACAACTTTGCTTTTTCATGTTTTAAGAGTCGAGAAAAAGCTAAAGATGACTCTAGTCGCCTTCGATGTATTAACGAGCCCGAAGTGACAAATGCTCGGCTGGACCTTTTCAGTTATAGAGTTTGAAAAGGGCCAAAAGAAACTGCTCTGGAGATCTAGGCAGAGGGT
The DNA here is from genome assembly GCA_031772625.1 of Pinus tabuliformis. Lineage (NCBI taxonomy): Eukaryota > Viridiplantae > Streptophyta > Pinopsida > Pinales > Pinaceae > Pinus > Pinus tabuliformis. The sequence goes on along the minus strand of CM062807.1, from coordinate 1,358,190,727 downwards.
GTGCCAAACCTTTCGCGAAACCACAGAATACGTTTTACGGTACGGGTGGTCGATCTTCGTGAATGTTGTGTTCATTGCATCGCGATCAGTAGGGCGGTCGACACGGCTTCCTAAGGATAAAGGATAAAAGCCTATAGGGGTCTCCCAATATACGCGACGGTACGCGGGAGCACAAGTCCGTATTAGTGCTATCGTCCCTCAGGAGGAATCACCCACCTTCGTAGAGATCGACAGTCACTACGTTTAACGACGCCGGAACACGTCTCTACCTAGACCTCTATTGTGAGCGTTATGTTACAATGCGTTTTTAGATTCATTCAATATATTTTAAGTTGATCTTGTTTATCAGTTTGTCTTTCAGGATCACCACGAGATGTATTGGTACAAATTCCTAAATGCAGCTAAAATGATAAGCAAGCTTTCACAATCTTTTTAGCTTTGAAAATCCTAACTACTGAGGGGAGAGAAAAACAATATCTTTCCACACAGAGCACAAAGCACAAACTAATGCACTTTCTCCTAGATCAGACACACAAACTTATCAAAATGCAAATGCAAGATGCATGTATTTCTTTTCTTTTCCTTTAATGTTGATGTAGACAAAAGGAAAACTGTTGTATGACTTTCGAATTCAATTTGAAGCGTAAACAAACAAGCTTTGTCTAAATGAAAAGACGCTTTACAAGTACTTGTTTCAACACTCAAAATATATGAATTCAAACCATGAAGTGAAAAACAAACAAACTCAAACAGCCATGAACAGTAATAAAACTAGCTCATAAGATCACAAAGACACTTTTACAGTTCAGGATCTAAGAGGTCACAGCTATACTGGTTCGCTTTTCACAATGGGAAACTGTAACTGAAACAAGAAATACTGAAAGAACATTCACAGTTTCATCACACAACTGAGGCGGAATAATGTCAAGGAGAAGTGGTTTACAGCAAGTACAATGACCAGCAAGCAATCAGCAAAAAAATCAGTGAAACCAGGGCCAAGACACAATGGGAAAACTGAGCAAGACAAAGGCTAACTGGACCAGCGCAGGCTCTGGTCTGTCAGTTTGACTCTCAGCGCAGTTCCCGAAGGGAGTACCTGCGCTGTAATGCAGACTGCCTGTGGACAGCCTGCTCTAGGACACGAGAGTTACGTCTACAAAGTTTTCCGGGTCATAAAAAGCTCAAAAATGCACTGTTTTTGCTGAAATAAAAAGCTATAGGTCAAGTACAGGCTAAGGGATGATCAATAGGATGAAGATCTATCACAAAGAGTAAAGAGTCTTTTGTAGATAAGCTCTTTAAATCTTGGATTTGCTCAGCAAATGAGCAAGAGTAGCAGTCCCTCTACTTCGCTTTTGATATAGTCAAAAGCTTTTCGATTTGGTACTCTTTTCTTCAAGAAATGAATAGAAAAATACTACAACCACCAACAAGATACTAGGCTTCCCCAGCGGAGTCGCCAGTTTGTTGTGGGGAAAAGTATCCGACTCGGATGACCCTATCCCTACTCTAAAGGTGACAGTCTTTAGCAACAACTGAAAGTAAAGCTTTGATGTTTTCCTTTATGAAAGTACAGAGAGAAGGAAGAAGAGATTAACCAACCTGGTGTCTTTCGCTTAGTCGATCCTTATCCTCTCTCTTTGTCTCTTGTTCCCAGCTCCTTGCTCTCTTTGCCGGTCCAGCTACACACAGATCCTGCACAAACAAAAGAGGAAACTACAAGATACAAGTACTCATAACTGATGCATGGATTAGAGTGAATCAAATATACATGTAAATACAATACATCAATGCAATACAAGTATATAGGAGAACATGCAAAACTTTATTGATAGAAGTAACAGGGTTCTAAGAAGGTTACAACCAATGATGGCTCCAATCCAGCAGCACCTCCCCAGCAGCAAGAACTCTCCTCTTCACCTCTAGTAAAACAATCACCCAATAGCTCTAACTGTAAACCAACAGCACCTCCTTGCTTTACATAAAATTCCAGCCTCCTTAGACCTCATAGAAGAGCTCTATATATAGGAGAGAAGAAGAGAGGATGAGTCAGCTTGAGGCTGGCATAGAGCTGACTAGTGTCCTCTCCCTCTTCAGTTAATCTTCAGTTCTTGAGTCCACTTGGAGATCCTTGCTTACACATGGTGATCAAGTACCTCTTACTCATCACAGGGCGAATCTCATGAACCAAGTGTCAGTTTGGAAGCTTCTTGGGCAGTTGACACCTTGCAGAATGACTGTGCCACTTGGCCAATCTCGCCCAGCGCAGGTAGCCTTCATTAGATTTGACTTCCAGCGCAGGTACAAGGAGGAGCAGTTGCATTCCAGCGCAGATGCTCAGTGGAGCAGCTGACATGATCCAAAATTAGCCTGTTTTGAAGTGTTTTCAGGTGGAGAACTGATTGGAAGTGCTGTTGTTTGATGACCTTGTTCTTTTAGGGGTAAGAACAACATGTTTAGGGACTGAGGATCCCTGCGATTATTGACATTTCATGCTCCATGATGCGAGGCACAAAAATGTCTATAACAGTTAGGCCCCACATAGCCAACACCAACAAATCTACATGGAAGCTTGAGGTAATCCATCTGTTTTGCTTTGATAGTTAGTTAATGTTTATGGACATGCATGTAACTTTGTGATGGTTGTAGATAATCTTACAGTCTATCAAGGGTCCTGGGAAGACCCTTGAGGTTATCTCCATTCTCCATACACTGTGCATTTTATCCTATAGCAATAAGTTTTTGGAAACTAAACCTTTAGATGCGCTCCCTAAGTCTTTGCATCCATTCCTTTTGCATAGTCGTCTTATCTTTCCAAATCTAGATAAGTGTGGAATTCTTGATATTTCGGGCTTTACATGATGTGTTACTTCCTCTCTTTCTCCTGCTTCCACCTTCACATTAAAGTTAATGAGCTATAACTCCTTGAGAGATTTGGCCTCCTTTGATTTATACTTTATATCATTGTGTGTCTTACATATATATATAAAGACGTCATGGACTATGTCTTTCCTATGATGATTGAACTAACTAAATTATCTTGGTAAGAAATGTTGTGAGTGGTGTCTCTATCCTTCGAAGAATTATTAGAGATACACCTGATTCAGATGTACTAGGCACTGGTCTCTTAGCAATCAAGAGATTGTCTCTATAATCGACACTATAATGAAAAATACTTACTTGGCAAGTGAAGATGAAATATTCACCTTGATCATGTTGAATATGCACTAATGATTCCTCTTGATGACCTTCGAGTTGATGTGATTTTGTTCCTCTATACATTGTAGATCCTTGTGGTATTGTTATAGAGTTTAATCCTTCTTGCTGGTATATATAAAATCCTATATACTTTGATTTGTAGATCCTTGAGGCATATTACTGTGGCATTATTTGTACCATTCTACACTTTACCGAGATTACTTGTGCACTTATGCTTGACTGAGATAGCATCGAGACTCTTACCAGGATTCCATTGAAATTGTATCACCAAAATGTAGGATCAAGAACATGCGACTATTGTTATAGTACCATTTACCACTCTTGGTATTTGTGATGCTTTGTTTATGGCCTAGAGCAACCCCTCCTTCTAGACTTGGTCCAAATATATAAAAAATAGTGTTTTTTTCCCTATACATTATTTTTCCTTGAGCTAAAAGTGTGTACATGGAGGTCAATCAATACCCAACCTGTGTATATGTATTAAAACAGTTAAAAAAATTAAATTTCATTAATTATGGGTGGATTTCACAGGTTTTACCTGTTGATTACCTCCTATTTCCCATGGCCCAACTGTTTCCCAACTAAAAAACTAATTGGGAGTGGTATAAATAAGACCTCTATGGGAAGGCCTTAAGGAGGAGAAGAGATAGAGTTATTGTACTGAGATTATTCCTGATTGAGTCTGATGAATCCTTGTGCCTCATGCACTTCCCCAAGCTTCAGGAAACCCTTGGTTCCTTGATTATAAATATCCTCCCTTTTGCTTGAGATATCATAGTGTTAGTGATGGAAGAATTTTGTTGAAGGCTGGGATAGGACGAATCCGGAAGATGGTCCTGCTTGGAGCCAGAAGAAGAAGACTCAGGTGAATTCTCTCCATGTTATTTATATCTTACTGCAATAAAAGAAATGATGTCTTGTTTCCAAAATTAACTATGTTTATGCATTAAGTTATGTTTTAATTAATATGTGAATGTCGTTTTGATGTATGATCCATCATTTGTTTACATGATATCAAGTCAATTTCGTGAATATGCTTTACTTCTATACTGCTATGTATGTTCGAATTGAATGATTTTCAGGTTTGAAGAACATCGGGAGTTGCAAAGGGTCTGAACCCTACAGGACCTACTCGAATGAAGGAAATCCGGGTACGGTCACTCTTACATAGTTTGATAATATAAGCATCTTGCCTGAGTTGTATGAGTATTTCTTGTTGTAGTTTGCTTCTGCTCTGTTGGGGTTCTAACCCAAAGCCCTATGATGATATTGATTTCCTTTCTGTGTTGATAGCTTCAGAGCCGAACCATACTCTAATATGTCACCAAAACTATGTTTTATTATCCTTATTGTAATCCGCTTCTGTGTACTGTGATTTAGCATCAAAACTTTGTCCAAGTTATGTGTAATGTAATCTACGTTGAACCAATCCTTGTTTGGCACATCTGTGGTATATCATCCAATTATAAAGGTATGTATTGAAGAGCCTTCGAACTACTGCGTAGAGTGACACTCTAATCACTACAATTTTTGCCAACAAAAATTGCGTTACCTTTCTGAGATTTATTGAGATCCTCCCACCTGTGATTTTGTGAGACATTAATGCTGTGATATGAGCTTGATGTCACCATTACCTTGACTTTGATTCCATTCTTTTCCTTAGACTATAACCATAGCTCCAATACCGTGTTGAGAATTAGGTAGGGAAATGTTAATTCAAAATTATCTTACATGATAACTGCTTGTGTTATTATTTTATTCATTATCTTTGTTCATCATTGTCATAGTATTCAATACATCAAACAACTATAAAAAACAATAATATCAGTGATATAATAGTTAGGCTCCAAGCCAGGGCTAAAACACCTCCTCTTGAGGGGAAAACCCGAAAAAACTCTTCTTATAGATACTTCAATAGATGAATACCAATACCCTTGAAAAAGACAATTGACACAAGTTCACCTTCAAGAAATTTTTCACTATCTCTTGCATTCCTCAACATTCATACTTCAGTCCTTCTTCTTCACACCGCATAGAACTATCACCTAGAGAGTCTCTATAATGCTCTCCTCCCACATCTACCCAAGCAATCATCTAGCCAAGGTAAACATGTGATGAGAGGCTACTATGATATGATTCAACCTCCAAGGTACCCTTAAGGAAATGGAATCAATGGAAACACAACACACAAACCTCCCTTAGGTGCTTCAGGACCCTCAGGAGCTAATACCCCACTCCAGGTGCCCAACTCATGAGTTAACTTAGTGTTTCATTGAAATAAACCCAAATTTGCTCCCATGACAAGGCATGTGTGTGACTGTAAACCTACAGTCGCTCCCACATTGCCCGCAAGGGAGAGACTGCAGTCTCTCTCAGCCAGTTCTGTGCCAAAGACTGCGAGATTTAAGCCACTTTTTCAAGGTTAGTCTCCAAATTAATTCCTAGAACTTGATGAGACTTTCCAAGATGCTAAATGACACCAACGAAAAGCCTCTAACACAAAACTTGATCAAGGGATTGACCTAACCAAGCCTAACCATGACAAACATTTTGTTAAACACTTAGTAAATATGCAACCTACAGGTGTAAATAATAGATCCGAGCATAGGGGTCTCATACTTATTTGAGGTTTTCTATGAAGCATTTTCTCCTTATCACATTAGATGCAATTTCATCTGTTAGGTCATAGATACATTGATAATTCAATAACACGTAATAACACAATGAGAGACATAAATAAATGCTGTCATAAAATAAATACATAACCAACATAGTAGGGACAAAAATCATAATGAAATCACAACCATATAAACCATATATAATCCATCATAATGCTCATAAAGATACAAGGAGAAATAACCTTTCATTACTAATGCAAAATCCAAACTCAGAATGGGACTTGCACGTTCCACTCAACCATAGAATGGCTGAGCCAAATCTCTCTTCAACCATCCACCCCCTTGCCATATTGTTGGGAATGGGTCCCCTGGGGGTCAATTTTTGGGTTAAACACCCAAGTTTTGGGGCAGAAGGCCCAAATTTTGTGTAAAGAAATGTAAATTCTCCGCAATTTGTGATCGCGGAGCGCGAAGATGTCTAAAGTTAAAAGGGTTTTTCGCCCTTAGTCTAGACAAGTTGCGTTGGTTTTGGAGATCTACCATGGTCCGCGGACCATGGGATTGTATAAAAAGGGAAGTCTTAGAAGATCTAAGTAGAGAGGACAATAAGAAAATTAGAGGTCGTGAGTCATTAGTGAGTTTGGGTGAGCTAAGAGCGAGAGTCTTAGCATAGGAAGAGGCACTGCAACTAAGTGCGCAGAGGCCTAGGGTGGAAGTCCACAGCTGAGTGCATAGACCCCTGTAGTTGTGTGCGCAGGGCAGATAGAGTCTATACTAGGAACTTGAATCATAAATAAAGAGAATTATTCTGGAATCACTATGTTTCTGTCTCTGATTATTGCATTCAATTATGATATGTTAAGTTCTTGGTTTACATTATAATGTTGAATTGATGCATGAATGTATCTGTTTCTATCTGTTATTTTAATGCAAGTAATAATATATGTTTATGCAAGGGTACTCCTAATTTCATGGTAAAGTTGGCTAATACCTAATACAATTTGGGGACTAAGTTGGTAACCTAGTTATAGAGGCGCGTGAGTTTCTGAATCATCATCTAAGGTTGCACAAAGGGAAATTGGGTACCTTCGCAGAGGTCTTGAAAGATAGAAAAGGAAGTACATCGATAAGCCCTAAAGGCTTATCGATATGTGCAAAGACAGGAGTGAGGATATAAAATCGACATCACGACTATCTTAGGGTGCGAAAACTTGGTTCCTGCATCCCCCCATACTGCTTCAGGTGAGACTTCAGTCTGTGCTATAGATTTATGCTGAAAGGGCCAGTAGTGTAGGGATTTTCTTGGCTGCTTAACGCTGAACTTGGGTCAGGGCCCATCAAGCCAACAAATGGTTTCGTTGCCAGGACTGGGATCTGCATAACGATATGTGTGATGTCTCATACTTGGAATCCAACTAAGAAAGAGATTGATAAATTGTTGAATAGAAAGATCCATGAATTCATGGCGCAAGAAAACAAGAATCTACGATTGATGAAAGAACAGTGGTTGGACAGATTCCTGTACATAGAAATACATGAAATCTTTTTCTGTTCCTTCCCAGTTGAGTTATATGAGTGGATCATGAAGTTGGCAAATGGTCAAGGAAGGTGGAGGCTTGACACTCCGATTGTTTGGACACCGGAGTTAGTAAGGAGATTGGAATCTTTTGAATATAAGATCACACATGTTGTTGACCATTGGCTTGATCGCATCATAGGAGGATTTGTGACAAATTTCACGGTCGATATCTCTATTAGTTACAACGAAGCAGAGTGCCACTTCTTTAAAGGACCGTGAGGTAAGTATTTAAAGCCACTAAATACTTGGATTAAGATGCTCTTGTGTGAAAAATGGGTTATGCGGTTACCTTAATGTTTGGAGCTACATGAAGTGGAAAGTATTTCATGGACGAAGGAAGAAAAGGACCTGAGTATAACCCACTGATCGAGCCTCCTTTGAGTGATGATGAAGGAAGAGCGCAGTCTTCTCCACTATGCGCTATTCAACTGATAGGAAAAGGGTTCCTACGAATACCTACACCACCTCCACCCTCATCCCATCTATCCACACCACCTCCATCCTCACCCTACCTCTCACCCCATCACCCACACCACCTCCACCTCCATTGATGTTCAACATGGTGAACTCCGTAAAGTTACCTGTATTCAAGGGCATAGGAAATGAATGTCCAAACTAGTTTTGGTTCGTCGCGAAGCCTATATGGGAAGCTCAAGGTATCATGGATGACCAAATGAAGAAAGCTATGCTGGTCAGTTCTTTGCAGGACCGTGCACTAACGTGGTACATTAAGTACAATATGATAACCAACATCTGCGTTGGCAGATATCTAGGCCGCTTTGAATAGAGAATTTAGTAAACCCAAGTCTCAAGCACAGTCGATTGTGGGGTTCAAGGAGATCATGATGAAGCCTAGGGAGACGCCCTAGGATTTGGACCAAAGCTTGAAGTGTACGATCCGTGAGGCCAACATGAACCTAACTAATGGGTAGCACTGCTAATGGTTCATAGCCTCACTCCTACCCCACCTAAGGGTTGCGCTATCACAACAGAAGATTGGAACCCAGGCAGAAGCTCTGGAAATCATGATGAGGTTGCATGAGACACCAATGCAGGATGCTAATTTGGGGGTTCAACAGATTCATGCGCAGTTGTAAAACATTTGTCTCGAAATGAAAAGTTTGCTGCAAGAGGTAACAATTGACATCAAGGGTGCAAGCACATTGGCGGTTTTTGAGGTAATAGAGATTGTGGATGATAGAAATCCCTTCCTTGTGCTCCTTAGAATTGATTGGGCCACTGACATGAATGGGGTAATCAACTCGAAGAAGCAAAAGATGATATTTGAAAAGAAGTCACTTCACGTGCTAGTGCCGCTGGATCCTCCGGAAGGACCACACTATACAAAACCCATCCGAGATTATGAAAGTGATGATGATTTGGACTAGATTTACAAGATAACGAAACGAGACTAGGATTGGGTAAATCTGACAGTGGACGGACGTATTGCATGGGACCACGAAAGCTCTTGCATGTCAGATTCAGACGAAGAATTAGAGCACTGGTAGAACCAGTTGCATGAAGTATCTACATTGCGTTGTAATATGATGACCAAGTCATTGTGTTGCGTGTCATCCGAAGTTAGGGATCTGCCTCACTATGATGGGCTAACTGATGTTGATCTCTTTTTGGATGCATTTGAGAGAGAAGTGCTAGAGAAACATCGCTTCCAGGCCTTGGACTGGGTATTGTGCGCTACACTTGCAAGATGGTGGGGTATGCACAAGGATAATTTTGGTGATTGGAACGACTATAGGAGGATGATGAGAATATGTTTTGGGCAGCCAAAAGTGCAGATGACAGATAAGTATGATGGAAGGGATGATTCGCGTGATCACCTAGCCAAATGGACTAAGGCTTATGGAGCGGAGCCCCAACCTGAATGGGTGCATCTGTTTTGTCATACCCTAGATGTCATACCAATGAATTGGTACTTGGAAATAGAGCTCTGCCATGGCACTAAAGAGTGGGACATCTTGCGCTAGGGATTTATAATGATGTTCAGCTTTGAGGATGGGTTTGACTGTATTGACACAGCGCTACAAAAGGTTATAAAAATGATCTTTAGGGACCTAACCTAACTTGATTGGACTACCCAGCTGAGTCATGCACTAGAATGCTATAATGTGACCAATGAAGAAGAAGACGAGGATCCTAGAAAGATTAATATTACAGAAACTGAAGGTCAGCACGAGGTTGAAGGTTTGCAGATAAAGGATCCATGCATAACTGCGTCGCTAAAAATAGGCAATTCAAGATTGGCACATAGTTGGAACCAAAATTTGCAAAGATTGGGGACTATTGGGATGATGTGATAGTAGACAAGGTCACTGAGCTCCTCCACGAATATCAAGATTTGTTTCCCACGAAGTTTTCTGATTTAAAAGGAATAATAGGATACCTAGGTATCATGAAGGTCACCCTGAAACTGGACGTGAAATCTGTAAAACAAAGACCTTACTACCTTAATCCTAAGTGTAGGCTTTGTGGGGCTTGACCCAGGTTTAGCGTTAGTTAGCCAAACAAATCCCTACACTACTGGCCCTTTCGACATTAACCTGCAGAGTGCAGACCAAAGTCTCACCCGAAGCAGTATGGGGGGGGGGGGGGGTGTTGGAACCAAGTTTCTGCACCTTGAGATGGTCATGATGTCGGTTTACACCCTCAATAGCTACTTTCACACAGGTTGCTAAGCCTTAGGGCTCTGTCAGTCTACCCTTTATTATGCCCTTTAGTACCTCTGAAAAGGTGTATGATTGACCTTCGTGCAGCCTTAACCCGTGTTCCAGGTACTTTTGGGCAGCTATGTCAATGTATTGTATAGGTTCCCAAGTTATCTTAAGTGTTTACTTATCTTACTAATCGCTCATAGTTAGTGCCACATAAACTGATATCCTTACTTGCATTCAATTAACCAATACAATCACATATATTCACGCATCACATAAACATTGTAAATTAAACCCAAAACACAATATAATCAAATGCATTAACAAGAACTAAACAAAAAATAATTGTAGAATACTTCTCTTTATTTATATCTTTTAGTTTAATACAGACTTTATCCGCCCCGCGCACATAGCTGCAGGGGCCCACGCACTTAGCTGCGGACTTCCACCCTAGGCCTCTACGCACTCAATTGTAGAACCTCTACCTAGGCTAAGACCCGGGAACACTTAGACTTCTCTACCAAAACTCCAATACTTTCCTCTTCACTCTGCACTTGCTAACTACTTAGAGGTTACTTTCTTAGCTCCGTGGATCTTTACAACCAACTTTACACTTTACAAAATAAGGGCATACAACCCTTTATGACTCTTGACACCTTTGCACTCCATGACCACAAAATGCATAAAATTTACAACTTTATTACAAAATTGTCTCAAAACATGGGCTTTTAGCCCCAAAAATATCATTGGGGGAACCTATTCCCAACAAGCCCCCAACAAATACATGATGACTTGTCCTCGAGTCACTCTGCAAGCGCAGAGATCTTGGCACAAAGACCTCCCAGCTCAACGTGTATGACAACAACCTCGACGGTGCACTTTGCGGTCGCCTACTTCACTTCTTCAACCAACTACGGACCATGGGTGGATCTTTACAACCGACTTTACATTTTACAAAATAAGGGCATACAACCCTTTATGACTCTTGACATCTTTGCACTCCACGACGAAAAAATCTAGAGAATTTACAACTTTATTACAAAATTGTCCCAAAACATGGGCTTTTAGCCCCAAAACTATCCTTGGGGGAACCCGTTCCCAACAAACCCCTAACAAAAACATGGTGAATTGTCCTTGAGTCACTCTGTAGGCACAGAGATATTGGAAAAAATACCTCCCAGCTCGACGTGTATGACGACAACCTTGATTGTGCACTCTGCGGCCGCCTGCTTCACTTCTTCGAACAACTGCTCTATCACTGGTCTTGAACTGTCAACTTGAAGCTTCTACTGAGTCGCTTGTAGATTAGCAAGCTTGCCTTCAATGGAGGCCGTGACCAAATAATCTTAGTCCAACCAGGGCTTCAAGTGCGCCTTCAGCACTGCCTCTTTGTGTTGTGCTTCATCTACCCGTTCCTTCAATGTTTTGGCCTCTTGCAGGTTTACCAGTCTCTATGTGAAAGTGATGGTGTGCCCTGTACCTTTTACTTCGTCATAGTGCTACTATAGTTCTTGTGCCTTTGTCTCCAACCGCTGTACATTAGGATCCTCCTGCAGGCTCGTCACAACCTTGAATGACTATTCAAAAAGTAATGTGCAGTCTGCTACTTCACTATTTATGCCACTATCACCTCTATGACAGGGGTTACACGCTGCCCCTTTACTTCTGGTGGAGTTGAAGGCTGGGCCTTCAACTATAAATAAGAAATCTGTAGGTTCAACTACAGTTGAACCTTAGCCAACTCTGTGCGAGCGTCGCACACTCTTGTACAAGCTTGTAAACTTGTTCATCTGCCTTTGCATCCTAAGGAATGGCCAATTCGTGGACCATTCGACAGGCTTCCCTCACAACCTTAATCATGCACATATTTCTGTTAGTAAGTTCCACCATGGAAGTGAGGGTGGTGTCTCGCTATAGGGCCATCTGTACATTATTAATCTTCTGCTCACTGATTACCTGCAAAGCGCACTGTTCATGGGCCCTCAGCTCCATGATCACTCCATCCTGTAGTAGGTGGAGCGCCTCGCCAAGGATTGTTTCCAAGTTCAACCCCACTCCCTTGAGGGCACTGACAGTGGGCCTGTCAACTTTGTTTTCTGTGGTCAGTGCTCCATCTGGCAGCACTATCACTCAGGAGTCCTTCGCACGCAACATCTCGACAGCTTATGAAGTACCGATAGCGAGGCTGGTGGACACCGTGTTAGCCTGTGATGCATGGGTTTGTAGCTCATGCATACCCATGTAGATGGATCCCAGTAGTTGTTGCTGCTGCTACTTGAATTGCTGCAGTACCTCCTCGGTGACATCTCGCATCGTGTGTCCGATGTCATTCAAATCTCCCTCTGTGAGGGTGATTGGGTCCAGCGTGCCTTATTGGCCTTGGATTTCTTTTGCAGCCTCATTTTTTATTGTTCTCTTGGATGTTTGATGTGGTACAACACCATCTATGGGTCCACTCCATGCTGCTATGTTTGCTCATCTGTGTCTTCCTCTGTTTCAGGCGAAGGCGACCTCGCACCTTTGTCAGAGCCACGCTCTGTTTCGCCTGTCTACTTTTCCACCTGCTGGGCAACATCATGCTCTGCCTAGGCCTTGTCAGTGGCGTCCTTCTTCCTCTTCTTAGCCAGTTGTGCCATCTTGAGCTTGGCCTCCTCCTTTTTGTGCTGCACGGCAAACTTGCTCGACCCCACCGCTAAGTCTGAGGCAGTGTGCCACTTTGCCGCCCAATGACCAAGAATTGCGTCAATCGCGTTGTCCGTTGCCAAGTAAGGAAAGTCATGCCACATCTACTCAGGGTCCTTCTATGCCCTGATCGATATGTGCTAAAAGTCTGCCTTGAACTCTGTGTACTTTTGTAGTTTGGAAAACATAGTAGGTGACAATCGCGGTTTGTGATTGATAGACATGCGCATGTTCATTTCCATCAAGATCCATAAGATCTTGCTATCATTGATGCATTGAGCATCCTTTGTCACCCACAATGAAGTGTACTTCGTTTCTTCTGGTAGGTCCGGTACGACTGAGGGGAATTGACTGTCTTTCAATAGCTCCTAGATTACCAGCGTAATGGACAACAAGAGCCACGCATAGTGGAAGGTCTTGTTGAGCTCCTGTGCCTCGTGGCAGTTCACAAGGAATTCACCGCATAGATAGTGTGCCCAATTAAATTGGACTCCTTTGGCACATTGGGTTGCTAGAGCGACGACTGGTGCTAACACTTCATCTATGCGACACTTCCTCATAAATTTTCCTGCCAAAATCTGCATAGCCACCTTGACCGCAGGATCGCAGATACTCGAGATGACATAGCCTCGCGGCTTCTTCACGAGCTTGAATTTCTCCTTCATGGCCTCCATAAGGGCCTGCTCACCACCTTTTCTGCCAAACATCATGGTTGGATTTCCCTTGTATAGGGTAGCCGCTTGATCCTATGGATCAACCTATCAGTGATGGGTATCGGCTCCTCCAGCCACAGACACCCATCGTGCACCAAGCATAGCAACTGTTTGATGACCAATATTGTAATCGGTGTGCAATTATAGTGTGGTACCCATAGCAGGTTGAGTAGACCTGCCTTGTCTACTCCCCTGAGCCACTTCCGCGGTTCCAATGCAGTCATGCCCGTGGTTGTGTGAAAAACACAGTGCATGAGCTATTCTATCGCCAAGTGTAGGAACGTTTCATGGTCAGCTAAGTCCCAATCTTCTAGTTTAAACATATGAACCCACTCCGAGCGCAATCGTTTAAAGACAATTTCATTTGGTAGCAGAGGTGTGTGCAAGATGACCTTGCTTTCGTCAATGTCCTTTGGCACCTTGGTCTTGCACTTGCACGGAGGGATGTATTCGGGCAACTTAGTGATAGGGTCATAACCCTCGATTTCAACTTCCTCCACTTCCACCCCTAAATATTCATCATCCATCGGGATGTCCTCAATTTCTTCCTCTTCTAGCTCCAAGTTAATAGTTTTTCCCTTTTCTTGTGTGGTGGGTTTGTCCTTCGGTGGTCTTCTTCTAAGTGGTGCATGCATTGGTATCGCAACCTTCTTGCCCTTCTTATCCTTCTCACTCTCCTTGGTCGGGGTAGGCTTCAGTCTAGGTGTCCATGGTGACTTGGGGACTTCAACTAGTACCTCTGCAACCTCTGGAGCAGCTCCCTTTACCTCCCTAACAACTTCTGGCACAGTGCCCTCAGCTGTCACTGCTTCAGCGCCCATAGCTTTAGATTTGGGGATAAAATCACGTATGAAATTGGGGTTGGACTCTGGAAACCAATCAAACATAGGGAAATCAAGAAATTCTTTGAAGAATGCATGGGTCATGTATGTCTGAGAGCTCACCAACTCAGTGTTCAAACTTCCAAGTGTTTTTCGTTGGGTCTCAACCTGTAATTTATAGGCCATTTTGAATTCAAATCTGACCGTTCCCCCCACATTCGGTTCATTAATGCCAGATTGGTGACAGATTTCCAAGGATATTACCCATAAATTCTATCTTAAATGTCGGCCACCTGTTCCATTTGGCTACATTCTTACCATCAAATCATGAAAAATTACTTAACAGTCACTTTTTGGCTGACCTGCGTGAACCCTGTGACATTTCCTCGTTCTACACAATCCTCCAATCGCGCATTTCCCCCACCTAGGAAATGTAGTTTATAGTCTCGCGCCTCCTTTCAACTGCTTGGAGCGCTAAGACTATGCTACCTTCATATAGTCACCTGGCTGGATCACTGGTGTTTGGCTTCAATCGACTGCCATTCACCTTTCTTGGAAGGGATCTCCGTTCAATTTAACCAACTGAACTACTCCACCATTGGTAATCTCCTTAATGACATAGGGCCCTAGCCATGCATTTTGAATTTCCCTAGAAATTTATCAAACTTGCTGTCATATAACAAAAATAGATCATTTATGTTAAAGGTGCGAATCTTAATGTGCCGATCATGCCATGCATTTTCGCGCTACTTTTGGACCTGTTGGTGAAATCCAACCACAATCTTTCTTCCTCAAGCTCAAAAAGCTACACGAGCCTCTCTTCCAGGGCTCCGCAATCC
Organism: Pinus tabuliformis; assembly: GCA_031772625.1. Taxonomy (NCBI): domain Eukaryota; kingdom Viridiplantae; phylum Streptophyta; class Pinopsida; order Pinales; family Pinaceae; genus Pinus; species Pinus tabuliformis. The sequence goes on along the minus strand of CM062807.1, from coordinate 1,358,175,587 downwards.
ATCATACCTATGAGTGCTGCTATGCACAAACTAGGCACAATGTATTCCATGGTCATCACTCCTTCAACACAGTATACAAGCCTAATGGGTGTCTGTTTAGTCAACATTTTGCATGTTGTCCGATAGGCCCATAGTACTGTGGGTATGCGCAGGTCCCAATCACTTCGCTGAGCGTTGAAAATCTTGGTCAACATGTTCTCCAGTATCTTATTGAATGCTTCCACAATCCCATTAGCTTGTGGGTGATAAGGCGTGCTTTTGTGGTTATATACCTGAAATTCCTTCGTCAGCGCACTGATCGTTTTTTTCAGAAAGTGTGTACCACGATCACTCATAAAAATACTTGGACACCCAAATCGTGTCAGTACATACTCAAAGAGAAACTTTGTAGCGGTCGCACCTGTGCAGTCCTTCACAGGTTGTGTTTCCGTCCATCGAGTCAAATACTCAGTCCTGGTGATAATGTACTGTGCTCCCATCTTCTTCCCTTGGGGCTGAATGGGTCCCACAAAATCTATTGCCCATTTCTCGAAAGGTTGTAACATCATCTATGGGTTTAGAGGTAGCTCATCTCTCCGCAATGTCCTGCCAGTCCTTTGACACACATCGCATGCCCTACATTAGGCTTTGTAATCCCGATAGAGGGTTGGCCACCACAACCCTACGTGTAGAATCTTCTACATGGTAGCTCTTCCTGCATAATGGCCTCCCGTGGTGCCCCCATAAGAACCCATTCTATACAGATGTCCAGCAATGACTAAAATGTCTGTTGCGCGCACCACTATCTCCTTTTTCTGCTGGACGGTGTAGCCTTCTGGGGTGGTTCCTATCATTAGGAAGTGTATGATGTCTTCGAAGTGACCATCTGCGATGCACACTACAAAGAGTTGCACATTAGGCAATCCCTCCAAATTAGTGGGCTCTTCCTCTGTTTCGATGCGCGACAGATGGTTTGGTCCCGCGTTCAGTCATCCAGGCTTCAGAATAACTTCAAGATCATACTCCTGGAACAATAACAACCACCTACAGATTCTCCCCCCCAACAAAGACTTATTAACCAGGTATTTCAACGCAGAATGATCCGTATACATCTTAAAATGTCCACCCAGCAAATAGTGTCTAAACTATTGGAGTGTGTATACCATGGCTAATCCTTCACACTCGGTGTTGGAATAGTTCTTCTTAGCCTTGGATAACCTTCTTCATGCGAACGCTATAGGATGGTCCAATTCTCCTCCGCCAGCTTGTGTCAGTACTGCTCCCAGTGCTATACATGACGCGTCTACATGTACATGAAACTCCTTCTTCCAATCCAGGAAGACTAAAATCAGCGTGGTGACCATTTTTCCTTTCAATACATCCAAGCTTTTTTGACAGTCCTCGTTCCAACAGAATGTGACATCCTTTTTCAACAACTTCTCCTTATGTGTGGTGATTTGGGCGTAGCCCTTGATAAACTTCTTGTAGTACCCAATATGTCCTAAGGTTGCGTGTAGTTGTTTCACACTCCTCGGCACCTCCAAGTTAAGTATCACTGCGATCTTCATGGGATCTACCATCATTCCCTATCTATAAAGAACATGACCCAGCAGAGTCCCGAAAGGAACACAAGACAGACATGTCTTCAGATTGAGCGCAATCTGGTACCTTCGACAAGTATCTAGCATTAAGCACAAAATGGCCACATGGCATTTTACCAACCCAATCATAGTCCAGTAATCAAAGTACACCTCTAGAAACTTATGAATGAAGTCTTTGAATGTAGAAATGGCTACACGTGAAAAAATCGCAGGCACATTCTTCAATCTGAAAGGCATTACAATGTACTGAAAACATCCCCATTCAGTCGCAAAGGTCATCTTGCTTCTATCTTCAGGCGTGATTTTGATATGATGGTACCCAGAAAACTCATCAGGGAAGGAGTACACCTCCTGGCCACCTACATTATCCAATACCTCATCAGTGAATGAAGTCGGGAAATGATCATGCACGTAGGTGTCGTTCAACTTCTTGAGATCTACACATATCCTTATTTCATCCTTCTGCTTCTTTTCTTGTACCACTATTGGGCTTACCCAATCAGATTCTTCTACGGGCTCAATGATGCTTGCTGCGAGAATCTTATCCAACTCTAAGCGGACCTTCTCCTTATACTTTGGATTAAGATGGTAAGTACTTTTCTTAACCGGATTCTCGTCGGGTTTTAATGTGATCTTCATAATTCCCAGGTCTCCTATTAGCCCTTTTAACTCCGCAAACTTAGTAGGGAACAAATCTTGGTATTTGCGGAGCAATTCGGTGACCTTATATACCATCATGTCATCCCAGTAATCTCAAATATTCACAAATTTGAGCTTCGCCTCCATACCAATATTTACCTATTTTGTTTTTAGTGCCGCGGTTATATCAGGATTCTCGATCTGCAGTCCCTCGACCTTGCGGTGACCTTCGGTTTCTGGGATATTAATATTTCATGGGTCCTTGTCTTCTTCTTCAGCAATCACGTTATAGCATTCTAGTGCGTCGCTCAGCTGAGTGGTATAATCTGGTTGAACCAGATCCAAAGGATCTCGCGGTATCCTAAATATTGCTACTTTAACTTCTTGTAGCACTTCATCAATACAGTCAAACCCATCTTCGAAGATGAACGTCATTATGAACCCTTCACGCAGAATATCCCATTCACCTATGCCATGGTGGAGCTTTGTCTCCAAGTATCAGTTCATCGGGATGAGATCCAGGGTATGACAAAACAAGTGCACCCATTCAGGTTGGGGCTTCGCTCCATAAGCCTTAGCCCATTTGGCCAAGTGTGCACGCAGATCATCCTTTCCCTCATACTTTTCTGTCATTTGTATCTTCAGATTCCCAAAGCATGTTCTCATCATCCTCCTACACTTGTGCCAATCATAAAAAATTCCCTTGTGCGTACCCCACCATCTCGCGGGCATAGTGCGGAGTGCCTAGTCCAAAGCCTGGAAGCATTGCTTCTCGGGTACTTCCCTCTCAAATGCATCCAAAAACACATACATATCATTCAAGCCATCATAAGTGGGAAAATTCCTTACCTATGACTGTGAAGTAGGAAAGTGTTTCATTTGCAGATAGAGGCAACTCCTCTAGCCCTAGAGTGGGTCTAGTCACACCAAAAACAAAACAACAATTGAATTCCATAAATAGTCATCGTTGGAGGCCTACCTCAAAACCAGTGTTCAATGAAGCTTTCGTTGCACTGCTCCACCTTCTGTTTCCTTCTCCTTAATGAGCAATCAACTTGAAATAGCACAAGAGAACAACAGAACACGTAACCGAGAACAACAATGATCTATTTACTTATAAAGTCAAGAAATCATAAGCTATCAAGTAAATTGTGCACAAGATATAGGAAATCATCATTGATTGTATTAAATGAATCAAGAGAAAAGCTTAAAACTCTTGACATCGCAAGCCTTCTCGGAGGGTAGAGCTGGTATGTTTCTTCAAGCATTCACTCTCAAGAATGGGTCTCCCGAATAGATGATATCTCTCCCTCACTCACAAACTCTAATGCAAGGCTAAGGCACTCCACAACCTCTTACCAAACTATCAACAATTCCACACTTGTCAAACTCACACCAAAGCTATCTAATCTACTTCAATCCAACTAGAAACTAGTAATTAGGAACTAGCCCATCATGGCAATGGTGAGTGCTTTTATAGGAGGAGGAGCCTCCATGAAATGAGGGAGACAGAGTTTATCCTCAAGGGAGGTTTCATAGAAGGTGGAACTACCATCCCAGAGGAGGAAAGGCAAACCAATCTAACCCAACAACCAGCTCTAGAATCAACCAGAAGGCCAATTGTTTGAACTAATTTTCCTAATCTGGATCATCACAGGTCATGAACTAGGGCTTAGTGACGACATCGCAAGGGAGAAATGCGTTTGGACCAATCGTCGCAATAAGAATCTAGAAGACTTGCGCCGAGCCCTAAAATTCGACCGTCGTAGTAAACACGTGTACACCTGCAACGACGTCACAATGATACAGTTCATGACAGGGAACCATCGCAGATTTTAAAGGTTTACTAGCGACGATGAAAAAACTTAGGCAAACAGGGTCAATCTTCAGCATTAGAGATCACTTGCTTAATCTTCTTGCATGAGTGGGAAGATATGGACATGTTTATCTGATGTATGACACAACGGAGGGACTGAGATAAGGTTAGTGAAAAATTACTGTGTAACTTGTGAAGTAGGACAGTGTTCCCTCTGTAGACAGAGGCAACCCCTCTAGCTCTAGAGTGGGTCTAGTCACAGCAAAAACACAACAACAATCGATTTCCTTAAATAGTCATCGTTGGAGGCATACCTCAAAACCGGTGTTCAATGAAGCTTTTGTTGCACTGCTCTAGCTTTTGTTTCCTTCTCCTTAATGAGCAATCAACCTGAAATAGCACAAAAAAACAACAGAACATGTAACCGAGAACAAAAATGATCTATTTAATTATAAAGTCAAGAAATCATAAGCTATCCAATAAATTGTGCACAAGATATAGGAAATCATCATTGATTGTATTAAAATGAATCAAGAGCAAAGCTTACAACCAAGTCTTGATGCGCAAGCCTTCTTGGAGGGTCTAGCTAGTATGTTTCTTCAAACATTCACTCTCAAGAATGGGTCTCCCAAATAGATGATATATCTCCCTTACTCACAAACTCTAATGCAAGGCTAAGGCACTCCACAACCTCTTACCAAACTATCAGCACTTCCACACTTGTCAAACTCACACCAAAGCTATCTAATCTGCTTCAATCCAACTAACAACCAGTAATTAGGAACTAGCCCATCATAGCAATGGTGAGTGCATTTATAGGAGGAGGAGCCTCCATGAAATGAGGGAGAGGGAGTTTATCCTCAAGGGAGGTTTCATAAAATGTAGAACTACCATCCCAAAGGAGGAAAGGCGAACCAATATGACCCAACAACTAGCTCTAGAATCACCCAGAAGGCCGACAGTTTGAACTAATTTTCCTAATCTGGATCATTACAGGTCATGAACTAGGGCTTAGCGATGACATCACAAGGAAGCAATGCGTTCGAACCAATTGTCGCAATAATAATCTGGAAGACTTGCACCGAGCCCTAAAATTCGACCGTCGTAGTAAACACGTGTACACCTGCAATGATGTCACAACAATACAGTTCATGATAGGGAACCATCGTAGATTTTAAAGGTTTACTAGCAACAATGTAGAAACTTGGGCAAACAGGGTCAATCTTCAACATTAGAGAGCACTTGCTTAATCTTCGTGCATGAGTCGGAAGATATGGACATATTTATCTGATGTATGACATAGTAGAGGGACTGAGATGAGGTCAGTGACAAATTATTGTGTAACAAGTGCCCCATAAAGCATGATGCCTGAGAGAGTGGGAGGGGTGAAATGCTTTACGAAATCATAACCGAACTAGAACACCACCACGAAGAACCTGCAGGCGCAAGTACAACTGATATCTCTGATAATGAAATACATGTAGTCTAGGCATGGGCGCAACCATCCAAAAGACATATGAAGTTTGGTTTGTGGTATCGATGTAGCCACCCAGTTAGTAAGACCATATATAAAGATAGAGGTATGGTCGCAGCCATCCATAAAGACTCAGGTATGGTTGCAACCATCCAATCAAAGAGTCATGCACGTAATGACGAACCAATCCATGTAACCCGAACATATGTAATCTTAGTTTGGGGTCTTGAAACCCAACCGATCATAGTACAAATTCTAGCGTGCAAACAGATGTGCTGAAGTCAAGCATGATAGAAAATCACTTTATTACCGGTCAATGATGGAAACCATTAAGAAGCACGAGAGAGACCACCAATAACGCCAATAGTTCTCAAGGTATTGCCAGTACAATCCACTAAGTGTGAAAAGTGATCTAAATTCGAACACTCGTGGAATCACCCAATCGAAGACCAATAATGAAAGTCCATCGTCAGGTGCGAAGAACTTACCATTGAGGCATGCAAGCTCCAAGGTACTGAAGGGGATCTTTAGACCAACCTCCCGGATAATGAGCTGATGTTGACAGGAGATGATCCATCGTAGGAGGGCCATAACGTTTCCCCCATCAACGACGCGAGACAAGGAACAAGTGGTAGATAATGAAATGGAGAACCAGAGGAGGAGGTAAGGGTGCAAACTGTAGAAGGATTATACTCTTGAACATATCGATGACACGAATCCGAAATGAGACAGCATTTTGGGACCAAAGGATTGGAAGTTTAGTGGAGATAACATGGATCAGATGGAATGAGGCAAAATGACAACCCAAAACTTCGGAAGGCCAATGACGATGTGAGGATATCCCAACCCGACGAGAAGCAAGAGTGTCGATGTTCAAGAGTGACTAGATGCCGTAGGTAACTGGTGGGCCCCAGTATTGCAGCAATAATGCTGCAACTCCTGGGACTCCCGTCTTTACTTTTATCAACCTGGTAGTTCGTAACAAACTTGGAAGCGACGGTGCTGTATGCACAAGTACTAGCTCTTGCCGCAACTGTCACTTGGTCAGCTGGCACAAGTCTGCTAGGGGCTTAAGCAAACTTCTATGAGCTCTTAGAAGAAGCTTTTTAACTGATGGACAAAAGCTAACTCAAAGAAGGCTAATCTACTTGCAGAAAGAAACTGGAAAGCTCAAAGGAAATGTAAACCCTAGCAAACCCTAATTCTACCAGCTAGTCTTACTGATGCAAAGGAGAGAATGCAAACTACTGAAAGAGATGCCATTACTTCTATGAAGGTAAAATACATGTGTCTAGACTACCTCTATCTGAAGAAAACATCTTTTTTTGTATTTTTGATTAAGTCGTCAGTTTCATCATGCATATGCTTTCACTGTTCTTTGAATGTGCAGGGGTGGATCAAGGAGGAGAAATGCTTGGAAGAGGTCGGGAAGGTTCAGAGAGGGTCTAAGGAGTCACTAACACCCTTCCAGAGAGTTTCACAAAGTTTGGCTATCAAGAAACCTCATTTGTGAGCTTCTACAGGAAGTCTGTAAGGGTTCTACAGGATGTTCAGGAATTTCTATAGGATGTTTAAAAATTGGATTTTGGAGGATGGGTGAGTGATGGAAGATGCATGAATGGATATGGAGGTAGGATAGGGGTTTGAAGTGGCCCAAGGACTGGTGGATGGAGTGGTGAGAAGGTGTAGATGGCTAAATTGGCTCAAAGAAGGCTGAAACAATGATTGCACAAAAAGGTAGGGTTACGTGGGAAAGAGGACAGATGTGACACGAGGAACCTAGCTAGGAGATGGGGTAGATTTCTCTGATGAAGCTTAGGTGGATGAAAGAGTGGTAGAGATGCCCTACACCGTATACATTCAATTGAACCAACAAAGTCTTGCAAGTAATCAAAGTCCTAGCTAATCTAATATAAATAACAATAAAGTGAATGAACAATAGCTTTATTTGGAAGAGAACCATGTATATCAACTATGCAATGAAACATTTCAGATATCTGAACACATAACCAACTTCTGCAAATGAAAACAATACACTAAGGATTGCATGGTAAAGCAAACTAGTGTTTTTGTTTGGGACAACACGATTACTTCAATTCCAGCCCCTGATCCAATAAGCAAGAGGTGAAACCAAAAGTGTTTGTTGACCCTTTTTTTGAGACTTTTTCTTGTTATTATCCTACCAACTAAATCTGAACATGAAAAGCTACTTTAACCATCAAAAGCAATCTAAATAACAAAACAAGATCTAAATCTAAATAGCAGATTTTATTCTAAGAATGCAGCAAAAACACATAAAGATAAACAAAGGAGGTACTGGGCACTTGAGATGGGCCCAACCCCAAGAGATACAGCCTCCTAAGAGAGATTTAGAGCTGGTGCAAAGCTGGATTCATCTTTATTGAGCAAGAAAAGAAGAGTTACATCAAAACTGTCCACAAGGGAAAGCTTGAAAATGTGCTGAAATGCAAAGCTAATCTACTGACTAAAATCGAACTACAAGCTAGCTAACTTTTGCCTACAAAGTGACTAACTACTGGCTAACCCAAATGAGGCCCTAAGCCCTCTTATTTATACAAATTGAGGACCCCAACAATCCTCCTAAACTTTAGGGACTCGGCTGCCCAAAACTTGTAGTTAACAGCAGTCCTACTTGACTTGCTTGGCTGCCCTTGTGCTAATTGATTTGGTGGCCCTTGAACTCCGAGCTGATGGTGGAGAATTCGAGGTAAGGGCCCATAAATGAAGGGGACACCTTCCTACAAATCCTCTCCCTTGTTCTCCCACGAATTTGGCTGCCAAGTGCTCATTAAAACCTTCAATTTTGTCTCCAAATTGACCAAAAAGACTACACAAAGCACACATTAGACTTGTTGGCATAATGACTAACCCAATTCACTCTATTAGCATAAATATAATAAAAAACATGCAATAAACTAATGAGAATGGTGGATTAAGTCAAATTAGGAGGTTGAATGAGCCCATATAATTATCCATTTTTGGGGCTCATCAGTAACCAATAATGAACTCCAAATTTTCCCCCACCATTGCTGGTGAGTACTCCAATTATTTTTGAAAAACAAGCTTGAAGGGGATAGCATATTCTTGTGATATAAGTTCGACCTTCGGACGAATCCACCTAGTAATAGTTTAACGAGCCCTAAGAAGGAGAAGCTCAAGTCTCATCATGGCGACGAGTCCAATGTCGTTAGGGTTTAATGAGTCCGACGTAGGTAGAACTCGGAGTCTTTTTCATGTTTAGAGAGTTTGAAAAAGACATAGAAAAGAAAACTCTAGGGGGGTCCTTTTTCGTAAATTTGTGTCCCTCGAGGCCGAAAAAGTAGAAAACAATACTCGAGAGAACCACTTGACCATTACGATCAAGGAGTACTTTTCGTAATTAGTGGTCTCGATCCGAAAAAGTAAAAAAGAAATCGAAGACACGTCATTTCATAACCAAAATCGAACTTGAAACGACAAAATTCTGGCGATCTTTTCACGTTTATACGGTCGGAAAAGAGCTGAAAGTGGACTGCCTTTTTATCCGTTTAATGAGTCAAAAAGGAAAACTCGGCAATCTTTTCATCTTTTATAAGTCGGAAAAGGGCTTAAAGAAGACTTGTAGAAAATTTCACAATATGGACCAAGCATGTATCAATCATTAAACGTATCCATCGTCCCTATTTCTGCACAGAAAAACCAAAGTATAAGAACCATCTGACAAAAATGCACTATAAATTTGAAAAATTAGGTCAAAAACCCTAAAACCATAGGAAAAACCCCAAAACATGTCGAAAAAACCCCAAGCCCTATAGTTTAAAACCCTAAAATTTGGAAAAATAGCTATATAAAGGCTTATGGTAAATCATTTTTACATTGTGCTTTGAGTTTTTACCCTTTGGTAATTTTTCAACTACATACCTGTGCGATTTTTGGAGCTCAATTCTGGTACCTGCGGTCGACCATTTCGCACGAGACTTTCACCAAGTAAGTACATCAAGCCATTCTCTACATTTTGATTGTTTTGAAGTCAAATTTCATGCATTTTAGGTGGTTTTGGGTGACTTTTTTGTTTCACAACTGCGCCTCAGTCGTCGTGAACATCCCTCATGGGTTAGCGATGATCGAGGATTTCACACACATCACAACCAGAATCGTCGTGGGAAATAGGTGTACCGCTGCGATGACCCAACAAAAAATAAATTAGGAAATCGAGCCATCACTACTGTTTTAATCAGTGACACACAGATTTACTAAAGAGGACAGGGCAACGTCATCGCAACTGTTAAGCTATCTTCAACGACGAGTTTAAAAAGGACAAAAAATAAGTGACAACACCCAAAAAACACCAGGCTATTCTTCCAAACAGTAAGGGGAATTCCCAGATTGACCCAGGTAATCCAAAAAATTGAAGGTGCAACCCCAAAAGTCAAGAGACACTTAAATCAAAAGACAAACCAAGAATAAACAAGAAGAAAACATACAAAGGACTCCCCAGTAGAGTCACCAACTTGTGAAGTAGGAAAGTGTTCCCTCTGTGGACAGAGGCAACCCCTCTAGCCCTAGAGTGGGTCTAGTCACAGCAAAAACAAAACAATAATTGATTTCCTTAAATATTCATCGTTGGAGGCTTACCTCAAAACCGGTGTTCGATGAAGCTTTCATTGCACCGTTCCAACTTCCGTTTCCTTCTCCTTAATGAGCAACCAACCTGAAACAACACAAGAGAACAACAGAACACTTAACCAAGAACCAATGATATATTTACTTATAAAGTCAAGAAATCATAAGATATCAAGTAAATTGTGCACAAGATATAGTAAATCATCATTGATTATATTAAAATGAATCAAGAGCAAAGCTTACAAGAAAGTCTTCATGTCGCAAGCCTTCTCAGAGGGTCCAACTAGTATGTTTCTTCAAGCATTCACTCTCAATAATGGGTCTCCCAAATAGATGATATCTCTCCCTCACTCACAAACTCTAATGCAAGGCTAAGGCACTCCACAACCTCTTACCAAACTATTAGCAATTCCACACTTGTCAAGCTCACACGAAAGCTATCTAATCTACTTCAATCCAACTAGCAACAAGTAATTAGGAACTAGCCCATCATAGCAATGGTGAGTGCTTTTATAGGAGGAGGAGTGTTACACAGTAATTTATCACTGCCTTCCTGTCAGTCACCCTGTTGTGTCCAGAAGTCACAATCACTAAGTGTTTGATCCCTGAACTGGCTTAAAACCCATTTTTCCAAAGTTTTGTGCATCAGTGCGTCTGTTCCTAAAATAACCGCGATGACCAGCGCCTCACAGTGTATTTCGTGCGCTGCCATCGCGAAAGAACATCACTTTTCCGCGATGACGCACAGCGCGGCTTTCCCGTGTTCTTCCGCGCTGACATGACTTGTTCAGTTATTGTTATGTGTTGACAGCGCGGCAGTCTCCATATAATCCGCGCTGATCCAGTTTGGGCGAATTTGTTCAAACAACCAGCCTTCCAGATCTCTCCAGGCTTGGTTGTTAGCTTTGTGAATATCGACTCCCTTCTATGGCATGTCTGTTCGACCCTTTGCAACTACTCTCCTTGAAGATAAGCTCATCCTTCCACCTTTTTAGGAGACTCCTTCTCCTATATAAACTTCCACCATTACCATGAGCAGCTAGTTAGAAACTAGTGGGAACTAGCTAGACTTAGCTTGGATTGTACAGAGCTTGTAGTGCTCAGATTGCTGCTATAGGTTTGGTGTGTTAGGAGTGGAAGTGATTCATTGCTTGGGGAAGTTTGTTTGTGACATTTGTGTGAGAGAGAGAGAGTTGTTTGTCTTGGGAGAACCATCCTCAAAGGTGAATGCTTGAGATACATGCTGACTGATCCCTCCCGAGAAGTTTATCGACGTCAGAACATTTGGTTGTACTCTTCTCTATTCTGATTAATAATAGATGACTGCTATTATTGTTCCATTCTCGTTTGTTTATGCAATGGATAAATGTGAATTATGTCTTTTCTGACTGGCATATAGTTACTTTTACTAGATTTCACGCTTGCGTTTGCTTTCTCTTCGTGTGTACAGGTGTCCGTTCGCGGGGATCGCGGAGGACTGTGACCAGCCGAAGTGAAGGAGCGAAGGAGACATCTCTTCGTCCAACGACAGCGCAGGAATCCAAGTAGGTGCTCTTTACTTCTTGTTTAATTGTAACTAGGAACATGCGTGGCAGCATTGTGTGATTGTTGCTAGACCCCTATTGGGCTAGTAGGGATCGCCTCTATCCGTAGAGGGGATTTACCTCTCCAACAATTTGGCGACTCCGCTGGGGACTCCAATTTTGTGTTTGGCTTTGATTGATCTCTTTTCGAGTTTTTGGGATTGTCTTTTTGCTTATGAACTTTCTGGGCGTTTCTGGGAAGCATTTTTATCATTGAAAAGCTCCTGCCTTTGGTTTGGGAAGTTTTATTTCAGTTTTCCTTGTTTTTTGCTCTCAGCGCGTTTTATTTCGGAACAGTCGCGCTGACATCGCGACTCTGTTCTTTGGTTTTCTCTTCATCGCACCTGTACGTCTAACAGCCGCGCTGACCTCGTTTTCAAGGGCAGCGCGCTTTATTCGTGTTCTTCCGCGCTGACATCGCGCCCACTCTTCTTTGTGATTTTGGTCGTCGCGTCTGTGTGCCTTATATCCGCGCTGACCTCGTTTCTTCTAGGGCAGCGCGCCTTTTCCCTGACTTTCCGCGCTGACGTCGCAAAGTTGCTGAAGGCCTCCCCCTGTCAGCGCCAAGTTGCTGAAGGCTACCCGCGCTGAGCCTGAAAAACTCATTTTTGTCCAAATTGACCTCCTAAACCTCTTGCTGTGACTTTCCCTTCTTCTCCCCACTTGTCTGATGACTTGTTTTTCACTCTCTGAACTTTGAACTGTTTGATTATGGAGCTCAACTCCATAGGGTTTCGTTTTGCTTGGTTTTAAGTTTGCAAACAACTTCCCTTCTAGCTGCTTGGTTCGTGTTTTCATCCTTACTTTTTCGATTACTGGATTGTGTTTGGGTCTCTAATTGACTGGTTGCGACTCTGGTCCGTCGGATGTTTGCTTTTCTCTATTGATTTCGCACTCTGAACCCTAGGACATCTAGTGGCCGTGTGTGTGTCAAGCCTCCCGTGAGGATCCCTGTTTGCTTGATTGACCAGCTCGTTCTAGACTCGTTTTCGCATTTTTTCAGTGATTGTCAGAGTGTATTGGATTGTGCTTCCAAGTGGTGTTTTTCGCTTCCTCCTTGCTTGCGATCCTTGCTTGTTTTGCAGAGCTTAGATCACATAGCTCGTGCATTGCCTTGTTTCCTTTTGATTTCGAGGCTTTGGTTGAGTGTTTTCGGGAACTTTGTGTGCTCTCATTAAGTAGTTTACTTGGTGTTCAGGTTCCTCCAAATTCCTTTAGGTGTTTTATGTCACTAAAAGAAAACGAATTAGTAGCTTGCTTTAAAATTCGAAAAGGAAAAGAACATTTCATTGATTTGCATTTTCAAAAGAAAAGTTTCCTTTCCTCGCTTTAGTTGCATTTAGCTGCTTGTTTGTTTGTATTCGTTTTGTTTAAAAAATTCTTTGCTCTCTCGTAGCTAGAATTCATCGAACGAAACGAAATTCTTTTGCATATAGATTGCATCTAAGTAATTGTGAGCGAACATACGATAGAGCTTGAAATCGAAACTTAATCTCAAGATCAACTATAAAATGAACCAAATGAATCTAAAAACGCATTGGAACTAAACACAAATATTTAGAGGTCTAGGTTAGAGACGTGTTCCGGCGTCTTAAAACATAGTCACTGTTGTTTCACATTAGGTTGGGTGATTCCTCCTTCTGTGACTCGATAGTGGTCTAATACGGATTGCGCTCCCACGTACCGTCGAGTATATAGGGAGACCCCACTAGGCTTTTATCCTTTATCCATAGGAAGCCGAGTCGGCCGCCCTACAATTCGCAATGCAGTGAACACAGCATTCACGAAGATTGACCACCCGTACCCTAAAAAGTATTCTGTGGTTTTGCGAAGAGTTTGGCACACCCTCTACCTAGAGTTCCAGAGCAGTCGCTTTTGATCCTTTTCGGACTCCCTAAACGAAAAGGTGCCTGTGAGCGTCTTGTCACTTCGTGCTCATTAAACATTCGAAGTAGACTGGAGTCATCTTTTCGTCCTTTTCTCGACTCCTGAAACATGAAAAGGTCAAGTTTGGTTCCTATGTCTTAAAAGTTTATTCGGCCACGATAACATCACCTGGTTAGATCTTGTGTGTGTTAGCTTGAGTAGGTTTCGTTTTCGTTTGCTATGGCAACTTTTCCGGGATTCACTAACCCAGGTTCCCCCTCTGATGGGAATCCAGGACAATTCCCTCCTCTTGGGAATGTTGGTGCTCCGTATATGGCGACGTTGTCCCTACCAGGGTTAACTGTCGGGTTGCCTGTGTGGTTGTTTTCAACCTCTTTGGTCCCTACCGTATCGGCTGTTAGTCCATCGGTCCCTCCACCTGAACAACGTCATGTTGATTCTAAGGTGGATCTCTCCCCTTCGACACCTACTTCTACGTCTTCCTCTTGTACTTCGCCTGGTGAAACTCTCGATGTGAGTAACCAGGTGGCTAAGAAGAAGAAGAGGAAGACCAAGAAGAAGAAGTCCCCTCAGGGAGAGCCTACACACACAGTTCCCCTCTCCAGTCCAGCTATCCACTCCAGTACACCTGAAGTCGGGTCACCTTCTGCTCCTCCGCGGAAGGTCAAGTTTCCTTGTCGATTATGCAAGGAGGACCATCTGCTTCGTGATTGTCCTGGCATTCCCAGGGTATTAGAAGTCTGGTCTCGCAATCCGGCCCGCCCCTCATCGCCCGCTGAACATCATGGCGATGCTACCTCATCAGCTGGGAATGGTAAGGAGAAAGGGAAGATTCGAATCCCCTGTAAACTTTGTGAAGGCAATCATCCCCTTCACCTTTGTCCACTCATGGATAAAGCCTCCAGTGTTATGGAAAGTCTTACAGCTCCCTCACCCCAATTCCCCGTTGGATATCAACGTCTCTCTGCAGCTGTAGATCGCGCCCCTGTTCACAAAGAGATCGCTTCAGATTCCCCTTTTGTCCAGGCCCCTCTCCTCGAACCTGGCTGTTCCCAGTCTGTTCCAGACCCGCCGTTGGTCGGAAAGGGTGTTGATTCGAGTTCACCTCCTCTCAACCACTCTGTTTCGGAAGAGCAAAATTCTCATGTTCTGCTCGTCTCGTCAGATTCTCCTGAGTATGATGATGGTTCTCCTATTGCAACCTCTCCGGAGAATTCAGATTCGGTCCTTTCCGAGCAGGGGAGCAACCATATGGTTCCCCCACCAAGTAGTTCGGTCATTTCCTTCGATTGGAGTCATTTGACTGCCCCTCCTCTCCCATCCCATGTGCCTTTCTGGGTCACCGCCTATGCTTGCAATAAGGCGCTGCCTGGCACTGTGTTAGATGAAGGAGCATCGGTTAGTCTTATGCCCGTTACTACTTGGCGAGCTTTGGGTTCCCCATCGCTTGTACCTGTCGCACCGCATCTCACCGCGTTCGACGGCGGAACGAGCCAGCCGTTAGGGATCCTTCCACAGTTTCCTATCACTTTGGGAGGCAAGACTGTCTATATCGACGTCTCGGTTACCCAAGGTTCTTTAGACTTCAGTCTTCTCCTTGGTCGTGACTTTGTGTATGCCATGGGAGCCCTTGTTTCTTCACTTTTCCGTGTGGTTTGTTTTCCACACGATGGAAGAATCGTGACGTTCGATCAATTATCGTTCGTTTGTCCACAAGCCCCTCCGGCGCACTCATCCTTCCCTCCTGGCTTTCATCCACCAGTTGCATCTGCCTTGCCGCCAATCAACTACGTGGCCACCCACCCCGTGCCCGTACCCAGTGATGACACCATCATGCATAGTGTCCTGGGGGCATTAGGTCCTGATTTCCAAGATGTCGGCCTTCCCTCCGGAGCCACTTTCTTGGGGGCCTCCGCTTCCCGTTCATTATGATGAAGTCTGGATGGAGCATAGTTCCTTTCCGGTGTCAAGCTCCTTAACAAATGAAACCAGGTCTGGTGGAGCATAGTTCACATTCCTATGTCAAGCTCCTTAAAAAATGAAACTAGGTTGGTCGGAGCACGGTTCTTTGTCTTGTGTCAAGCTCCCTCAAAAATGAAACAAGACGTTCCGAGGATAGTTTTGATCTGGTGGCGACCTCGTTAAAAAACGAAACAAGGTGGTCGAGCATAGTTCCTGATCTTGTGTCAAGCTCGTTAAAAAATGAAACAAGGGTTATGAGGATAGTTCTTTTACTGTGTCAACCTCATTAAAAAATGAAACACCTCCCTTTCCAAATCGAGTCTTTTGATTAAGATCTCGTAAAATACAAGTCGAGTCTTCCAAGATCTCGAAAGTGAACCTTCATTCCATCCACTTTGTCGAATGCAATGAAGCTTGGGGGGCATGTACCTCGATTTTCATTATTATGCTGGGGGCATGCAAACTTATAACAAGCATAGTTTTTCGTTTCAAGCTTGTGTAAACATGAAACCGAATCCAAGCAAAGTTCTTCACGGTTCAAGCTTGTGTAAAAATGAACCCATACCCGATTTACATCTCGTGATTGCCATTTTTATCCGTTGAATTCTGCTAGATGAGCCTTGGTTGTTTCATTCCATTGCTACCATCTCTTTGGCCGATCATATGCTCTCACTTGGTTGTTTATCCTTTCCTGAGGAACCGCAGTTATGAGTGGTTTTGATAGCCAGCCTCTTGACCATTACATGTTTTGAGCAGTTCCACCTTTGCCGGAACCAGTTGCTACCTTTGATACCACTCGTTCCTCTAGGACGAGTCACCTTTAAGCTCTTTTCTGACTCGTAAAATATGAAAAGATTGCCGAGTATTTTTCCCTTTTTGACTCGTTAAAGAGAATAAAAATGGAGGTCTTCTTTCAGCTCTTTCCCGACCGTTTAAAGATGAAAAGATTGCCGAGTCCCCCTCTCGACTCGTTAAAAGGAACGAGAGGCGGTCGCTTTTAAAGCTCTTTTTCCGACTGTTTAAACTAAAGAGATTGCCG
Source organism: Pinus tabuliformis (assembly GCA_031772625.1). Classification (NCBI taxonomy): domain Eukaryota; kingdom Viridiplantae; phylum Streptophyta; class Pinopsida; order Pinales; family Pinaceae; genus Pinus; species Pinus tabuliformis. The sequence goes on along the minus strand of CM062807.1, from coordinate 1,358,158,984 downwards.
GGTGTTTGTCGTTTCGCACTCGTTATTGGCTCCAAAACGACGTGCTTCTGACTGCTTTTTTACTTTTTCGGGTCGAAGAACACTATTTACGAAAAGTATTCCTCGATCGTAATGGTCGGGCGGTTCTTTCGAGCATAGTTTTATACTTTTTCGGGCTCGAGAGACACAACTGTACGAAAAAGGACCCCCCTGGAGTCTCCTTTTCCGCATTCTTTTCAGACTCTCGAAACAAGAAAAGAAGCCGAGTTTTTCCTTTGTCAGGCTCGTTAAACACTCAATGACATCGGATATTGTCAACATGACACACATCAAGCATATGTTACCCCCGTCAAGCTTGTCATCCAAAAATAATCGGGGTACCTGCCTGCAAAGGTGGGGAAAATGGAACTTTGATTACAGTCGTCTCGGCAGTACGTCACTCTTGAACATGGTACTCCGCTGTTTCGTGTCTGGGTGGGGTCATCTCATCTCGTTTTCACTAGCCTCCATGGGTTTGGGATATCCTGTTTGACCTCTCATCTGTTCATTGCCATCATCATCCTATCCGCTGCTCATTTGATGTCAAGTACTGCCAAATCCGTTACAGTGTCGTTATATGTTCAAGAGAAGTTGTCCTCTGCCACAATGCAACCTCGTTCGCTATCTCATCACAAATTATTATACCTCTGTCTCATGTCGATGATGTGGGAATCATCATGGCCCACCTTCGATCAAGGCCACTTCTCGTCGACTTCAACTCACTATCCGAGAAAGTGACTTAGAGACTCCTTCCAGGTGCCTTGGAGCCTGCATGCCTCAATGGCAGGTTCCTCGTGTTCGACGCAAGGTTTACATCATTGACCTACGATCGAATGATTCCGTGGGTGTTCGACACCAGCTCATTGATTCACACGCCACGGATTGTACCTATAGTACCTTGAGGGCCATTGTCATTATTGGTGGTACCTCTCGCGTCTGTTAACGGTTCTCATCATTGGCCGGTAATCAGACGATGTTCATGCATGTTCGACTCCAACCCCTGTATTCACATGTGTGGACTTGTACTCTGTTCGGGTCGAGATGGAGCGCAAGACCCTGGATCCTTGCTCACTGTGGTCCAGGTTGCGATTTTGTGGATAATCATTACATGACTCATTGATGGATGGCTGCGCCCATACCTGAGTCTTCATGGATGGCTGCGACCATACCTTATCATTATTATGGTCTCTTTAGCTGGGTGGCTGCGTCCATACCATAGACCAGTCTCGCATGTCTTTTGGATGGCTGTGCCCATGCCTAGACTGCATGTATATGATTGTCGGAGATTTTTCGGTACTTCCTGGTGGTGTTCCAGTTCGGCGTGTGTTGTAAAGCATTTCACCCCTCCCACTCTCTCGGTCTTCATGCTTTAGGGGGCATCTGTTACACAGTAATTTATCACTGCCTTCCTGTCAGTCACCCTGCTGTGTCCAGAAGTCACAATCACTAAGTGTTTGATCCCTGAACTGGCTTAAAACCCATTTTTCCAAAGTTTTGTGCATCAGCGCGTCTGTTCCTAAAATAACCGCGATGACCAGCGCCTCACAGTGTATTTCGTGCGCTGCCATCGCGGAAGAACATCACTTTTCCGCGATGACGCACAACGCGGCTTTCCCGTGTTCTTCCGCGCTGACATGACTTGTTCAGTTATTGTTATGTGCTGACAGCGCGGCAGTCTCCATATAATCCGCGCTAATCCAGTTTGGGCGAATTTGTTCAAACAACCAGCCTTCCAGATCTCTCCAGGCTTGGTTGTTAGCTTTGTGAATATCGACTCCCTTCTATGGCATGTCTGTTCGACCCTTTGCAACTACTCTCCTTGAAGATAAGCTCATCCTTCCACCTTTTTAGGAGACTCCTTCTCCTATATAAACTTCCACCATTACCATGAGCAGCTAGTTAGAAACTAGTGGGAACTAGCTAGACTTAGCTTGGATTGTACAGAGCTTGTAGTGCTCAGATTGCTGCTATAGGTTTGGTGTGTTAGGAGTGGAAGTGATTCATTGCTTGGGGAAGTTTGTTTGTGACATTTGTGTGAGAGAGAGAGAGTTGTTTGTCTTGGGAGAACCATCCTCAAAGGTGAATGCTTGAGATACATGCTGACTGATCCCTCCCGAGAAGTTTATCGACGTCAGAACATTTGGTTGTACTCTTCTCTATTCTAATTAATAATAGATGACTGCTATTATTGTTCCATTCTCGTTTGTTTATGCAATGGATAAATGTGAATTATGTCTTTTCTGACTGGCATATAGTTACTTTTACTAGATTTCACGCTTGCGTTTGCTTTCTCTTCGTGTGTGCAGGTGTCCGTTCGCGGGGATCGCGGAGGACTGTGACCAGCCGAAGCGAAGGAGCGAAGGAGACATCTCTTCGTCCAACGACAGCGCAGGAATCCAAGTAGGTGCTCTTTACTTCTTGTTTAATTGTAACTAGGAACATGCGTGGCAGCATTGTGTGATTGTTGCTAGACCCCTATTGGGCTAGTAGGGATCGCCTCTATCCGTAGAGGGGATTTACCTCTCCAACAAGGAGCCTCCATGAAATGAGGGAGAGGGAGTTTATCCTCAAGGGAGGTTTCATAAAAGGTGGAACTACCATCCCAGAGGAGGAAAGGCGAACCAATTTGACCCAACAACTAGCTCTAGAATCACCTAGAAGGCTGACTATTTGAACTAATTTGCCTAATATGGATCATCGGAGGTCATGAACTAGGGCTTAGCGACGACATCACAAGGAAGTAATGCATTCAGACCAATCATTGCAATAAGAATCTGGAAGACTGGCGCCGAGCCCTAAAATTTGACTGTCGCAGTAAACATGTGTACACCTGTGACGACGTCGCAACTATACAATTCATGACAGGGAACTGTCGTAGATTTTAAAGGTTTACTAGCGATGATGCAAAAACTTAGGCAAACAGGGTCAATCTTCAGCATTAGAGAGCACTTGCTTAATCTTCTTGCATGAGTGGGAAGATATGGACATGTTTATCTAATGTATGACCTAGTGGAGGGACTGAGATGAGGTCAGTGACAAATTACTGTGTAACAATGACAACACACAGCACAGCAACCAGGTCATCATATTACAGCTCAGCATGGTTACTTCATGTAGCCGATTCTACCGGCACTCTAATTCTTCATCCGAGTTTGAGTTGCAGGGTCTCTTGCAATCCCATGTAAATCATCCATCTGTTGTCGGATTCACCCAATCTTGGTCTTGCACTGTTATCTTATATATGCAGTCCAAATTGTCATCACTTTCATAATCACAGATTAGTTTAGTATAGTGTGAGCCTTCAGCAGGATCTAGGGCTACTATTACGCAAAGTGATTTCTTTTCAAATATCATCTTTCACTTCTTTAGGTTGATTACCCCGTTCATATCAATAGCCCAATCAATTCCAAGGAGCACAGGGTAGGGGTTGCTGTCATCCACAATTTCTATTACTTCAAAATCAGCCAATGCACTTGCGCCTTCAATATCTACAATTACTCCTTGCAGATGGGGATGATCTTCTACTGATTTTCCATCCTTAACTAAATCGGATACCACTGCAGCACGAGTCTCCTCATCCATTCCCAAGTCTACTTTGGCAAAACATTTGGGTCTGAACCTAGATCCAAAATAACCTAATCCATTTCATATTCCCCTATCTATGCGGTGAGTCTCATCTCATGCGCTATCCTTGCTTTATGCTTACCAATCTTCCGTACCATGTGTAGTTCACCCGGAGCATTTCTGGTGCATCTATTTATAAGTTCTTGTAACCCTTTCACAACCTTGCTATCGCGCAACAACTTCATGCAGGTCTCTAGAAAGGTCATAAGCATAGAATGGTCCATTTCCTGAACAAGATTATCCTGGATCCCTAAGGTAGAGGCCTCAACAAAGCTCTTTTTTTCTTTCATGAACATTTCACGTGTGCACTTCAAATCAAATTCAGCCTCCTTCTCCAGAGCTTTGTGAACCCATGCATTGTCTTGAGGTTGTTTCCCCTTATCATCACGTGTTGCAATTCCACTTCGGAGCACTATATTCACATTCGAATCCTCTTCGCAAGGCTCAACCCTCATCATTTACAGGTTTTTAGTTGGCTGCAGTGGTATCACCCCTTTGTCATGTATCCTCGCTATCACTATAGGACAATCCTTCATCTCATGATCAAACTTAGTACAATATTTGTGCGACAGACACGTTGGGTTAGTGCATTCACATGCATAGTGTCCTAGTCCTTCACAATTGTAATAGATCAACAGTTCCTGACCTCTGCCAAGTCCTCCTCGACCTCAGTGGTGAGCTCCAGTATTGCAGCAATGATGCTGCAACTCCTGGGTCTCCCTTCTTTACTTTTATCAACCTAGTTGTTTGTAACAAACTTGGAAGTGACAGTGTTATATGAACAAGTACTAGCTCTTGCCGTAGGCTGTCACTTGATCAACTGGCACAAGTCCGGTAGGAGCTTAAGCCAACTTCTATGAGCTCTTAGAAGAAGCTTTTAACTGTGATGGATGAAAGCTAACTCAAAAGAGGCTAGTCTACTTGCAGAAGGAAGCTGAAAGCTGAAAGGAAATGCAAACCCTAGCAAACCCTAGTTTTATCAACTAACCCTACTAGTGCAAGAAAAGAGATGAAAGCTGCGGAAATGGATGAAATTGACTCTTGGAAAGGTAAAATGTAGGTGACTAAGCTACTTTTTAAGGAGAATATAGAAAAAACATCTTTTTGTATTTTTGAGTAATGCTGCAGAATTATTATGCATGTGCTTTAGCTATTTTTGACTATGGAGAGGTTTATTGGCGAAAGGAAATGGAGTGGGCACTTGCAGGAGGTTGGGAAGGTGAGAAGAGGACCTAAGGGGTCCCTAGCATCCTTCCAGAGAGTTTCACAGTGATCATATCTTGAAAAACTGCTCACGTGAACTTCTACAGGAAGTTTGCAGGGGTTCTACAAGATGTTCTACAGGAAGAGCCGAAAGAGGATTTTAGAGGGTTGATGGTGGAAAAACGGTGGGAAAGTGGAAATGGAGGATGGATGAGGATGTGAAGGGGTCTAGGACCTGGTGAATGAAGCTAAGGAGTGATGAAGGTGGTTGGATTTGTTCAAGGATGGAGGGAGCAATGCTGCACAAGAATGTAGAAATTAGGGAAAATTGGAAAAGTGTGGCAAATGAAGGGAAGGAATCTTGGATTAGGGGTTGGATCAGGTTGTATGATGGAGGAAGGATAGGCAGGGATGTATTATAGGTGTTCTGCACACTATTTTCCAAAACTGATCGAACAAAGACTAGAAAAACCAGAGATCTATCTATTTTGACCTAATTTGACCTAAAAACCAGAAACATGATGAACATAAGTTTATAGACAGGAAATCATGCAAGATAACTATGGAAACTAAGCAACAGATCTAAACATGCAAGTACAACTGGTATCAACTTTTCCAACTAAAAATCTAACACTAGCAATTGCATGGAAAGGCAAAAACAATGTTTTTGTGGCAGCAAGTATGCCTTGGTCTCAGCTCATGGTCCCAAGGAGGGAGAGGTGAGATCAAGGATTGCTTGATGGCTTTTTTGTAGATATTTTCTGTTACCAAACTGTCAAATCAACCTGAAGCATGAGAGCTATTTAATCATAAAAAACAACCTAAGTAACAAAGCAAGATCTTAACCTAAATAACAGAAATTGTTCTATGAATGCAAGAAAAACACATAAAAGTACACAAAGGAGGTACTGGAACTTGGGTTGGGCCCAACCCCAAGAGCTACAGCCTCCTAAGAAAGCTTAGAGTTGGTGCAAAGTGAAATTTATCTCTGTTACTCAAAAAATAATCATGTCCCAAAACTGTTTACATCAAGAGCTCGAAAATGAGCTAAAATGTAGAGTTGCACTAAAGTGCGAAAAAAAGTTGTTCAATAGCTAAAATAACAAGGCTTGAAGCCTTCCTACTTATGCACCACGAGGACTCTCAACAACCCTCCTTAACTTTAGGAGCTTGGCTGCTCAAAACTGCAATTAATTAGCCACTTCACAAAATTTGCTCGGCTGCCCATTGAAATCATCTTTGGTACGCTGCTGAACTTCGAGCTGATGGTGGAGAACTCGAGGAAGGGGTAATTTAGTGCAGGAGACACCATTCCTACAAATCCTCAGCCTTGTTCCTTCATATTTGGCTGTCAACTTGTTCATAAATGCTTGACCTTGGTCCAAAAGATGTCCAAAAATCTGCAATAAGCACGTATTAGACTTTGTGGTCAAGTGACTATTCTCATTCATTCAATTAACATAAATATATTCAAAAGCATGCATAAAACTATGAAGAATGGTGGATTAATCGAGAATAATAGGCAAAATGAGCCCAATAAGTTACCCATTTTTGGGGCTCATCATCACCCCCTGATAAATGTGTTGCTCATCCTCTGAGCAACTAATCCAGCTCATCATCTTTGATTGCTTTGATTGCCTCTCTAATATCCCAGGCTTCCGAGGTGATGTACTCTTCTCGGTCATGAAACCCTTCTTTTCTCTCTACTTCCTCCCATTACCTGTGTTCTTCTTCTTCTTTGAGCCCTTTCAGCAGTCCCAAAAGCAATGGAGGATTGAACTTTAGGCCAATCCAGTTGGCCTTCAGATTTTGCATTGACTGTTTGTAAAGTGGTACTCTGGCCAAAGCCTCCCGCATCCTTGTTGGGGAGTGGTACTCTCTTATTTTCAGACTGTGGGACAATGTGTTCCATCTCCTTGTGCAAGCATGAATGCAGTTATCACTAAAAAGTCTTTCCATGTCCTTAAAGTGGGTAATGGCCTGAGCCTACCTTTCAATGTAGTGTGGGAGAACTTGAGGGTTGTTGGCTAGGTGCTGATGGGCATAGACTAAAGTTAAGGGATCTTATAGTTCTGCTTTGATCATGAGTGGATTACTTAGCTCTCTGTCCATAACTTTCCGAATTTCTACTGCCCTCTTTTCCTCATGGTTTAACCAAGAGGCCATGGCCATGAGTTGCACATCTCCCAATGCAGCATTGGGGTCCCATAGATTCATGTTTGGAAGTTCCAAGTTGTGTAAATAGAATTCTGCTAACTTGGCCTTATCTTCAGCTGAGTTACTGTCACACAAATACATGAACTGATTGTAATTCTAGAATGGAATGATGCCCCTTTGGGCCAGTGTGTTAATTTGAAATTGTAACCATTGATCTCTATGATATAATGCATATGACTTAGCAGGTTTCCTACATTGTAAGGCCTCTACTGCCTAGTTGGCCATGCAGACCATTTGGGCTTCTTTCTCTTGCACATGTTGTTTTAAAACCTTTATTTTTTCTGCTACCTGTGACTCCTTTTCCTGTAGCAGTTTTGTTAGTATCTCAACATCAGATTGCAACTTTTCCTCTTTCTGCTATTCCTCGATTGTTTTCTTGTCTACCGGAGGTCCTTCTTGCTATTGCTGCTCTCCCAAAATGGACGACCTATCTTCCTTATGACCTTCCTGTAGCTGCAATTGCTTTTTCAGCAGCTCATTCTCTTCTTGTAATTTGGCTCTTTTACTGCTTTCTATGTGCCTCACCATGGCCAACTCTTTTCTTGATTCTTTTAGTTGTTCCTCTAGGTGGCCTATGTTTGCAACACCCTTGGATTTGGAAATCCTCATCCAAGTGTGAGTCCTAACCTGCTCTTGTTCCAATGCAAAGAAAAGTGGTACAACAAACTTCTATGGGATGATCTTCCCACCTTCTAACAGGTTGTAATATGAGCCCAAGCTAGGTTGAGGGCTTGGCTCCAGTATCTCCTTGGTCTTTTCTTCTCCCTGTGATTGTTTGGCTGCCTTCTCCTCCAATTTCTCAGTCTCTTTTAACTTAGCTAGAGTTTCCTGTAGAGATGTTTCAGCTTCCTGTAGAGCTGCCTTTGAGTCCATCATCCTAATTCTCTCTCTCTAGGTGGAGGTTTTTGGGCTTCCTCTTTCATAGGTGATAGATATCTTTGAAGGAGACTCTTCTTTTGGTTTAGTGGTTGTGTCCTCAATGAAAATTGGTTCCTTTGATTGTGGCTAGGGTTTGCCCACTTTGATCCTTGTGCTTCTCCTGGCTTTAAAGTACATGGAGGTGGTGTGCTTAATGTAGCAAGCACAGCTGCTGCCTCCCTTGCCAATGTCTCAGGGGATTTCTCTTCCTGCTGTTCTTTTTCTTCACTTCTTGTAGAAATCTTTGTGTCCACTATTTCTGTCTGTATGACTGATATCTCAGGGTGTGCCTTTCCCTTTTCCTTCTAGGTGCCTGCTTTGGCTGTGGCAACCTTCATTTGGGCTTTCTCAGCCTTTTCCTTTCTACTCTGTATCCTCTTTTCCCTTGCTGTTTTTTCTGTTGTTTCTTCCTCTGTTTTAGGCTCAGCAGTCTTGCCGAATTCTTTCTATTCTTTTTGTTCTTCCTCTATTTTCCCTCTGCTTGAATGTCTTATGCTCCCTCATCATTGTTCTTTTCAATTTCTTCAGTTTGCTGGCCCTCCTCACTGCTAGATGGGGTGATGGTCTTAGCCAAAGTTCTAATTTTATCATCCCTGGACATGTTTATGAAGATTTCCCAAGATATGGGGACAGTATAGGTGTGTAAAGAATCTTCCACCAACAATTTGATGAGCCCATGGTGGGCCAACTGATCTGGGATCCCTTCATTTAGGTTTGTACCACATTCAATTAAGGACTGAAGAAGGAAATATGTGATGCTCAGTTTCTTGGCTGGAGGCAAGTCAATCCCATGCCTTAATTCATGTAACAACCTGAAATGATATCCATAGATGATGTTAAACCTCCTTTCACATGTGATGTACTTCATAATTTGATAACTAACTTCACTCTAGAGAGGAGGCAAGCTTGTCCTTCTAACTCCATTTTTGTCTTCTACAGGATGCTCCTCGGGCAGGAAAAAAATGTTTTCTTAGCAACTTGGCCTAAGGATCTCTCTTCTTTGCTCCAAGGGAGCCCCAATGGTAGACCAGTAATTCTACTGATGAGCTCAGGGGTAAGTTCTAGGGTCAAAACCCTAAAACTAATTGTGGCATGTGTCTTTGAATGTGGTCTCAGGGACATTAAAAACTCTTCAGTTATCTCCTCATCATAACCCTGAATTTTGTCAAAGAAGGATATCCAATTTGCTCGGGTGAAAAGGTCCACCACCTCAGGGTGCTCGTGCAACTTGCTAGAGTCCGAGGGTTCTTTCCTTATGAATCCTCCTGGCATGGTGTTGAGTGCTCTTTTTATGTTTTAACCAGAAGAGAAAATGCTTAGGAAAACAAACAGTCAATCACTGAAACAGAGGATAGCTGAATTCGGTTTCTTCTAAACCCAAGAAGGAATTTCTCGTGTGTTCCTTACAATATCAAATAGCAATAATTCTCTTGTTTTAAGACTGCTGTCACCCAGAATTCGACTGTCTGTTTATGAAAAGAAGAATTTTGTTTTTACAGAATAGAGCATAAGGACACAGGTTCTCTTCTCAGCACATAGATAGATATGTAAATTTAGTTTTTTCACACACACAGGCTGGCCTCTACTGCTGCATGTATCTTCCTTACAGGAGAATTTAAAAATGATGAGGAGATTTCAGAATGCAAAGGAAGAACTGGGTAAACTCAGTGAAATATGTAGGCAAACTTTCACGTTGTTTTCTCATTGCACAGGCAGACTTTTACTATCGTTGTTCAAACTGATGTCATTCAATTCACCACCTTGCATAAACAAATCATGCACAGAGAAGTTTCTCGAGCCTACCTCATTTGGAGCTTGAAATTCGACGAAAATCCCAGGTTTTCATTCGATAGAGTTGTTCTCTGCCTTTCCTGTAGAACCCTTCCTGTAGAAGGCTCCCGGTTCCCATAGAATAAAACTGTGCTTCCGATAGAGCCCGATAGGCAGGAGATTTTTGAAAATAGGCAGAAAAGTTGGTGGAGGATGACTAGTTAACTATTCTGGAAGCGGTGGATATGTACTCTAGTCGAGAACGTCCTAAGTGCAGAATGAACAGAGGGTGGTGCATGTTTCGACTGAGCATCTTTTAACTACGGCGTGATTCATGGTGAGGGGATGAGGTGGCCGAACTGGACTGTTGATCCGATGTCACAACCATAATGTTTCTACATGTTTCAGACCACCATCACCTCCTTTCTTCCATTATCCACCGCCATCACTACCAGTCCCGACGATTTCTCCCTGAATGGACACTCCACATGTGCTAGCTGCACATCTAATTGGAAATTTTTAATGTAACAGGGCTCGTTTGGATTCCACGAGGATATGTAACTGGCCGAGGGTGGCCAGTTGATTGGCCACCGATTCCACTCAATCCGTACCATTCCCATAGTCATGCAGCTTAAAAATATGATTTATGTAATTGAAGAACGAGTTTAGGCACTTACCTGTGTGGTTGCGGCCGTGTTATGCAGATTTCGGATTTTGGACCCCATTCCTTCGTTTGCTATTGCTGCATGCACACTGCATGCTTGGCCTCAGCTATTGTTGATGTTCATACATTCAAGTAGAGCTCCATGCATGTCTCTTCTGCCATACTTTGTTGTCCCTGTCTCTGGAGTATGTCTTTCAGAGGGATCAACTGCTACAAGATTCCTGTAGGATGTCCTATAGCTGCTTCTCCTCCTGGAATGCAAGCTAGAATGAGCAGGGCTATACTGTTGACGAGGGTCTCGGCTAATGAGGAGTCTAGATGGAGGGTAACAGGTATGGTGAGTGAAAAATTGCTGCTTGATTTGTCATTAAAAAGTTTTTTCTGGCAGTATGAAGAAAACAAGATTTCTGTGTGTGACTGTGCAGGAACATAAAAAAAATGAGTGCAATGGAGGTGTACAGAGATGGAAAAAGGGAGACATATGGTGATGGATGGAAACAGGGAGGTTTACAAGCCTCATAGGCAGATTCCCAACCTTCGAGTCCTCTTCTGAGATCGATTTTGTCTTGTTGGTAAGTTCTATAGGATCTTCTTGTAGAAGACACAAAACTTCTTGTAGAAGACACAAAAATTCTTGTAGAAGGTGAAATCTTAGCCCGAATGAGACCAACTCTTAGGAAAGGGTAGTGGTTGTAGAGCTATAAAAAGGGTCTCTTTCACCTTTAATTACCTCACATTAATATGTCAATCCGGGAATGTTTGGTTATTTCAAAGAGTGACTCAATCCGAGGCTATTTGTCAGAGTAATGCAAGTAGTACAACGTCCTACAAAATACAAGAGTAAACTGATGCTTGTCTATAACTAAGTTCCTTCAAATGACTAAAGCACACGCTCTCAAAGTATCAGTCAAGGGTCTAACAGCAATAGTTCATCCCTTTGGAAACTGATGGAAAAGGAAACTAGAGCATGGATCTCGGGTCTGGGAGCAAGGCAGTAAATGCAGAGGCTCACTACAGCCACAGATCGTCTCTCACACCAAATGCGAGTAAATGAAACAGCAGATAGAAATGGAATGGCAAATAGGAAATTAAACAGTAAATCTAGAAAGGAACAACAATGCTTAAAATGGAACAACAATTCTGAAATGGAACAGCAATCACTATAACTAAACCTCGCGAGTAACAATCAAACTTTACCCTATCAACTCAAAAGCTCTTATCGTAATCAAAACTCCAATCTTTCATTCTCCAAGAAAATCACGCAATCCACTAAAGGAATAGTAATAACTCTCAATTATGGAACAGCATGTGAAAGTCATACACACATAATATTCTAAGAAAGTAATCTGAATTTAATCTCAATCATCAACAGGAATTATAACTGTGTTTCCAAATGGAACAGCATGGATTCTGAATCATAAAGAACACACCTTTCAGATAATTACCTTAACACACATACTCAGCATAGAAGCTTCATAACACAAGGATAACACTGTTGAATCTAATAAGATTTCATCCACTCCGAAAGTATTGATAATATAATGCAGAGTCAATGGGAAGAACATTAATGAACGAATCTTAGCAGAGCATGTAATGTAACTTATAAAGCATATCAGATTACCAACTAGTGACGATAAGCAAACCATGCAGAAATCAAATCGTAGTGATACAGAAGCAAGTGTCCTCCAGGGCCGAGCCCTTAGCCTCAAGGGTACACCGCTTTAAGCTAATCCAGACGTGAAGATGAGATAATCACCAAGTTTATATTAATGCATAAAACAGAAAATACAATGAGCCAAGTTCAACGAGACTCGATGATCAAAGTTAAGTCTTAACAAAAAGTTACATAAAAAGTCTCTCCTCAGACTAACAGTGCCGCCCCTTTATATAAGGATAACGGCAGAGATGTCTAAGTGGTAAGATAAATAAAGCAGCGATCCCTCAGGATCGAAGATCCTGAGGGATTCACAAAACTGTTAATCCCTAATCACTTCTTTCTCTTCCGCCGAGCTGGTGCCTTTTCCTCCTTTTCCGGACCGGTTTGCTTCAGCTTGCTTTGCCTCGTCTGCACTCGGTCCTTCATCAAAGGGACAACAGTTACCCTATTCTTATCTTCTTCTTTGGAACAACAGCTCCTCGTTTCTACCCTTTCCTGCACATGAAAATGACAATCATCAGTGGATAAGTCTTTGCATACTAATTCCACGTATTCTACCACAATTCACTATTGTTTTCCTCATTCATGATGTAAAAGATTCATAAGTCCTACTAAAAAGCCACTAAAATGATCATTAAAAACATACCTTTTTAGTACTCCACAGTGGTCATGGAGGAATGGATTGTGAAGGATGCTTGCAACCTGGTGCTGACCTCTGTCTTTGTCTTGTGGGATCCTCCTAACCTGCAATGTCCTTCCTGCAACCTGCAATTATTCAACAGAAATTAGGTTTATTTTATTTATTTATTTTTTTAGTCTGAGATAGTTGGGGCACCTCCAGGAGGTTTTCACCCTCACTGTCTACCCTGGGCGCCTCCAAGAGGTTTTCACCCAAGGATATTCTTTTTTTTTCCTTGTTAGTTCAAGGTGTGGGTGGAGTGGAGACAGGGGCCTACTCCACTACCAACACTGATTTATCCAGAGTTTCAATGAACTCCTGCTTAGAAAGGGGCTTCCTATAGATTTTCAATCGATGCCCATTGACAAGCATGGGGATGGCTTCTTCATCAATGGTCCTGATAAGGATTGAACCATTTTCATTGCATTTCTCCACTGTATATGGTCCTAGCCATCTTGTCCTCAGCTTCCCTTTGAAATCCTTGTATCTTGAATCATATAACAACGCCCAATATCCTAGCTGAAATTGCTTTTATTTAAGGTTCTGGTCATGCCATATCTTCCTTTGAAGTTGGACTACCTCTGAGTGGAGAAGGCCTGCATTCTCTATTCATCTAGTCCATTCAGTTGAAGTAATATTTCCTATTGTGCATGGCTGAGATCTAGGTCCAGCTAGGCTGCCAACCTCAATGTGTTATATTTAAATTCTATGGACAACAAAGCTTTCTTCCCGTAGACCAGCTCATAAGGTGTAAAACCTTTTGTAGTTTTCCAAGTAGTGTTGTAGGCCCAGGTGGCCTCAACTAGGCAATCTGCCCAATATTTTTTGCCGCTTCTCACCACTTTAGTCAAAATCTCTTCTAAAGCTCTGTTAGTGACTTCCACCTGTCCATTTTCTTGCGGATGATAAGGGGTGGAAGTTTTGTGCTTAATCTTGTGATGAGCGAGCAAGTATTCAATCAGGTTAGAGGTAAATTGACTTCCTTGATCTATGACTAACTCTCTTGGGTAACCAAACTTGTAGAAGATATTTTCCCTCAAAAACTCAGCCACTTTTTCTTCTGTTGCTGCCTTGATTTCCTTTGTTTCTTCCCACTTTGTTAGGTAGTCTGTGCACACAATGATGTAAGACTTTTGTTTTGAAGGAGGGTTGATAGGACCTACAAAGTCCATGCCCCACTTCTCAAATGGCTCGAAAGTCACTTGAGGTTGGAGGGGAATTTCATCCCTTGGAGTCGGTTTCCCCATCCTTTGACATCAGTCACATTGGCTGATGTATCTCCTAACATCTTGATGAAGAGTGGGCCAATAGTAGCTTGCCTGTAGAATTTTGAAAGCGGTTCTTTTTGCTGCAAAGTGGCTTCCACAGGGCCCATCATGACAGGTTAGGAGGATGTCAAAAACTTCCTCCTCCTTAACAAAATGACTCAAAATTTTATCCGGGCCAAGTTTAAACAGGTCGCCCCCAATCCAAGTGAATGGGGCACTTTTCCTCACGATCTTGCTCTTCTCTTTTGAGGATAGGTGTGGTGGGAACTGAGCTGAAACCAAGTAATTTTCTATATTAGAAAACCATGGAGAGAGTACTGAAATAGCAAATAGGTTTTCATCTAGCATTTGATCATCCACCATCCCTTCTTCACCTACAGACAAATCTAGTCTAGACAGAAAATCAACAACAAAATTTTCCTTACCTGGCTTATCAACAATGGTCAAATCAAATTGCTTCAATAAAAGTAACCATCTAATGGTACGAGCATTTACATCAGGTTTATTGATCAAATACCTAATTGCAGCATGATCAGTGTGTACGAATGTTTGATAACCAGTGATGTAGCCTCTGAACTTGTTTAGGGAATGGAATACAGCTAGGAGCTCTTTCTCGGTTACAGTATAGTTTAACTCTGCCTTGGATAGGTTTTTACTGACAAAATATATTGCATACGATAGCTTCTCTTCAACTTGTCCTAAGGCTGCTCTTATGGCTTTGTTCGAGGCATCTGTGTGAATGTGGAAAGGTAGGGCCCAGTTTGGACCTCTCAAGATTGAGGCAGTTACTAGCTTACCTTTCAACACATCCAGAGCCTGTTGACAATTGTCAGTCCATATAAACTCAACATCTATCCCCAAAAGACCAAACAATGGAGAGGCTAGCTTACTGAAATATTTAATGAGTCTTCTATAATATCCTGCTAAGCCTAGAAAACTCCGAACATCTCTTACCTTTTGAGGAGGTGGAACCCTTTGGATGATAGCAATCTTGTTGGGATCCACCTGTAATTCTTGCTGAGAAATTGTATGACCTAACACGGTCCCTTTAGTCATCAGGAATTCACATTTTTCAGGACTGAGGGACAGGTCCATTTCAATACACTTGGTTAAAACTTTTCCCAGGTTAGTCAATGCTTCTTGGAAGTTGGACCCATAAGGAGTAAAGTCATCCATATAGATTTCCATTGAATCATGAACCAACTCAACAAATATGCTTAGTACTGCTCTCTGGAAAATGGCAGGGGCAATGCATAACCCAAAGGGAAGGACCCGGTAGGCAAAGGTACCCCATGGACAAGTGAAAGTGGTCTTATCTTGGTCTTCCAGGCTGATTTGGATCTGATTATACCCACTAAACCCATCTAGGAAGGTAAAGAACTTCTTCCCTGCTAGTCCATCTAACACTTGATCTATGAAAGGCAAAGGGAAACGGTCCTTCTTAGTGGCTTTGTTAAGTTCTCGATAATCGACACATATTCTCCACTTCTCGTTTTTCTTGGGCACAAGCACCAGAGGAGAAACCCACTCACTGTCAGAGATGGGGTAGATGAATCCTGCATCTAGCAACTTTTGCAGTTCTTCTTTGACAATGTCCTTAAGGGCTGGATTCATTCTCCTCTAAGGCTGCCTGATTGGTTTACAATCCTATTTAATGTAAATGTGATGGGTACAGACTGAAGGGTGGACTCCTTTCATCTCCTTATAGCTCTAAGCAAAAGCATCCAAATGGCGGTTAAATAAGCTACACAGTTCCTTCTCCTAAGAGGGGGATAGGGATGAGTTGATCTTCAAGGTTCTTTCAAGGCCAAATTCCACATTCTTAACTGAGGGAGAGGTCAGATCAGCCACACAGAGATCCACTAAAGCACTGGCTTGGGTGTCTTCTACCAACTTTTCTAATGGCAACACACTGGGAGGTGGATTCTGAATCAAATTCTCAATAAGGTCATCCTCAGTTTGAGGACCTCCCTTGGTGGCTTCCACTGTGCACACTGGTGCAGAGTAGTATTCATCCTCATCTTCCTCCTCCAACCAGAGAGGTAAGTCATGTTCTAGCAAAGGTTGAGCAGGAGGATATAGGACTAGCTATTTGGACATAGGCCCATTCTTGATGGTCATGATCCTAGCTTGACAACTGATTCAAGCATCTGCAGTAGCTATCCAAGGCCTTCCCAAAATGAGGGGGTATCCAGTGAGTTTTAACTTTGGCTGAAGGACCAAGAAGTCCGCAGGGTACTCCCAAGAATCAACAGAGACCATGACATCTTCCACAATCCCTTTGGGGGTCATGGTGGAGCAGTCTGCTAACTGCAATACTGTCGAGGTCTTTCTTAGGGAACTCTGAAGGTTGAGTTTGAGCATAGTGTCCCTGGTCATCACATTAATGGCAACCCTTAGATCAATCAGGCTGTGGGGGATTATGGTGCCATTGATGTGGACATTAACTAAAGGACTCCCAGGGTCCAGATATTTTGGACAAATTACTTGTCCCAACATTAGGTCGGACAATTGTCCTATGACATTGATAATTAGGGCATCTCTCTTACGTCTGCCTGGGTGCCTGAAACACTTCTCTTTGATCAATTTTTTGTAGATTGGTACATCTTTTATGGCCTGGAGAAGTGGTATTTTCAGACGTAACTGTTTAAGCTCTCTCAAAAGTTCAGTCTCTTTTGGGTTTGGTTGCGTGGTTCCAGTTAGTCTCTCAGGAAAGGGTGGAATGGCTTTGGGTTCACTTTCTTGTTTCTGTTCCTCATCCTCCTTAGGAGGAGGTTGTCTATCTGGGAGGACCTTCCAAAATCATAGGTTGATCTCCTGAATCTCCACAGCATAGGTAGGGCATGTTATCTCTCCAGTATATACCTGCTGGGCCTGTCTGTTATTGGGGTTCGGGTTTAGTTGAGCAGGCATCTGGGGTTGTCTCGGAGGAGCAGGAGGTAATGGTTGTGGTTGAGCAGGTGGTGGAGGAAAAATAGCAGGAGGAGAGTTGTATTGGGGCCTCCACCCCTGTTGAGGTGCATTCCACTGAGGTTGTGACTGAACATGAGAATGAAACGAATGAGCAGCAGGTTGAGTATGGTATTGAGATGGATATGACCAAGGAGGGGGTGCGGACCAAGAAGGATGAGCAGGGGGACCCCAAGAAGGTATGTGAGTGGATTGGTTGGGGTTGTAATAAGTTTTGGATGTCCCTTTCATCCTCTGCTGGTAAGGTCTGGATCCATGTGGCCTCCTTTGGTTTAGGAAGTAGAGTGGTTCAATGGCTCCTTCAGCCCCTTGGTACGTAGCTTTAAGTCTAGGCAAGGTTGAGCATTGGTCTGTAGGGTGGTCTGCCTCACAAACGAAACATATCTCTACTGAGTGCAATGGACACTTGTTTCGAGGATGCTTCCTTGTACATCTGTGACAAAAAATGGCCAAAGCCCTCTCAGCTTCCTCTTTCTTCTGTTGGATTCAGAAAGTATCCAATTGCATGGAAATGGTTTGTCTCATCTCACTTTTAAGGTCTTCCATCTGGTTTTCAAACTCATGTTTGGAGAAGGTGGCACTGGCTGAAAGTTGAATCCCCCTACCTCTTTTCTGGGATGTCATAGAATGGTTTCTAAACACAGTCTTTATGTCATCATAAGGTAGCTGGTAGATGTCTCCTCCAGCCAGCAAATGGAGGGTATCTAGAAGGTCTTCAGGGATTCCTCGAACGAGAACCAGCTTCAGAGATTCGGGGTCAAGCGTGCACCTGGCCCTTTTATAACTGAGTTGGAACCTTTCTTCATAGTCTTCTAAAGATTCATCACTTCCCATGGTCATTCGAAAGATTTATCCCTTTATTTCCTTTGACCTACAGTAATCCCGGTATTTGTTGTTAAAGGCTTGCTGCATTTGAGCCCTAGTTGTGACAATGTTTCTAGATAACCCCATGAACTAGCATAGTGCTGCATCCTTGAGGGTAGAGGGAAAGAGTTTCAGCTTTTGCTCATCTTCTGCATAGTCATAGGTTTGACAAAGGACAAAAAACTCAAAGAAGAAGGTATCAGGGTCTTCAGTGGTCAATCCATGGAAGTGAGGTAAGGCTGAGGGACTTATGTTTTTCATTTTCGTGTCCCCATTGGTCTCTCGGATGGGAAAGGCACCTTCTATTCTCTCCTCATCTCCTATACCGTTTCTATGTTCAGCCATGGTCTTAGGAGGAATGTTTTCTTGCTCTTCTTCTGTTAGAGGATCTTTGTATATCTCTAGAGGTTCACTGCCACCGAAGAAGAGAGAAGGGTGACTCAGTGATGTGGTGGGGGTGTTGGGTAAGAATTTTCCTGAATTGTCTCTGTTCCTACGAGGCATGAAATGAAATATTTTTGGTTGATTTTTGTGTTTTTCTCTGCTTGTACCTACAAAATTGAAATTGATTGAACAACAAATTGCAACTAACTAAAGTAAACTTTGCTGGAATGAAAATTGCAGAATTGAAATGAAAGTAGGAAATGACTAATCTATGCTGCTGAAATGAAATTTTATAAATGAAATGCTAGGCTACGCTTGTAGAATTGAAATGCTAATATACGCTTGTAGAATTGAAATGCTAGTATAGGAAAGCCGGAAATGTCTAATCTAATTTTGCGGAAATGAAATTGCAGAATGGAAATGAAACAACTACTCTACTCTTGTTGAAGTAAACTACTTAGCAAAAGGTTGCAGTAGAAAATAGAAGAAAAGTAGCAATCACAAATACTTTGACGCTTCCCTGGAAATAGTGCCAAAAAGATGGTGAACTCCAGTATTGCAACAATGATGCTGCAACTCCTGGGTCTCCCTTCTTTACTTTTATCAACCCGGTTGTTCGTGACAAACTTGGAAGCGACAGTGCTATATGCACAAGTACTAGCTCTTGCCACAGGCTGTCACTTGATCAGCTAGCACAAGTCTGCTGGGAGCTTAAGCCAACTTCTATGAGCTCTTAGAAGAATATTTTAACTGTGATGGATGAAATCTAACTCAAAGGAGGCTATTCTACTTGCAGAAGGAAGCTGAAAGCTGAAAGGAAATGCAAACCCTAGAAAACCTTAGTTTTATCAACTAACCCTACTAGTGCAAGAAAAGAGATGAAAGTTGCGGAAATGGATGCCATTGACTCTTGGAAAGGTAAAATGTAGGTGACTAAAATACTTCTAAAGGAGAATATGGAAAAAACATCTTTTTGTATTTTTGAGTAATTTTGCAGAATTATTATGCATGTGCTTTAGCTATTTTTGACTGTGCAGAGGTTTATTGGCGAAAGGAAATGGAGTGAGCACTTGCAGGAGGTTGAGAAGGTGAGAAGAGGACCTAAGGGGTCCATAGCATCCTTCCAGGGAGTTTCAAAGTGATCAAATCTCGAAAAAATACTCACGTGAACTTCTACAGGAAGTCTGCAGGGGTTCTACAGGATGTTCTATAGGAAGTTCTACAGGAAGAGCCGAAAGAGGATTTTAGAGGGTTGATGGTGGAAAAATGGTGGGAAAGTGGAAATGGAGGATGGATGAGGATGTGAAGGGGTCTAGGACCTGGTGAATGAAGCTAAGGAGTGATGAAGGTGGTTGGATTTGTTCAAGGATGGAGGGAGCAATGCTGCACAAGAATGTAGAAATTAGGGAAAATTGGAAAAGTGTGGCAAATGAAGGGAAGGAATCTTGGATTAGGGGTTGGAGCAGGTTGTATGATGGAGGAAGGATAGGTAGGGATGTATTACAGGTGCTCTGCACACTATTTTCCAAAACTGATCAAACAAAGACTAGAAAAACCAGAGATCTATCTATTTTGACCTAATCTGACCTAAAAACCAGAAACATGATGAACAGAAGTTTATAGACAGGAAATCATGCAAGATAACTATGGAAACTAAGCAAGAATAGATCTAAACATGCAAGTACAACTGGTATCAACTTTTCCAACTAAAAATCTAACACTAGCAATTGCATGGAAAGGCAAAAATAGTGTTTTTGTGGCAGCAAGTATGCCTTGGTCTCAACTCATGGTCCCAAGGAGGGAGAGGTGAGATCAAGGATTGTTTGATGGCATTTTTGCAGATATTTTCTGTTACCAAAATGTCAAATCAACCTGAAGCATGAGAGCTATTTTAATCATCAAAAACAACTCAAGTAACAAAGCAAGATCTTAACCTAAATAACAGAAATTATTCTATGAATGTAAGGAAAACACATAAAAGTACACAAAGGAGGTATTGGCACTTGGGTTGGGCCCAAACCCAAGAGCTACAGCCTCCTAAGAAAGCTCAGATCTAGTGTAAAGTGAAATTTATCTCCATTACTCAAAAAATAATCATGTCAGAAAACTGCTTACAGCAAGAGCTCGAAAATGAACTGAAATATAGAGCCGCACTAAAGTGCGAAAAACAATTGTTCAATAGCTAAAATACCAAGGCTTGAAGCCTTCCTACTTATGCACCACGAGGACTCCCAACAACCCTCCTTAACTTTAGGAGCTTAGTTGCTCAAAATTGCAGTTAATCAGCCACTTCACAAAATCTGCTTGGCTACCCCTTGAAATCATCTTTGGTGTGCTGTTGAACTCTGAGCTGATGGCGGAGAACTCGAGGAAGGGGTCATTTAGTGCAGGAGACACCTTTCCTACAAATCCTCAGCCTTGTTCCTTCATATTTGGCTGTCAACTTGCTCATAAATGCTTGACCTTGGTCCAAAAGATGTCCAAAATCTGCCATAAGCACGTATTAGACTTTGTGGTCAAGTGACTATTCTCATTCATTCAATTAACATAAATATATTCAAAAGAAAGCATAAAACTATGAAGAATGGTGGATTAATTGAGAATAATAGGCAAAATGAGTCCAATAAGTTACCCATTTTGGGGGCTCATCACTCAGCCTTGTCCGCGCCCCTGAAAGCCTACTCGCGCCATCCTAACGCTATAGTTAGGAGGCCGCATTTCTACCTGAACTCTATAGGTGGGTGTTCTATCCATCATCAATTCATAACTTTGGCAGTTGCACTCATCATGCCCTACCGACCTGCAGAAGTTGTAGAACAGTTGTTGTGGTGTTTGTACAAACTTTTGCAGCAAATGACAGTTATCAGTTGTATGTTTCCCTGCTACCTGACATATAGCACACCACAACGCAGGCCCCGTTCTTGGTCCTGTCTGGGCTTCCAACCTCAAAGGCATCAGTCCTCCTCCTACAATGTAGTTCGTAAAGACTGGGAATTGGTCTTTCTCATGCCCCTGACATTTACATTTCAGGCACCATATCTCTTCACGTGCCTCCGGTCGCACTGTTCTGTCCTGCTTCAAATTTTGCATTTCGAGGCAAATATTTTTCAACTGCACATGGATCTACTGAGTCCCCAGATTCAAATCTTGCATCGGTGTTTCATGCAGTCTCATTGAAATCTCCAAGGTCTTTGCCTGAGTCATAATCTTCTGTTGTGACAGTGCAACCCTTAGGTGAGGCAGGAGTGAAGCCACGAACCACTTGTGGTGCTGTCCATCTGTTAAGTTCATATTAGCTTCATGGATTTTACACTTCAATCTCTGATCCAATTCCCAAGGTGTCTCACTTGGTTTCATCGCGATTTCCTTGAACCCCACAATCGACTACGCCTCAGATTTAGGCCTACTGAACTCTTTATTCAACGCGGTTTGGATCTTTGCCAACCTAGAGTTTGGGTTATCATTAGAGTACCTTTTGGCTTATTGGGTCCTGACCCAGGTTCGGAAGTGTTTTAGCCAAACAAATCTCGCACTACAGGCCCTTTCAGCAACAATTCGCAGAGCGCGGACTGAAGTCTTACCTGAGGTAGTATGGGAGGGTGCTAGAACCAGGTTTCTGCACCCTAGGGATGTCTTGATGAGGTTTGGAGAGGTCGCGAACTGATCTACGCACTTACGCTACGCGGCACAGCTATCTGGCCCTCGCGTAGCTCTGCGAGGAGGCACTTCCTAGATTCCTTATTATTATAACAGTTATTATAGATCTGATCTAAGTCTTAGAGTATTAATCAAGCATTCAATAGTATAACCAGTGCGCATAACCATAAATCTTAAAGATATGCTTAAAACCTTAACAGAAGAATAAACATATAGATCTGCGACCAAATGCATAATAATTTAGAAGCACTTATCTTTATTAATCTTCTATTTCAATACAATCCATTTCCGCCCTACGCACTCATTTGCAGGGGTCTGCACACACAACTGAGGACTCTACCATGCCTCTGCGCACTACAAAGCCTGCACTAACTACTACCAACCATGACACGGACTTACAGACTCAGAGCAATCTCGCCTTCACAAACCCACAACACTTGTGATCTTCGCTAAAAACTGACTTCTAAACCTAGAGCCCTACTCTATTTATACATTCCCATGGTTCGCGGACCATGGGCAGGCCGACTCACTTTCTATTATCTTACATTATTTTCGGGTGGACAACCCTTTGACTTGACTCATTATGATTCACGCTCTGTGCACTTCGCGGAACCCTTACCATACTATTACCCCAAATTGTGGGCTTTATGCCCCGAAACCATTACGCGGGGGATCTGCTACCCAACAGGCCCCCAACACAATCATCGTGACTCATCTCGAGTCACTTTGGCTGGCATGATGATCTTTTCTCAGAGTCCATCCAACAACGTCCACGCTGTGATGATATTTGCCACACATTCCTTTGTTGTCCATTGTATCAATTGTACACGAATTTCTGATGCATTGTCGAAGGCACCTTCTTGCCTTAGTGCATATGTGTCCTACAACTGAGTCAGTTTCCCCTCGATTGTAGTGGTGATCATGAACACTTCCTCAACCCAAGGGTGGATGCGTGCTTTAATCCCGACTTATTTCTAGTGCATGACGTCCACCTATTCCTTCAGGGCTTGGGCCTCCGTCATCTTGGCTAAGTGCTAAGTGAGGGAGACCATTTGTATAGTCCCCCAAACATTGTCATAAGCTTTCCATAATTCCCATGCTTCTGTTTCTACCTGATGCAGTGTTGGGTCTTCTTGTAGTGAGGTGAGCGTATGAAGGGACTGATCCAACAATCCCGTGCAATCCTATACAATGCGCTTTATCACTTCTAACCCTGCTTGAATGGTGTGGCGGTGCTACTCTCTAACTTTCGGTGGTGTAGGGGGCTGCAATTTTTGCCTTAGTTCCGCGATCTACAAGTTCAACTCCAACTGATCTTTTGCGGCCTCCTCTTGGGCCCTATGGAATCCTGCCACCATGTGATGAATCTTTTCGACTGCTGGGAGTTCCCCTGGCACAGCCAGTTTTGGTACACTGCTAGAGGCCTCCGCCATGGCCTGTTCCAATCCTTGGTTGTGTGCAACCATGTCATCGCGCTGTAGACTGATCTGATCTAGATTTCCCTTTTTCTTCATTAAGACTTGGAGGACATGACCTTCCTGGGCACGGAGCTCAGCGGTTACCCCATCCTGCAGCTGGTATAGGGTCTCTCTAGGAAGGGCGGCCAAATTCAACCCCCAATCCCTCGTGTCACCTTCGGCCTCTGCTAACATGACGCCTGCTGGTAACACTAAAGTATTCATTGTGTGGGCGTACACCATCTACTTAGCTGCGAATGTATTTTATGCAATGTGCGACATCATCCCTTTTGGCAGTCACACCTATAATTCCTGTAACTACGCTCTGAGCACCCCCAACATAGTTGTCTGCTCTATCATCAACTCCTCCAGAGCACCCTTAGTGACATCGTGTACTAGTTTGCTTTTGGCAAGAAAATCTCCTTCCGTGGTCTTTTCTGTCTTTCTCTTTTTATGTGCGAGTGGTTGCTCCTGGACGTGCGACCTCTTAAGTTGGGTCAATGTTTTGATCAATTCCATGCATTCCTGTGTCTCCACTTCCCCCTGTATGTCCATCTCCGTGGACATTTCCTAATCCTCCATGATCTCTTCAGTGGGTGCAATGGTGGTTTTTGTTGCTGCCTCGGTCGCCTCCCACTGCGTGGCCACTTTCTGTTCCTCGCGCGTTCTTTCTGCCAAATTTGTGATGCGCAACTTGATTTCCTTCTTCCGCTACTGTGCTGCAATCTTTTCTAATCTGACCAAGTTTGGGACACACCATTCTGGAGGCCATGCCGCCATTGCATCGAAAATTTCATCGTCCACTTTACCCATGTTCAATTTGGATCCTTTCACACCCAGATATACAAATTATGCATGTCCGCCTTGAACTCGGCCAAGATTTGTAGACTGTTGTGTACTGTCGTGGATAACCACGGTCTGCAGTCGACCCATGTCTGGATACTCACCTCCATAAATATCTAAAACATCTTGATCTCATGAACCCTCATGGAATCTTTTGTAGCCCAAAGCGAGTTATACCTCATGGCTTTAGGTAGGTTCTTCTCAATGTTGCGAAACTGGCTGCCCTTCAGCAGCTCCCATGCAACCAGTAGAATCAACAGGAGCAACCATGCATAGTGGAAAGTCTTACCTTGCTCTTAGGCTTCCCTACAATTCGTCAAAAATTCATTGCAAAGAAACTGCACCCAGTTGAACTGAACCCCCTTTGCACACTGCTCTGTAAGTGCAATGATAGATGTTTGCACCTCATCTGCGTGGCATTTCCTCATGAGCTTACTTGCTAGTAACTAGGTGGTGATGTGCACCCCTCGGTCTTTGATACTTACTATTACATACCCTCACTTCTGTTTCTCCACCTTATATTTAGCCTTCATGGCTTCTGCAAGACCCACGTCTCTACTCGTTCCTACTATAGCTGTAGGATCGTTTCCTTTAGTAGGCAGCTGGGAAATTCGGTGTATTAAATCAGATGTGATGGCAATCAGTTCCTCTAGCTAAAGATATCCATCATGTACTAGACATAGTAGCTGTCGGATAACAAAAATGGTTATGGACGCGGGGTGATAGTGGGGTATCCACCTCAGATTGAGTAATCCCGCCTTCTCCACACCCCGTAACCACTTCTGCTGCAGTAATTTCTCTGTGGCCAATTGGGGGAACTTCTCACTGTTCGCGAGGTCCCAATCTTCGAACTTGATATTTGGTACCCGGCCCAGCGCAGACTGTCGAACCTTATTTCATCTGGAAGAAGCGGGGTCTGGAGCGTGTTCTTCATGGCCTCCAGGTCCTTCGGTATCTTGGCTGTCCCTTTCCACGGGGAGATGTATGGTGGTAGCGTTATCGCTGAAGGTACTTGGGAAACATTGTCCTCTTCCTCAGCCTATGCTTCAATCTGAGTGATCAGGGCTTGTAAATCTTCCTCTTCCTCCTCAGTTTTAGTGGTGATAGCTTTTCCCTTTTCGGCCATTGATAATTTACTGAATCGTGGTGATACTCAAACTGGCCCCATAGTCTGCTTGTCTTTCTGGGGTCGCGGTGTGCATGGAGACTTTGGAACCTCTAGGGCAGTGGCTGCTTCTCCAGGCTCCTCCTGAGTTAGATGGGGCTCCTCCACGAATCTTACTCTGGTTCTAGCAGCTAACATGGTTTCTATCCTGGATTCGCTCGGGTACTTAGTCACGGGTGGCAAGGGAGCTTGGTGCTTACTTCTTTGTATTGGCTCGGACCTCAAATATCTAAGTGTTGTTTTGAGGCTACCCCAAGGGTTTTTCTAGTAACGTTTGAATTTGAATTCGACCATTCCCTCAACTTCTAAGTCATTAATATCTTCTTGGTGGCAGATCTTCCTATATCCAGCTCTGAATTCCTGTCATAATGGCCCGCCGCCCACTCCTTTCTTTTGTAAGTCAGACTTCTTATCATGAATAGTGACATCAACGGTCACCTCCCAGTCTAGCAACCCGGCAACACAACCCTTATGCGCGACCGTGATCTTGGCGACCTACTGACCCTGCATGGAACCTCCTGTCCGTGCAGCTTTCTTGCAAAATTGTTTATAGCCCCGTGCCTTCTTTCAACTACTTGGAGTGCTAAGACTGTGCCTTCCACAGATAGCCAGGTGGTCGCACCACAGATGCGAGACTTCAACTTCCCTGCTAGCTTGGGCTACAGGCACCCTTCACCTACCCTTGTGTCCATTAGTGCCTCTCATTCTTCTTTGTATGGTGCACCCCCCTATTTGGTAAAGTGTGGTCGTAGCCATGATAACAAGGTCACAATTGTTTCTATAGTAGTAGGGCCAGCCAGGCCTGGTCTCATTATACCTAATTTTTCGCAGCCCGCTTGTGCGACTTCGGTTTCTAGTTTGTCGATTCCTTCACCCAATATTACGCTTTTCCTCCTCGGTCGTGCCCATTCTACATCGAGTGCATGAAGTTTCAAACTCCCTCACTGAATGGCTTTCTATAACTGCCATATTCACTTACCCTGGTCGCTGCATCCAGTCCGAGCTACTGGGGCTGTGGTCGGGGTACTTCTCTTTGTCTCCCTGGTTTCATCTTGTCTGATCACTGATAGGGTCATATTTGCACACCTCTTTTTGATTATGGTCCCATAGGCCCATCAAACCCTTGGTATGTGCAAATTCCAATTGGTTTGTTTTATCCGGCGAACTCTGTTCAGGATCCCGCATGTTTTTTCGAATGCTCCATCACTAACAGCTGGTGGAATGCATTGCCTTTCCTGCTGTCGTGTCGGGTTTTGATTTTTTATTCTTAGTTGGGACGGTGGTTACAAATCATACATCTGCATCCCTCGCCGTAGGTAGGTGCTCAAACTGCTTCATCCTTGCTGTCCCGATTGCAGTCGACGCTGGGGACCTCTAAACCGTACACACACCCGCCTTCTACATTTGTGCCAGTTCCACCTAGTCTTTTGATGTGCACTCCACCCTTGTGCAGTTGTCGCGCAATGCCCCTTTTCACACACCGTGCTGCTTTTATTCCAGTATTGCAATTTCATAGTGGTCTACAACTTCCTCCACATTCATTGTGCCCCCATTTGTTGATAGTTCCCTTGCTTCGGTCGTCACGGGTCGCAGTGACCTAACCATCATATTACAATTCAGCGTTGTTACTTCATGTAATTGACTTTTCCAACATTCTATTTCTTCGTGTCACGCTCCCACAAGATTCTTCCATCTTCAGCCAGGTTCACGCGATCCTAATCTTGCACCGTTATCTGATAGATGCAATCCAGCTCATCGTTGCTATCATCCTCGCACACAGGTTCGGTGTAGCGCGCCCCTTCAGCTGGATCAAGCGGAACTACTACGCGTAAGGAATTTTTCTCAAAAATCATTTTCCGCTTCTTCAGGTTGATGACTCCATTCATATCCATGGCCCAATCTATCCCTAACAACGCGGGGTAAGGGTTACTATCATCTACAATCTCTATTACCTCAAAATCAGTCTGTGTGCTTGCACCTTCGATATCCACTCTTATCCCTTGCAATCTTCCCATGGGTACAATCTTTTGTTGGTTTGCCATCCGTAATTGAATAGGAGACCATTGTAACATGGGCTTGCCCATGTGTTCCTAAGTCTACTTTGATAACACATTTGCATCCGAACCCAAGTCGAGGACTACCTGATCCATCTCATATTTGCCAATTTATGTCATCAATCGCATTTCCCTTCCAGTGCGTAAAGCATGCTTCCCCATCTTTCAAACTACATGTGGTTCCTCTGATCCTGCGCATCTAGTAATTAGCTCTTGAAGTCCTTTAACTGCCTTATTGTCTCGTAACAGCTTCATGCATGTCTCTAAAAAGGTAGTAAGCATAGACGGATCCATTCCCCATTCTGGTTGATCCTTACTACCTGAAGTAGAGACCTCCTTGAAGCTCTTCTTAGCTTCCATAACTGTTTTTGTTGCACGTTCCGAGTCAAGCTTGGCTTCCCTCGTAGGAGCCTTGTGAACCCATGTATCATCCTCAGGTTGCTTTCCCTTATCATCCCCTGTAGTCATGCCACTTGTAAGCACCATATTCACATTGGGGTCCTCTTCGCGTGGTTCAGACCTCATCATTTGGATATTTTGAGTTGGAGTAGGTTGTAGTACCCCTTTTTCACGCATCTGTGTGATCAACATCGGACAATCTACTACTTCATGATCAAACTTATAGCAATATGGACAACATATTCTAGTCAGATTCGTACAGTCGCATGCGTAGTGCTCGGGTCCTCCGTAATTGTAGGAGATTAACTGTCCGCGCCCTCGTCTGGGTCCCATTCCTCCTCGTCCTTGACCTAGACCTTGAAATCACCCCTACATGATTGCTGCAGCTGGATCGAGGCCTCACGTTTCTGTCTGCATTCAATAAGTTGGGGTTCTATCCATCATTAGCTCATAGCTCCGACACGTTCACTCATCGTGACCAACTGATCTACAGAAATTATTGTACAGTTGCTACAGGGTCTAGGTATACTTCTGCAACAGGTGACCGTTGTCTATCACATGCTTTCCTCCCACCTGACAAATCACGCACCAGAGTGTGGGTGCCACACTCAGCATAGCTTGTGCTTTCCCTCTCAATGGCATGCGTCTGGCTGGGGCACCCTATCCTGCTTCAAGCTTTGCATCTCTAAGAATAGGGTTTGTAGTTGCGCGTGGATTTGTTGGACTCCCAACCCCGGGTCATGTATCAATGTTTCATGCAACCTCATCGCTGTTTTCAACGCCTCCTCCTGGGTTGAGAGCTTCTGTTGCGACAGTGCCGTCCTCAGGTGTGGTGTCAAAGATGCCACAAACCACGCACGGTGTTGCGCATCTGTCAGTGTCATATTAGCCTCGCAGATTGTACTTTTTAGCCTCTGATCCAGATCCCAAGGGGTTTCACCTGGAAGCATCGCTATCTCCTTGAATCCGATGATCGGCTACATTTCCAATTTCAGCCGGCTAAATTCTCTATTCAATGCAATCTGGATCTCCACTATTCTGGCATTTGGGTGATCATTTGAGTGCTTGATATACCATGTCAGTGCGCGATCTTGAAACAGACTTACCAATGTGGCCTTCCTGATGTTATCATCCGTAACCCCTTGCGCTTCCCATATTTCTCTTACTATGAACCAAAACTGATCTAGGTCTTCATTTCCTACTCCTCTGAATATAGGCAACTTGATTACACTCACCATGCTAAACTGCTGGTTCAGTGGAGGCAGTGTGGGCCAAGTCGGAGGTGAAGAAGGTGATAGGAGTGGTGGCATTAGTGGGGATGATATTTGTGGAATGTGCTGCTTGATCGAATTGATTGCACTCCTCGGAGAGGCCCAAGCACGCTCTTCGTCGCTTGCTCGTGGAGGTGAAATTAAAGGACTGTTTCCTAACCCTTTGATACCTTTGTAGTAATTTCCGCTCCTTGTCATTCCACTCATTAATGGATTCACATCACCCATTTTTCACATAGGAGCATCTTAATCCAGGTATTCAACAATTTGACATACTTACCTCACGGTCCCTTGAGAAAACGTCTTTCTGCTTCGCTATAGCTGATATTTGTGTCTATCGCAAATTCAGTGATAAACCCTCCTATGATTCAATCTAACCAGTGGTCTACAACCCGCACAATCTTATCTTCAGATGCTTCTAGCCTGCGCACCAACTTTGGAGTCCACACTATGGGTTGATCAAGCTTGCACCTTCCCTGGCTGTCTGCTAGCCTCGCGATCCACTCATATAGTTCTGAAGAGAAAGATGCAAAGAAGATCTCGTGGATTTCCGTATATACGTAGCGATCCAGCCACCTCTTTTTAGATATTTGCGAGGTTTTATTTTCCTGTACCATGAACTTGTGAAGCTTCTGATCTAGCCAATATTCAATTTCCTTCTTCGTAGGGTTCTAGCATTCCAACATCATACATCCCTTAGGCAGATCCCGATCCCAGCAATAGAACCATTTGTTGGCTTATTGGGGCCTGACCCAGGTTCAGAAGTGTTTTAGCCAAACAAATCTTGCACTACCGGCCCTTTTGGCAACAATCCACGGAGTGCGAAATGAATTCTCACCCAAGGTAGTATGGGAGGGTGTTGGAACTAGGCTTTCACACCCTAGGGATGTCTTGATGAGGTCTGGAGAGGTCGTGAATCGATCTGTGCACTCGCGCTATGTGGCACAACTCTCTGGCCCTTGCAGAGCTTTGCGACGAGGTACTTCCTAGATTCCTTATTATTATAGCGGTTATGATAGATCTAATCTAAGTCTTAGAGTCTTAATTAAGCATTCAATAGTATAACTAGTGCACATAACCATAAATCTTAAAGATATGCTTAAAACCATAACATAAGAATAAACATATAGATCTGCGACTAGATGCACAATAATTCAGAAACACTTATCTTTATTAATCTTTTGTTTCAGTAAAATCTATTTCTGTCGTGCACACTCAGCTGCAGGGGTCCGCGCACACAGCTACGGACTCTACCAAGCCTCTGCACACACAACTGCAGAGCCTACACTAACTACTACCAACCACAACATGGACTTACAGACTAGGAGCAATCTCGCCTTTACAAACGCATGACACTTGTGATCTTTGCCAAAAACTGACTTCTAAACCTAGACCCCTGCTCTATTTATACATTCCCATGGTCCGCGGACCATGGGCAAGACGACTCACTTTCTATTATCTTACATTATTTTTGAGCAGACAACCCTTTGACTTGACTCATTATGATTCACACTCCATGCACTTTGCGGAACCCTTACCATACTATTACCCCAAATTGTGGGCTTCACGCCCCAAAACCATTATGCGGGGGATCTATTAGATTCCTATACCAATAGGTTTCATTTTTCATGATTGACAATGGAAGCGCCAAATATGTTCATCTTTTCATGCTGCAAAGGTTCCATATTTGTAAACAAATGAGGAAAATTAAAAAATGAAAAGAGGGTATGCCCTAAAAGAAAAATCAAAGGGCAAAAAGAGTAAATTGGTCAACAAAAGTAAGGAAAATGAACCCCAAACCAAAAGACCAGGAAAGTGACCAGTCAAAATGCCACTGCTATCTTATTTGCAAGTTCACAATGTGCAAATATTGTTGTTTATCACACTTGATGGATGGCCCAACAGTTCAATATGGACCACTCCATATTTAAATTTGCTGTTGTAGAATAGAGAATGAATATCTGTCCAAACAGTTTAAGCTTGGTAGATGAGTATATAGGCAGAGAAATTAAGGAGCCCAACTGCTTAATCTGGGCCCTTGGAAGAGATAAGGGTAGACTTAGATAGGAGGATAGTCAAAAGAAAAGAGGACAATCAGGGTTTGCTAGTCCAAATGCACCCAATCCAAAGGAAGAAAAAATGTTAGGTGTATTAGGCTGGGTAGGCAGTTTGAGGTTGTAGAAGCAGGTGGGTGCTCACTTTTGTCTTGTAAAGAAAGACTCATATCATCAGTGACATAAGTACCAAGGCAGTTGTTGGACTGTAGAACAATGGAAGCTTGACTAATTTCCCCTTCATTCCCCATAAATCTTTTACTAACATCCCCTCAAGGAGCTTGGGATCTGCCCAAGGGTCCTGTTTCACTTCATTTCATGATAAATGCTAAGTTGAATCTTGTCTCCACTTAGTGAAAAGAAGCCACATTTCTTGTGTAAAAACCATTACTCCATACTCCTTTCATCTTCCTATGTCTAAGTTTTCGCTCCACATACTTAGCATTTACCCATACAATTTCAATTCATAAGGTCATATTAACCTCTAATTTTATTATTTAGCTCCCTTAAATCATTTTCCCATCCCTATTTTTACAAAACAACTATATAAAAACCCAAAAAGTGTTAATATCCCTACCCCATAGCACTATAGATATATAACCTAAAGTTCGGGAAACATTTGTTCATTTGGAACCTATGATTAACCCTTTCACGTCCAATTACCTGGCATTAATTGAACGTCTCGTTAAATTAATAACTATTCTAAACCCCCCTCCTAAACCATACTATGACCCCGCGCGCATATATATAATGGATTTAGTTTAGCATCCGGTTAAACTAATAACCAAGTTTGTCCCGTATAAAACCATATAACATGCGATATAACCAAAGTTCATTACCCCCGACACGTTATTAAACATTTAAATAAAAGGCGGCTCCCGCGGAACCTATGATTAACCCTTTCACGTCCAATTACCTGGCATTAATTGAATGTCTCGTTAAATTAATAACTATTCTAAACCCCCCTCCTAAACCATACTATGACCCCGCGCGCATATATATAATGGATTTAGTTTAGCATCCGGTTAAACTAATAACCAAGTTTGTCCCGTATAAAACCATATAACATGCGATATAACCAAAGTTCATTACCCCCGACACGTTATTAAACATTTAAATAAAAGGCGGCTCCCGCGTCCAAAGTTGTTCACCCTCCATCATCGCTTGAACATCGTCCGATCCTGCTCCCAGCATCCAACGGTGGGCGGAAATATCGGGCGCCCCGATCTGCCGGAGATTAGCATCCGGGGGATGGGCGGTATTGCTGCCATAACCAAGCGAGTTCTACCTCCAATTTTGACCCCTTAGTTCAGCATTGTACCTGTTAGTCGCCCTCTCTGCCATTAAAAAACAGGTATTTACCCGTCTGTTTTCCTCCAAACCCTATTTTTTCGCAGTTTTCTCCATTAAAGTTGTTTGAACATCTTCCAATTCAAACTAAAAAGCACTCCACCACCTGAAATTCCACCTGTTAATTCACTAGGTGACCCTTTGTTCAACAGCAACCCTGTAAACTCGCCCCTCTCTGCAAATTTCGCCATTAAAATACATGTCGAGGCCATTTTCGCCAGCAAAGTCTACAAACTATCCAAGCATTTAATTCCTTTGTTAAAATCCTCTGTAAAATATCACTCCTTTGGCTAGAAATCAGTCCCATTCCCTCTGCAGTCTACCCACAGAGCCTATCAATCCAATGAATTCATTTAAAAAGACTGTCTAAACTCTGCAGAATCTGCTCTTTTACCATAAATTTACACAGTGGGGGCACATCTATATCAAAGTCTCGTCTGCCAAGCTCCCTTACAAAGCTTCATAGACAATCATTACTGTTCAGTTGTTACACCAATCCAAGTTCCAGATTACAGACACAGAGCATTCAACATGGCCAGTCCAACAGCCTTGAACATTGCTCCTCTCAATGCACCTCATAAGCAACTTGAAGCATTACCTTTAGTTGATAGGGACCACCTAATTCAAGATTTGGTTGGAGATAGAAACCACCTACAGACCTTCTGTCGGCTGAGAAACAATCACCTGAACAACAGTGATATTTATGGCATTTGGGAATCAAACCTACCCATCTACTTCCTGCCTTCTGTCAATATTTTCCCTGAAATTATTCACCTCTGCTGTGAAAACTATGACCCATCTCAAAGAGCAGTCAAGTCTCCATCTGGGAGCACCGTCTTCCAAATAACTCCTGATTCAATCAACCAAATGCTAAACTTCAAGCAAACTCAGCTTCTGATGCCTCTCTCTATGAAATTCCTGCTTGATGAAGGTCCTAAACTCTCCAGCTCTGAGATAGCCCGAATTGCCAAAGTATTCATGAGAGAAGACTGCCAGCCTACAGGGCCACCTTCTTTTCTGTATGTGTGCTTTAATGAAGTGGGAAAGTTACTGGTTGATATGATATCCTATGTACTAGGTTTCAAAACAAGTGAGCACATTGATGAAACTATACTAGTCATGATGTCTGCATTCACCCCAGGACAGCCCCCTGCTGTCAAGTACATTTATGCCAAATTCATCTTCAATAAGCTACATGACCAACTGCTGAAACTGGATAGGGAGGGAGCCTTCAAATATTCATCCTATATCTATCATTTGTTCATGTATTATCAGCTAGACTGCTTCCAATACCCCATCAAAAGATTGGACTCTAAAGGGGAAAAGAGGTCTGTAATTTTCTGGACCTCAGTCTTTCATGAAGTCTAGAACTCCCCCTACTCTTATTGTGAGTTTATTGACATGTTTGTCTATCCAGTGTCTTGTCTCCTGAAGAGATCCCCTCATGCTAGGTTATCCTATGACATGCAGAAAATATTGCAACTTTCAAAGAACTACAAAATAGGTTACTGGTACTTTTACCAGAATCACATTGTCATTAGGATCTATGGTTGTGAGCTCTGTCCCTACAGGCTCCCAAGATATGTGCCAATGAGACTGTTTTCCTTGGAGTATTACAGGCAACTCATCAATTCAGATTTAACTCATTTTCATAGTGCCAAGAAGAAGGCTCGCCTGAAATTCAAAGACCAACTAGGCCCCTTTGTCATGAACAAGAAAGAAGGTTGGCAAGATGCTGATCAAATATTGAGGGAGAAACTCAAGTTAAAAAGGAGTTTTTGGTGGGTCCATTATGACCCAGATGGCTTTATTAATGCCAGGAAAATAAAATATAGGTTGTCAGCCTATGAGCATTGTAAAATCCCACAGATTGAACAGTTTTCCAACCAAGATGAGTGGCTGGCAGGGACACTAGTTGAGGAATTCACCCAAGAAGAAATTATGGAGCAAAATGTAAAAGATTTGGAAAAAACTCTTGACTTGTATTCTTTTGAGCAGGTAATATTCAAACTTCCACATCAAGTCAGTAAGGCACATCTACTGCTGCAGCTTCACAAGCTTCCCAAGAAAGATCTACATCAGCAACAGGTACAGCAAAAGGCAAGGAGGTGATGGATGTAGAACATGAAACAATGATTGAACAGCCTACCACCTCAAAGGAGCAGAGTCAAGAGCAAGCTCCTCCACAACAAACTGAGGCACTACAAGTGCCAGATTTACAGACCCCTCTTAATGAGGAAAGAGGTAAAAAGAGGGATAGGGAAGAGACCACACCTCCAAGTGGGTCAATCCAGCAACCAGAAGCCAAAAGACAAAGAGTTGATCTTCAAGTTGAGGAAGAAATTACTGAAGAAGTGATTGAGAGCCCGAGGAGTGGAAGAGAAACAAGCCAGCAAACACCTACTAGCTTATTCCAACAAGAGCAAGAGAGGCAACAGGGTATGGAGGTGTCTTCCTCAAGGTAGTAAAGCAAGCAACCGCCTGGCATTAAAGCCACTTTCATGGAAATCAACGCTCAGAATGAATTGTTAAGAGTACAACTATATGATCAATTCCTCAAGGAAACACCCTCCAAACAACAGAGATTAATGGCAGCCTATGACTTTAAGGAGGAAAAGATGATTCTGAGTCATTTCAAACCTAAGATACCACAGCCCCAGACAGCTGCAGACTATATAAAGACAAGCTTAGAGGTCCTCTCTAAGGACATACACCCGATGGACCAAATAGAGCTGCACAAGCAAACAGGTGAGATGGTCTATGCCACCCTAGCAGACAAGGCCACGCTGGCTCATCAACTGAAGGAATCATTGAAAAACACAAACACTCAATTGGATTTGGAAATAATGTCTTCCTCTGTCAAAGATAATAGAATAAAGACATTGGAAGAAATCATTGTGGAACTAGGACATGATC
Source organism: Pinus tabuliformis (assembly GCA_031772625.1). NCBI lineage: Eukaryota > Viridiplantae > Streptophyta > Pinopsida > Pinales > Pinaceae > Pinus > Pinus tabuliformis. Next base: position 1,358,123,582 of record CM062807.1, on the reverse strand, counting down.
CTAAGAAGGATGCTAAAGCCATCTAGGCCCTCATAAGGAAGAAAGAGGAAGATATTGTTGCACTCAAAAAACAATTGAGGATACCTATAACCATGCACCCTCAAACTGCAGAACTTGTACAAGAGAAAGAAGCTGAAGATACCATGGATCTCCTAATGAAAATGAACCAAAGAATAATTCAGATGGAGGGAGAGTTGGAGAAAGCATTGCAAGGCAAGCAGGAGAGTCGACCTCCCAGCTACCTCAAACAACTCCAACTGTTGCTACTATTCCTCCTACACAAGCAACAATGATCCCTCCTGTTATCCCAGCATCCACAACAGCTACATCCACTACAGATGCTACAGTAGTAGCGACAACAACAGCACTTGAATCTAGCATGAGCATGGAAGAAATGATGAAAGCAGTCAAAGAGCTAGAATTTCAGGTGACAGAGGTAAAAGAGGCCAAAGAAAAGCTGGCCAAGCTGGAGGCAAGCTATGAAAAATCCAAGATGACAGTAGCTGAGAAACAAAGAGAAATAAAAGCCTTGGACAACAAAATAAAGGCCTTGGAGAAGGAGCTTACTTTAGACAAAACTCTAACTGAAATCAAGAATATTTTGTGGGCCAAGATTGGCCAGTAAATCACTGACCAATGGCGATCAATTCAGGCCATACATGAACAGATAGAATTGATAGGCCTAGCTCAGTTTGAGACTCAAAGGGCTAGAGTAGCATTGGGAAATATGCCTGAGGCGACCAATAAAATGATTCACTTCCTTAAAACTCATACCAAAGAGGAACTGGCAGCATTAGATATCAGTAGCAAGACAGATACTATTCTGACAGCAAAAAAGGTGCTGACCCTAATAAACTTTGTGCAGACTCTAGAAAGAAAGTGCCAAGAAATGCAGGCAGAAATAGATGATTTCAAGCTAAAGCTTGCAGCATTGCAGAGCAGAGGATTGCCCAGCCTATTAACCAGCGCTGGAAGACTGTTGACCCGTGAGTAGTATGCTACCAGGATGAATAACTATGTTTCAAATCAGATTACTGCATCCTCAAGTACCTCAGAGGAAACAGGGCCCCCCTCTGGACAGACTCTGTATGGAAAATTAGAGAACCTGTTTTATATTGAACATGAAATAAATCATCTATTTGAGGTTCAACCCAATTTTTATAGATACACTGAAGCTGATGAAACACTGATCAAAATACAAGGACATCAGCTGCCTACTGAGGATTGGTGGCAAGCAATGCTGGAGATTTTGCCAAGGTAATTTCGGTCCTTTTCCCTCTTTTGACTAGCTTCAGATTTTGGTCAGCTACAGGTCCGCAAAATTGGGTACATAGGCCATCGGTTAAAGCATGAAGACAACAGGCAAAAGAAGTCAAAGTGTGACTACAACAATTTTATGAAAGACCAAGTATGGATACCAAAGCCAGGATAGCGAAGCAGTGACTCAGCAAAGCAGCCAGGACAGCAAACACAGAAACCGCAAATTAAAGATGCAGCTTCAGCCGACTCAGTTAGTCCAAAAAAGTCAAATTTCTCTGACAAAGTGGACAGCTAGTGCACCAACAATTACTGCAACATTTATTTCTTTCATTTACTTCTTTGAAGAGTTGGTGAGGGAACTTATTGCATGAAGACTCATCCATAAGATATTTTGTATCTCATTTTTGTATAAATACCTCCCCATAGAATATATTTGGGGTTGGTGATTTTCTCTCTAAGCTACGCTGTAATTTCTGAGACTCTCTAATACAAATGGCTGTTGAAGTTCATGGTTTCTGTGCTGTCTGAATGTGCAAATGATGTTCTGGGACCTGCTACAGAATTATCGTGTCATTCTATGGAACAATAAGTTATTCTAAACTTTGTTTTATGTTTTCTGTGTTTGCAAATTCCACATATGTTCATAATCTTGGTAACAGAAAATAAGAATAGCCCAGGATTTGTTTAACAGCACCCTGTGTTCAATTTCTACTATCAAATATGTTTTCTTCAGAATTAGTCATAAATATGAATTCTTAACTGCTCATGTTTGCACTAATTCCTTCATTGTGAATACTATTTAGGAATCCTTAATTGCTCCTGAATAATATTCATACATTTTCGCTCTGCCAGCATAATGAAAGATTCTTGATTGCCTTTCATTCCCTGACTTCATTCCATCATTTCTAGATTTGAAAATTGTTCCAAAACTGGCTATCTTGCTCTGTAGCATTCCCATTTACCCCAAGAAACACTTTCAGCAGTACACCATCATTGACTCCATTGCCCAATAGTATAGACTGTTCTGGACTTGCATCCCAGCTCTGCCTGAAATCACCATCCAACAAACTTAAAACAAAACCCTGTGCATCATAACTAGCCTAAAATACACCAAAACAAAGCTAAATTATAAAGAGAGAGCCCTCTCTGGTTGCAGGTAGGCTAGGACCTACAGCTAAAAGATTGGTTAGTGGTTACCTAAGTCGTATTCCCTTCAAGAGGCAGGGAACAACCTGAGTGATAACATCATTGGCAACTCCACTGGGGATATGAATGTTTGTTTATAACTGCTATCTATTTTCTAAAGCTACAGATGGAGCCTGAAGTTGGCCAGGTATCCTTTGAAACTGTATTTGCTCTGCATTTACAGGAGTAAATAAAAGCTGCTTCAGTCAATCTCCAGTATAGTTTTAGGCTTTAAACAAATGTTCCAAAGATTTGATCAGTTTACCTGTTCTAAACATATTCAAAGGAAAAACTCAAAGCCTCCTATATTTCAAAGAAATACTTGTAGAATAGTGTGAAAAACTGCGATCTCAAAACATTACCTAAAAATACCAAAAAAAAGATTTAGAAGCTGGCTCCAATGAAGAAAACTCAGTATACCAGGTCAAACCCTGACCCAGATCCTCCAGCTGTTTTTGAAAATCCCAACTTGATCCCTAAGACCCTTAGGAGACAAGAAGCTCAAGAAAGTTCTGTTGGTTTAGACCCTGAAACAGTTCAACAGAACTATATCCCAACTCCTTCTAAAGCTTCAACCCGTCTTCACATTACTGTTGCTTCTCCTAGTTCTTCATCCACCTCTCAAAGCACCCTCCCCACACCTCCATCCACTGCACATTTTTCTACCACTGTCCCCGTTGTTTCAGCTGTCCCATTTCTTCCTGTTGCCCCATTTATCCCTGTAAGTATGGCAAATCGTTATGCTCCTTTACAGTTACCTAGAAATACAGGGGCTATGCCTCAGGATTATCAGAGTAAAATAACATATTTTGATGGTACTGGCTCCTATACAGCCCAGCAACACACTAAGAAAATGCAAGATTATTTCGAGAATTATGAAATAGATGATGATGATGTGAGAATGAAGATTTTTGTCCAAAGTCTAACTGGTGATGTGAGGATTTGGTTTAGAGCACTTGCTGCAAATTCAATAGCTGATTCAGAAGCTCTTTATCAATCCTTCTTAAATAGATGGGAAAAGAAGAAAGACCCTTTACACATCTTGATAGAATATGACAATTTAAAAAGAGGCCCACAAGAAACTGTCCAAGACTATTGTGCTAGGTTCAATAATGTTTATAATGCTATTCCTCAAAACCTTAGACCTCCACCTGATCTGGCTTTGACCAAATTTCCCGATGGATTTGATTCTAACATGGCGTACCAATTGAGGGAAAGAGCCCCTCCAAGCTTAGCAGACATGCAGAATATAGCTGTTAGTGTGGAGGCAAACCTAATTGCTAAACGAAATTGGGCAAGGGCTGAAAGAAGAACAACTTTCAAAGAGGAACCTTCAACATTTGAACAAAAACTTGATGTGGTCATCAAAGGTATGGAAAGACATGGGGATAGGGTGGAAACCATCGAAAGAAAATCATCATGGGAAGGTCAACCAAGAAACACTGCAAGAAACCCAAACTATAGAAAAAATCAAAATCAAAATGTTCGAACGGCTGCCCCTGACCAGAACATCAGACCTCCATTTCAAGAGAACTATGCCGAAGCATCAACATCTAGTGAACCAACAGAGGACACCCAAATCAACCTAATGGGATTGACCAGTGAGCAACAAATTTTCCTAACACAAGATGACCAAGAAGCCCATAATATCAATCAATTTCAAACCAAGTCCGGAGAGTCATTTGATTTTAGGGAAGGCTATGATGCAGCTGTCTATGAGGTTCATAAACAGTACAAATTGAGAAGCAGAACCATAGATGTGCCTGAACCTACCAAGCTGAAGGATCCCAAACAGCCAAAGAAAACAAAGAATAAAGCTGCCCTGACAGAATCCTCTGATAAAACAGACCTAGACCCAAAGGAAGTCATTGTGGAAGACATATCAGACTCACAGTCTTTAAAAAATCAGCCATACCTCTCCCATTCAGCAAAAGAAAATTTGAATCACCCTCCTGAAAGTAATTTCAAATCAGATGTACCTCAAAACAACACTCATAATCAAGAAGAGATCACTCAAAATTCAGCTGAAAAGGAAAAGTCTGTTGTCCATAATGCAAAAATGCAGATGGAAAAACCATTCAACTTAGAAACAGAAATAGGTAAGCTGAAAATAAATATCCCTCTCTCTGAATTGGCCAAACATGAAATTTACAAACAACAAATCAATAGGTCACTACAAATACCAGAGAATAGGGATGCAGTCAATGTTCTTGATGATCAACCAGAATTGATTTTTGGTCCAGAAGTCAATGGTAAAACGGTAGATGGAGGAGTTCCTCCATTCTATGTGAGCTTAAACATTCATGACAAACTGCTGCATAATGTTATGTTTGATTCGGGAGCCTCCCATAATCTAATGCCGAAATCTATGATGGAGAGACTAGATCTAGACATCACAAGGCCCTACAAAGACTTGTTCTCATTTGATTCTAGCTAGGTTAGGTGTCTAGGCCTAATCAAAGACCTTTGTGTATCCTTAGTCCAATATCCAGCTAAGACAATCTTGATGGATGTGGTGGTAGCTGATATTCCACCTAAGTATGGTATGCTTTTATCCAGATCTTGGGGTGCGAAACTCCAAGGACCTTTGCAACTAGACATGTCCTATGCCACTATTTCAGTCTTTGGACAGCCAAAGAGATTATACCGAGAAACACTATTGAAATATGTGGTTAGCAGTCAAGAAAAACCCCAAAACTTCCCCATCTATTCTATGCATTCCGATATGGATTCATTCATCTTATATAATGCTGGGATGTGTCCCAAAACCGATGTCAAACTACTAGAAGCAGCACAAACACAAAGCATAGAGGAACATTCTAGTGCTTAAGGTCAGAAAATCCTTGATATGATTGATGCAACAAAGGGAAATGACATATCAGCTGAACTACAAGAGCCCAATCTTCCCACTGAACAAGCTTCCAAAACTTTTAAGGCTAGTCATAACCAAGAGATCTTATGGTACTTAGAGTTTGATGGCTCTGTGAACAAGTTAGGAGCAGGGGCAGGGGTTTGGATTCACAACATGCAAAATGACCATGCTAAAGGTCATGCGTATAGATTAAATTTTTGATGCACAAACAATATGGCCAAGTATGAAGCCCTGTTATTAGGACTCAAACTAATCCGAGGTCTAGGGGAAACCAAGGTTTTAATTCTAGGGGATTCAGATTTGATTATACAGCAGATGAAGGGAAACTTTGTCACAAATGATCTTAGGTTGAGAGCATACAGAGGGGCAGCCATTGAAATACTTAACACCTTCTCAGAATCTCAACTCACCAAAATTCCTAGAAAGCACAACTTACATGCACATAGCTTGGCAACTTTTGCCAACACTTGCAAGCTACCATTTGAACCCAACCACCATTTTACTGCTGAAATCAAACACATACCTGCTATCCCGGATAATGTCAAAAATTGGCAGGTTTTTGAGAATGATACACAAATAAATAACTTCCTGACTTTAAAGGAGGAATTTTCCAGCATAAACATTGATACAAGCCCCATAAATGATCAACAACAGATTGACAAAATTGAGCACAGTATATCAGCTGAAACAACAAATCTGATTTTGCACCCAACAAATTTTGATGACAAGAATTTACAAGAGTTGAAGCAAACAGACCTTGATGAAATAGCTGAGGCAAAAGCTGAAGTAATTGAACTAAAAGAAAATTTTCTGCCCACAGGCTTAACCCCTTTAGAGGACATATTTGATTCAAATGACATTCCTAGAAAGCCAAAGATGCAACCTCTCAATGCAGAAATTGAGGACTGTAACATTGGAACCACAGAAAATCCCAAAATGGTAAAACTCTCCAAAGCATTTCTTGTTGATCAGAAATTGAAATACATTGACTTGTTTAAAGAATTCCAAGATGTCTTTGCCTGGGGTTATGAGGACCTCAAATCCTATGATACTTCAGTCATCCAACACACTATACCTCTGAAAGAGAATCAGAAACCTTTTAAACAAAAGCTTAGAAGGGTGAATCCTGTCCTCCTTCCCTTGATTGAAAAGGAAGTTAAACGAATGTATGAAGCTAGAATCATTGCACCTGTCAGGTTCTCATAATGGATTTCAAACCTAGTGCGTACTAGGAAGAAAACGGGAGAGATAAGACTGTGTGTTGACTTGAGAAATTTGAACAAAGTCTCTCTCAAAGACCATTACCCTTTACCAAAAATGGATCATATCCTACAACGGGTAGTGAGAGCCTCTAGGATCTCATTGTTAGATGGATTCTCAGGATTCAATCAGATTTTAGTCCACCCGGATGATCAAGACAAAACTGCCTTTATAACACCTTGGGGAACCTTCAAATATGTCAAAATGCCTTTTGGACTAAAAACTACAAGGGCTATTTTTCAAAGAGCAATGGACATAGCCTTTGCCAAAGAGATCCATGATTTCTTAGTCATATACCTTGATGACCTCACTGCTTTTTCAAAATCAGACCAAGAACATTTAGAACATTTAAGGCAAGTGTTCCTAATTTGCAGAAAATATGGCATATCATTGAACCCAAAGAAATCATTGTTTGGCTTAGAAGAAGGCAAAATCCTAGGTCACATAATTTCGAAAGATGGCATTAGGATTGACCTGGATAGAATTCAAGCTATTCTCCAAGTGCCCCATCCAAGAAACATCAAAGAACTACAAGCTTTTTTAGGAAAGATCAATTTCCTAGGAAGATTCATTCCCAATTTGGCTGAGCTTATAAAACTGTTGAATAATATGCTGAAGAAAGATTCTAAAGTCAAATGGACCATGGAAGCTAAACAGGCCTTTGAGGACATCAAAACAGCCTTAACAAAAACACCAGTCCTCACAAGTCCCAAGTTTGATAGAGATTTCATCATTTTTTCCTTTGCATCTGAGCATACTATTGCTGCTATCCTATTACAAAAAGATGACCAAGGATGTGAGAAGCCCATTGCTTTCTTCAGCAAAGCCCTTAGGGATGCACCTTTAAAATATCAGATCATGGAAAAACAAGCTTATGCCCTTGTAAAGGCCATCAAGGATTTCAGAGTTTATATCTTGTACTCACATGTGATAGCCTATGTTCCAAATGTTATGGTTAAGGATATTTTAACTCAAGAAGGGATTGAAGGTAAAAGGGGCAAATGGATAGACAACATTCTAGAGTATGACATTGAAATCACGACTACAAAACTCATAAAAGGACAAGGGCTAGCCAAAATGATGACTGAAACCAATTTTCAAGCCCTTGACATCAATGAACTGGACAATGAACAGGAGATGTTAACTCCATAGATCAATCAAGCCTTTTTACAATCACCTTGGTATGCTGACATATGTTTTGTATTGTTAAACCTGCAAGCTCCTCCAGGGTTGTCCAGAACTAAAAAGAGATTCTTGAAAATGAAGGCAGCAAAGTTCTGTATTTTAGACAATGTTTTATTTTGGAAAAATCATGAAGGCATTCTGCTTAATTGCCTAACATTGGATGAAACTGACAAAGTCCTCAAGGAATTTCATGCAGGAGACTGTGGAGGACACTTATACTGGAAATCAATAGCTGATAAAATCCTAAGAGCTGGATTTTATTGGCCTTCCCTGTTTGATGATGTGAAAAAATTTGTAGTTTCATGCCATAAATTCCAGATCTTTGAAGGCAAGAGAAAGCTGTTACCTTTACCCCTCAAACCCATTTCAACTGAAAGACCATTTCAACAATGGGGTTTAGACTTCATTGGTGAAATCCACCCTTCATCCTCTGGCCAACATAGGTGGATTTTGACTGCCACTGACTATTTTACCAAATGGATAGAAGCCATCCCTTGTAGGCAGGCCAATGACTCAGTCGTCATGCAATTCCTAGAAACCAACATCTTGTCTAGATTTGGATGTCCAGAAAAAATTATTACAGACAATGCTACTGCTTTCAAATCCAAAAGAATGATCAACTTTTACCATAAATACCACATTACATTGGCCCACTCCACAGCCTATTACCCTCAAGGTAATGGTTTAGCTGAGTCATCCAACAAAAGCCTCATTAACATCATTAAAAAGGTCTTGGAAGAGAATAAGAAAAATTGGCATAAAAAACTTGTGAATGCACTATGGGCAGACAGATTGACCACCAAAAGATCTATTGGTACAAGTCCATATGAATTGATTTATGGAATGGAGGCAAGATTCCCTTCATCTTTGGGAATCCCAGTGATCAAGTTACTGCAAGAAATACAAGCAGAGCCTAATAATATTCAAAGAAGGATCAATCAAACTATTCACTTGCAGCAAACAAGAGAGGAAGTATATCAGAGAAGTCAGGTTTTACAAGAGAAGCTGAAGAAGATCTTTGACAAAAGAACAAAAGCTGAAGATTTCTTCATAGGAAACAAAGTGCTGAGATGGGACTCTAGGAGGGAAGACAAAGGGAAACATGGAAAATTTGATTTTCTTTTGAAAGGACCATTTGTTATTCAAGCTGTACAAGGTCATAACACCTACTTTTTGAAGAGTTTGGATGGCACACATACTGAGGAAGGCCTAGTCAATGGTCAGATGCTCAAGCACTATTTTGATTCCCTTTGATCAACACAATGCAACTGAATATTGTACATAAATGTTTGTATTTCCAGCAGTTTTCATTTACAGCAGTTAAATAAGGAACAAAATGCAGCAGATTTTGAAGAAAAGGTCAAGGAATTACACCAAGTTTGGTGTATATTTTGGAATTACAACAAAGGATCAAGAAGAAGACTTGGGAAGTATAAAGATGATGATAAGCACTCAGAAAAACCAACAAAGACAAAGCTGTAATTTTGCACAGATCAGCTCATAAGGACTGCATACAGGCTACCAAGGTTTAGATCATTGGTTCCCAGGAAAAGGAAGTTTTGAAATTACAACAGCCAACTAAGAATAAGGCCATTTGACCTGTTGTTCTTGACTTTTCACCAGGAAAAGCCATCCCCAAGTGGAGCCACTGTTAGGTTCCTATACCAATAGGTTTCATTTTTCATGATTGACAATGGAAGTGCCAAATATGTTCATCTTTTCATGCTGCAAAGGTTCCATATTTTGTAAACAAATGAGGAAAATTAAAAAATGTAAAGAGGGTATGCCCTAAAAGAAAAATCAAAGGGCAAAAAGAGTAAATTGGTCAACAAAAGTAAAGAAAATGAACCCCAAACCAAAAGACCAGGAAAGTGGCCAGTCAAAATGCCACTGCTATCTTATTTGCAAGTTCACAATGTGCAAATATTGTTGTTTATCACACTTGATGGATGGCCCAACAGTTCAATCTGGACCACTCCATATTTAAATTTGCTGTTGTAGAATAGAGAATGAATATCTGTCCAAACAGTTTAAGCTTGGCAGATGAGTAGATAGGCAGAGAAATTAAGGAGCCCAACTGCTTAATCTGGGCCCTTGGAAGAGATAAGGGTAGACTTAGATAGGAGGACAGTCAAAATAAAAGAGGACAATCAGGGTTTGCTAGTCCAAATGTACCCAATCCAAAGGAAGAAAAAATGTTAGGTGTATTAGGCTGGGTAGGCAGTTTGAGGTTGCAGAAGAAGGTGGGTGCTCACTTTTGTCTTGTAAAGAAAGACTCATATCATCAGTGACATAAGTACCAAGGCAGTTGTTGGACTGTAGAACAATGGAAGCTTGACTAATTTCCCCTTCATTCCCCATAAATATTTTACTAAAATCCCCTCAAGGAGCTTGGGATCTGCCCAAGGGTCCTGTTTCACTTCATTTCATGATAAATTCTAAGTTGAATCTTGACTCCACTTAGTGAAAAGAAGCCACATTTCTTGTGTAAAAACCATTACTCCATACTCCTTTCATCTTCCTATGTCTAAGTTTTCGCTCCACATACTTAGCATTTACCCATACAATTTAAATTCATAAGGTCATATTAACCTCTAATTTTATTGTTTAGCTCCCTTAAATCATTTTCCCATCCCTATTTTTACAAAACAACTATATAAAAACCCAAAAAGTGTTAATATCCCTACCCCATAGCACTATAGATATATAACCTAAAGTTCGGGAAACATTTTTTCATTTGGAACCTATGATTAACCCTTCCGCGTCTAATTACCTGGGATTAATTTAACGTTTGGTTAAATTAATAACTATTCTAAACCCCCCTCCTAAACCATACTATGACCCCGCGCGCATATATATAATGGATTTAGTTTAGCATCCGGTTAAACTAATAACCAAGTTTTCCCCGTATAAAACCATATAACATGCCATATAACCAAAGTTCATTACCCTCGATGCGCTATTAAACATTTAAATAAAAGGTAGGTCCCACGTCCAAAGTTTCTCGCCCTCCATCATTGCCCGAACGCCGTCCAATCCCACGCCCAGCATCCATTGGTGGGCGGCAATATCGGGCACCCCGATCTGCCGGAGATTAGCGTCCGGGGGATGGGCGGTTTTGTTGCCGTACCCCCGCCACGCGTCAATCTCCTGGCGTGATCGGAGGCCCCCTCTGCAATACCACCCCGGGCCAAAAGCGGTGTGGGGAAAACCAGAAATCGCCCACCACCTGCCCCCTGACGTCAGCTCCCCGTCACCTATGACGTTGCGTCCACGTCGGCCCGCCGCTGCCCTGTACCGTTGCCACATCACCCGCTCATGTCACCACCCTGCCAACGTGTCGTCTGCCACATCACCATACACATCGACTGCCACATCATCTTCCGTACCCGCTACGCGCCAAATTACGTCATGCTGATGTCATCCCCGAAAAGCGCCAAAAGCGCTAAAAATGCCCAAAATTCAATAAAAAGTCGTGAAAACGACTATTTTGTTTTATTTCTATTGGTCAACTTGGGAGCGCTCTGCATGCCGTTTACAACGAATTGCCGCCCGAGCTCAAAATTTAATCAACCAAGCAAGTTCTACCTCCAATTTCGACCCCTTAGTTCAACATTGTATGCATGTTGAATTCACATAAAAATCCAAAAATATGTTTTTTGCTTATTTACTTCTAGATATAGCATGGTAGATGTTATTTAATTCCTTGAGTAGGTAATGGCATTTTTTTCATGGTTTTAATAGTGTTTTTGGCAAAAGTAGAATTAGCTTGTTAATTACGGTTTACTAGGTTTTTCTTTACATTCCAGTCTTTCTCCTTTCTGCAGTTAGAATAGCATTTATAGAGTGATCTTTCTTTCCTTTCATCACACATAGAGATTCTTCTGAAATCTATAGAAGTTGGCTTGAGCTCCTAGCGATCTTGCATCGGCTAACCAAGTGACAACCTGTAGTGAGAACTAGTACTTGTGCATACAACACCGACGCTTCCAAGTTTGTTACGAACTATCGGGTTGATAAAAGTAAAGTTGGTAGCCCAGGTGTTGCAGCATTATTGCTGCAATACTGGTGCTCACCAGTACACCATAATGCCTTTTGGGCTGAGGAACGCACCAACAATCTTTTCTCGCGTAGTCATTGCGACATTCAAAGACTTCATTCATAAGTTTCTAGAAGTATACTTTAATGATTGGACAGTGTTTTGATTGGTCAAGCATCATGTGGAAAGTCTGCGCTTGATGTTAGATACATGTCGGATATACCAGATCATGCTCAATCTAAAGAAATGTCTATTTTGTGTCCCTTTCAGGATCCTACTGGGTCATGTGGTATACAAACAAGGATTGATGGCAGACCCCGCGAAGATCGTGGTGATAGTAAACTTGGAGGTGCCAAGGAATGTGAAATAGCTACGTGCAACTCTAGGGAATTACATATACTATAGGAAGTTCATCAAGAGATATGCCCAGATCACCACACCCATGGAGAATTTTTTGAAAAAGGATGTTATGTTCTATTGGAATGATGAATGGCAGAAGAGCTTGGACGTGCTGAAAGGGAAAATGGTCACTACACCAATCCTAGACTTCCCGGACTGGAAGAAGCAATTTCATGTGCAAGTGGATGCCTCAGGTATTGTGCTGGGGGTCATTCTGATACAGGCTAGTGAGGAGGAATTGGACCATCTATTGGGTGCGAGATCCCCCAAGGGAAGTTTTGGGGCTTAGAGCCTAGATTTTGGTCAAAAATTGTAATTCCAATGTAAAGACTCTGCATTTTGTGGGCGCGAAGTGTGTAGTTTGTTAACGATTCATAGGGTTGCCCACCCTAAATTTTGTTATTGTAATGTCGGATGTAGAGATCTACCCATGGTTCGTGGACCATGGGATTTTATAAATAGATCGAGGCTCTAAGTAGTTTTATAGCATCAGGATAACGGAAAATGAAGAACATATGATGTGTGCGAGATAGATCTAAAGTGTAAAGTCTAGTTTTGGGTCATAGAGTAGGAGAAGGCTTTGCAGCTGACTGCACAGAGGCCTAGTAGTCCGCAACTAAGTGAGTAGATCCCTACAGCTGAGTGCGCAGGGTGAGTCGAGTCTGTAATAGTTGGAAGTATGAATAAAGAGAAGTTTCTTATCATTTATGTGTATTTATTTACCGTTTTATGCATCTGTTATCTTGGGTATGAAATTCACTTCTAATACTTATATGATGCGTAAATATGTATAATTGTATTGATGAAGTGAATTCAAGATAGAATATCTATTTACGTGAAGTTAACTAAGATCAGTTAAGAAGATAAGTAATATATGCATTGTAGTCTGGGTAAATAGTGCAGTTCGCTGCCATAGCAGAGTGAAGGCATCTCAACCCTCGGTTAGGGTTGCATGAAAGATGATTGTAATGGATCGCGTAGGTACTAAAGGTTGGAACAGTGCATGAAGATAGGCATAGTTGGACTAAATAGACATCACAGGCATCTCAAGGGTGCAAAAAATTGGTTCCAGCATCCCCCCATACTGCTTCGGGTTAGACTTCAGTCTGTGCTCTGCAGGCTAATGCCGAAAGGGCCAGTAGTGTAGGGATTTGTTTGGCTAAATAAATATGAACTTGGGTTAAGCCCCCATAAGCCAAAAAATGGTTCTGTTGCTAGGACCGGAATCTGCATAGATATGTCTGATGTCGTATCATTGGAATCCAACTAAGAAATAAATTGAAGGCTGGTTGGATAGAAGAATTCACAAATTTGTAGCACAAGAGAACGGAAACCCGCGACTGTCAAAAGAGGAGTGGCTAGAAAGCTACTTGTATACAGAGATCCATGAAATATTTTTCATGTCCTTCCCTACTGAGCTATACAAGTGGATTACAAAGCTACCAGACAGCCAAGGAAGGTGGAAACTTGACGGTCCTATTGTGTGGACCCCAGAGCTAGTGCAAAGATTGGAAGCATCAGAGGATAAGATCGCATGTTCCATTGATCATTGGCTCGATCAGATTATAGGAGGATTCATTACTGAGTTTGTGGTTGATACCTCAATCAACTACAATGAGGTAGAATGACGATTTATCAAAGGACCGCGAGGTAAGTACGTAAAGTCTTTGAATACTTAGATAAAAATGCTATTGTGCGAAAAGAGGGTTATGCAGTTAAATTGATGTTCGGGGCTATGCGAAGTGGAAAGGTTTACATGAACGAAGGAAATAAGGGTCTAAAAGATTAACCCTTTATTTCACCTTTGCAAGGAGATGAGGAAGAGCCCATGAAGGTCTCTCCACAAAGTTCCATTCATTTGATAAGGCAAAGAATTCTGCGAATACCACCTCCACCCACACCACCACTGGCTTCACCGCCATCACCTCCATCTTCACCCGTACCAACTCCACCACCACCATGATTCAATATGGCAAGCACAATGAAGTTGCATATGTTCAAAGGTTTGGGAAATGAGGATCCAGACCAATTCTAGTTCATTGTAAGGGTTGTATGGGAATTGCAAGGTGTTACAGATGACCATATAAAGAAGGTGACACTGGTTAGTGCCCTGCAGGATCACGCACTGACCTGGTATTAAGTTCTCAAATGATAACCCGAATGCGAGAGTCGCAGATATCCAAGCAATGCTAAATAGAGAATTTCGCAGGCCTATATTTGAAGTGCAATCGATCATTGATTTAAAGAGATTACGATGCTACCAGGCGAGACTCCTTGGGAGCTTCATCAAAGGTTGAAATGTATGATTCGCGAAGCTAATATGAATCTAACGGATGGACAACATTGCGAGTGGTTTGTAGCTTCGCTACTACCACATTTGAGGAGTGCTCTGTTGCAGCAGAAGATAACGACTCAGACAGAGGCCTTAGATATTTCTATGAGGCTACATGAGACGCTGATGCAGGATCCTAACCTAGGAGTTCAGTAGATCCATGCGCAACTAAAGAATCTGTGCCTTGAGATGCAGAGTATGAAACAGGATAGGAGGGTTTGACCAAAGGTGCACAAAGAAGTATGGTGTGTGAAATGCAAGATTCAGGGTCATGACAAAGACCACTACCCTATTTTTACAAATTACCTCGCAGGAGGAGGACCGATGCCTTTAAGGACGGAAGCTCAAGCAAGACCTAGCGTGACGCCTACTTTGTGGTGCACAATCTATCAAAAAGCTGGAAAACATGCCACAGACAATTGTCACTTGTTACAGAAGTATACACAAAATTTGCAATAGTTGTTCTGCAGCTTTCGTAGGCTAGTGGGACATGATGAGCACACTTGTAGAAGCTATGAGTTGATGATGGATAGAACTCCCACCTACCAAGTTCAGGCTAAACCGTGGCCCCTTGACCAGAATGTAGGAATGGTGTGAACAGGATTTTAGGGGTGCAGACGAGGCCGAGGTAGAGGAGGACCTAGAAGAGGTCGTGGACAAATTGATTTTCTATAATTGTAGAGGGCCAAGAGATTATGCCCGCGACTGCATGAATCCAACGTGCCCGTCGTGTTTGTATTGCATGTTGTTTGATTATGAGACATAAGATTTTCCTATGCTGATAGCTAGGATATGCAACAAAAGAGCGCTACTGCCTCCCCTGACTCAGAACTTGCAGATGATGAGGTCTGAGTCGTGCGAGGAAGATCCGAATGTGAACATTGTGCTCCAAAGTGGAATCATGATGAGAGATGATAAAGGCAAACAACCAAAAGATAGTACTTGGGTTCGCAAAGCTCAAGTGAAAGAACCAGAGTTTGATTTGGAGTGCTGTTATAGATCTGACATGCAAATATAAGAAATGATACCAATATGCCCAATAACTGCAAATAATAACATAAATAACAAGATATAAATAGATAGAAATGCTTCTTTATTGATCAAAACCCTTAAGGTAGGGCAACACTATACATTCACTCCTTAAGGAAGGAGAACACTCCACAAGCCATATGCCTGTTCATATAATAATCCTTGACATCCCTCAATGGGGAGTCTCTAGCCTCTATATAGGCCTCATACATACAATACCATGGGTCATTGCCATGGTTCCCTCAATACCATCTATGGGCTTGTGGTCCCTTACATGATATAGGTTAACCACTTTGTTTATTACTATGGCCCATACCATTATTACATTATTCCCTTGGGTACCTCCCTCTGTACCCCATACTATCCCCCCTAGGTATACTACATTCCACCCCCCTTAAACATGTTTCATCCTCGAAGCATAAGAAGAACACAAATAATAAGATCTACTCAAAAGAGTAGTCCATTGGTACCATGCACATGCATCTAGCCATCCAAGAGAAAGGTGAACCCTCAATCTGGCTTGTGCCTTGCTCACTTGAGATGGAAGTTGACCCTAGTGGCTCTTCTGTGTTGCTATGTTGTGGGTGGATTGTCGCTCCTCTCTATCTGTCATGTGGGGGTTGTTGTCCTCGTTGCTGATTCATTGCCATTGTGTTAATTGTTTTCTTGCGGGGTGATGTGGGTGTTGATATGCTGAAGTTTTAACCAATGATGTATCTTTCTTTAATTCTCCATCTAATGGAGCTTGATTGGTATCTGTTGGCTTATATGGGCCTGACCCAGGTTCGGAAGAATTATTTAGCCAAACAAATATCGCAGCTACTGGCCCTTTTGGCAACAGTTCGTGGAGCGCGGACTAAGATCTCACTCGAGGTAGCAGAGGAGGGTGCTAGAACCAGGTTTCAACACCCTGGGGATGTCTAGATGTGGTCTGGAGGTTCCACGCACCATTCTGTAGCTTCGCACTGCTCTATATTCGTGTAGATTTGGTGCCAGAATAACCCTTACTTCCGATTAGTGCACTGTTTATGGATATAATCAAAAGTCAGACCCACGATAATTCAGATTTAACACAGAACTATAAAAACAACTTAGCTTTTTATTCAACTTCTTCACCAATACATCCAGATCCACCCCACGCACTCAACTACAGGGGTCCACGCACACAGCTGCGGACTCTTCCAAGCCTCTGTGCACACAGCTGCAGAGCCTCTATCCACTACCCAAACCATTGACTTGAACTTACAGATGCTTCCAAACTTTCCTTCTCAAAAACCCATTACACATTAGATCCAAGAGTACATGCAAAAAAATAACTAAGCTACCTCTACCCATAGAGCCTCACTCTATTTATACATTTCCATGGACCGCGATCCATGGGCGGGCTGACTCAACTTATATTTCTTTACATTATTTTTTAGCAGACTACCCTTTGACTCAAATCATTACAATTCATGCTCCGCGCATCCTGCGGATTCTTTGCCCTATCTTTACCCAAAATTTCTGGCTTTGTGCCCCATGACCATTGCGCGAGGCTTCTGCTACCCAACAGTCCCCCAACACAATCATCGTGACTCATCCCGAGTCACTCAGCTGGTGTGATCATTTTCACGTGGAGATCAATTAGAAGCCTTTGTGCTTCGCTTGTACTAGCAGCAAACTCTTTCGTCATTCATTGTATCCATTCTACACGTGTCACGAACACATCAGTCTCTGTCTCTGTTGGTTCCAGGGTGGCATATTCTATCTCCATGTGTGTTACCTCTATAGCGGTCGAGATCCAAAATGCGTCATCCAGCCAAGGCTGGAGATGGGCCTTAATCATTGCTTCCTTCTATCCAGCGGTGTCGGCCTGAATTTTTAGGTCCTAGGCCTCCCTCACCTTAGCCAAATGCTGCATAATGGCCATGGTCTACACGGTTCCTTTGATCGTGTCGTGGGCTTGCTGGAGATCCCTAGCCTCGGTTTCCAATTGTTGAAGTGTGGGATCCTCTTGGAGGGCGGTGAGCATAATAATCAACTAGGTTAACGAGCATATTGCACCAAAAGGTAATGATGTTTCTGTGTTGCGAGGTAATCTCTGGGGGCGTCGATGGTGGAACCTATAGTTTTAATTCCTTGATCTGCAAATTGAGCTCTAGCTGAATCTGCGTGGCCTCCTCCTTGGATTGTTGGAATGCAGTAACGAAATTGCGTATTCGTGTCTCAATAGGCAGTGCAGCCTCAATCTCTAGCTCAGGGGCACTCGAGCAGGCTTCCACGACTAACTACTCCACCTGTTGCTTCTGTGTGATTGCTTCATCCCGTTGGATGCGTAGTTGTTCTATATTAATCTTCTGTTCTTGGAGTACTTGTTCAGCGTGGTATTCTTTGGTGCAGAGCTCCATTGTGGCACTTTCCTGGAGTTGTCACAAATTTTCTCGCGGTAGGGTAGCCACGTTTAATCCCAGCCCTGTAAGCCGTTCTCGCACAACTCGGTCCTCCGCATTTACGGTGATCAATTCTCCTTCTGGAATTGCAATGGAATGAGCTATTTGAGCCTTCAGCAAAGGTTCAATGGTTGTCCTGTCGGGAACCCCTTGAGTAGCGCTGGTGCCCATTGCTGTGATCCTTATCCCAAGTTCCTGTAGTTGCATATGGAGTTCCCTCAACACAATCTACTCGTGGCCTCGTTGACAGCATCCCGAGTGGCTTCCTGAACAATGTTTTCTATGTCATTTAAGTCACCCTCGGTTAAGGTGGTCACTTTGATGTCTACTTTAGATGCCTTCTCCTTCTTTCGTGGCTTTGGCCATTCTGGTTGTGCTGACTGCTTCAAAGGGGCACCTGTAGCAATTGATGGTGGTTCTTCCGCGACTGTCTGAGTGGGTGCCTTTTGACTGCTTTTGGTCGTTGTCGATGCAGCCCCTCCTGGTGGTGTCTTTATTGCTGCCACTTGTGTATTTCCCAGCAACAGAACCATTTGTTGGCTTATATGGGCCTAACCTAGTTTTGGAAGAATTACTTAGCCAAAAAAATCCTGCAACTATCGGCCCCTTCGACAACAGTCTGTGGAGCGCAAACTGAGGTCTCACCCGAGGTAGTAGGGGAGGGTGCTAGAACCAAGTTTCCACACCCTAGGGATGTCTAGATGTGGTTTGGAGGTTCCGTGCACCATTCTGCGGCTTTGCGCTGCTCTATATTCCCGTAGATTCAGATCCATAATAACCCTTACTTCCATTTAGCACATTGTTTATGGATATAATCAAAAGTTAGATCCACGATAATTCAGATTTAACACAGAATTACAGAAACAACTTATCTTTTTATTCAACTTCTTTGCCAATACATCTAGATCCGCCCTGCGCACTCAGCTACAGGGGTCTACGCACACAGCTGCGGACTCTTCCAAGCCTTTGCTCACACAGCTGCAGAGCCTCTATCCACTACCCAAACCCTTGACTTGAACTTACAGATGCTTCCAAACATTCCTTCTCAAAAACCCATTACATATCAGATCCAAGAGTACATGCCAAAAAAGAACTAAGCTACCTATACCCATAGAGCCTCACTTTATTTATACATTTCCATGGACCGCGATCCATGGGCGGGTTGACTCAACTTATATTTCTTTGCATTATTTTTGGGCGGACTACCCTTTGACTCAAATCATTACAATTCGCGCTCCGCGCATCTTGTGGAGTCTTTACCCTATCTTTACCCAAAATTTCTGGCTTTGTGCCCCTTGACCATTGCATGAGGCTTTTGCTACCCAACAGTATGTGGTACATGTTGCAGTGCCTATTGTTGTTTATTATCTTCCAATATTACTTAAACCACTGAGTCCTCATTTGATGTATCAATACCTGTAACATTTTCTGCTTCAACCTCCTTGGACACTACCTATTTTTCGGGTACCTGGTTTGATGTTTGTGTTTGATTGTCAACCATCAAAGGCTTATCATCTGATGTGTCAGTGTCATTAGAGATTTGTCCTTCTACCTCCATAGTCTCTGCTTGGGTCTTAATGGAAATATCCTGCAATGTAATTTTCTTCTTTTTATACCAGAGCTTCATGAATTTCTTCTGCACAATAATATTAACAATACCCACAGATTCCATCTAAGGACATCCCAAAACAACATCCATGTTATCCATATCTGAAGCATAAAAATCACAATGCAACACATAATTATCCATAGAATGCTTCAATTGTTTATAAACTTGAACATCCTCATCATCAACCTGTGTGTTTTCAATGTGTTTTGCTGGAACTTGCAATTTTTTTGCCAAATTGACATTTATGAGATTTTGGTTGCAACTAGGATTTATAGACACAATGATCTTCTCCTTCTGAATCAATCCATGAACCTATAATAAGGAGATACCAGTAGAAAATAACCCTTTAGGTTTCTTGGTGTCCTTCTTTCCTGTAAAAATAAAATCTTTGCTAGGTTTTGTGGTTTCCTCCTTTCTAGTATGAGACCATTTGTCCAAAAGTAGTTATTCTATTTCATTAGCACTACATAACTTCAGAAACTCAATGTCAAGTGATTTCCACCATAGATAGGCCTCATTTTTCAAATAATACCCTATTTTGTCCTTCCAACACCCTAGATGGTCCAACTTATGATATGCTATAAAATTTTCAATAGAAGACCAATCATATTGTCCTTTAAAAAAATTACTGTTATAAGCCATGAAGAGGGTTTTTAAAACAATTCGCTTACTTGGCGAAAATTTGAAATGGCCACAATTCAGTCAATATAGCTCAAAATCCTTATTATGACCTATTTTTTGAAATGGAACAACCATTCCGTGTCTTCCCATGTGATAGAAATCCCTAACTAGGCACTGAAATTTCATATTCGAGCTACAACTGTCCCACCGTCACAAAAATTTATGAAAAAAGAGATGATTTTAAATCAGCGATATTTCCCTCATCCGGACTCTGATTCGGCGGATTTTTTTTCAAATTGGATAATTTTTCGTAAAGAACCCATATGTGCAATTAGATTCTACAAAGTTTTCCCCAAAATGTACATATTGGATCCACAAACTCGCCGCCTCGAAAAATGTTTGCAACACAGTTGATTTTTAAATCAGTCATATCTCCCTCATCCTGACTCCGATTTGGCTATTTTTTTTTTTTCAAATTGGGTATTTTTTTGTAAGGAACCTAGATCTACAATTATATTCTACAAATTTTGCACTAGAACATATAGATCTGATCTGCAAACTTGCCGCCCCAAAAAGTTCATACAAAAAAAAAATCCGCTTTGCCCAAGAAAGTACTCTGATACCACTTGTTATAGATCTGAACTGCAAATATAAGAAATGATACCAATATACCCAATAACTACAAATAATAACCATACATAACAAGATAAAAATAGATATAAATGCTTCTTTATTGATCAAACCCTTAAGGTAGGGCAACACCGTACAATCACTCCTTAAGGAAGGAGAACACTCCACAAACCATATGCCTGTTCATACAATATTCCTTGACATCCCTCAATGAGGAGTCTCTAGCCTCTATATAGGCCTCATACATAAAATACCATGGGTCATCTCCATGGTTCCCTCAATACCATCTATGGGCTTGTGGTCCCTTACATGATACAGGTTAACCACTTTATTTATTACTATGGCCCATCCCATTATTACATTATTCCCTTGGGTACCTCCCTCTGTACCTCATACTATCCCCCCCTAGGTATACTATAAGTGCACTTGGGAAACCTTCATGGAAGCTAAGAAGAGCTGCACTGATGCCTCCACATCAGGAAGCAATAAATCGGAGCTAGAAATGGACCCATCTATGCTCACAACGTTCCTGGAAATCTATATGAAGTTACTGCACGACAGTAAGGTTGTGAAAGGGTTATAGGAACTCATCAACATATGTGCTGGGACTGCACTAGGAGAACCACGCGTAGTCCAGAAGATTGGAAAGCATAAGACAAGGATGGGACAAGAAATGAGGCTAACCACGCAGATCGAAGAATATGAGATGGATCAAGTCATCCTGGATTTGGGATCATATGCAAATGTTCTGCCGAAACAAACATGGGAGTGAATGGGAAGACCTACACTGCAGTGGTCTCCAATTCAACTAAGGATGGCAAACCAGCAGAAAATAATACCCATGGGGTGATTGCAGGGAATAACTGTGGATATTGAGGGAGCGAGCATGCTGGCTGATTTCGAAGTGATAGAGATTGTTGATGACAATAATCCCTACCCCGCGCTCCTAGGAATTGACTGGGCCACTAACATGAATGGGGTAATTAATCTGAAAAAGTGAAAAATGATCTTTGAAAAGAAGTCACTACGCATAATTATACCCCTGGACCCTGCTGAAGGATCGCGCTATATGGAGCCAGTCCGCGACTATGAAAGTGATGATGATATGGACTGCATCTACAAGATAACAACGTGAGACCAAGACTGGGTGAATCCCACCGTGGATGGGTGGATTACATGGGAGCACGAGAGTTCCTGCACTTCAGATTCCAACGAAGAAGTAGAACAATGGCAGAATCGGTTACACGAAGTAACTACGCTGAACTGCAATATGATGACAAGGTCGCTGCACTATGTGTCGACAGAAGTAAGAGATCTTCCTACTTATGATGATCTAAATGTGGTAGATACCTTCTTGGATTCATTTGAAAGAGGGGTGCCAAAAAAGAAATGCTTCCAGGCCTTGGACTGGGTACTGCGTGCTACACCCGCAAGATGGTGGGGTATGCACAAAGGAAGCTTTGATGATTGGCCTAGGGTGCAACTTATAGAGAAATACAATGGATAGGATGATCTGCACACCCGCCTAACCAAGTGGACATAGGCCTATGGAGAAGGGCACAAACCTGCGTGGATGCACATGTACTCCGCGCTGAAAGATCTCATAAATAAGCATGTGTTGGGGGGTTGAACTCACAGATGGCTCTTAATGTTGGGAAGACATTATGTAGGAGGAGTAATTGCGCAGAAGATTTCAACAAGGTATGCAACGCAATGAACAAGGTATGCAATGCGCAACAAAGTGATTGGGACCTACACATACTAGTAGTGTTATGGGCTTATCAGACGACATGCAAGAAATTGAAGGGACAAATACCTTTTAGGCTTGTCTATGGAATGGAAGCTGTAATGGCTATGGAATACATTGTGCCTAGTATGTGCATAGTAGCGCTCACGGGTATGATGGATTGCGGAGCCCTGGAGGAGAGGCTCGCGCAGCTGGAAGAGCTCAAAGAAGAATGATTTTTGGCTAGATTCCACCAGCAGGTCCAAAAGCAGTGCGAAAAGGCTTGGCATGATCGACATATTAAGCTACGCACATTCAAGGTAAATGATCTAGTTTTCTTGTATGATAGTAAATTTGATAAATTCCCAAGGAAATTCAGAATGCGTTGGTTAGGGCCATATGTTATTAAGGAGATTATAGATGGAGGCGCAATACAGTTGGTCAAGTTAAATGGAGAGCCCTTCCCAAGAAAAGTGAATGGCAGTCATTTGAAGCCATACACAGGTGGCCCGACCACTTGACTAGCCAATGGAAGCACAATCTTAGCACTCCAGGTAGCTGAAGGAGGCGTAGGACTATAAACTACTATGCCTGAGACTGCGCGATGTTAGGACTGTGCGTAGTAGCGAAGTGTCACAGGGTCCACGACAGCATGAGGGCAGCTTTGCTACCATGTGAGTCGGTTGGAAAGTGACCATTGCAGTCACTATTCATGATTTGATGCTTGGTTTGAGACCAAATGGAGCAGGTGGCAGGCATTTAAGGCGAACTTTATGGGATAGATCCTTGAAAACATGTTGCCAATCGAGCATTAATGGACCGAATGTGGGGCGGGAACGGTCGAATTCAAATTCAAAAGGCACTATAAATTTCAAAGGGCTATCCAACAAACAACACTTGGCAATTTGAGAACTGAGTTGTTATGCACATAGATATTCATGAACCGAGACTTGCTCGATATTCTAAAGGTGAATTCGTTGCTTGAAAAATTACCCGAGATGTTGAGAGAATTGTGGAATCACACTATGGCAGCACCCAAAGAATCCATGGATACCAGAGCAATGTCCACTGAGGAAGCTGTGCAGGAAATTACGGAAGTGGCAGCCCCAGAGAGCGCCAGGATAGTCGTTGAGATCCCTAAATCACCGCGCATGCTGAGACCCAAGAAAGACAAGCAGATCATGGTACTGGTGTGCGTATCACCTAGAAATCCGCTAAGGACCAAGCTCACCATGGAAGAAAAGGGGAAGGATATCAATTTGGATGCTGATGAGGAAGAAGAGTTCAAAGAAATCTTGGTTGAGGAGGAGGATGTAGAGATGGAGGTCAAAACCGAGGGTGTGGACCCTCTCACCAAACTGCCTGCATATGTTCCTCTGCGGAAGGGTAAAGCAAAGGGCCGAAGGATATAGATGAGATCAAGAGCTCTCTGTAGACTCTGCTACTCCCTAACGACATTATTTTTGAAGGAGCACTCTTGGGATGGGTGCTTGTACTGAAATTTGAAGATTGGGACCTTTTGGACCATGAGAAGTTCCCTTATCTCATGACTGTGCAGCTAATGCGCCAGAAGAAATACATGCCAACTGGGATAACAAATTTGGAGCCGCACAAATGGCTGATAGGTGTAGAGAAAGCAGGGTTACTAAACCTGCTCTGGGTGTTGCATTACCATCGCACCTCAGTGACCATTTTTGTCATCAGGCAGCTGCTCTGCTTGGTGCATGATGGGTGCTTGTGGCTAGATCTCCATCGTGGACCATCTGATTCACAGGATTACATGGTTCCCTTGTGCAGGGGAGGACCCAGTGAACACTTAAGAAGGGAAGAGTGATGATTTTGCCATCGTGAAGGCCATGAAAAATAAATTTAAATTGGAGAAGAAGAAGCGAGGGTACGCCATTTCCAGCATCAACAACCCTGTGGTCAAGGTCGCAATGCAGATATTGGCAGGGAAGGTGATGCGGAAATGCCACGCGGATGAGGTGCCTGCGCTGATGGTTGCACTAGCAGCGCAATGCGCAGAAGGGGTCCAGTTTAACTGGGAAAACTATCTATGCGGTGAGTTCCTTGAGAACTGTCGCGAGGCATAGGAGTAGGGAAAAACCTTTCACTATGCATGGCTTCTGTTGTCAATAGTACTGGTGGCATGGGAATTGCCTGAAGATAGCCAATTCCCAATGATCACGCAGGACCTTCCAGAGGCAGTGAAGTATGCTTCGCTGTGGGAAACCAAGGATGCATAAAGGATAAGGGAAAGAAAAATATTTTGGGTGCTCATGGAGATGAACATCAGAATGGGGATTAATTGCAAGCCATGATTATCGCCCATGATCTACAACAGTTTGTAGAGCTTCGTGGAGTTCAAAGTAGACTTCCACCATGTCTTAATCAGGGCGCGGAAGGACCCTATGAAGACGTGGCATGAGCTACCCTATTTGGCTACCGATGATGTAATTTTCACAGTCTTAGAGTATTTTCCGCCGAAGTGGCGCTCTTCAGCAGGATCCGCGATGGAAGCAGAGAAGTCCATTATGCAGTGGAAGAAGGAAGAGGTGAAACTGCAGATGGCATAACTGGTGGAAAAACACAGGAAGGAGGAAGCACTGGCTAAGGCCAAGGCTACACTCAACACTACAAAGTTGGTAGCGGAGTAGTAGAAGGCAGCAGAAGAAGAGCGCGAAGGACAGAAGTCACCTTCACCCGAGCTGGAGATTGAAACAGAACAAGGTGGCATAGACCCGTAGATAATGACCACCCAGCTAAAACGTTCATGCCCAAGAGAGCATGTAGGGCCACGAAAGAAGACGAAGGCCTCAAATACTTTATTCAACCCGATCACCCTCACTGAGAGGGACCTACATGATATTGGCGAGACGGTGAGGGATGCCACCATAGAGGCCCTCCAGAAGTTTGAGGAGCAACATGAGATGGTGTTGGGGGCTCTATAGTTGCAAATACAGGAGTTGCAGGTGTGGACTCCACAAGCTGACACTGTGTCAAACAGCTTCACAGTAGGCACGTCCACGGCCGAGGACATGCTGCATGCCTTGATGACCAACACAATAATGCTGGCAGATGGAGCACTCGTTACAGGAAATGAGGCTTGTTACACAGTAATTGTCACCGTCCCTGTTACCCCTTCTCCTGCACATTGGAGGACTTATTTCGGGACCTGTGAGAAGTGACATAACCTGAAAACACTTGCATTTTATCCCCTTGAGTATGTACTTCATATGCCCTGAAGACACCTTCTGCAAAATACCCATAAAAATAGCCCTTTTTCCATTGGCGCGGTTCCACTGTATATCACTCACGCCAATGGGGGAAATCCTCTAAAGAAGGCGCGCCAGCTGGCGCTCTGTCTCAGAGTCGCACTCGCGCTAGCCCAGTTGGGTAAAGTTTTTAACAAACAAACTTACGAAGGTTCTTCCTAACCCACTCATGAACTGAATCTATATTGAGTTGGGTCTATTTGGCTTCGAATCTCCATAGAAGGGAAGTAGTTCTCCACCTCTCATGGAAGCTTCTTAGTGATAAAGCCAATCCCATGAATCTTGTGGATGACCCTAACTCCTTCTCCTCTATCTATAAAAGCTTGTCCTTTTGCCTTTGACAAGTTAGAGTCTCCAAGTTCCAAATTCTAAGTCTCAAAGTCTGAGAATTGCCAAGTTCATGCTACAAGGAGCCTTATTCATTCCCATGAGGCTAAATCTTAAGTGAGGAGATTCTTATCCAAGTGACCAAGGAGAGAGAGGCTTGTTCCCCATTCCCAACAAGCTTTGCAAGGCATGTGTTGCTGATCACCCAGCCAAAGGAGGATTTGACGTCAGAACTATGGTTGTATTCTTCTTTGTTTATCAATAATAGACGACTATCATTATGGTTCCACTCTTATTGTCTTTGTAATGATGATTGAGTTATATCCTTTCTGACTGATATATAGTTGCATCTATTGGATTTTATGCTTGTATTTGTGTCGTTCTTTACATGTGCAGGTGTCCGTTCACGAGGATCGCAGGGATTGTGACCAGCCGGAGCAAAGGAATGGGAGCAACGACTCTTCTACAAGTACTAGCATTGGAATCCAGGTAGGCCGTCATCATCGGTATTTAATTTGAAATTAGGAACCTACGTGTTAGCGTTGTTTGATTGTTGCTAGACCCGGTTTGGGCTAGTAGGGATCGCCTCTATCCGCAGAGGGGATTTACCTCCACAACAAGGCTGACGGGCCTATGGTAAGTGGATTAAAAGGGGTCAGGTTAAACATGGTTGTCACTGCAGAGCTTCGGGCTAGGGAAAGCCGCACGATACAAGTAATGAGCAAGCAACGCATCAACATTGAGCAGTTGAGCCTACACCATAATGAGGTAGTGGCGCAAAATAGATAGATAGTGCAGGTGGTGGAGGAAGACTGCCAGTTGGTCTTGGAGTTGGCCATCCCAGCAGAGGAATCAGTGGAGGTGCCTGTACATAAGTTAGCAACATGGGTGCGCAACGCAAGAGAGGAAATGGCTAGGGTTCAACTGGAGCTGAACCTTCAAAAAGGAGAACTATAGTTGAAGGCGTAGCCTTCAACTCCACTAGAGGTTAAGGAACATTGTGCCACCATGATCACAACAACAATGGCGGTGGTTAACAGTGCAGTGACAGACTGCACAAAGCTATTCGAGTAGTTGTTCTAGGTCCTCACCACCCTGCAAGAGGACCCGAACATAAAGTGCCTGGAGGCAGAGGTGCACGAGTTGCAACAGAGATATGAAAAAGTAAAAAGGACTATGCAGATGGTTAGCCTTACACAGAGGTTCACGAGGATGCAGTAGGCTAAAGCGCTCAAGGAGCAGGTGGATGCTGCAAGGCATAACAAAGTAGTTTTGAAGGCACGCCTACGACCGTGGATCGATGAGGCTTATACCATTACAACATCCATTGAAGCAAATCTCATGTAGCTGCAAGCAACATAGGAGAGGATTCAGGGCAGCAGCTCAGCCATAATGGTCATTGAAAAACATGTAGAGGAAGTACAACAGGCAGTCGCTCAGTGTGCTGCCAAACTTGTAGCGATCTAGTCAGAGTTGGGAAGTCTTCACGAAAAGATCTTCGCATTGACAAAGTGACTCGAGGGTGAGTCATGATGTTTGTGTTAGGGGCCTATTGGGCATGGTATCCCCCAAGGGAAGTTTTGGGGCTTAAAGCCTAGATTTTGGTCAAAATTTGTAATTCCAATGTAAAGACTCCGCTTTTTGTGGGAAAAGAGTGCGTAGTTTGTTAAAGAGTCATAGGGTTGTCCACCCTAATTTTTGTTATTGTAATGTCGGCTGTAGAGATCTACCCATGGTCCGCGAACCATGGGATTGTATAAATAGAGCGAGGCTCTAAGTAGTTTGATAGCATAAGGATAACGGAAAATGAAGAACATATGATGTGTGCGAGATAGATCTAAAGTGTAAAGTCTAGTTTTGGGTCATAGAGTAGGAGAAGGCTCTGTAGTTGAATGTGCAAAGGCCTAGTAGTCCGCAGTTGAGTGCGTAGACCACTGCAGTTGAGTGTGCAGGGCGAGTCGAGTCTGTAACAGTTGGAAGTATTAATAAAGAGAAATTTCCTATCAGTTCTGTGTATTTATTTACTGTATCATGCATCTGTTATCTTGGGTATGAAATTCACTTCTAATACTTATATGATGCGCGAATGTGTATAATTGTATTGATTAAGTGAATGAAAGATAGAATATCTGTTTACACAAAGTTAACTAAGATATGTTAAGAATATAAGTAAGATACACGGTGTAGTCTGGGGAAATAGTGCAGTTCGCTGCCATAGCAACGCAAAGGCATCTCAGCCCTTGGTTAGGGCTACGCAAAAGATGATTGTAACAGATTGCGAAGGTAGTGAAGGTTGGAATAGTGCGCGAAGTGACCTGCATGAAGACAGGCATAGTTGGACTAAATCGACATCACATGCATCTCAAGGGTGCAGAAACTTGGTTCCATCATCCCCCCATACTGCTTCAGGTGAGACTTCAATCCGCGCTCTACATGTTGATGCCGAAAGGGCCAGTAGTGCAGGGATTTGTTTGGCTAAATAACTTTGGACCTGGGTTAGGCCCCCATAAGCCAACACCATCCTATAACATTCACGAGCAGGAAAATGTCCAAGGCTGAGAAGAACTATTCCACTACATAGCGCGAAGGACTACCCATGGTGTACGTGCTCCAAAAGTTCAGGCACTATTTTCTGGGTGGACATTTTAATATGTATACGATTCATTCTGCATTGAAATTCCTAGTCAATAAGCCTATGTTAGGGGGGGTAAGATATGCAGATGGTTGTTATTGTTCCAAGAGTATGACTTTGAAGTTATTGTGAAGCTAGGACGACTGAATGCGGGACCTGATCATCTGTCATGCATTGAAACGAGAGAGAAACCTACTAACTTGGAGGAGGGGCAGCCTGATGCGTAGTTCTTTGCAATGCGCATTACAGACAGTCACTTTGAGGATATCATACATTTCCTAACAACAAGAACTACTCCAGAAGGGTATACAATCCAACAGAAGAAGGAGTTAGTAGTGCGCATGATAGACTTCTCCATCATTGTAGGGCACTTGTACAAAATGGGATCTGACAAAATATTGTGACGTTATGTACCTGACTTTGAAAGAAGCAACATTCTAGTGGAGGCCCATGGAGGAGCTGCAGGAGGACATTATGTAGGAAAAGGAATAACGCAGAAGGCTTTGCGTGTTGGGTTGTGGTGTCTAACCCTAAATAAGGATGCAAAAATATATTGTAGGGCATGTGATACATGTCAAAGGACTGGTAGGCCATCATGAAGGGATGAACTACCTTTGATACTGTAGGTGACATTACAACCATTTGAGAAATGGGTGATTGACTTTGTGGGTCCAATTCAGCCTCAAGGAAAGTAGACAGGTGCACGATACATCATCACCACGACTGAGTACTTGACCAGGTGGATAGAGGTGTAGCTTGTGAAGGATTGTATAGGTGCAACAACAACAAAGTTTATTTTTGAATATGTATTGACAAGATTTGGCTACCTAAAGATCTTGATGAGTGATCGTAGTACACACTTTCTTAACGAAGCAATTAGCTCGTTGACAAAAGAATTTCAAGTGTATCATCAGAAGAGTACGCCTTATCACCTGCAAGTCAATGGGACGGTGGTGTTGGAAATAATACTTGGGGGGGGGGTGAATCAATATTAGCAATTTAACAATATTTCATTTCCATAAATATATTTATATATGCTACTTCTGTTAATGAAACTTGTGTGTATACGCAACTATGTTTAGAGCAACCAGTGTATACCTTGCAAACTTATAATTTAGTTAGTTGATCTTTAATCTGTGTATTAGAACCATATAACCAGTAATCAGGTGTAGTAAATAGAACAGGAAATCACACACATGAACACAATATATAAGGTGGAAACCAAAAGTGGGTGAAAACCACCTGCTACAATCGTCTCTATCTTTCTTTAATAAGAAACTTCTTTTTACAAATTTCGTACTGGTGCAGCCTTATACTAGTACATAGGCTTCTACATGCAGAAGGCTACAACCTTCTCTCATTCTCCAGCTTCTCCTGGAAGGGAGCTACAACCCCCTAGCTCTTGTACTAGTTGATGTGTTTACTAGTACGTAGGTGCTGACCTACAGAAGGCTACAACCTTCTCTTTTCTTCTAGGGACCATGTTTCAAAATTTTTCAGACTACATTTATCAATAACATCAATCAAACATCAAATATATCTACTTCAACCAATCTCCTTTGCACTAAACAAAACTGAATCAAACAATCACTTTTCTGAATGTTGTAACCAGAACATAGTAACAGTAACCAGAACCCAAGCCAGAACCCAGAACACTGCAACAGCAAACAGAAGTAGCTAAAACATATTTTATGAGGTGTACGCTACTTCAATGTGTCGAAATTGTGTGCATACTCACTTTTCTCAAGACAAGCTTGCGTATATGCTGTTTTGAAATGCTGAACCAGTGTGTATACGTGCCCTTGCTGAAATGAACCTACGTACAGATCTGTAAATGATGATTTAAACTACATCTATTCAGACATCAGTTATACCCAGATCATCAGATTTACATATTACAACATGCACCAGTTATTCAGATAAAATATCAAAACCACATAAAGATACTTCTCATCAAGCCTTAAGATCTTGACCCATCAATATACCTTATCCTTCTTCAAGCGCTTAGGTTCTTCCTTGATTCAGATCCAGGTATGCACCATAACCCAATGACTAGTATTCTAGATCTTGCTCTTCATTAGATATTCAATTACTTGAGTGCATTTGCCTAATAATCTCCTCCTCCTTTTATAGTCTTAGGCCTTACTCAATACCATGGGTAAAAATACCACAGACCAAATACTACAGACCAAAACCAATTTTTCCAACATCTACGTGCTTTTCCTTGTGTGAAAGTGTGTGTTTACGCATACGTGCCTTTTGGTCTACAATCCCATGTGTATACGCGGTTTGGTTAAGGGGAACTTGCATATACCTCTTTTTCCTTCATTCTGTGATGCTAAAATGTGATCTGTCATCTGAGTGAGATGTCATCAAGGACAACACCTATGTCATAGTGCCAAACCTGTGTCATAATGTGAACAATCTCCCCCTTTGGACTTGATGGCAACCCCAAGTCACTTGCTCCGATACCACTCTTTTTCTTTCATTCTGTGATCTTGAATTGTGATCTGTCATTTGAGTGAGTTGCCATCAAGGACAACACCTATGTCATAGTGCCAAACCTGTGTCATAATGCCAACAATCTCCCCTTCGGACTTGATGGCAACCCCAAGTCACTCTCCCCCTTTGTCATCAAGGGCAAAGGGTTATGATCCCCCTGAGTACATGCTGAATTCTTTGATATGCTGAAGTGTGCTGATCATACTCCCCCTGACTGTAAGCAAGGTCTGAAAAAGGATGTTCTACAAGAAGAACATGACTCTATACATCATAAATGACCTTCCTATCACTAAAGACACATACACACATCCATCTCCCAACCAAGTGGGGATACACCAAAATTTTATACATGATAAAACAAGAACATTACATCATCCATCCCAGGCATAGTGGGGAAACAAAATAGGTCATTACATGACCTTGATAATAAAAGATATATATGACATAGAGAAAAAATATCTAAACCAAGACTATGATAGTCATCAGCAACTATCATCAGCAACATCTGTCAATCACCATCTAGACTAGCAACCATGATCTCCCTCTCCACCTGTTCCACCTAAAAAAAACAACTGTGAAATTGCACCAAGATCTTCTAAGATAATGCCAATAATGCATTATTGGAAGTATATGCTCCCCCTGAACTTGTGCCAGATGATCACTCTCAGACCCATATCAGAATCTTTTCATTCTAAGTCTGGCCCACTGATATTCTTCAAACCAACATATACACGACTGTATCTACAAAAACCTGCATATGTACACGGATACTCTTTATTAAACTCACGTACAACCACTGTTCTCTGAAATAGATAGGTTTCAACAGCAAGATGATGCATCAACTACTCCTAGCTTCTGTCTGAGGTATTCAAATGTCTCTCTGGGTAATGGTTTGGTGAATATATCAGCAACCTATTCCTTGGAAGGAACATACTCCAATTTGACCTTTTGTTCAAGCACTTGTTCCCAGAGAAAATGATATTTGTTAGGTATGTGCTTGGTCTTGGAATGCATGAATGGATGTTTTGAAATATTGATTGCACTTGTATTATCACATAGAATGGAGATGGGTGGAGTACATTTGATTTGAATGTCTTGAAATGTTTGCATAATCCAAAGGAGTTGTGTGCAGCAAGATGCAGCAGCCACATATTCTGCTTCAGCTGTAGATAATGCAATTGAATTTTGTTTCTTGCTGAACCAAGACACTAATTTGGAACCCATAAAGAATGCACCACCACTAGTGTTTTTTCTGTCATCCATGCTTCCTGCCCAATATGCATCTGTATATGCATGAAGTGTAATATCTATATCTCTAGGATACCATAAACCAAAGTTTTGTGTTCCTTGAAGATATTTGAAAATCTTTTTGACTGCATGAAGGTGTGCTTCCTTTGGATTTTCTTGGAATCTTCCAACTATTCCCACTGCATGCATGATGTCTGGTTAGGTACCTATTAGATAGAGCATACTACCAATCATAGATTTGTAGGTTGGTTGATGTACTACTGCCGATTCATCATTTGCGCTGAGGCTGCATCCTATTACCATAGGGGTACATACTGGTTTAGAATCTTCCATGCCATATTTCTTCAAGATCTGCTTGAGGTACTTGGTTTGTGATAAAAAAAAATACCATATTTATTTTGTTGGACTTGTAAACCAAGAAAATATGTAAGTTCACCAAGTAGGGACATTTCAAATTCTTTCTGCATTACCAAAGCAAAGTTTTGACTCATGGCTTCTTCATTGCTACCAAAAATGATATCATCAAAATACACAACAAGTATTATAAATTTATCATTGTCAATTTTTATATATACATTTCTATTAGCTGATCCTTTTGAAAAACCTTGTTGATGAAGGTATTTGTCAAGAAGATAATACCAGGCCCTTGGAGCTTGTTTTAGACTATAGAGAGCCTTTCTGAGTCTGCATACAAGTTTTGGATAATTTCCAAGGATGAATCTGTCTGGTTGCTCAATATATACTTCTTCTTCTAGGTCTCCATTAAGAAAGGCAGATTTCACATCCATTTGATATACTTTGAACTTCTGAAAGCTAGAAAGAGCAAGGAACATTCTTATGACTTCAAGTCTAGCAACAGGTGCAAAAGTTTCTTCAAAGTCTATACCTTCTTGTTGAGAATACCCTTTACAAACAAGTCTGGCCTTGTTTCTAATAACTTCTCCATTTTCATTCAGCTTGTTTTTGAATATCCATTTGGTTCCTATGACATTCTTATCATTAGGTCTAGGAACCAATTCCCAAGTATTATTCTTTTCAATATGCTCAAGTTCTTCATTCATGGCCTTGACCCAACATTCATCTTTGCATGCTTCATTTACATTTTGTGGTTCGACAGAGGAAATCAATGCTAGATAGCTTGAAGCTTTTGTAATAGTTCTTCTTGTCTGCACACCTACCTCTTTCTGCCCCAAAATTTGAGTCTCTGGATGATTCTTTTGAACATACCTGGATGGAGTTTTTTCTTCTACCCTTATCTGTTCTTCTGGTGCCTCATTGGTTTCTTCTTCAGAATTAGTCTGATTTGATGTGGAAGGATAGTCCTCATCTTCTTCATAATCTTCAGTTTTTACCTGCTTTGGATTTTTGCCTACTTCATCAACCACAACATCAATACTTTCAACAATTTTCCCAAGTCTTTTATTATAACACTTATATCCTTTACTTCGGGAAGAGTAACCAAGGAGAATGCCTTCATCTACTCTAGGTTCAAACTTGCCAAGTTTTTCATCAGTCCTTTTGATGTAACATTTTCTTCCAAAAACTTTGAAGTATTTTATAGTAGGAGTCTTACCATACCAAAGTTCATGTGGAGTTTGAGTGTTGTTTACCCGGATGTTTGTTTTGTTGAGAATAGTGACGGCAAAAAATGCAGCTTCACCCCAGAAGGTTGCAGGAGTTCCAGACTCATCTAGCATAGCACGAGCCATTTGTTGAACAGTTTTTTTCATCCTTTCTACCACTCCATTTTGCTGAGGAGTTCTTGTGGTAGAGAATTCCCTTCTTATTATATGTTCTTTACAGAAGTTGAAGAATTCATCTGAGGTAAATTCCCCTCCTTGATCAGACCCGAGGCATTTGATTTTGTGATCTGATTCATTTTCAACCAAGGCTTTGAAATTTTTGAAAGCTTCACCTTTATGCTTTAGAAGTCCTATCCAACACATTCTGGAAAAGTCATCAATGAACAATATAAAGTATTATTCTCCATGAGGTGACTTTTTCCTAGATGGACCACATAAATCAGTGTGAACAAGTTCAAGAGGCTTACTAGCTAATCCTTCCTTCTTAGGGAAATTTGCTCTAGTTTGCTTACCAAATTGACATGATTTGCATATTGTATTCTCTGGAATGCTGATATCAGGAAGATCACGAACAACCCAGTATCTACATGCTTTTCTTATTTGAGAGAAACTTAGATGCCCCAATATTCTGTGCCATAACCATAATTTAGTAAGAAAAGAAAAATATTATTGACTTGACTAATATTGATTCACCCCCCCCCCCCCCCCGCTCTCAATATTATTTCCAATAGGTGGAAGCATTCAATAAGATACTGGAGAACGCACTGACGAAGGTCTGCAATGCTCAGAGAAATGACTGGGATGTGCACGTACCAACGGTGCTATGGGCCTACAAAACAACTTGCAAGAAGTTGATTGGGCAAAAACCTTTCAGACTCGTGTATGGTGTAGAAGCTATGATTCCAATGGAATACATTGTACCTAGTCTGTGCATAGCAACACTCATAGGAATGGCGGACCACAGAGCCCTGGAAAAGAGGCTCATGCAGCTAGTAGAGCTTGAGGAGGACCGATTTCTAGCTGGATTTCATCAATAATTTCAAAATGAACGCGAAAAGACATGGCATGATCGACACATAAAATTGTGCACCTTCAAGGTAAATGATCTGGTCTTATTATATGACATTAAATTTGATAAATTTCCAAAGAAATTTAGGATGCACTGCCTAGGGCCATATGTTATCAAGGAGATTACGATGGTGGAGCAGTTCAGTTGGTCAAATTGAATGGAGAACCCTTCCCAGAGAAGGTGAATGGTAGCCAATTGAAGCCATATACCAGTGATCCAGCTAGGTGACTATATGAGGGAAGCACAGTATTAACACTCCAGGTAGCTGAAAGGAAGCCTGGGACTATAAACTACACTTCCTAGGTTGGAGAGGTGCGCGAAGAAAGAACTACACGAAATGAGGGAATGTCACATAGTACACAACAACATGCAAAGGGTTGTGCTACCAGGGGAGCAACCATGCAAAGCAGCTGGAAAGTGACCGTTAAAGTCACTGTTCATGATTTGATGAACATGGGGGTGGCATTTAAGTCAGAAATTATGGGAAAGATATTTGGAAATCTGTTGCCAATCTAGCATTAATGAATCGATTTTGGGGGGAACGGTCAGATTTGAATTCGAAAGTGCCTATAAATTACAAGTGGTTTCCCAGCGAAAAACACTTGGCTTTTTGAGAATTGAGTTGTTGGGCTCTTAGGCACACATGAATCGTGAAACCTTCGAAGTTTTGCTAGAAAGTTCTGTGTTTGATACATTTCCACAGGCGAATCAGGAGCTATTGCGTGGCATTATGTTGACACCCATTGAAACTATGAGCACAAAAGTAGTGACAACTGAGGGAGCTATTCCAGAGGTGGTTATGGCAGTAGAAAGATCTACCTCGGAGGTTGCGCTTGCAGAGATACCAGTTGAAGTACCAAAGTCTCCATGGTCACCTAGACCAAGGCCTACCCCGAGAAAGGAGGGTCCCAAGAACAAGAAGGGCAAGTAGGCTGCATCTCCCAGAAAACACCCGCAGAAGGATAAGCCCACCGCACACAAAAATGGCAAGACAATTAACCTAGAGCCGGAAGAAGAGGACATTGAGGATATCCCAATGGATGATAAGGATGTGGGGTTGGAAGTGGAGGATGTTGAGATTGAGGGGTCTAACCCCATCACTAAGTTGCCTGAGTATGCTCCTCCACGTAGAGGGAAGACCAAGGTGCCCAAAGACATTGATGAAAGTAAGGTCACCCTACACACACCCCTCTTGCTGGACCAAATTATGTTTGAAGGACCACGCGTGGGGTGTGTTCCCCTTTTGAGATTATAAGATTGGGATTTAGCGGACGCAGAGAGATTTCCTCACCTAGCAACAGATAAACTCATGCACCACATGTTCCACAAAACCACTGGAGTAACTGTGTTGAAGCCGCAAAAGTGGTTGAGAGGCGTGGATAAGGCAAGACTACTCTACCTGCTATGGGTTCCGCATTAAAACTCTGCACCTATCAAAATGGTGGTAATCAAGTAGCTGTTGTGCTTGGTACACGATGCATTTTTGTGGCTGGAGGAGCCAATACCCATCACTAATATGTTTATCCATAGGATCACACGGCTGCCATACATAGGGGAGAATTTAGCAATGATGTTTGGCGAAAAGGCTGGCGAGCATGCCCTCGCGAAGACCATGATGGAAAAATTTAAGTAGGTAAAGAAGCCATGTAGTTATGCCATTTCGAGCATCTGTGACCCTGCAGTTAAAGTGGCAATGCAACTCTTAGCAAGGAAGGTCATGCAAAAGTGTCGCGCAAACGAAGTGCCGACACTATTTGTAGCTTTGGCAGCCCAATGCGTGGAGGGAGTTTAATTTTATTGGGTGCACTACCTCTATGGTGATTTCCTCACAAGCTGTTGTGAGGCACAAGATCTCAGCAAGACATTTCACTATGCGTGGCTCTTGTTGCCCATAGTTCTGGTAGCGTGGGAGCTACCCAAAGATAGTCAGTTTCTTTCGGTCACACCGGACCTACCAGAGGCTACGAAGTACTCTTCATTATGGGTGACTAAGGATCCTTAGAGGATAAATGACAACAAGATCTTTTGGACCTCAATGGAGATGAATGTGCATATGGCCATCAACCGCAAGCCATAGTTATCACCTACTAATTTTGACAGGTTGCAGGAATACGTGGAATTAAAGGCTGACTTCCACCACATCTCAATACAGGCATGAAAGGACCCTAAGAAGAA
Organism: Pinus tabuliformis; assembly: GCA_031772625.1. Lineage (NCBI taxonomy): Eukaryota > Viridiplantae > Streptophyta > Pinopsida > Pinales > Pinaceae > Pinus > Pinus tabuliformis. Next base: position 1,358,086,195 of record CM062807.1, on the reverse strand, counting down.
GTGGCATGAATTTCCCTATTTGGCCATAGATGACGTGATCGGTGCGGTCCTTGACTGCTGGCTGATAGAATGGCGCACTACCTCGGACTTAGCTGCGGGATCTAGCAAGACCACCACGTAGTGGAAGAAGGAAGAATCCAAGCTGAAGATGGAGTAGCTAGCAGTGAAAAGGAGAAAGGAAGCTAATGCTAAGGCTAAGGTAGAGTGTGCTATCGTGCAGGAGACTGGCGGAGAGGCAGGAGGAGAGGAGTGTGGCTTTGATAAAGAGAAATCTCCCTCACTAGAGACAGAGGAAGAAGCGGACGAATAGACAGAGTAGGGATGAGTGGACCCAAAGACGACTCTGTTCTGTATCAAGTGCACCAGGGGTCCAGAAAAGATAGGTCTGGGGAAGAAGTCCAAAGAAAGCAAGACGTCTTTAGATCTGATCACCCTGATAGACAGGGATTTGAATGATATAGGGGATATGGTGTGGGATGCCACCACAGAACTACTTTAGCAGTTTGAGCAATAGCAGCAGCATGCACTAGGAACCATTCAGATGGGTCTGCGTGAGCTGCATATCCATGCCTCATACATGCAGACCAACGTGGCATCCACCAGTGTAGACATTGGCACCTCAGAAGCCACGGAGATGCTGTGCGGTAGGGACCCCCGAGCCATAGTGATGCCAGATGGAGCATTGACGATGGTGATTGATACTGACAGACCCGCTGTCAGTGCCCTCAAGGGCATGGGACTTATTCTGGCAGCGCTTCCTAGTGAAGTGCTTTAACTTTCATAGGACGGTATGATCACAGAAATTTGAGCCCATGATCACCGTGCTTTGCAGGTGGTCAGTCAGAAAAAGGTAAACAATGCTCAGATGGTTGTACAACATGACTCCTCCATTAACCTTGTGACCGACCTCACAGATAAGAATCAACGTGTCACTAAGTTTTTGGATGAAACATGTTGGACTGTCCCAGAGCTGGACATCCCTGAGGCTGAGCCAGTCGATGTGCGGATTCGAAAACTCACTATGGGAGTGTGTGACATATGCACAGAGTTGGCCAAGGTTCAGCTGGAGCTGAATCTCAAGATCATGGAGTTGCAGTTGAAGGCCCAACCTTCGACTCTAGCGACTGCTGTGATAGATGTAGTAGCAGCGGTAATAAGTGTAGTGACAGACTGCATGACACTTTTTAAGCAGTCGCTCGAGGTCCTCATCAACCTACAAGAGGACCCCAATGTATAGAGGCTGGAGACAGAAGCGTGGGAACTACAACAACACTACGACAAGGCTTAGGCAACATCGCAAACTGTTGTCATCACGCAAAGGCTCACGAAGCTGCAGGAGGCCAGGGAACTAAAGGAACAGGTAGATGCAACACAACACAAGGAAGCTGTGCTGAAGGCTCACTTGAAACCTTAGTTAGATGAGGCCTATGAGATCACGACCACCATTGAAGGCAAGTTGGCCAGTTTGAAAGAGACTCAACAGAAGCTACAGGCTGATAGCACAGGGCCAGTGACAGAACAGTTGGTCGAGGAGTTGAAGCAGGTGGAAATGCAGTGCACCGCCGAGGTAGCAGTTGTCTAGGTCGAGCTGGGAGGTCTTTACGACAAGATCTCTGTGCCAGCCAAGTGACTCGAGGGTGAGTCACATGTTTGTGTTGGGGGTTTGTTGGGAATGGGTCCCTTGGGGGTAAATTTTGGGGTTAAACACCCAAGTTTTGGAGCAGAAGGCCCAAATTTTGTGTAAAGAAATGTAAAGTCTTCGCAATTTGTGGTTGCGGAGCGCAAAGATGTCTAAATTTAAAATGGTTTTTCGCCCTTATTCTAGATAAGTTGTGTCGGTTTTGGATATCTACCCACGGTCCACAGACCATGGGATTGCATAAAAAGGGAAGTATTAGAAGATCTAAGTAGAGAGGACAGTAAAAAAATTAGAGGTCATGAGTCATTGGTGTGTTTGGTTGAGCTAAGAGTGACAGTCTTATCATAGGAAGAGGCTCTGTAGCTGAGTGTGCAGAGGCCTAGGGTGGAAGTCTGCAACTAAGTGCATGGACCCCTACAACTTTGTGCACAGGGCAGATAGAGTCTGTACTAGGAACTTGAATCATAAATAAAGAGAAGTATTCTGGATTCACTGTGTCTCTGTCTCTAATTGTTGCATCTGATTGTGATATGTTAAGTTCTAGGTTTACATTATAATGTTAAATTGATCCGTGAATGTATCTATTTCTATCTATTATTTGAACGCAAGTAATAATATATGTTTACGTGAGGGTAATCTTAATTGCATGGTAAAGTTGTCTAATACCTAAGACAATTTGGGGACTAAGTTGGTAACCTAGTTACAGAGGTGCATAAGTTCCTGAATCATCGTCTAAGGTTGCGCAAAGGGCAATCGAGTACCTTCGCAAAGGTCCTAAGAGATGGAAAAGGAAGTACATCGATAAGCCCTAAAGGCTTATCGATCTATGTGAAGACAGGAGTGAGGATGTAAAATCGACATCACGACTATCTCAGGGTTCAAAAATTTGGTTCCTACATCCCCCCATACTGCTTTGAGTGATAATTTAGTCCACACTCCACGAATTGATGCCGAAAGGGCCAGTAGTGTAGGGATTTGCTTGGCTGCTTAACGTTGAACCTGGGTCAGGGCCCATCAAGCTAGCACATATTCCAAGCATGAATGTGGGAACTCATAGAACACATAAATAAAAACTCATCTAGGGATTCCAGAGGCCATCCACCTCAACTGATCAGATAGTGATTCCACCTCACGGTTAGACATCACAAAACCATCATCAGATTGGTCCCCATTCAAGCCTTCCAGGGCTTCCAGAGCATTTATCCAACCAAGGTTTCCAGGATTAGTAACTTAACCCACAACTTATACAAGGCTTCCAGAGCGTTTTTCCAACCAAAGCTTCCAGGACTAGTAACTCAACCCACCTAGGGCTTCCACAACATTTGTCCAACCAAGGCTTCCAGGACTAGTAACTCAACCCAAGATGTTACAGGGATTCCATAGCATTTGTCCAACCATGGATTCCAGGACTAGTAACTCAACCTAAGCTAAGGAAACATGAGAACCAACCAAAAATAAACAATCAAAGTAAACCCACAATCACCATGGCTATCCACGAAATGAAAAGGCTAGGCAATTGATTATCAATCCCAACCATCCTCCATGCCAATGATAGATCACAACAAAATATACACATGCATATTCCATGCATGCCAGAACTAGTGAATGAAACATACATAACACTCAGTACCTACGCGTAAATCTGATGTAGCTACTAATCCCAATTCCCTCTCGTGCTTTCCTGCTCTTCCTTTGCCTTCTTTCTCCAAGAATCCAAGTATGACACACCATGCAAGAGTGCTCCAAGAAGACTCTAATTATCCAAGAGTATGAGAGAGAGAGAGAGAGAGAGAGAATAATGAGAGAGCTCCAAAACTGAACTCATCAAGTCCTGCCCACTGATCATTAGAAGCCTTTTTATGAATGAGGCCTCTATTTTCTTCATTTTCCATTATTTTCCTTCAATTTCCTCCTCACTAGCACCCTGTGACCTTTCACCTTCTTTTTCTCCTAATTTCCATTATTTTCAAAAATAAATGTGCCAAAGATACCATTTTTCCTTTCCAAAGCATTATCCATTTCCTTAGCCATAATAAATCGAAACAACACCCATTAGGATGTTTTACCCACCATTCAACTTGGAATAAGTGTCCCATCAGCGTGGCCTTATATATTTTTACATGGATTTTTAATGAGGGCTGTTATAGAACCCTCCCCTTTGGGGGAACACCATCCTCGGTGTTCAATGACACCTATAACGAACAAAACTGCTCAAAATAAAACATATTGTCCATGGATCTTTATAATGTAGTTCGTTGCAGTATTTACAATAACCATTGCTAAAAAATGACAAACATACCATTTATTGGATATTTATAATATAGCTCATTACAATATTTACAATAATCACATATACACATATGCACATTTTCTAAACCAACAAATAAAAGGATACAATGCCCGTATCAGTCAATAGGGGAATCCAGAGGCTCACACCTCAACCCTCAAAGTAATACTAGGATTCACCTCCTTCCCAGGAAGTCCAGAATCCATTTCCACAGTTAAAGCTGCATCCACTGTCCAACGCTACAATCCTACACCACTTGTCCCCTTGACGAACAGTTACTGGATCATTATTCCAGGGCGTACTCCCAATGTGCATCTGATTCCATCTGGAAATGCTAATGAAAAAAGCCAATATATTTGCGACCTTCCCTTCTCTGCTACACAGTCCCTCGGGAAATCCAGTCACCCCCTTCCATGTAGTCACTCACCTTCCAAGTTCCCCGACATCCCCTATCTCAGGCGATCCATCCCTTGGAAAATATTCCTTGCATTGGAAGATACAAAACCAAGGCATATACCTACCTCAAAATCATCATATTGGTCATAGCATGCTCATGGAAATTAATGGAAACTATTGGGTACCATTGGCCTATAATGGCCTTTCTCCTGAAGTACTCTACCAACATACTGCTACATGTTCCAATTTCTTTCACTGTTGCTTCTAATTCTTGTAGTCGATTTTGGCCACTCAATTGACCATCTCCATGCTTCCTGTACCAAGTGTTATCCCCTACAATGTCCCAGGCTAAGGAGGAGACCGAAAGAGGTAACGCCAATCCACTTGCAGTTCAACAGCTAGCCCTACTAAACCAAAGAGGGATCTCTCTAAGGATTTCACAGTCAATGACTGGAAGAAAAATGGATTTTAGGCTAGATACAATAGTTTTAGATGAGTTTTTGAAAATTTAGGGTTTTTGAATTGCTGGACCAGGGATGAGAAAAAGAAATTAGGTCATGGCCTCAAAGGGTAGCAGTAGCAGGAATAAAGAGGAGCAAGATAGCAGTGTCTTGTGATGGACCTGAGAGTTTGGTCAATGTAGTGTAGGGTTTGAAAATCTAAGAAGGTGATAATGAGCATGTGTGATATGAATTCATTAATCTAGAAGAAGAAATACATAGAAATGATTTTCCACATAAACAAACTTTAACTATAAGGAATTTTTCCTATATAACTATAAGGAAAATCATTGAGGAAAGTAAAACATGTGACGAAATATGGATTCATTCATAAGAAACTAACATAGAAAGAAAACAAAATCACAAACTCATGACACATGAATTCCTAAAAAATAGTTGTAACTGCACCTTTGATTAGTTGTGTGAAAGAATTAGATACAAATCCTCTCCTCTAAAGTCCAACCCTTCTCTCTGATTGAGAAAATGATACATATAGACTAATATAAACAACTTCCCCACCTTCAGGAGTTGAATCCATGAGTGGTGGAACAGTTTCCAAGAATATATCAACCAACAAGTGAGAGTGAGAAGGTCAAAAACAAACTCTTCTCTTAGACTTTGATTTGAGCTTTTATTCATTTACGAGGCTAATTAAACATAGAAACAACCTACCATGCTAATTTATTTATGATTACATCATCAAGACTTCGAACTACTGAAGTTACATCATCAATTTACCTTTACCCAAGTCAAACTAGAAAATCTGAGAAATTACACAGTGAAATTTTTAATTAAAATCTCAGAAAATTGCAAAAGCAAAGCGCCAAGTTTTAGGCCAGCCTCCAAAAATTCATTCTCCCAAGATGTCTCTAGAAGCACAGGGCTCGTCAAAAAGAGGGGCAAAATGTTGATTTTTGACCCTTTTTCTCATTTTTCTTAAAATTTGAGCCCTGTTTGAAAAATATGAGGAAATGGGTTTGAGAGGAGGCCATCATCTTTCCAAAAATTAAAATCATTTTCATTTAGAGCCCTAAGGAAAAATCGCAGTGCCTTGGACTAGTGCATTTTCTTGAATTTGCACCAAATTTCACCAAAAACCTAAAATGCTCAAAAAAGTCCAAAAATTGGTCCAGAAGTTCCAAATGAGGTGTACTATGCTATCATGGGCTCCTAAGTAAGAATATCCATTTTTTCCTTCTCATTTTTACTTTTTAGGGTTTTCTTTGAGTTTGGCCTTCAACTGCTTGATTCTGATCTTAGCAGCCTGAGTCCTTGTGTAATAATGGATGGCCATCTTCCTTTGCAACTTGTTATCCCTGTTAACCTTTTCAAGGAGCTTCTCAAGGTTTAAATTGATCTTGTCAAGCCAAAAATCCCTGTCTTTATTTATTTCCATGGCAATCCTCTCCTCAAAGGTCAACTCTTCCATTGGTGGCTTTTGTTTTCTTCTAGGTCTAGGTTCATGCCTTTGAACCAATACTCCCCATGATTTGGTATCCTTGTGGTAAGAGAGATGGCATCAAATGAGAATGTGAAATCAATCCCTGCAATGGAGGCCTTTTCTCCTTTCAAATTGTTGGCAATCAAATTAGTGAGCTGCTCATGAAAACTTACCTCTCCCACTCTTTGACAAAACCCTAGGCAATTAACATCTTCATAACATTGTCTTATGAATGATGAAGAATTGATATTATTGCAATTTTTGGGCTCATACCTCATAATATTCCCTCATTTATGATGTTTTATTTTCTCTAATGGTGAAGAGTCTCCTTCCATTTTTGAAACCCTAGATGATAGGAAAAAGGAAAAAAACAGTGAAAAGTGATTGAAGTAGTGAAATGAGGGGGTTAGGGAAGGGAGATGGGAGTAGGGAAATTTTGGGAGATATATAGGGGTTTTAGGAACCCTAAGGAAGTTAAATTAAGAAAAATTAATGAGGGAGATGAGATAGGAAATTTAAACAAAGTCCTAGCTAGGGAAACTGCCCAATTTGATAGATTATGGCTAGGGTTTGTAGGGAGGTGAAGTGGAATAAAGGGAAGTGGATTTTTGGTGAATGGGAATGATGAGTTTTATGAAAATAGAGGTATATGGATAGTGATTTTAGGGTTTCAAAGCTCCAACTGATCATTTTCAAGCTCAAAACATGAAACTCATAGAAAACCCTAGAAGACTAAACTCACAATCATTTTGTTTGTTTTTTCAAAGGAAGAGAGGGAATGAAAATCAGTGTACTTACTTTTTATGAGGCTTAGAGGATTAAGAAAATAGAATGAAAGATTGAAGTTTTTATTTGAGTTAATTTTGATGATTTTTGGGAGATTTTGTCCCATGTTTAGCGTAGTTCACCGGTGCACAGCGCAGTGTCTCTATGCGCAGTGCCACCTCCAAAAATGCAACGCCACCTCTAGAAACTCAGCACCAACTTGAAAGCCACATTTGGAGGCATTAAATTGATCCAAATTATGAATTTGATATCTCATTGGAAATATATTGAAGTCTGATACAAGATGGACACCTCAATAATGTAATTTGGACACTTTAGCAGGGAGAAAAACTGATTTTCCAAAGGTCGCTCCAAAAACACAGGGTGTCTCTAACAAAAGTGCATTGCCAACTTACAGAGCACTTTTGACTGCCTTCCTGGAGTATTTTTGGGCTGAAAATGGTATGGCTGGAAATATTATGATGTCTACTACACAATAGATTCCTTACGCACTGCCAACACCTACTCCAAATCCTTGAAAAATTGTCTTGAAGTCAAGCTTTCCAGAAGTGAAGCAACTCTCCCGTAGCAAGTGTAATTTGGGAATTTCTTTCAAATCATAACACCTGTGCATAAAATGTAGGAATTTTTTTTTTCCTTGTCCAATCATTGACAAAAACCTCTCTCACTTCTATAAAATGCTTCTCCATTTGGTCAGGAATGTATTTTGAAGCAAAAATTTCCCTTTGAGAAATGATGAGATGAGGTAGTGTACTGCAACATTGTCTTATTTGAAATAAAACATTACCTTTACCTTTATTTTATTTTGCCTAAGATGCTAACTCCCTTTACCCACTGAATTAATGGACATGTTTTTGTTTTGACATAGGGTATCATTATGACACATGGAGTGAAACCCTAGACCATGACCTAAAATGATGAATTTAACCATTTCACAACTCAAAACACTTAAATGAAGATATGATACCTCAAAGAAGACAATGACCATGATGAGTGATGGAGACCATGAATAAGTGAAGGGAGCAGTAGTGACCTAGACACAATAGCCAATGACCAAATTTTTATTTGAAGATTCATTGAAATGACAAACAATTGACTTGAAACCCTAACAACACCTTGTAAGAGCATATTTGATCATTAGTGACAGGCTGAACTGACTGACACTAACACCAAGCACACAAATTCCATTAGAATAAAATAAATTGAAATAAGTTCACATCGTACCTCATTAGTAGCTCATCAATAAGGTACATTTGCAATCCTGTTCGCTTCCTGTCACAACAAGTCAAACTAGTATATTTGACCAAATCAAAATGTATAAAAATATCACATCATGTTAGCTCAAAACATAACCATCATAGATTAAAATCATAAATCACATGTAACCATCATAAACTAGAATCATAGATCACATGTAATCATCATAGACCAGAATCATAAATCACATGCATAATAAAACTGAATAAAATAATGATACTTATCCTTTAAGGAATTCTCAGCTTATACCTTTGTCCTTATTCCATATGCTCTCGGGATTAGTTTCCACACCCGAAAAACACCCATTTCCTTCTCCTCACCAATGTGCACATACACATAGTGTGCATCACATACATGAAACCACACATGACATACAAATCCATTCAATACATGCACCTACACCTTAAAACACATACACCTACACCAAGTGTACGTACGTGCACAATGTACATAAGAATACATAAATCCACACACAACGTGAAACACCACAAAATGCATACACGTACACCCAGTATACAACACAACTCATACACCTATACCTGATGTACAATGCCACACAATACATGTACCCACACGACATACAACACAATGAATACACATATCACGATACTATGACCACATAATGCACGTACATAGTACCACATGTACACAACACAACATGTACGACATGCACATAATACCACATGTACACCATTACCATATATAAAACATGTACACAGTACCACCTGTACACTGCACCACCTGCACAACGTGTGCACAACATCACATGTACACGATGCCACCTACACAATGCCACATTTACACTACACCACTTGTAAAACGTGTACACAATACCACATGTACATAGTACCACATGCACGACATGTATGCAACACCACATGTACACAACACCACATGCATGACATGTACACAACACCACCCACACACAACGCCGCTTGTACAACTTTTACATAGTGGCCACATGCACACAACACCACTTGTACAGTCATGCACACCACACCATATGTACGTAGAACCAAATGTACAACATGCATGCAACACCACCTGTACATAGCAGTGTGTATCCAACATGTATGTACCATCATTTGTACACAACACTACATATCCAGCATGTGCACAACACCATATGCACACAACACCGCATATCCATCATGCACACAATACAATATGTACAAAACACCATATATCTAACATGTACATAACACCATATATACCTAGCATTGAATATGCAACCTTCATACAACACTATCTGTACTGCCTTGTACATAATCATTGGATAAACAACATGTACACACACTATATATACACAACACTGCATGTGCCCAACATCACAGATGCAGGATGTACAACATATAAAACCTATGCACAACATTAGCATACATCCAAAACTACACTATCTTTACCAAGCAACATTGCTTCCAGTGTCTTATCCATACTTGTCCCAACATGCTGCAGACCACACTACTTTCATTTTGTTGATATATCCTTTAGTATAACCTGTCCATAACATAGACATAATATAATCACATAATATCAACTCATAACCACATGATACTGACCTTGTATATTTATCAAGACTACTCTTCCCACTTGATTCCTTAGAAACCAGGAACCTGTTCATGTCATTTGCCTGCGTAAGTAATCATTCCTCCACAAGAACAATTCTTGATGACCCTGTTAGAGAGTGACATAGATACATGGACACATACATACATATACATAAACATTAGCATAAAATGATCATGGTCCTGTTAGACAACGACATACATATACACATACATATATATATTCATGACATACATACACCTATATATATATATATATATATATATATATATATATATATATATATATATATAAACATCAACATAATCATGATCATAACATAATTACTAGATAAAATAAGGTCTAGGTTAAGAGAACTTCCTTATTATACATAACATGTGCAACATTGAGAACCAAAATTCCCAATTTATCCAAGGCATCTGAAACCTTAGATCCATTTAATTTACATTTCCGGTTACCTTTCTCATGTCTGTACTACCACCGTCACCTTGGACCCAACCAGTCCAACCGATTGTCATAGTATTTACCTTCTGTTGCACTTACTCATGCACCAGGCTTCATCTGTGTCTTACAATACCTGTTGTGTACTACATAGCTCTCCTCGAGCTCCATTAAATTTCCTCCTTTCCCAACCAATTCCCAAGACTCAAAAAATAAAAGGAAAGCCAAGAAACAAATGAGAAGAAGATCATGAAAGCCAATAACAACAACAATACGACACCACAACCAAAGTGGCAAGGTCTTGCACCAGACATAAAAAAAGCCAAAAATCAAGCGCAACAATCGCAAAATACCAAAATCACAAGAAATATAACAAACAACATGACTCAATCCCCATGGTTCCCAAGCAAAGCTCAACCTGAGCCTTCTTCAAGATCTCATGCCAGTCTCTTTGCCATGCAATGTCCTGCATCATACTGCCATAAACACATAACTGTCAGTGCATAAATAAATATAACAATACACTAGTTAGCTCACCTTGCTATGCCAAGTACTTTGCTTGCAAATGAACACATATACACCATCTCTCAAGGGACTCTAATCCTTTGACAGATCCACCTATAACTAGAGACTGGCTAATATACCTATCAAGTACATGTTCATGACTATAGTACATATCCACATAATGTTAGACAAAATTAAGGTTAATAATACTTCTTGTATTATAGGTACTCATTCATTTGGAATTAAGATTTCCAAACACAACCAAAGGAATTCTTTCCCAATTCCTTTATTTTACCTTTTTACCTTGTTGCAATCAAGGCTTACTATGCATTGTCACATCACTCGACTATTAGTTATATAAACACATCAACTATTACCTTGTCACACTAATACCAAACATGTTTCCTGCAATGACTCACACATATCAACCACATGTTCCAAATATCAAGACAATCATATATATAAATTTGAAATCAACCTTTACCAAGACTAACAATCATGTTATAATCCACAGTCAACTCATAGTCATTAGACATAATGCTATAACTATCACCTACTATACTCAAGCACATATCAACTGTCTCAACACATATGTGTTAGTACAATCATCTTGAAACAAGATCATTTGAACACATACTCATATTATGCAATTCACCAAACATTCAACCAACTTGCAAACATACCATGTTACATAAGTCAACTAGATGATGTAATAAACACCAAACGCTCAAACACCAAATAGATGACATAATAAAAAAATAAATTTCCAAATATACGACATAAGTGAACTCCACTGGCCAAGATGGAGGAGAGTAAGCTTAAAACCGACAATGCATATTTATCAAAACTTCAGAAAAACCACAAACTCATGCAGCAGATACAAAAATATGAAGACCAATCATTTCTCATTCAGATGTTGGTAGAGGCTAAGAACAACATTTGGCAGAATATAAATGCCAACATAACAGACATGTGGCCTTCAATTTAGATTACTTTTGATCAGGAAGAACTTGTACATAGAGTCAAGACAACAATAGAAAATACATAGGTATATTTGGATCACATACCAGAGGAAACACAAAATATTATCAAGCTTCTAAATTCCAAAAGCAAGGAGGAACTAGAAGACATGAACATTCCAGACAGAACAACAACAATCATGGAACTAGGAGGATTTTGACAAAGAAGAATTTGATGACACAGTTGGAAAATAAATGTAAATATCTTGAGTTGTAGGTCAGAAGGTTCAACAAGAAATTTACATTGCTGTAGGAAAAGGCTTGCCTACTCTAAGGAATTCTAATGGAAAATTGATCCCATTAGAAAACTACCAAGAACAACTGTGAAACATAGGTGCTTATGCTTCCAAGTTTGCAAAATATCAAGGAGTTATCAATGGAGAGGCATTCATACAGGGGGTCCAATTTGATTTGAATATCTAGCACAAGATCCACCACCTTTTTGTAAATAAACCCACTTTTGACACTTACACCTAAGTGGATGAAATATTTAGAAAAATGGTTAGCTTTTCTATTCCAAGTGAAGAAAGTTGGGATCGACTGCTAGAATTGATCAAGTGAAGTGTAACCAAAGCCACAAATGTTTTAGCATAATAGGAACAACCTTTGTACGGAAGTAGCAATAGTCATCAACAAACTCCTAGATAGCCTCAACAACGCAGCAAGTTTTCAACAAATTTTCCTATTTTCTCTTCTTCTATGTCTAAAAATATCTATACCTCAAACAAATATTATTGAAAATATATTTTATTTTTGAAATCTGATCTAAGATGTAATAGTTTTCTATAAATATTTAGAAATAAGACTTAGAAAAGGTTGGAACTTGTATGAAGAAAAAATAGATCTTTGATGTAAGTTGTGCATGTACTAAAGTGATCAATTTCATTAATACAAAAATTTTGTTCCAGGATTCCTGTGTCAGGCAATCGGTGAAGTTTCCTCTCATGTGAAATTGTTATTTCCCAGTTTTCCATATGCTTTTCATTCTCTATTGTTTAAAGAATATTAAGGGATGAATTTGTTTAAATACACTCTGCGTTGGATTATAATCAATATTTATGTTTTACTATGATATTAAGTATATAATTCATCCTATTATGCTCTATATTTAATTGAATCTAAATCTTTTCATCCCATTAATTCCACAAATGCTCTAAATATCTTAAAGCTTGCCTACCTTACCCTGTTACATTTGTTTTGTCATTCTTGTATTTGACCACCCTAAGACTTATGAATCCATTTCCCAATGGAATTTCCTTGTAGTTTTCAACCAAATATTTGAAAAACCAAACACGGAACTCAATAACTAGCCTAATATCTTAAAACAAGATATCTAAATCATATAGAGAGATCCCTCTTTGAAGCTGGAAGGGCTAGATCCCAGCTTCCAAAGTGGTTTTATGGTTACCTATGGGTTTCTCTCCACAGCCTTGGGAAATTACAGAGTGATAAAAAACATCAATATAGAACACATTGTTGCAATGACTCAACTGTCCAATTTATAAGGATGCCCCCAAGCTAGCAACAAGTAGTCAAATAAGATGGCAGTTTGAATAACAAAAGTGAACTTGCATGAGAAGTGTGGGATTTAACAAACTTGAAGATGTTACACAGTCACACTATCTTGTGACCTTCAATCCATGTGCATGAGTTTTAATTAGTTACATTTATTTCATTTTACAGAGTTTGAATATGACAATGATAATTCATGATATTTGTTTTTTTATAGGCACGCGAGGATACAAGGTAAATATTCAAGCAAGGAGAAGAAATTGTGAAAATCACAAAAGCATGTTAATACTACCCAAATCACTATCAGTATGTGTATATATATTTTTATTTTGGAGAGATTTGAGGAAACCCTCATATTCCAACACACTTTGTAGTAGAAAGGATCTAGAACATACCTGACTTACTTTTATGCTATAATAAAGAGCATATAGAGTTTCTTGACACAGGTCCATTGTGTTGGGTGTGTGTTATATTCTTTCCACACCTAGCTAATCCCCCCTTTGTTGTGCCAAGCACAACGGGGTGGTCACAGGGGGGAGGTATCCCCCCTCTATGGGGTCTGGGTTAGTGCCCTAGGGAATGTTTTTTTGGACCCTATGTTAGGTGGCTGGACCTACCTATGGTTTTGTGCGTGGTTTTCGCACATGGTTTTTGGCATGATGGTTTTTTTCCCATGGTATTTTGTAGATTCAATCAAGGGAACTACGGTTATGTTCTAATCCAGGGTTAATGGATTGGGGTTTATTGATGCTTCGACATGTATATATGTGTATTGTAACATTGAAAGGAATATAATGAAAAATCAATTTGGTAGTCCTAGTTTTGGGATTTAGGGGAAAAATATCTGTGTATATCCATTTTATGTTTTATGCTCTCACCATTGTTTATTTTGTGTTTTTTAGAATTTGTATGCAGGTAATTTCTGTACGGGGTTAAAACCTACATTTGGTATAAGATTTGTTTTGGCTTCAAAGGGACACCTTTACTACTAACGATTTTTTTTAGGCCTGTGTTAGACCCTATTCAGTGGGAGATCTATGAGATTGATTCTTGTGGTGAAAGAAGATGACAAGAAGTGGAAAGATAGAGATCAAGAAATTTAATGGTCAAAGTTTTGATTTGTGGAAACTCAAGTTGGAGGATCTATTGGTGGATAAAGATCAGTTGATCATGGTAGATTCGGGTACTAAACCAAAGACAATGTCACCTAAAGACTAGATGAAGTTGGATTGTAAGGCAATGAGCACAATATGGTTGTGTATCTTACTCCTTTTTATGTAGAGAAATGACGAAAGGAACAATTGTTGTTCCCTAGAGATGGAACAACATAAACCAACAAAGGAAGAATGGGGCGCATCGGTTGTGGTTAGGTCGGAGGACGAATTAGGAGGATCAATGCTAAATATGAAGGGTGTCAGAAGATAGCATTCAATTGCGAATCCCTCAGGATCTCCCGATCCTGAGGGATCACATTTATCTTTTACCTCTTTCTAACTATAAAAGCGAAAGACTGTAGGAGGAAAGGGGATCGATCTATCTCTGTTTATTTAAAATTGTAATTTTAATTTATAGATTCGTGCTATCGGAGAACACGACCGTATTGTAATGAGACTTGAGTTCAATGGTTAATATATAATTTACGTTGCTGTTCATTCATATTCTCTGAAGTAGCTCAGTAGTATTCGCTGGTGGCTAAGGGCTCGACCTCTGGTGGATTGAACTGCTATCCCTTGTGTTATATATTTTTGATTCACGCAAGTTTGTGTGGTTTGATATTTTTCCCATTTTCTGTGAGTTATCTTATTTGCTATTTACCGATTTCCTATATTGAAGTTAGTATATTTTCTTTACATGTTTTGCAGCATTGTCATTTGATTCTATTTATGCTTATTGTAGATTAACTTAATTAGCCGTTAAGACAGGGAACCTTATTGATTTAATCAGTTGAAAGAGTTTGGTTATCACTATTGAACTCTCGGTTGACATCATTTCCATTTGGATTGCTTACTTGAGATTGAGTGTGATTTAGATTGAATCAACTAAGAAGAGATTGGTTATTGCTACTATGCTCTTGGTTGATGCTATTGTCAATTGAATTTCTTATTTGAGATTTGATTACGATTTCAGTAGACGATTAAATCTTGATTCTTAGATGTAATATTTCCTTTAATAGTTGCAATATGAGTTTTTAAATGCATCCGTTTACTCTTGTATCAAATGTTTATACTTCGTTTTAAGAAACATTACTCTGTGGATTCATGGCATGCACATATTGTGTACACTCTTGGAATACAAGGACTTGCCCAAGTTGATGATTAATGTGGGGTAATTAGGGGTTTTAAAAGACACATTTTATCACCCAACACCCTTCACAACCTTGCTATCATGCAACAACTTCATGCATGTCTCTAAAAAGGTCGTAAGCATAGAAGGGTCCATTTCCTGAACAGGTTTATCCTAACTCCCTGAGGTAGAGGCCTTAGTGAAGCTCTTCTTTGCTTCCATGAACGTTTCGCGTGCGCACTCCAAATCAAATTTAGCCTCCTTCTGGAGCTTTGCGAACCCACGCACTGTCTTCAAGCTATTTCCCCTTATTTTCACATGTTGCAATTCCACTTCAGAGCACTATATTCACATTCGGATCCTCTTCGTGAGGCTTAGCCCTCATCATTTGTAGGTTTTGAGTTTGCTGCGGAGGTAACACCCCTTTGTTGCGTATCCTTGCTATTGGTGTAGGACAGTCGTTAGTCTCATGATCAAACTGAGTGCAATATTTGCACAACGAATACATTGGGTTAGTGCATTCATGGGCATAGTGTCCTAGTCCTCCATAATTGTAACAGATCAACTTTCCCCAACCTCTGCCAGGTCCTCCTCCACCTTGGCCTTGTCTGCGCCCCTGAAAGCCTATCCGCACCATCCCAGGGCCCTAGTCAGGAGGCCGCGTTTCTTCCTGAGCTCTATAGGCGGGTGTTCTATCCATCATTAACTCAACTTCAGCAATTGCACTCATCATGCCCTATAGACCTACAAAAGTTGCAGAACAATTGTTGTGGTGTTTGTACAAACTTCTGCAACAAATGACAATTATCAGTCGTATGTTTCCCTGCTACTTGACATATAGCGCACCACAACGCAGGCCCCGCGCTTGGTCCTACTTGGGCTTCCGGCCTCAAAGGCATTGGTCCTCCTACTACAATATAGTTCACAAATAATGGGCAGTGGTCTTTGTCACGCCCCTGACCTTTATATTTCAAGCACCATAACTCTTCGCATGCCTCTGGCTGAACTATTATATCCTACTTCAGAGTTTGCATTTCGAGGCAAAGATTTTGCAACTGCGCATGGATCCATTGAACCCTCAGATTCAGATCTTGCATCGATGTTTCATGTTGTTGGCTCGTTGGGGCCTGACCTAGGTTCAAAGTTAATTAGCCAAACAAATCCCTGTACTACTGGCCCTTTTGGCAACAATCCGCGGAGTGCAGACTGAGGCCTCACCCGAAGTAGTATGGGAGGGTGCTGGAACCAGGTTTCAGCACCCTTGAGATGTCTGAGAGGTTCGATTGGTCCAACTGTTCGTCCCTGCGCGCAGGTCACTTCGTGCACTTTCCTGTTCTTCTCACCCTGGTATACTGCCTTCATGCAGCCCTAACCAGGGGCTGTGGAGCTTCCGCGCTACTAGAGCAGCGCTCTGCGCTATTACCAGAGATCTTACTTATCTTCCTATACCAGTTAATTACCTTCACGTACTTGGATGTCTAATATTATATTTATTTACACAAAACATTAATATGAGTTCGCACAAAAAATAAACAATATACTTGAAAACTATATGTAATCATACATTAAAACGGGAAAAGATACATAGAAATATGGTAAACTTCTCTTTATTGATTCTTCCAACGGTTAGAAACTCGACCTGCCCTGCACATTCAGCTGAAGGGGTCTGCACACTCAGTTACAAACTACTAGGCCTCTGCGCACTTAGCTGCAGAGCCTTCTCCTACTCTACAACCCACAGACACACTTTACACTTCGACCCGATCACTTAGACTTCTCATGCTTTTCTTCTATTAGTTATGTTATGCTATCTTCTACACTTAGAGCCTTGCTCTATTTATACAATCCCATGGTCTGTGGACCATGGGTAGGTCTATTAAGCCGACATTACTTTACAAAAATGAGGGCAGACAACCATGTGACTCTATTATGATTTCATGCTCCGCGCCCACAATTCGCAGAGCTTTTACAAAAGGATTTGGTCAAAACTTGGGCTTTAAGCCCCAAAACATGCCTTGGGGGGATTCCATGCCCAACAGGCCCCCAACACAAACATCATGACTCACCCTTGAGTCACTTTGTCGACGTGGAGATATTCGCATGGAGTTCTTCCAACTCTGCTCGAACTGCTACAAGGTCGACAACGCACTGAGCTGCTACCTGATGGATCTGTTGTCCGCGTTGTTCCGAGATCGCAGTGTCAGAATTTCTTTCCTACATCTGTGCTTGTGTCCCCTGCATTTGTTTATAGTCCCGCACCTTCGTCTAGATCATTGGAGTGCGAAGACTATGCTTCTGCGGCTAGTCAGATAGTCGGGACACCCGTCTAGGGCTTCAATCAGCTGCCATTCACTTTGCTTGGGAAAGGCTCTCCATTTAATTTGACTCACTGTACTGCACCTCTGTCTATGACTTCCTTAACAACATATGGTCCTAGCCAATGCATTCTAAATTTTCCCGGGAATCTATCAAACTTATTATCATACAACAACACTAAATCATTTACCTTGAAGGTGCGCAGCTTAATATTATGATCTTTCTAGGCCTTCTCACGCTGCTTTTGCACCTGCTGATGAAAGCCAACCAGGAACCATTCCTCCTCAAGTTCTTCCAACTGTGTGCGCCTCTCTTCCAGGGCTTCATGGTTCGTCATACTTGTGAGTGCTGCTATGCTCATACTAGATACAATATACTCCATTGGCACGACATCTTCCACGCCATAAACCAACCGGAAAGGTGTCTGTCCTGTCAGTTTCTTACACGTTGTCCTATAAGCCCATAGTACTGTAGGTACGCGCAGGTCCCAATCACTCCGCTACATGTTGCATGCTTTAGTTAGTGTAGTCTCCAGTATTTTGTTGAATTCTTCTATGGTCCCATTGGCTTGTGGATGATACGGTGTGCTTTTTTGATGATACACTTGGAACTCTTCTATTAGTGTGCTAATGGTTTCATTCAGGAAATGTGTATCGCGATCATTCATTAAGATTTTCGGATAGCCAAATCAAGTCAACATGTTGGGCATGGAATCCCCCCCAAGGCATGTTTTGGGGCTCAAAGCCCAAGTTTTGACCCAATATTGTTGTAAAGACTCTGCAAATTACGGGCGCTAAGAATGAAATGCATTATAGAGTCACAAGGTTGTTCGCCCTAGTTTTGTAATGTAATGTCAGCTGGATAGACCTACCCATGGTCCGCAAACCATGGGATTGTATAAATAGAGAGAGGCTCTAAGTGTAAAGGGAGAGAGAATAATAGAGCAAGAGAGATAGGAAGATTCTAACGGAGTAAGTGAAGTGTGTCTTTGGGTCATAGGGTAGGAGAAGTCTCTGCAGCTGAGTGCGCAGAGGCCTAGTAATCCACAGCTGAGTGCACGGACCCCTACTGCTAAGTGTGCAGGGTGGAGTTGAGTCTGTAACCGAAGAAGGGATTAATAAAGAGAAGTTTGTTATCAATTTGTGTATTTGTTCTTGGGTTAAGGCATGTTTGATATAAATTGCAAATATACTATTTATTTACTGTGTGCACCTATATGAATGATTTATGTTGTTAAGTATAACTTAAAAGCACACAAGTAGGCGAAAATAATCAACTAACATCGAAATACTAGTAAGGACTTGGGTAATAACAGTGTTCAGCCCCCGAGTAGGGTGCAGGGTGCAGGGTATAGGGTACAGAGTACGCGAAAGTGCGCGTAGCGATGTGCACGCAGGGTCGAACTGCTGACCACTTGAACTCATCAGACACCTCCAAGGTGTGGAAACCTAGTTCTAGCACCCTCCCATACTACTTCAAGTGAGACCTCAGTTCGTGCTCCGTGGACTATTACTGAAAGGGTCAACAGTATCACGATTTGTTTGGCTAACTTAACTATGAACCTGGGTCAGGCCCCAATAATCCAACAAATGGTTTCGTTGCCGAGACCGGGATCTGCATAAGAAATGTCTGATGTCATGTCACTAGAATCTGACAAAGAAAGAAATTGAAGAGTGGTTGGATAGAAATATTCACGAGTTTACGATGCAGGAAAACATGGATCCGCAGTTATCAAAGGAAGAGTGGTTAAATTGCTACTTATATACAAAAATCCACGAAATTTTCTTTGCATCATTCCCCTCTGAGCTGTATGAATGGATCATGAAGCTAGAAGATAGTCAAGGAAGGTGTAGGCTTGACAAACCTATTGTGTGGACTCCAGAGTTGGTGTGCAGACTGGAAGCATCAGAAGATAAGATCGCGCGTGATCCATATTTAAACAAGAACACAACAAATTATAGAGATAACCATAAATATAGAGATGTAGTGGAAATAATACTTCATTTCATTAATGTAAAATACTGAAATATGCTTACAAACAGAAATGGAAATAAACCAGCTAGGGCGATGGTAGCTTATCTCTTAGAAGAGATATGGCAGCTACATGCCTCTGAACTATGTTACAATGAGGCTCGAAGGCCTATTTGTTGTTGAGAAACAATTGAAAACCCTTAACATCCCAAAACCTAACCTTAGAAGATGAAGCGCCAAATTGTGGGCCTCGTTTTGGGTAAGTTGGTAGATCAACTTCCCGGGGTCGTAACTTTGGCACCTGATCTTCGTTTGACACGTACAATAGCTCGTTAGAAAGATATATATGAGCACTACAACTTTGGGAACAAAAACATTGGTCTATGGACACATGTTGCTCCCATTTTTTTCCAAAAAACGTCATTTAGGGCCTCAAAATGGCTCTGGAAGTTCAAGACCCAAAAAACTACTAAAAATAGTAAATTGTGCTACAATTATGGAAACTAAAAAACTGAAAGAGATAGTTGTGGGGGTCCCAGTGGGATAGGTGGGTGGCCACCAACATCCACCTGGATCATTCCTCCCCCTTTAGGAAGCAATGGTCCCCATTGCGTTAAGTTCCTCCATCTACTGAACTCGGTCCCTGGTGAGCTGTTCTGCAACCTCTGTGGGGTCCAGTAATGGTGGCAAGCATGGTCGACAGTTGTCCACATTGAACACTCGGTGAAAGTGAAGGAATTGGGGATTGTTGTGCTCAAGAGCATTGTTTCCCATAGCCTTGGTAATGTTGTAAGGACCATGTCGAAGTGGTCTGAGCTTCTGATGGGCTCTTGTAAGGCGTTCTTTCTGCATATGTAACCAAACTTTGTTGCCCACCTGAAACTTGTGTTGTGGCCCTGTGGGTGAGGAGAAGTTGTTTCTATGTTCTTTCATGACCGTATCCCTCTGCTGCTGCTGCTGTGTGGAGGAACCCTTCGTGGGGGTCATGGATGTGGCGAAGATCTTCCCCTTACTTTTGGAGCGAACCAGACAGAAAATAAATTTCCTAGTCTGTGAGATGAGCTTGCTAGCTTTCTTAGCCACAATCAAAGAGGTGGCGGTAGGTGGGGCTACCTCTGGTATCTTATATAATGAATTACACAAAGAAATAATGACAGCACGAGGCCTTGACTCATACACAGCATGTCACCTCCACAAGTATGGTTGGCCTAATAGTACATCACAAACATCCAGAGGTGTAACATCACACAATACATCGTCTATGAAGGGCTTGATGCTGTAGGGAAGGCGGCATTACTGGCGAACGCGTAGATATTGTCCTTGGTGAAGCCACCTGATACTGTACGGCTGTGGGTGGGGTAGTCGGTAGGCCCAACCGCTTCATGACCTCTGCTGAAATGAGGCTCTTTGGGCTGCCACTGTCAACAATGAATTGTAGCGGCAAACCCTTCACCCACATCTGTGAGTGGAAAATATGTTCCCCCTCCTCTGGATCTTCAGGCTCATTCTTCTGGATCTTGGCGGTGGCAACAGTGGCACTGGGCTCCACGTCAATGATCTGCTTCCCTTTTCTATTCCCCTTGTCAGGTTCTGAATCAGGGTTGGAATATGCATCTGATTTTGGAGCCTTCAACTTGGCCACTAGCAACTGCTTGGTCCGGCACTCACTTGTGTGGTGAGTGGGGCTCTTGTGGAACTCACACCACTTTCCTGTGTCCTTCTTCAACTTTGCGGTGTTGTTCTTTTCTTGCAGCTTCAACGGGTTGTCTTGGGTCACCCCGCCTTGGCTTTGTCCTTTATTCTTCGAATTCACAGATCCAAAGTCTCGCTTCTTCTATTTAAGATTATGCTCGATTTTGACAGCGTATCGGTATGTTGTGCCAAGCGAGGAGATGTTTAGGAACTCCATCTCTACCTAGATGTACCTGTGTAGGCAGCGACTGTATTTGAGTACCAAATGTAGCTCAGAGTCCTTGATACCCAATTGTGTGCGAAGGGTATGAAAAATGTTTGTGAACTCTGGCACATCTTGGTCCCTTCCCTGCCGCAGCGTGGTCCACTTTATGTATTTGTCGTCATAGCTTTTGATAAGGTAGTATTGCTCCTTGATGGCATCCTGAAATGAATTTCATGTGGGTGAGTCTGAAAATAGTGAGCCCGTACTTTCATCCTTCTGCTCACAGTAGGTTTCCCACCAGTCCTTGATGTGGGGGGTTGCTTTGAGAAGAGTGAAAATAATATTTTCCCGACTCGAAAATTCATGAACAAAAAAAATACCCTTCTAGCAGATTTAACCATTTATCTATGACATCTGCGTCTATTTGACCCTCGAATATGGGGATTTTGAAATTAACTTGTACCCTAAAGGGTGTGGCGTTTCCAGAGTAGCTGTTGGAAGCCGATGTGTTGCCTTTGGGTAGCCACTGAAGGATCTGGGCGAAGTTTTCCATCATCTTGTTCCTTTGTCACTCGAGGGCTTCTTCGAGCAAGATTTTGATAGGATCTCCTGCCCCCTCATCTTTCTTTTCATCCGCCATGGGAGGCCATCGGGATTTGTGAGGCTGGTCTTGCAAAGGTTCGACTAGTTCAAGCCTTGACTCCTTATATCCCGACCTCGTTGGGGACATGCAAAGAAAAATAGAGAAAAAGCAAACCGCTCTGATACCACCGATCTGGATTTAAACAAGAACACAACAAATTATAGAGATAACCATAAATACAGAGATGCAGTGGAAATAATACTTCATTTCATTAATGTAAAATATTGAAATATGCTTACAAACATAAATGGAAATAAACTAGCTAGGGCGATGGTAGCCTATCTCTGAGAAGAGATGTGGGGGATACATGCTTCTAAATTGTGTTACAATGAGGCTTGAATGCCTATTTATTTTTTAGAAAGAATGGAAAACCCTTAACATCCCAAAACCTAACCCTAGAAGATGAAACACCAAATTGTGGGCCCTGTTTTGGGTAAGTTGGTACATCAATTTCCTGGGGTCATAACTTTGGCACCCGATCTTCGTTTGACGTGTACAATAGCTCATTAGAAAGATCTATCCAAGAACTACATCGTTGGGAAGAGCAATATCGGTCCATGGACCCATGTTGCTCCCAAATTTCCCAAAAAACATCATTTAGGGCCTCAAAATGGCTCTGGAAGTTCATGACCCGAAAAACTGCTAAAAATAGTAACTTGTGCTACAATTACAGAAACTAAAAAACTGAAAGAGATAGTTGTGGGGGTCCAAGTGGGATAGGTGGGTGGCCACCAACATCCACCTGGATCAGCGCGCGCTGTGGGCCATTGGCTCGATCGAATTATAGGAGGGTTTATCACCGAGTTCATGGTAGATACTTCAGTCAGCTATAGCGAGGCAGAATGACACTTCCTCAAAGGACCGCAAGGTAGGTACATTAAATCTTTGAACACTCGAATTAAAATGCTACTATGTGAAGAGAGGGTTATGTAAATAAATTGATGTTTGGGGCTACGCGAAGTGGGAGGATTTATAGAAATGAAGGTAGCACAAAATTAGAGACTAGTCCCTTGATTTCACCTCCACAGGAAAGTGAGGAGGAGCTCACAAAAGTTTCACCAAAAAGTGCGATCAGTCTGATAAGGTAGCAAATTCCACGCATACCACCCCTACCTACACCACGACTAGTTTCACCATCTTCACCCCCATCCTTGACCACACCACCTCTGCCACCATCATAGTTCAATATGGCGAGCACGATCAAATTTTTGGTGTTCAAAGGATTAGGGAATGAAGATCCAGACCAATTTTGGTTTGTGGTAAAGGCTGTATGGGAAGTACAGGGAGTCACAGATGCCAATATAAAGAAAGCAATGCTGGTCAGCGCCTTGCAGGATTGCACACTAAAGTGGTATATTAAGCATTCCAATGACAATCCAAATGCAGGGATCGCAGATATCCAAGTTGCGCTAAACAAGGAATTTAGCAGGCCAAAATTAGAGACACAGTCGATCATTGGATTTAAGGAGATCGTGATGCTTCTAGGCGAGACCCCCTAGGAGCTAGATCAAAGACTGAAGTGTAGGATTCTTGAAGCAAATATGACCTTGATGGATGGGTAACATCGCGCATGGTTTGTAGCATCGCTAACGCCGCATCTAAGGAACGTGTTGTCACAGCAGAAGCTATCCACTCAGGCCGAGGCCTTGGAAATCACAATGATATTGCATGAGACTCCAATACAAGATCCTAACCTGGGAGTCCAACAGATCCATGTGTAGTTGAAAAACTTGTGCCTTGAAATGCAGAGTTTGACACAAGACATGATGGCTCACCCAGAAGCTCCCAAGGAGGTATGGTGCGTAAAGTGCAAAGGCTAGGGACATGACAAGGAACATTGTCCAGTATTCACAAACTACCTAGTGGCAAGAGGACCAATGCCATTGAGACTAGAGGCCCAAGCAGTACCAAGCGTGGTGCCTTCATTATGGTGCGTGATTTGTCAGATAGGAGGGAAGCATGCTACAGATAACTACCATCTATTACAGAAGTATACGCAGAGCTCCCAGCAGTTGTTCTGTCATTTTTGCAGGGTTGTAGGCCATGATGAACGCACCTATAGAAGTTATGAACTGATGATGGATCGGACCCCTACCTACAGAGTTCAGACCGCGACATGGGCTCTCAATCAAAATGCAGGGATGGTGCGCATTGGATTTCAGGGGCACAGAAGAGGTCGAGGTGGAATGGGATAGGGAATAGGTCATAGACAGCTGATCTATTGCAATTGCGGAGGGCCAGGGCATTATGCCCGCGATTGTATAAATCCAACGAGACCATCATGCTTATATTGTACCGAGTTTGATCATGATACGGAGGACTGTCCCATGCTAATTGCGAGGTTGCACGATAAAGGAGCGCTGCAACCTCCCCCGACTCAGAACCTTCAAATGATGAGGTCTAAGCCACATGAGGAAGACCCGAATGTAAATATTGTGCTCCAAAGTATTATTACAACAGGAGAGGACAAAGGCAAGCAGCCCGAAGAGAGTGCCTGGGTTCATAAGGCTCCAACAAAGAACCATAATTTGATTTGGAGCATGCGAAGGAGACATTCATGGAAGCTAAGAAGAGCTTTGCGGAGGCCTCCACTTCAAGTAGTAAAGACAAAATGGAACTAGATATGGACCCATCAATGCTCACTACCATTTTGGAGACATGCATCAAGCTGCTGCATGACAGCAAAGCTATATAGGGACTGTAAGAACTCATCACTAGATGTGTTGGGACCGCGCCAGGAGAATCGCGCGTATTCCGGAAGCTCGGGAAGCACACAACGCGAATAGGAAGAGAGATGAGATTGACTGCATAGATTGGGGAATATGAAATGGATCAAGTGAGTTAGGATCTAGGATCAGACGCGAATGTCCTGCCAAAGAAGACATGGGAACACATGGGCAGGCCCACGTTGCAATGGTCTCCTATTCAATTGCGAATGGTGAATCAGAAAAAGACCCTACCCATGGGAATATTTCAAGGAATAACGGTGGATATCGAAGGTGTGAGTGCGCTTACAGATTTCAAAGTGATAGATATTGTTGATGACAACAATCCCTATCCCATGCTACTGGGAATAAATTGGGCCACTGACATGAATGGAGTGATAAATCTAAAGAATTGCAAGATTATTTTCAAGAAAAAGTCACTATGCATAGTGGTACCTTTATACCTTGTGGAAGGATCGTGCTGCATAGAGCCAGTGTGCGACTACGACAACGATGACGATCTAGACTGTATCTACAAGATAACCATGCAGAAGCAGGACTGGGTGAATCCAACAGCGGATGGTAGGATTTCGTGGGAGTGCGAGAGCTCTTGCACCTAAGATTCAGACAAGGAGATAGAACAATGGCATATACGGTTACACGAGGTAACCATGCTCAACTGCAACATGATGACAAGACCACTGCGCTACATGACAATAGAGGTAAGAGATCTACCTGTGTATGACAGATTGACTGAGGTGGATGATTTCCTTAACAAATTTGAAAGCGAAGTACCGAAACAACAGCGTTTCGACGCTCTGAAATTGGCACTGTGCGCTACACCCGCAAGATGATGGGGTACACATCAAAGAAGTTTTGAGGACTGGCATGAATGCAGAAGGATGATGCTCATGTGGTTTGGAAAGCCTCAGATGCAGACTAATGCCATGGATGATGGACAAAACAGCCTGCGCGCCCACCTCTCCAGATGGGTACAGGCTTATGGTGTGCAACTTGCATGAACGTACACCATCCTCACGATAGGAAACACGGCTAAAAAGCAGAAGCAGGCAAGACAATGGCACGAACGACGACCAGGAAGTCTGATAAGACCAATAGCGCAGAAGATTATCTACATGGAAGCCTTTGACAAAGTATGTGAAGTACTAAACGCGGTCCACCATGGGAAACGCACTGACTGGGACCTATGCGTACTAGCGGTCCTATGGTCTTATAGGACCATGTGAAAAACTCTGACTGTGCAGGCACTTCCAAAGCTGAAGTATGAAGTAGATGCTATAATCCCTATGGAACATGTGAAGCCTAGAGCGCGCATAGTAGCACCCATAGATTTGATGGTTCGCGAAGCCCAGAAATGAGGGATCACACATCCATAAGGAACAGAACGCATGGGACTTGAGGAAGAAATCCATCAGGGAAACCTTAGACTCCATGAACTTGAAAAAGAAAGGGTACAGTTAAGGAATAAAACTGCTTTAATGGTCACTAAAGTCAAGAATATGGATGAAAAAATAAAGAAATATCTTCTCAGCAAAAAGACCAAAATGGTAAGACAGGATGTTAGGCCTTATACAACTAGTGTAACTACTTATTGTTATTAGTACAACCCCCTTAATATATTTTTGTACCCATGTAGTCCCCTTATTGTTACTATTGTGGCCCATAGAAGCCCACTATTTTTATTATTGTGCCCTTACATTATTATTGTTATGTCAGCTCTGATTATATTATGACCCCTTAGACTCCTATATATAGAAAGGAGGTCTTGTCATTTGTATCATCTAAGAATTGTTCATTTGTGTAATGTAAAGGAGATTTCCCCCTCGAAGAGGATTATTTCTAAGGTGTTGATATATCTTTTCTATCTTTTTGTGAGTTGGTTCCATAACATTTGGTATCAGAGCTTTGGATTCTAGGGTTTCACTGCTCCAAATAGGTCATCATGGAATTTGTGCTATAACTTCTTTTTTTTGAGACTTTTCAGAAGTTACAAAAAAAACCCATTTGAGCCGAAAGAATTTTGAACTTTGGGTGCGAATTTCAGTGATTGTATCACTATATTTGTAGAGATATGATGTGGGGACACTAGGGTTTTTGCAGACTCTCGTATTACATTCCAAACAGGTGACCTAGGGAAAATCGTCATAACTGTCCCTTTGAGCATCAAATTGAAATTTCATAAGAAGTTAAAAAAAGAGGACGGACTGTAGTTTCCTATGTATATTTTTCAGATCCAAATGTCAAAACTATGACACGTGGTGCTTCATACAAGTTGCTCTTCTGAAAAGGCATATAATCAGGTCATCTTGGGAGATTGTGCATAACTCTTTCTTGGAGAATCCAATTTCGATCAGACTGGTGGCATTGAAAATAGGACGCAAAGGGCTACTGTGAGTTGCAATTTCAGAACTGGAAGATCCTAAATTATAGAGTTACATTTGTTTCAATATTGAGCTCCTAAAATCAAGAAAAGGCGATATGAGCAATTTTGATGGCAAGGATTCAGTAAATTGGATACTACATATGGAGAAATATTTTGATCTACATGGTGTACCATTATTACAAAAGGTATGTATTGCATCTAATTACTTAGAACCGAATCAATTTTTATGGTATAAAGGGCTTTGTTCTCGTAAACCACTTGTCACATGGTCAATTTTCACAAAGGAAATGATAGCATATTATGAGGATACAAAGAGAAACACCGTCTTTAGCCAATTGATAAATATCAAACAAAAGTGTTCAATGGAAGAGAACATTAAGGAATTTCAAAAGTTGAATATAAGGGAAAATGATATTCCAAAGAAGCAGAGGATTGATGTCTCCATAGGTGTTATCGGGAAATCTAGTGTCTATGCAGAGCTGCTATTCCCACTAAGACTGGTAGCTATCTTAGAAACAAACAAACTAAAACTACTTTTGTTTTCCTTTATGAGAAGTAGATAAGAGGGGAACAAAGGAGACCAACCTCTGTCTTGTGCTTGGTTCCTTGCTTGATTCCTCTCCCTTCTGATAGATCTTTGCCACTCGCTTCCTCGTTTACCCAGCTTCAAAGAGCACCTGTGGAATCAAAGAAGCATAACACTATCCAAGAACAGAGATCTACTATCACAAACAATATAGGACCAGATATATATTGACCACACAAATGCATATATCATCAATCATACAAGAATGTGGAGGAAAACTTGAATAGCTTTATTAATATCAAGAATAGCAAAGAGGATTACAACCAATTGTTCTGACCCAGCGTCATCCTCTCAGCAAGAAAGCCCTTCTTCACCTCATGAAAAGCTTAGATCACCCAACACTATGATGTTACACCAAGAAACCAACAGCACTTCCTTACAAGATACAAAATTCCAGCCTCTGGATCTCTGGGATGAGGGATCCATATATAGATGATTGCAGGGAGGTGAGTCAGCTTCTGAGATTTGATTAGTGTCCTCTCTCTGATAGTTCTTGATTCCACTTGGAGATTGATGATCTCTTACTCATCCCTGGGCGAATTCAGAGAGGAAAGTGTCATAGGAGAAGTTTCTGGAAGATTCCATGTCGAACCACCTTGCAAACTGTCTCTGCCATTTGTCCACTCTCGCTCATCACACCCTGCAGAAGAGATATCCAGTATGCATCGCACCTTTTACTCTGGGCAGGTGGGATGCATCGCACCTTCTGCACTGGGTAGTCTGTATGGTCTAGATTTGACCAGTTCTTAGCAGTTTTCTGTGGAGAACTTCTGGGAGATGATGTAATCAGCTGACCTTGTTCCTTTAGGGTGTGAAACAACACTTTTAGGGACTTAGGAGCCCTTGGTTTATCGACATATATGATTGGTGTTGCAGTGCCCAAAAATGTCTATAACAGTTGCCCCCTAAAGCATTAGGTCGTTAATCTTTTGATGTCGGGTGAAATGCTTTATCATGAGGATCCGAAGTTTTTTCGAGCTGGAAGTTAACCTATAATAAGATACAATACAATACATTGTCTTCATAATATTTTCATGATCTAGCTGAGGTGGGCATTCCCATGCTCAGCTTTATAAATTCATTTTCATGTACATAAGACAGACAATCGTCTGTGTGCAGATTGATGATTCTGGTAGAGCCATCATCCCTTAGATTGGATGATTATCTGTGCTGCAATGATGTACATTTGATGTCTTTATTTTCCTGAATATATATCGTAGCCTGGATGGATGAAACTAGATCTGGGGTCTTCAATCTTGTTCGATATTCACTCAAAGTACAAGTCGATCCATGTGAGAGATGTTCTGGAGTCGAACATGGAAAGACATCACCTGATTACCAGCCAGTGATGTAAGTTGTTAACAGGCGCGAGAGGAATCACCGATAATGATGATGACCCTCAAGGTACGACAGTACAATTCACGTGGTGTGAAAAAGGGACTTGGTGTCAAACACCACGCAAAATCTTTTGGTCGAAGGCCATTGGTGTAAACTTGTCGCCGGAAGTGAGAAGCTTGCCATTGAGGCATGCAAGCTTCAAAGTACTGAAAGGGTTGTTCCTAGATCGACTTCCTGGATAATGAGCTGATGTCGACAAGAAGTGATCCGTCATAGGAGGGCCTTAATGAATCCCACATCTATGACACGGAACGGAGCAAATGATTTTAATGGAGGTGAAAACGATTTGATGATATAAGGTTTAGGGTGGCGGTTGTTTAGTCAATTTAGTGTTATCTAAATTGCTAGTATTAATTGTCAACCCGGGGCTCGTAAGCTGATGAAGTGAAGGTGTACTATATGTACTTAAGCAACCTCTTAGAGTTTTTCTATCGTTGGGGGTGTTGTTTGTGGTTAATTTATCTTCCTAAGATGGAGTCGTGATTTATAAACAGATGAGTGGTGTGTGTGGAGTGAATTCTAAATGAGTGAGAGTGTGTGATTAGTGATCTCTAACTACTTGCTTGAAAGGAAATGCTTGAAAGAAATAAATAACTTGAAATAACTTGAAAGCAAATAACCACTTCCAATGGCACTAGACACCTTTCATGCTGCTGCAAATAAAAGAAAAGAAAGTCACTTTTAAAACCAAAGATAATGATTATCTCTCCCTAACTCCCTGCTTCAAACACATAGTGTTGTGTAAAGCACGATTAGGAAGTAGCTCAAGTTGAATTAGAAAAGTGATTAAAAATGAGAAAAATCTACTTTAAAGACTAGTGATAACATTTTGCTCTTTCTAACTCTCTACTTCTGCCATATGTACTATGCAAAGTATGATTAGAAAGTAGTGAAAGATTAGTCTAAAAAGCACTCAAAGCCAACTGCAAGTTAGTGGTATTCTGATCCTTAAAAGATAACAATTTATGATAAAAGATCATTCATGTGTTAGCAGAACTTTGAGAAATAAGACTAAAAATCAGCTATAAAAACAAAGGCAGCAACTTGAACCTGTCAACTTCAAATACCATTAGTTTGTAAAGCAAATACACAAACATAAAAACAAATCCCGGGCTAAAAACCTGCAAGGAAATAATACTGATCAGCTTGAAAGAAAAGAAATCAAATAAATCAAACTATACATGTTTAAAGAAATGCTGAATGAGAAAATGAAGAAATGCTGAACATAAAATACTTTACATAGGCTAACATGAACAGGGGCCCTCCATTCATTCAGCCACAAGAAGACTTAAGGAACTGAAAGCTTCAAAACAACACTGTTTCTATTGCTCCATTTGCAGAAATGTACAAAACAGAGTGCTAGAACAGCACTATAAAAACAGAGTTTACAAATGCTCTTAAAATTATCACAAGTTCAGAAAGTACAGCAACTAAAAAGTAAAATAAGCGTACGCAGACGCAAGTATATATAGACATCTGAAGGATGGCCTAACACGTACAGCTAATAACTAAAAAACAACTAACTGTAATGCGTATTTAAGGTTCATTGACACATCATAAGGCTGCGTGGATGAGCTGGAGGTTCTGTCGTCATGGACAATGAATCCAGTGTTGGATCATGTCCCCTACCACCTGCAAAACGTGGACAAGTCACCGTTTGAGCTGACGTGACCTAACAGCTTACAATCACCGTTAAGCTGCCTTTATTTGACCGTAACTTGACCAGCTTTGACCGGAGGTACAGATGACGTGGATGGTTGAACAAATGGCACAGGAACCTCGAGCACGTTGATACCTAAGTGCCCATGTGGCTCATTTGGAAAACTGACACGTGGAACCTTGAGTTTAACAAAAAGGCTGCAGGATCATCAGATGGCTGCGGGATCGCTGAATGGCTGCGGGATTACCGGACAGTTGCGGAATTCCTGCAAGTAAGTCAAAATCTAAACAAAACAGTCACCCATTAGCAAAACTCACTTGATCATGCTTAATGACACCTAATGTAATGATCTGGGTGGTTTTACAGTGAAAATGAGGCAAAAGTGAAGAAAAGCTGAGGAAAAACTGAGGGAAATGGTAGACAAGTAGGTGTAAAGTAGAGGCTCTACATACCCCCACTACGAGGGTATTGCATGTCCTCATGCAATGAAAACACAGCTCAATCCACCTGCTGGGATGCCTCTGCTAAGACATCCAATCTCCTCTTCTTCCTCTGTGTGGAGACATTGACTTTTGGTCTCTTAAACATGCATCTGAATTTCAAATTGATTAAGGCTCTGTTTAGTCTTCTACATTGCTTCTTGAGTCTCCTGTTTTTCTTCTGCCACATGCCCATGTGAAGCATGGTGTTATCTTGGATTGCTTTGTCAATATCAGCTTGCTGCTTCATTTTTTCATTTTCCTGCTTAATGTGGCGATTTAGCACCTCAAGTTCATAGATCTCTTGTTTGAGCATGTCTATTTGTTGCTCATGAGGTATGATATTACTTGAGCCAGCAGTGTTCTGCTCCAATGTTTCAAAATAGTTGTACACCTCTTGCTGAACTGGGTCAACAATTGGTGACTTCCTTGGACTGTGTTCATGCTCAATTTCAGTTTCAAACTCCGGCTGAAATGGACTGTCCTCCCTTGGAGGAGTAGCTGCATCACGTTGTGGACTATCCTCAAGGTCTGATTTTATAGCACCCTTCTCAGGTGTGCTTAGATCAATGAAAAGTGCCCCTGTGGCTCTCCCTTTATTCTGCAATCTGCTGCTCCTTCTTACAGTGGCAACACTCTGTGTTTCTTTTTGTGCCTTTTTCCTTGGTTTTTGCATTTTTACTTTCTTGGACAGGGCAGTTTTTTCATGGAGTTTGGCCAACCTTTGTGCTAAGGGTTGACTATCTTCTTCACTAGAATTCTCTGGAGTTTGATAAGTTTCTTGAACTATGGATTTTCCCTTGTCTTGCTTTTGTTTCTTCCTATCTTCTTTTCTCTTCTGGGCAACTTCTTGGACAAGTTCTGCGAGGGTTTGTGTGATAATCCCTTGAGCTATTGGATCACTGTCCATAGTAGGTTCAGGCTCAATCTCATGTTCAGAATGATGTACTTCAGTTTCCTCTTCAATCTGTCCTTGGACAGTTTCCTCTAAGATATCAGTTTCAGAGGTATTCTCTTTTCTTTTTCTTCTACTTTTTCTAGGCACAGAGGTTTCTCCAGCTTCTTCAAAATGATTTCTCACAAGGAATTTCTCCCAGGTGTCACGTTTTGCTTTTAGTTGTTCCTCCACTAACATCTTGACAAGACTATGATGACAGAGATGTCCTTCAATGTTTCGTGGATTCTTTTGAGCCATGGAACACATTTTTCTAAGGCTTTGGAATAGAAAGTAGGGAAGATTTATATCATGTTCTCCTTGAAATTGCAGCATAATTTTACCATGATAAACATATAAGACCCCAAATCTCCCTTCACAAGTGAAAAATTTTTGCACTAACAACAGTAAAATTTTCCATTCTTCCTTAACATTAGTGACAGGAATTCCTTTTGTGAAGACACTGGTATCCATACCTGGGTTTTTAAAAATCTGCTTCCATTGTTGATCCTGAACTGAACGGTTTTTAAACCACCTTTCTCCGGTTTGTGGGAGAGATGTAGCTTGTGCTATGCTGCCCTCACTGACTGTAAACGTTAAATCACCCACCTCTACTTGACTGTCTTTATCTCTAAATGATCTTGCAAAGGCCTTTGTAACCTCCTTGTGGTAGCCTTTAAATTTCTTGATGCACTGTAGCCAGTTGGCTTTCTGCAACGCCTCCTTAACTTGAGGATATGCTTCCAAAAATTTTGAACCTTCTGGTTCAGCCCTTAAAAGTTTCCCCATTGACTCTATGGCTCTGTTCTAAAACACGACTTCAATGGTGGCTTTACACAGTAAACTCTCGGCTCTGTTTAGAATTTTGTGGGAAAAGAGGTTGTATGGTTTCAGCAATAGCCTTAGACACAGTGAATTCACGGCTTGAACATCGTGAAATGGTGAATTAACAGCTTTAACACAGTGGAACGGTGGCTTAGCAGTCGTAATACAACCGTAACATACGTTCACTGGTTATATGTATTCACTGTTTCTCAAAATTAGCAGAGAGGAAAAACAGAGTATGGTTTATGGAGGCAACGTAGTGAGTGGAACGGAATGAAGGAAATGAGAGAATGGAATAGCGTGAAATGGAGTGTTATGAGCGTAGGAGGGTTTCGAAATAATGAATGGAAACGGCTAGATCCTTAGATTTCGGCTGTAGGTTTACACATGGCTGCGGGATGAGGACTTAGAGAGTCGTAGTACATTAGGCTACGTCACTAGGGTACGAAAGCCTTAATGACATAAGCAGCCGTAAGTGATTTCCAAAATCGTGGTAATCAAGGACTGATAGACTTGGGAGATACATGGATATATGGTCGCGTGGTAGGAAAAATGGGTAATCATTACAATTAGTGGCAAAAAGACATAACCCAGAAAACTTTGCGTAATGAAATAACTGTAAGTTTAAGATTTAAAACATACCTCAGATCCGCGTTTGGTTTGCCTTTTGATGATTTTCCACTAACCCTTTGTCAACTTATTGTTGTTACATGACTCTTTCCTCCTTGTTATTGATGATTTTTGAACTGTAAAAATTTCTCAGACAGACTGTGTTTCTTTGTGTAGGTGCAGAGGGCTGCGGAAAGGCTAAACGGCTGCAGAATTGCCAAATAGCTGCGGGAACTGCAATGGTGTCCTCCAGCTGCACAAAATAACCTTAGTTGCCTAAAAAAAACCTTTATTAATGAAATGAAATGGAATGAATGAATGAATGGGTGGAAGGCAGTGAGGTGAAGTGAGAATGGTTAGATGGAATGAGATGGTGAAATGGAATAGATGAAATGGTGAAATGAAATGAGAGAGAGAGATTTTTTTCTTTGGAAAACATGAGGTGTCAGGTGACCCTGATTTTCACCTCAGGTTTTCTGCATGAGACTGCCAATCAGAGATTGGTTTTCAGGCTCATACATTTATTCTCTTTTTTTTTTTTTTTTCTTTTTTTTTTTTTTTTCTTTTTTTATTGAAATTGAAAGAAACAGAGATTAGGCTGATGGAGGAGAAGAATTCTTCTCCACCAACCTCATTTCAGAATCGCCTTGGAATAACTTAACAAACTCCTCTTTTGAGAGTGGCTTGTGGTAAACTTTCAACCGGTGGCCATTCACAATAAAGGGAGCTTGAAGTTCATCAATAGTCTTCACTCTAACTGCTCCATTATTAAAGACTTCATCAATCTCATATGGCCCAAGCCAATGAGTTTGAAATTTTCCTTTGAAGTCCTTAAATTTGGAATCAAACAATAGTGCCCAATCACCCTTTTGAAACTTCTTTTCTTTGATATGTCGATCATGCCATTTGATTCTTTGGTGCTGAACTAGATCGGTCCTTAGAATTGCATCTTGTCTCATTTCATCTAGTTCATTTAACTGGTCCATTCTGTGCTTCTGGGCTTCTGATAAGCTCATCCCCAATTGAACTGCTGTCTTGAAGGTCTTGATTTGGAACTCAATGGGGAACAGGACTTCCTTCCCATAAACAAGTTCATAGGGAGAATGTCCTGTGGTGTTCCTCCATGTAGTTCTATAGGCCCATAAGGCTTCAGGAAGCCTTTCCGCCCAATCTCTTCTATGAAGATGAACAGTCTTTGTGATGATGCTTTCAAGAACTTTATTTGTAGATTCTACTTGACCATTCGCTTGCGGATGGTATGGAGTAGATGTTCTATGCTTGATTTTATACTCCTCCATCAGCTTCTCCATCATCCTTGATGTAAATTGGCTCCCTTGATCTGTTACAATTTCTCTTGGGACACCAAAACGAGTGAAAATATCCTCAAAAAGAAATTGAACAACTGAATTTTTAGTAGCAGAAGTCAATGCTTTAGCTTCTACCCACTTAGTAACATAATCAGTACAAACCAATATATATTTCTTTTGCTTGGATGGTGGATTAATTGGTCCAACAAAATCTAGAGCCCATTTCTCGAAGGGTTCGATGCATACCTGTGGCTGTAGTGGCATTTCATTTGAAAGAGTTGGTCTCCCAACTCTCTGACAACTGTCACACCTTCTAACATATTGCTTTGCATCCTTAAAGAGAGAAGGCCAATAATATCCTAAAGAAAGGATTTTATAGGCTGTCCTCTTATCAGCAAAGTGTCTGCCACAAGGTTCGTCATGACATGCCTTAAGGATGTCAGGCATTTCATCCTCCCGTACACATCTTCTGATCATAAAATCTGGCCCTGTTCTGAACAATTCATTAGAAATCCAAGAATAATGTGAACTCTCCTGAATGATTTTTCTTTTCTCATTAGGAAATAAATGTAAAGGTAACTTTCCAGTAACTAAATAATTAGCAATATCAGCATACCAAGGAGTTTTGGTAGTTACTGCAAACAAATACTCATCTGGAAATTTATCCTCTACAGGAGAATCCTCATTAGTGTTTTGAATTCTAGACAGGAAATCAGCTACTGTGTTCTGTTTACCTGGTCGATCTAACACAGTTATGTTGAATTCTTGTAAAAGCAAAAGCCATCTTGTAACTCTACCGTTAGTGACTGGTTTGTTCATGAGGTATCTAATCGCAGAGTGATCAGTGTGGACAAAGGTTTCATAGCCGGTTATATAATGTCTAAACTTGTTTATCGCATGAACAACGGCTAGAAATTCCTTTTCAGTAACAGTGTAATTTAACTCAGTAGGAGTCAAATTCTTACTTGTGTAATAAATGGCATAAGGGATCAAATCCTTTTGTCCCAAAACAGCTCCTAAAGCTGTATCTGAAGCATCAGTAGAGATGTGGAAAGGGAGTTTCCAATCTGGACCCCTTAGAATGGGTGCTTTAGATATTCTAATCTTTAAAGCTTCAAAGGCAGATTGACATTCAGGATCCCACTTAAATTCACAATCTTTAGTAAGGAGTTTGAAAAGAGGGGATGCTATCTTAGTGAAGTTTTCAATAAATCTTCTGTAATAACCAGTAAACCCAAGAAAAATTCTAACATCTCTTTGGCAATTTGGAACAGGTAACTTAGAGATGACTTCGACTTTAGATCTATCAACTTTGATTCCATCTCCTGAAATATGATATCCTAAAACAATCCCTTCAATAAACATCATAAAACACTTTTCATGACTTAAAGAAAGATTTGTTTCCTTACATCTTACCAGTACTTTTTCCAAATTTGCCAAAGCTTCTTCAAATGTATTACCATAAACTGTGAAATCGTCCATGTACACCTCTACACAATCATGAATCAGATCTGAAAAGATTCCTAGTACAGCCCTTTGAAATGTAGCGGGTGCATTGCACAATCCAAAAGGGAGTACTCGGTAGGCAAAAGTTCCCCAAGGACAAGTAAATGTGGTTTTGTCTTGATCTTCAGGTGCTACCTGAATCTGGTTGTAACCACTAAAACCATCCAAGAATGAGAAATACTTTTTACCTGCTAAAGTGTCTAGTACCTGATCAATAAAAGGTAGAGGGAAATGATCCTTTAAGGTTGCCTTGTTCAATTCTCGATAATCAATGCAAACTCTCCATTTACCATTCTTTTTGGGCACTATAACCAAGGGAGAAACCCATTGGCTATCTGAAATGGGGTAAATGAAGTTTACCTTGAGCAATTTCTGAAGTTCTTCTTTCACAATTTCCCTAAGATTTGGATTCATCCGTCTTTGTGGCTGCCTAATAGGTCTGCTGTTTTCTTCAATATAAATGTGATGAATACAAGTCTTAGGGTCGATTCCTTTCATGTCAATGTATTCCCATGCAAAGGCAGTGGAATGTTTTTGCAACAGTTTAGTTAATTCTTCTTGTTGTGGTCTTTCCAAGTTCTTGTTAATGTTTAATGTTTTTCCTGGAAAGATTTCAACTGTAGAACTACCAAACTCTTCCATTGAGAAGAGAGACATCTGTCTAGAGGAGAGATATTCAATGTCTGCATCTAGCTGAAACTGTGTAGAGTCATATTCTAAAGGTGTCTCAAAATTTTCTAATGTATTTAGAATTTGATTGTCCTCACTAATCTCAGAGATGGTTAGAACAGGTTGAAGAGTATCCTCATCATTGATCCACTCATCTTCTCCTATTTCTGTTATTGCCTTTGCGGGAGGATACAAGTTGAATTTCTTGGTAGAATTACCATCTGATATATACATGTCCCCAGACCTACAACTTATGAAAGCATCAGCTGTGGCCAGCCAAGGTCTTCCTAAAATAAGAGGATGTCCTCCTAGATTGTTCTTGGGAGTTAAAATCATAAAATCAACTGGATACTCCCAAGAGTCTAGTGAGACTGGAATATCTTCCAATACACCATCAGGTTTGATGATTGATCTATCTGCAAGTTGCAGCAAAGTAGGTGTAAAGAGAAGGTTAGGAAGCTTTAACTGATCCATGGTCTGTCTACTCATGATGTTGATAGCGGCTCCTAAGTCAATCAAGGTATTTGGGATTTCAACCCCATTAATATGAGTTTTAACAATAGGGCTACCGGGATCCACATATTTTTGCATGGTAATCTTACCCATCATAATGTCTGCAATTTTTCCAACTAGATGTATCCTTTTGGTATCTCTGGTTTTCTTTCCTGTTTTTTTCAAACTCAACTCCTTTATTGTCTTTGCTAGGATGGGAATTTCCTTAATGGCTATTAACAAGGGAATCTTGATACAGACATTTTTCAATTCATCTAGAAAGTTGTAGTCAGGCAACCAAATTTGTTTTTCCACCCCCTGGTCAATTTGTAACCTTTCAAGGAAAGGCGGTGTAGTTGAAGATGTAGGTTGCTCAGCTAAGGGAGTTGATTCTTTTCCTTTTTCTTGAATGTTTGGATTTTGAAGGGATGCTTCAGAACCCTTATTAGCTTTAAGAGATTCTTCCTCAAAAATGCTTGGTTGTTGAACACTTGTAGAAGGTTGATCTAGGATTCTACCTGATCTGAGTTGTACTTCATTGAGAGGAACAACCATATAGGTAGGGAATGGTTGACCTTCTATCACATAAGCATTTTGAGGATTCCTATTATTTGGATTGGGTAATGGCTGAGAGGGAAGTTGATTTTGCTTCTGCTGAGAGAGTTGAGAATTTTGATTTTGTGGAGGAGGTTGTTGTTGTTGAGGGTATGGCAATGATAATTGTTGACCTTGATTTGGAAGTTGGGGAGCTTGCTGATTTTGAAATGATGGAGGATATTGATAGAATTGAGCAAATCTCGCATAAGGATTTTGCATGCTTTGCAACCATGCTTGAAAAGCATTTTGTGGTTGAGGCCAAGGTTGTTGCCAAGGGTTCCAATTTGGTTGGGATTGAGAATTCATAGAGTTGTTAAACCCTTGATTCTGTTGTCCTTGCCAAGGTCTCCTTGCAATAAAGCAAAGAGATTCAAGCGTACTTGGATCTTCTTGAAAGACTGATTTGAGCCAAGGGATTGAAGGACAATCCTTGGTCTCATGGGTTTCCGAGCAAATTACACATGTTTCCACAACTTGTGCTTCCAAGGGACATTCCCTTAAAACATGCTTCTTTCTACACTTTGGGCAAAAGATAGTCATAGCCTCAGCTTCTGCTTTTTGTTTATTTTGAATCTTAAGGGTATCAATTTGTTCACTAAGACTCCCTAAGATGTCAGTTTTAAATTCATCAAGCATATTACCGATTTCAGCCCTACTCACTGATCCTGTTGCAGATTTATTTGCCCTAAGGAGAGAAGGATCTCTAGGCCCTTTTTGAGTTTTTGATTTGCCCCTTGAGAGATGGATACAAAGTTCTGCTATATCATTGAGAGAAAGTTGAGAAATATCCCCTTTCCCCATCATGTTTAAGATATCTATCCATTCATCCCTAATGGCTTTCAATAAGAGGGCTTTTAAGGTCTCTTCATCCAAGGTACTCATTTTTTCTCTTTTTAAGTTATATTGAAATCTCTCAAGTAAATCTTCTAAGCTCTCATCTTCTTTTTGCATCATTTTAAAAACCTCGTCCTTGTGATTAGTAGGCATACAATAGTCCAAATACCTATCCAAAAAGGTTTGTTTCATTTCATCCCAAGTCCTAATGGATTGAGTAAGTAACCCCATGAACCATTTTAAAGCTTGATCTTTTAATGTTGATGGGAACAGCTTGAGTTTCTGAGTATCATCCAGATAGTCATAGGTTCGACACACAACTTCAAATTCAAACAAGAATGTTTCAGGGTCCTCAGTTCTTAACCCATGAAAATTTGGGAGGACAGATGGTGATATGTTTTTCATGGTGGCTCGGGAATCCTCATTAACAATGGGAAACCCAAATGAGTTATCCCCATCTCTATTTCCTCCAATGGGACCTCTACCTCCTCCATTATTATTGTTATTTCCTCCTCCTCCTCTACCTCTACCTCTACCACCTCCTTCTTCCTCTGCCATGATGATTCTCCTAGGGATTTCAAAATCTTCTGGTTCTTCTACAAAGGGTGAATGAGAAGAGATTTCTCCTTCTTCTTCAGGTGAGTCTATTTCCTCAATTACAATTGGTTTTCCTGTAGGAGAAAGAGAAGAGTCTCTTCCTGGTTCAAACTCAATGGAAGGTGTAGGAGAGTCAACTCTTGGCTCTTGAATTCCAGGAATTCTAGGACTAGGAGTTTCGGTTGGAGATAAGGGAGGTGTCTCTTGTCTATCTCTTGAAGCAGATGGACTTGTAAAAATTGAACTTCGAGCTCTAGCTAAAAACCTTCCCCTAGAATCTCTAGATCTATGCATGTCATTTTTTTTATTTTATCTTCAAGTCAAGTTAATAGTTCTTTTTCTGATCTTCCAGGTCACCCTAGGTGCAAGAAGAGAGCATACTCAAGAAACTATTAAATCAATAAATTTCTCCTTTCTGATCCTCCAGATCACTTTGAAGTGCAAGAGGAGAGCATACTTAGATAGGCTATTAACTTCTTTTCTTGAAATTTTATGTTTTTTTTTTCCTAAGAATATGGCTACTTAATTTCACTTCCCCGACAACGGCGCCAAAATGTTTAGTCAATTTAGTGTTATCTAAATTTCTAGTATTAATTGTCAACCCGGGGCTCGTAAGCTGATGAAGTGAAGGTGTACTATATGTATTTAAGCAACCTCTTAGAGTTTTTCTATCGTTGGGGGTGTTGTTTGTGGTTAATTTATCTTCCTAAGATGGAGTGGTGATTTATAAACAGATGAGTGGTGTGTGTGGAGTGAATTCTAAATGAGTGAGAGTGTGTGATTAGTGATCTCTAACTACTTGCTTGAAAGGAAATGCTTGAAAGAAATAAATAACTTGAAATAACTTGAAAGCAAATAACCACTTCCAATGTCACTAGACACCTTTCATGCTGCTGCAAATAAAAGAAAAGAAAGTCACTTTTAAAACCAAAGATAATGATTATCTCTCCCTAACTCCCTGCTTCAAACACATAGTGCTGTGTAAAGCACGATTAGGAAGTAGCTCAAGTTGAATTAGAAAAGTGATTAAAAATGAGAAAAATCTACTTTAAAGACTAGTGATAACATTTTGCTCTTTCTAACTCTCTACTTCTACCATATGTACTATGCAAAGTATGATTAGAAAGTAGTGAAAGATTAGTCTAAAAAGCACTCAAAGCCAACTGCAAGTTAGTGGTATTCTG
Source organism: Pinus tabuliformis (assembly GCA_031772625.1). Lineage (NCBI taxonomy): Eukaryota > Viridiplantae > Streptophyta > Pinopsida > Pinales > Pinaceae > Pinus > Pinus tabuliformis. Next base: position 1,358,044,951 of record CM062807.1, on the reverse strand, counting down.
ATCCTTAAAAGATAACAATTTATGATAAAAGATCATTCATGTGTTAGCAGAACTTTGAGAAATAAGACTAAAAATCAGCTATAAAAACAAAGGCAGCAACTTGAACCTGTCAACTTCAAATACCATTAGTTTGTAAAGAAAATACACAAACATAAAAACAAATCCCGGGCTAAAAACCTGCAAGGAAATAATACTGATCAGCTTGAAAGAAAAGAAATCAAATAAATCAAACTATACATGTTTAAAGAAATGCTGAATGAGAAAATGAAGAAACGCTGAACATAAAATACTTTACAGAGGCTAACATGAACAGGGGCCCTCCATTCATTCAGCCACAAGAAGACTTAAGGAACTGAAAGCTTCAAAACAGCACTGTTTCTATTGCTTCATTTGCAGAAATGTACAAAATAGAGTGCTAGAACAGCACTATAAAAACAGAGTTTACAAATGCTCTTAAAATTATCACAAGTTCAGAAAGTACAGCAACTAAAAATTAAAATAAGCGTACGCAGACGCAAGTATATATAGGCATCTGAAGGATGGCCTAACACGTACAGCTAATAACTGAAAAACAACTAACTGTAATGCGTATTTAAGGTTCATTGACACATCATAAGGCTGCGTGGATGAGCTGGAGGTTCTGTCGTCATGGGAAATGAATCCAGTGTTGGATCATGTCCCCTACCACCTGCAAAACGTGGACAAGTCACTGTTTGAGCTGACGTGACCTAACAGCTTACAATCACCGTTAAGCTGCCTTTATTTGACCGTAACTTGACCAGTTTTGACCGGAGGTACAGATGACGTGGATGGTTGAAAAAATGGCACAGGAACCTCGAGCACGTTGATACCTAAGTGCCCATGTGGCTCATTTGGAAAACTGACACGTGGAACCTTGAGTTTAACAAAAAGGCTGCAGGATCATCAAATGGCTGCGGGATCGCTGAATGGCTGCGGGATTGCCGGACAGCTGCGGAATTCCTGCAAGTAAGTCAAAATCTAAACAAAACAGTCACCCATTAGCAAAACTCACTTGATCATGCTTAATGACACCTAATGTAATGATCTGGGTGGTTTTACAGTGAAAATGAGGCAAAAGTGAAGAAAATCTGAGGAAAAACTGAGGGAAATGGTAGACAAGTAGGTGTAAAGTAGAGGCTCTACAGCGGTCATGAAAGAATGGAGCGTAAATGTATTGCAGTGGATGAGACACAGGTGAATTCTCTGAGCGACTTCTCTTGAACATATCGGCGACACTGTCATGATGGATTGGTAGCGTTAACCCCAAATTTGGATGGTGTGATGGACCAATGGTGATATGACCGGTGAACAGAGCAACCCATCCTGACTCGGATGCGGAGTGAAAGTGTCATGTTCAAGAGCGACTTGCTACCAATAAAGTTTCTTCAAGTTTTCTTCCCAATTTTTCCCCAGTCATTGCTGACTAGTACCTCTTTTATTTTTGTCAAGCTTGAGGAGGATAACATATGCTTGTTCTATAATTTGCCCTTCGGGCAAATGTTTTAACGAGCCTAGCGATAGTGAAACTCGTTCTTGTCTGTATGGACAAGTTTGTCGCTATTCGGTTTTAACGATTTTAACGACAAAGATAACTCGGTCCTTTTCAATTTCAGAGACTCTGAAAGGGACATAAAGAAAACTCCAATAATCCTTTTTCATCACATAATCCCTTAGGTCTGAAAAAGTATAAAATAATACGAAAGGGATGAATTTTCGATAATTTTAACGAGCCGAACAAAATAAGCGCTCGATCTTTTTGTGTAATAATCCCTCAGGTCCAAAAAGATTAAAATATAGAGGAGGGATAGCACTTCCGGTCACTTTAATGAGCTGGAGAGGCTAATTGCTCGGAAATCTTTTCATATTTTATGAGTCAGATGAAAAGAGCTTAAAGGAGACTCGTTTTTCGAGGAACGAGTGATAAATTCGGGTAGCAGCTGATTCCAGGTATGGTTTGGAATTTTCCAATCACGGCAGTGTCACAAGGATGGCTAACAAGATCACTCTTCGCAGCTGTTCCTCAAAAAGGGTAAACAATCAAATGGAGGTGAATGATCGGCCAATACAGAGTGGAGGTGATGATGAGAACACGACCAAGGCTTCAAAGGCTGATGATAATGCATTCACGATGGTTATTTACCGGAAATTGGTTCATTTTTTAATGAATGAGCTTAAACTCTGGGGGAAACATTTGCTCATTGCTTATGTTTAATTTTTAACGAGCTTGAACTCCACATAAAAACTGCTCGAGCCAGTCTTATAATAAGGATATCTCATCTAAGATGCCATTTTTTATGGAGCTTGCACCTTTCAAAGCTTTTCCCTGGTACCTCTCGCATGCAAGCTAGGAACGACCAACTACGCCCCTCTACTTAACTACCAAGATCACTACCAAGGTTAGGTAGGAAACTTTTCCTTTACTTTGCCGGTGCCATGGTGGCCCCTGCGAAGATGAATGGTCGATTTGACCACTCACCCGACCTAGGCGGTTGAAGTCAGTAGAATCATAGAGTTAACGTTAGTTGGTCGTTTCTCGCTTGCTCACAAGAGGTTTGCATGCCCCCAGGTATAGTGAAAAATTTCCAGGTTACCATATAGAAGTTCTCGCATCTGCAAGATAGTTTCCATCCACACTGCAGATAGAAACACTTCCTGGCTTAATCCATTTGGACAAGGGTGGTTCTAAATCCCAACCTCCTAACCTTGACGGAGGAATCTTATTCCGGTCTAATTCCCTCTTCCTATGCGGACGAGTATCGAACCAGTCATTTTCCTTCGCAGAAACCTACTCTATACCTAGAGTTTCCCTGCTGGAGCAGGCCAGGGTGCATGCCCCCTGGGATTTAGTCATGGCCTCCCGAATCACTCGTGCTCATCAGGTGGATGGACTGGAGATTGATGAGACATTCCTTGCGTGAAAAGAAAATTCAGGGATGGTATTTGACTATTTGCTATGTGTGAGCCGGGGAATGAAAGCTGGTCTATGAGCTTGACCACTCTTCCTTCATGCGGAAAACACATTACTCTAAAGAGCGAGGAGACAATGGCTCCCATGCAATAAATATAGTCGCGTCCAAGGAGTAGATTATAATCTAGGGGTCCTTGGATTACCATTACGTTCATGTGAATGGTTTTCCTTCTCAATGTTATCGACACATTGGGAAGGATCCCTAACGATCGATTGGTTCCTTTGTCAAAGCCTGTTAGGTTTCTCATCTCAGGAAAAAGCGATGGCGAACCAAGCACTTTCCAAGCAGTTGAGGAAAGGATACTCACAGAAGCCCCTTCATCTATGATGGTACCGACCATGACCATTATGTATATTTGTGCAATGATTCGAAATAGTACATTAGCCGATAAACAGGGTCTACCTAGTGGATTCCAATCGAAGGAAATAACTAGGTTGCTTGGAGGTGGGATCAAATAGACAGCCGGATATGACTCTAACGAACTTCCTTCCTGCGGTAAAGGAACGGGTAGACTACCCCCATGTTCATCGAAGTCTGTGTTTACGAAGATAATTTGAACAATGTCGTTCTTGTTCTCTTCAGTGACTGTATCATCTGAAGATGGACCTTCTGAAGGCAAGACCGGGTCAATTGCCACCTCGACCTTTTGAATTTCATCTGGTGTGAATTCAGATGGTTTATCTTCAATGATTGACACTTCGACCGACCAGAATGGCGTGTCAGTCGGATTTTCAACTAGTGATGGACTTGGCAAGAGTTTCTTATATCCAGGAGGGAGTCGTAACGGTGAAACCGGATGGTCATCCAAAAATATTTTAGCCTCGTCTAGGAAGGGACAACGGTGGACAGAGTGATCGCCTTCACACGGTTTACAAGGGAATTTACTTTTCCTTTTGTGTCCCAACACTTTGCTTTCACTAGTTGATGGTGTACTTTAAACATGATCATCAGAGGTTGTTGACACTGGATTGTGCAAATGAGGAGACTACTCCCTTAATATCCAAGGGATGCAAGGAAAATCTCGATGATAGTGATCTCCTTTGCAAATGACACATGGAGATTTAGGCTTTGACAGTGCAGTGTGTAGATTTTCACTAGATGATGCTTGGTTGCCCCTTTTCGCCTTTGGCTCCTTCTTCTTCTTCTCTTTCTTCTCCTTCCCCTTCTTCTCCTTCTTAGTTACTTGATTTTTGGCTTTACCAGCTTCATCAAGCAAAGAGGAAGGAGGAGAGGGAGAATCAGACGAAGTAGAAGGTTGAGGGGTAGCTTTGGTATCGTCTAGTTGCTGACTTGATTGCTCAGGAATCACGGTGTTTTGAATGACAGAGGTCGAGAAGAGCCATACGGGCAGGCTGATTGTCAATCCTGGAAGCGACAATGTGGCCATATGGGGTGCACCAACATCTCCCCAAGAGGAGAAAGGACTAGGATTTCATCCAAGGGGAAATCCTTGGTTGGTGGACTCCATTTTTCTCAATGTAAGACCAACGTAGGAAAGGTGACGTTTATTCCGATTAAAATAAATTTTAGACGCATTGACACAACTTGTTTTTTCAATTTTTAAGAGTCGAGAAAAAACAAAAGATGACTCTAGTCGCCTTCGATTTTTAATGAGCTTGAAGTGACAAGTGCTCAGATGGACCTTTTCCTTTAAGGAGTCTGAAAAGGAATGAAAGAGACTACTCTGGAAGTCTAGACAGAGGGATTACCAAACCAATCACAAAACTGTAGAATACTTTTTACGGTACGGCAGTCAATCTTCCCAAACGCTGTGTTCAGTGCATTGCGATCAATAGGGTGTCAGACATGGCTTCCTATGGATAAAGGATATAGCCTATTGTGGTCTCCCAATATATACTCGACAGTATGTGGGAGCACAAGTTTGTACTGGCACTTGTCGTCTCAAAGTGGAGGAATCACCCAACCAGCAATGAAAGCAACAGTTACCAGGCTTTACGACGCCGGAATACGTCTCTAGCTTAGACTTCTAAATGTTGTGCATTAGGTTCCAAAGCATTTTTAGATTCATTAAATTTATTTTACAGTTTATCTTGTTTAAGAAATTTTCCTTTCAGGTTCATCGCGTGATGTAGATATACAATTCCTAAAATGCAATCTAAGATGATAAACAATCATTTAATCTTCTTTTTGCAATGAAAATCCTAGCTACTAAAGAAAGAGAGATGATATTCTTTCAACATAGAGCAAAGAGAACGCACTATATGCACTATCCTAAATCAAACCAACAAACAGTCGAAATGCAAATGCACATGCATGTATTTGTTTTCAGCCTTCTTAATGTGTGAATGATAAAAAGAAAGCTAAGCGCAAATCTGAATTATATTTCAAAGCGACATTACTAACAAGCTTCTTTTCAAGACAAAATGAAGACAATGACGACACTTTGCAATTTGGAATTGAAAACTTGCTTTTGACACTTGAAAAACTACTAATTCAAATCAAATACAAGAGTAACAGTGTAATCGACTATCAAGAAAAATTGGATTCTCTTCTATGACCGAAAATGACACTTGCGACACTTCCAAATCAAGAAACGACAGTTCAATTACGCTACTTCTTTGTAAAAGAGAATTGAAAATGGCTCACAATACATAAAAACATTTACAGTTCTTTGCACAATGGAGACGAAATAATGGAAAGGAAGGGGGTTTACACAGAGGTATACTGACTACAGACAGCAAAACTCCTGAATAGAGCTGGAAAAAGTGAAGAAAAACCAAAGTCTAGAGGCAAAATTAACCTTCTCTGACCATCACACCTATTATATAGGGATTCCAGTATGCATCCCACCTACTGCACATGGGAAGTGTGATGCATACTGATATCCTTGAAGAGAGGGTGTGATGGTACAGTGTGAGACTTTTGATCCAGTTCTTATCACAGTTTGCAGCACAGTTTAGGGATTTAGGCCGAGAAAGTGATAATCAGTAAATAAATCACAGGGGTAGATCTAAGAAGGTTACTAGAGCCACCACAAGGGCAATTAGGATGTTTACAAATCAATTTTTCAGTTTATAAACAAAACCCGGAGATAGACTGAAGCAACATTGATCTACTTTGCACTTGCATAGCAAATGCAGTTCGAAGGCTAGCTGGCTTGACTTCAGGCTCTGTCTGTAAGTTTATAAAACGAAAAAATATAGAAAAGTAAACAAGCTATTCGGTCCCCAGCGGATTCGCCATTTTGTTATCGGGAAATCTAGTGTCTATGTAGAGCTGCTAGTCCCACTAAGACTAGTAGCTATCTTAGAAACAAGCAAACTAAAACTACTTTCATTTTCCTTTATGAGAAGTAGATAAGAGGGGAACAAAGGAGACCAACCTCTGTCTTGCACTTGGTTCCTTGCTTGATTCCTCTCCCTTCTGATAGATCTTTGCCACTCGCTTCCTCCTCTACCCAGCTTCAAAGAGCACCTGTGGAATCAAAGCAGCATAACACTATCTAAGAATAGAGATCTACTATCACAAACAATATAGGACCAGATATATATTGACCACACAAATTCATATATCATCAATCAAACAAGAATGTGGAGGAAAACTTGAATAGATTTATTAATATAAAGAATAGCAAAGAGGATTACAACCAATTGTTCTGACCCAGCGTCATCCTCTCAGCAAGAAAGCCCTTCTTCACCTCATGAAAAGCTTAGATCACCCAACACTATGATGTTACACCAAGAAACCAGCAACACTTCCTTACAAGATACAAAATTCCAGCCTCTGGATCTCTGGGATGAGGGATCCATATATAGATGATTGCAGGGAGGTGAGTCAACTTCTGAGATTTGATTAGTGTCCTCTCTCTGATAGTTCTTGATTCCACTTGGAGATTGATGATCTCTTACTCATCCCTGGGCAAATTCAGAGAGGCAAGTGTCATAGGAGAAGTTTCTGGAAGATTCCATGTCAAACCACCTTGCAAACTGTCTCTGCCATTTGTCCACTCTCACTCATCGCACCCTGCAGAAGAGCTATCCAGTATGCATCGCACCTTTTACTCTGGGCAGGTGGGATGCATCGCACCTTCTGCACTGGGCAGTCTGTATGGTCTAGATTTGACTAGTTCTGAGCAGTTTTCTGTGGAGAACTTCTAGGAGATGATGTAATCAGCTGACCTTGTTCCTTCAAGGTGTGAAACAACACTTTTAGGGACTTAGGAGCCCTTGGTTTATGGACATATATGATTAGGGTTTCAGTGCCCAAAAATGTCTATAACAATAGGGACTTTAAAGGATAACATTCAACATGAGGTTCATCTTTGGGAACCTGATTCATTGGAGAAGACATTCAGGTTGGCAAGAAAAGTGGAAAGCAAAATTATGGAAACAAGGAATTATACCCCTCACAACTATAAACATGGAAGTGTTGTTTCTCCTAGCCTTCCACAACCTACAAGGGTGACACCACAACAATTGGAAGAAAAAAGAGAAAAAGGGATTTTTTACAATTGTGATAGCAAATGCACTAAAGGTCATAAGTGTGCTGAGGAGAAATTATTTTACATATATTATGAAGAGGAGGAAGAAAAGAATCAAGAAACATCAAAAGAAGAGGATATACACTAGGAACCAACCCAGAGAAATAAGAAATGAATCCGACCATATCTTGTAAAGCATTGGCATGAATTACCACTCCTCAAACTTTGAAGATAGATGGACATATCAGGAAGAAAAAGGTTCAAGAAGTGAAAGATCACATCGAGAAAGAGAAATGAATCCAACCATATCTTGTAATGCATTGGCCAAAATTACCACTTCTCAAACTATCAAGATAGAAGGACATGTCAGGAAGAAAAATGTTCAAGAAGTGAAAGATCACATCGAGCATCAAGAAATGAATCCGACCATATCTTGTAAAGCATTGGAAGAAATTACCACTCCTCAAACTCTAGAGATAGAAGGACATATCAAGAAGAAAAATGTTCAAACAGTGAAAGATCACATCGAGCATCAACAACAAGTTCTCCAACTTTTAAAGGATAATGCCACTTTGGTGCAGAATCGAATGAAACAATAGGTAGATCAACATTGCAGTGAAAAATGTTTTGATGTAGGTGGTTGGGTATTTTTACGGCTACATCTCAAACAAGCTATTTATAAGAAGGAAATGTTGGCAATACTACATGCACTTAAGAAATGGCGACCTTACCCAATTAGAAGACACTTCAAGGTAAAAATGGATCATGATAGTCTTAAATACTTTTTAGAACAAATATTATCTTTAGAAGAACAGAAAAAATGGGTCACAAATATGTTGGGTTATGACTTTGACATCATCTACAGAAAAGGGAAGTAAACTTTTGTTGCAGATACACTCTCAAGAAAGGATGACGATGTGGAAGCATTGTTTTGTGCTATTTCTATTATCCAACGAGATTGGATAAATGAAGCAAGGGATGAATGGAAGAAGGATGAAGAAGCGTGGCCTCTCATTCAAAAGTTGCAGAAGATGCCAATTCAAACAATATTGCCAGAACTTGAAGAGGAATGGAAAATCATATTGGAACCTGGAGCAATCACAGAAACAAGAACTCAATAGCTACGAAATCAATCAATTTTAGAGTATCTCATCAAGTGGAAGAACTTACCCGCTGAAGATTCCAAATGGGAGGACAAGAATTTTATACAGAAGCATCAAGAACTACTTAAGCATTGAGGACAACACTTTTTGAAGAAGGGCATGTTAGGCCCCTATACTACTAGTGTAACTTCTTATTGTTATTAGTACAACCCCCTTATTATATTGTTGTACCCATGCAGTCCCCATATTGTTACTATTGTGGCCCATAGAAGCCCACTATTGTTATTATTGTGCCCTTACATTATTATTGTTATGTCGGCTCTAATTATATTATGACCCCTTAGACTCCTATATATAGAAAGGAGGTCTTGTCATTTGTATCATATAAGAATTGTTCATTTGTGTAATGTAAAGGAGGTTGCCCCCTAGAAGAGGCTTATTTCTAAGGTGTCGATCTATCTTTTCTATCTTTTTGTTAGCTAGTTCCATAACACAGGAGGCGTGCGATCACGATGACGGGGTTAGGACCGATTGCCCCGAATTGATCAGTCTGATGCCTTGCTTTGGACCGCATATTTCTAAGCATAGTGACTAGGGTAGCGCATTGCAAATGGTGCAATGCGCGATGCCGACCGTACCAATATAAGGTGGGGATTCTCCAGGAACCATGATGGATGACAGGATGGAACTCTACATAGGTTGTGCGACGACCTGACTAGCCAAGGGAAGGATAGTCTTAGCACTCCAGGCAGTTGGAAGGGAGCGCGGGACTATAAACTATTCTGCCCGGGAGCTGCGTGATATTGGAGATGCGCGTAGAAGAAGAGAGTCACAAGGTCCGTGACCACGCATGGGGGGTTGTGCTGCCACGCGAGTTAGTTAGAAAGTGACCATTGAAGTCACTATTCATGACGGGATGCTCAACTTGAGGCCAAATGGAGTGGGCGGTAGGCACTTAAGATGCAATTTATGGGAAAGATTTGGGAAAATCTGCTGCCAAGAAAGAATTAATGAACCGGAATTTGGGGGAATGATCAAATTCGAATTCAAAAAGTGTTATAAAATAAAAATGGCTTCCCAGCAAACAACACTTGGTCATTTGCAAATTGAGTGATTGAGTAGAGCCCTGAGTATTGTGAGCTGAGAATTGATTGAGCCCTTGAATTCGCGAGTGACAGATTGCAGCACAGCTATAATGACAAGAACTAAGGATGGTATGGGAATAGAAGAGGTAACCACCAGCGAGGCTGCGTAGGCCCTAACTATGGAGGATGTTCCAAAAGGTGTCAGGGTTGTGGCAGAGATCCCCAAATCACCGCGTATGCCAAGACCCAAGAAGGATAAACAAGCAGTAGCTCCCGTAAGCGTGTCCCCACGGAACCTGTTGCGCAGCAAACTATCGATGGAAAAGAAGGGGAACACTATCACGATAGAAACAGATGAGGAAGAAGAAGATATAGAGGCCCTTATCACTACAGACGAAGAAGACGAAGGCAGGGAGGTGGATATTCAACCTATGCACTCTACGACAAAATTGCCCACCTATGTCCCCCCACGAAAAGGGAAGGCCAAAGTGCCCAAGGACCTGGATGAAACCAAGAGTTCCCTCCAAACCCCGCTCCTCCTAGATGGCATTATGTTTGAAGGCACGCACCTGGGCCACGTGCTGACCATGAAATTTAAAGATTGGGACCTTGCTAACTGCAAGAAGTTCCCCCACCTTGAGACTAGAACTCTCATGAAGTAGAACACCGCGAGGGTGGTGACAACATTAGAGCCACGAAAGTGGTTGCACAGTGTGGAAAAGGCCAGGCTGCTGAACTTACTATGGGTACCACATTTCCACGACACACGAATAACCATTTTTGTCATCAGGCAGCTCCTCTGCCTAGTGCAGGATGGGTATTTATGGCAGGAGGAGCCCATACAAAGGAAAGGACCCCGCGACCATATCGGAAGGAAAGGTTAGTGATTTGGCCGTTGCGGAGGGCATGAAGATGAAGTACAAGATGGAGAAGAAGAAGATGGGTTACACCATCTCCAGCATCAAGGAAAAAGCAGTAAGCGTGGCAACCCAAATCTTGGCAGGCAAAGTTATAAGGAAGTGCCACATCGATGAGGTACTGGCGCCAATGGTCGCACTGGCCGAGCAGTGCACAAAGGGGGTCTAGTTTAACTGGTCTGAATTCGTCTGCACGAAATTCTTAGAGAATTGTCATGAAGCCCAAGAGGAGGGTAAAACTTTCCACTATGCATGGTTGTTGCTATCCATAGTGCTCATAGCAGGAGAATTGTTGGAGGACAGTCAATTCCCCATAATTGACAGAGAATTACCAGAGGCAACGAAGTATGCTTCACTCTGGGCCATGAAGGATGCTATTAGGATACATGACATAAAGATCTGTTGGGTGCTCATGGAGATGAACATCTGAATGTGGATCAACCTGAAGCCGCGCTTGTCGCCCACGGTGTACAATAGTCTGTAGAGTTTTGCAGAATTTAAGGCAGACATGCACAATGTATATATCAGGGTGCGAAAGGATTCGACGAAGCAGTGGTCAAAGCTACCCTTTGTAGCCATTGACGATACCATTTTCACTCTCTTGGAGGCATGGCCTTCAGAATGGTGAGCCCCAGATCTTGTTGAACTCGAGAGGGCGGAAACACAGAAGAGGAAAGAGAATGCCAAGCTGCGCATCGCATAGTTGGCCGAGAAAAGGCGGAAGGAAACAACAGTAGTCAAGGTGCGGGCAATGCGAGAAGCAGCACAGAAGGCAGCTGAGTAGGAAAAGGCTGTAGTAGCAGCAGTAGCACAGGAAGCAGCCATGAAGGCAGGTGAGGTCCAAGCAATGCCTTCGTAAGGGCAGATAGCTGAGGAAGAAAAAACAGAAGAAGGAGGCGTGGTCCCAAGGACTGCGTCCACACAGTTGAAGAGTCAACACCCAGTAGAGCGAACAGGATCAAGGAAGAAGGTCACGGCCTCAAAATTGTCCATTGACTTGATCACCCTAACCGAGGGTAATCTACATGACATTGGCGAGATAGTGCGCGATGTCACCAATGAGGCTCTTCACGATTTCATGCAAGAGCACTAGAATGTGTTGGGGGCCCTCAGAGCATAGTTGCAGGAGTTATAGGTGTGCCCCCCTCAAGTTGGTACCCTCTCAACCAACCTCACAATAGGATCTTTGACATTAGAGTAGATATTTCACGCATAGACGGCGAACACAATAGTGTTGTCGGAAGGGGCTCTAGTGACATCAAATGAGACTGACAGGTTTTCATTCAGCATGATGAAAGGTCTCGGTGTCAATCTAGCTACCCTGCCGCACAAGACACTATATTTATTGTAGGATGGGATAACATTAGAGTTGCGTGCTAGAGAGAGCTGCGCGATCCAAGTCCTCAGCAAGAAAAAGATAAATATAAACAACTCATCTTGCAGCGCGACGAATTGGTGTCACAAAATCAACAGTTGGTGTAGGTGGTAGACGACGCTTGCCGAAGCATCCCAAAGCTAGCCATCCCAGTAGATCTACTAGTGAAGGTGCAGATCCACAGGTTAGCAAGAGGAGTATGCAAGGCTAGGGAAGAAACAACAAAGGTTTAGCTAGAGTTGAATCTTCAGATTGTTGAGCTACGATTAAAGGCGCAGCCATCCACTCTCCTGGAAGTTAGAGAATAGCACGCTAGCGCTATCACAACGAGATTGGAGGAAATCGAAGGTGCAATGAAAGACTGCACCAGCATGTTGGAAGAAGCACTTGAGGTCCTCACAACTCTGCAGGAGGACCCCAACATCCAACACTTAGAGATAGAGGTGCGAGAACTCCAACAACAGTATGACAGTGTTCAAGGAACTGCATAGATAATGGTCCTCATCCAGTGGCTTGCGACGATGCAGCAGGCTAAGGCACCAAAGGAGTAGGTGGATGTGGCATGACATAATGAGGCAGTTCTAAAAGTGCGCGTCTAGCCTTAGATTGATGAGGCCTTCACTATCACGGAAGACATCGAAGGAAAGCTTGTGCACATGTAGGGGATGCACACATTGATGCAGAGAAGCACCCCAGACACAAAGGTCTCGAAACAACGCATGCAGTAGATCCAACAAGCAACAACTTAGTGCGTTGATGACCTCTGCGCAGTTCGAGAACAGTTGAAGGGACTCCGTGCAAAGATCAGTGACTCAAGGGAGAGTCATGATGTTTGTGTTGGGGGCCTATTGGGCATGGAATCCCCCAAGGCATGTTTTGGGGCTCAAAGCCCAAGTTTTGACCCAATATTGTTGTAAAGACTGCATGAATTGTGGGCGCAGAGCACGAAATGCATGATAGAGTCACAGGGTTGTCCGCCCTAGTTTTGTAATGTAATGTCGGTTGGATAGACCTACCCATGGTTTGCGGACCATGGAATTGTATAAATAGAGCGAGGCTCTAAGTGTAAAGGGAGAGAGAATAATAGAGCAAGAGAGACAAGAAGAGTCTAAGGGACTAAGTGAAGTGTGTCTTTAGGTCGTAGGGTAGGAAAAGGCTCTGCAGTTGAGTGCAAAGAGGCCTAGTAGTCTGTAGCTGAGTGCGTGAACCCTTGTAGCTGGGTACGTAGGGTAGAGTCGAGTTTGTAACCCAAGAAGGGATTAATAAAAAGAATTTTGTTATCAATTTGTGTTTTTGTTCTTGTGTTAATGCATGTTTGATATAAATTGAAAATATATTATTTATTTACTGTGCACACCTGTATGAATGATTTATGTTGTTAAGTATAACTTAAAAGCATGCAAGTAGGCTAAAATAATCAACTAACATCGAAATACTAGTAAGGACTTGGGTAATAATAGAGTTTGGCCCCCGAGTAGGGTTGCGTGAAGGCAATATCTCAGGTTGTGGGGTACAATAAAGTGCGTGTAGCGATGTGCACGCAGAGTCGAACTGCAGACCACTTGAACTCATCAGACATCTCCAGGGTCTGGAAACCTAGTTCTATCACCCTCCCATACTACTTCAGGTCAGACCTCAGTCCGCGCTCCACGGACTATTGTCGAAAGGGCTAGTAGTACTGGGATTTGTTTGGCTAACTTAACTCTGAACCTGGGTCAGGCCCCAATAAGCCAACACAACACGTGTCAAACAAAAACTTCGAAGTCGTGGCAGCCGTGCAGTCTTTGATCGACTACACTTCTGCCTAATGAGTTAGGTACTCTGTCACGGTGATAATGTACTGCGTGCTCATTTTTCCCTGAGGTTTGATAGGTCCTACAAAATTGATTGCCCACTTTTCGAAGGGCTACAACATCATTTGTGGATTCAAAGGCATCTCGTTCCTCCATGGTGGTTTACCTATCCCTTGACATATATCATAGGCCTTACAGTGTGCTTTTGAATCTTGATGAAGGGTTGGCCACCACAACCCTGCGCAGAGAATCTTTTTCAAGGTTGCTTGTCCTGCATAGTTTCCTCCTACAGCACCCCCATGCGCTTCCACAAGGATCTGACTTCATTCAAATTTAGGTATGTACCTTCACAGTATCTCATCATTTCCCATTTTGTATAGGTGCCCTGCGATGACAGAAAAATCAGTCGCGCACACCACCAGTTCCTTCTTCTGCTGGACGGAGTATTCCTTCAACGCAGTCCCCGTTGTTAGAAAGTGGATTATATCTTCAAAGTGTTCATCCGCTATGCGCATAGGAAAGAGCTATGCGTTAGGTAATCCTTCCTCCAAACTAGTAGGTTCCTCTCCTGTCTTAATACGCAACAAGTGATCCAGTCCTACGTTTAGGCATCCATGCTTTACCACGACCTCAAATTCATATTCTTGGAACAATAAGAGCCACCTGCATATGCGCCCCCCCAACACAGGCTTGTTGACCAAGTATTTTAACGCGGAATGGTCTATATACATCTTGAAATGTCCCCCTAGCAAATAGTGCCGGTATTTTTGGAGCGCGTACACCATAGGCAAACCCTCGCATTCGGTTGTGGAATAGTTCCTTTCTACTTTAGACAACCTGCAACTCGCGAACGTGATAGGGTGATCCAAGCCTTCTCCACCCTCTTGTGTTAGCACTACTCCCAGAGCTATACATGATGCGTCAACATGGACATGAAGCTCCACATCCCATTTTGGAAATACCAGGATTGGGGCGAAGGCCAATTTCTCTTTTAGTACATCCAAGCTCTTCACGCAATCATCATTCCAGTAGAACGTGACATCCTTTTTCAATATTTTCTCCATTGGTGCAATGATTTAGGCATAGCTTTTGATTAAATTCATGTAGTACCTCGTATGTCCCAGGGTAGCGTGCAACTATTTAACACTTTTCAGTGCTTCCAAATTCAGAATTACTGCAATCTTCACGGGGTCTACCATTAGTCCCTATTTGCAGACCACATGTCCCAACAGGTTCCCAAAGGGAATGAGGAACGTACACTTTTTGAGGTTCATCATGATTTGGTGTCATCAGCAAGTATCCATCATCAAGCGTAAGCTCACTACATGGTGCTTAACCAATCTGAATACAATCCAATCAGCCAAATAGACCTCCAGGAATTTGTGGATATATTCTTTGAATGCTACAACAACTATGCGCGAAAAGATGGCCGATGTGTTCTTTAACCCAAATGGCATAACGGTGTATTGAAAGTAGCCCACTCAGTCACGAAGGTGGTCTTGCTCATGTCTTCGAGTGCGATTTTGATATGGTGGTACCCTGAGAACACATCAGTAAAAGAATATGCTTTTTGCTTGCCAACATTTTCCAATACTTCATCTGTGAATAGAGTCAGGAATGGGTTGTGCACACAGGCATCATTATATTTCCTGAGGTCCATGCATATTCTTATCTTTCCCTTCTACTTCTTCTCCTGCACTACCATAGGGCTTACCTAGTCAGATTCTTCCACTGGCTCAATGATTCCAGCTGCGAGCATTTTGTCTAGTTCTACGCAGACCTTTTCCTTGTACTTCGGATTCAAGCAGTAAGGCCTCTATTTAACCAGCTTCACGTCGGGTTTTAGGGTGATCTTCATCATCCCTAAATCACCAACGATCCCCTTTAAGTCCATGATCTTCGTTAGGAATAAGTCTTGGTACTCACGAAGTAACTTAGTGACCTTATCCACTGTCGTGTCATCCTAGTAGTCGCTGAGCATTGCATACTTCATTTCGGCATCCGTACCAATGTTTACCTACTTTGTCTTTACCGATGCGGTTATGTCAGGGTCTTCAATCAATGGCCCTTCAACCTCGTGATAGCCTTCAGTTTCTAGAATGTTAACTTTTCATGGATCTTCGTTATCTTCTTCAATATTTACGTTGTAACACTCTAGTGCATAGCTCAGCCAGGTCGCCCACTCAGGCTGAAGAACTTCCATTGGATCCTGGGGTATTTTAAAGCTAGATGCTTTTGCTACTTGTAGCGCATCATCAACAATATCCCACCAACGATCCTCAAACATGAAAGTTAATAGGAATCCTTCATGCAAGATATCCCATTCGTTCGTGCCATGGCAGAGCTCTGTCTCTATATACCAATTCATGGGTATAATATCCAAGGTATGATAGAAGAGGTGCACCCACTTAGGTTGTGGCTCTTCCACATAGACCTTTGTCCATTTACGAGGTGTGCATGTGGATTATCCCATCTGTCATACTTGTCTCTTAACCGCATCTGAGGCTTCCCAAACCACATGTGCATCATCATTCTGCATTCACGCCAGTCCTCAAAACTTCTTTGGTGTGTACCCCACCACCTTGCAAGCGTAGCTCATAGTACCCATTTCAGAGCGTCGAAGCGTTGTTGTTCCGATACTTCTCTTTCAAATCTGTTTAGGAAGTTATCCACCTTGCTTAATCCATCATATGTAGGTAGTGATCTCATCATCATGTTACAGTTGAGTGTGGTTACCTCATGTAACCGGTTCTGCCATTGTTCTATCTCCTTGTCAGAATCTGATGTGCATGAGCTTTCGCGCTCCCATGAGATTCAGCCATCCGCGATTGAATTTACCCAGTCTTTCTCCCGCACGGTTATCTTGTAGACGTAATCTAGATCATCGTTTTTGCCGTAGTCGCACACTGGCTCTGTGTAGCATGATCCTTCTACAGGGTCTAAAGGTACCACTATGCGCTGAGACTTTTTCTAAAAAATAATCTTGTGCTTCTTCAGATTTATCACTCCATTCATGTCAGTGGCCCAATCTATTCCCAATAGCATGGGGTAGGGATTACTTTCATCAACAATCTCTATCACTTCGAAATCTGCCAGTGCACTTGCTCCTTTGATATCTACTATGATTCCCTGTAATCTCCCCATAGGTAGGATCTTTTTCTAGTTTGCCATTTGCAGTTGGATAGGAGACCATTGCAGCGCAGGCCTACCCATGTGATCCCATGTCTGCTTTGGCAGGAAGTTTGTGTCCAATCCTAGATCTAGAATCACTTGGTCCATCTCATATTCCCTAGTCTGCGTGGTCAATATCCTCTCCCTTCCTGTTCATGTCGTGTGCTTCCTGAGCTTTCAGACTACGCGCGGTTCTGTTGGCGTGGTCCCGGTGCATCTAGTTATGAGTTCTTGCAGCCCATTTATAGCCTTGCTGTTGCGCAACAACTTCATGCATGTCTCCAAGAACGTAGTGAGCATCGATGGGTCCATTTTTGGCTCTAGTTTGTCTTTACTTCCTGAAGTAGAGGCATCAACAAAGCTCCTCTTAGCTTCCATGAAGGTCTCCTTAGCGTGCTCCAAATCAAATTCTGGTTCCTTCATTGGAGCCTTATGAACCCAGATACTTTTTTTAGGCTGCTTGCCTTTTTCATCCTCTGTCTTAAGTCCACTCTGGAGCACAATATTTACATTAGGGTCTTCCTCGTGTGGCTTAGACCTCATCATTTGTAGGCTTTGATTCGAGGGAGGTTGGAGTACTCCTTTATCGTGCAACCTTGCTAGTGTGGGAAAATCCCCTATCTCATGATCAAACAATGTATAATACAAGCATGATGGTCACATTGGATTTGCACAATCACGGGCATAATGCCCTAGCCCTCTGAAATTGTAACATATCAGCTGTCCACAATCTCTTCCTGGTCCCCCTCCACCTTGGCCTCATCCACACCCCTAAAATCTGGTGCGCGCCATTCCTGCACTTTGATCAAGGTGTTGGGTGTGGAGCTTGATTATCTTCTATATTCAAAGGTATCGCCACATAGGACCCCAGTTCGAAATGCCACCCGTAAAATATTCACTGCAGGGGGGGTCCAAGGGGGGGCAGCTACGACCTTTGGGAGCCCCCCACTAGTGGGGGGTTTCGAGGGCAGCGCCCCCGAAGCTAAAAATAGCTGTAAAATTGCCTTGTAAAAGTATAGTAATTTCTAGTCAATCTGGGTCGTTCATTAGGCGGATGATCTGACGGTAGAACTTATGTTTGGTTTAGGGTTTTTTGCCCTAGAAGGCAACCCCTCTCTTTGTATGAGGGTATTGTATTTGAGGCTGTGTGATAGATGTGTATTCTGTGAGCGAGAAACAGAGAGGTGAGACTGTGAGAGAAAACAGGGGATATTACAGCGGATTTGATGTAGGTTGTGTCTCTTCATTTTGCTGGATAATAGAAAGGAAGGACTGGTCATTCAGGGTGGACGTAGCTCAAACTGGGTGAACCACGTATATTTGTGTCTCTCTTGTTTTGTGCGTTTTCTATGTTTATATTTCTGCAATATTTTATGTGTTCCATTGCTCCGTAATATATAATTTTATAACACAAGGGGCCATGTTTCGGCCTGAACTCTGTAGGTAGGAGTTTGATCCATCATCAACTCATAACTTCTACAGGTGCACTCATCAATTGATCTACAGCAATTACAGAACAACTGCAGTGAATTTTGTGTATACTTCTGTAATAGATGGCAGTTATCTATAACATTCTTTCCTCCTATCTGACAAATCACCCACCATAGGGAAGGTGTCGCGCTCGGTCCTACTTGTGCCTCCAATATTAATGGCATTTGCCCTCCTCCTACAAGGTAATTCATGAATACTAGGTAGTGGTCCTTGTCGTGCCCCTGGCCCTTGCATTTTACACACCATACCTCATCACGCATCTCTAGGCGGGATGTCCTATCTTGTTTCAAACTCTTCATCTCAAGGCATAAGTTTTTCAACTGCACATGAATATGCTGAACTCCTAGGTTGGGATTTTGCAATGGGGTCTCGTGCAATCTCATCGCGACCTCCAAGGCTTCAGCCTGAGTGGTTAGCCTTTGTTGTGATAGCACATTCCGTAGATGTGGCGTTAACTATGCTACAAACCATTCGCGATGATGCCAATCTATTAACGTCATGTTAGCTTCACGAATTTTGCACTTCAATCTTTGATACAACTCCTAAGGGGTCTCGCATGGTAGCATTGTGATTTCCTTGAACCCAATGATCGACAGTGCCTCTGACTTTGGCCTGTTAAATTCTTTGTTTAGCGCAGCTTGGATATCCGCGATCCCCGCATTCAGATTTTCATTGGAATTTTTAATGTACCAGGCCAGTGTGCAATCCTGCAGAGTGCTTACCAACATTACCTTCTTTATATTGTCATCCGTGACTCCTTGTGCTTCGCATACAGCTTTTATCACGAACCAAAACTGGTACGGATCTTCATTCCCTACTCCCTTGAACACTGGTAGCTTTATCACACTTGCCATACTGCTTCACGGTGGTGGCAGAGGTGGTATGGGTGAAGACGGGGGTGAAGATAGTGAAACTGGCGGTGGTGTGGGTGGGGGTGGTATGCACAGAATTCTCTGCCTTATCAGATTGATCACACTTCTTGGCAAGACCTTTGCGAGCTCTTCTTCGCCCCCTCACAGAGGTGAAATCAAGGGGCTAGTTTCTAGTTCTGTGCTACCTTCGTTTCTATAGATTCTCCCACTTCATGTAGCCCAAAACATCAATTTATTCGCATAACCCATTTTTCACACAGTAGCATTTTAATCCAAGTGTTCAAAGATTTAACGTACTTACCTCGCGGTCCTTTGAGGAAGCGTCATTCTGCCTCGCTATAACTGACTGAAGTATCTACCGTGAATTTGGTGATGAATCCTCCTATGATTCGATCAAGCTAGTGATTGACAGCATGCGCGATCTTATATTCTGATGCTTCCAGTATTTGCACCAATTCTAGATTCCACACAATAGGTCTATCGAGTTTACACCTTCCTTGGCTATCTTCTAGCTTCGTGATCCACTTGTATAACTTAGTGGGGAAGGATGCGAAGAAAATTTCATGGATCTCTGAATATAAGTTGCAGTCTAACCCCTCTTCCTTTGGTAGTCGCAGATTCCTATTTTCCTATGCTTCGAACTCGTGAATCTTCTTGTCCAACCAATCTTCAATTCCTTTCTTTATCGGATTCCAGTGATACGACATCAGACATCTCTATGCAGATCCTGGTCTCGACAACGGAACCATTTGTTGGCTTGTTTGGGCCTAACCCAGGTTCAGAGTTAATTAGTCAAACAAATCCCTATACTACTGGTCCTTTCGGCAATAGTCTGCACAGCGCGGACTGAGGTCTCACCTGAAGTAGTATTGGAGGGTGCTAGAACTAGGTTTCGCACCCTTGAGATGTCTGAGAGGTTCGACTAGTCCAACTATTTGTCCCTGCGTGCAGGTCACTTCACACACTTCACACAGCCCTAACCAGGGGCTGTGGAGCTTTTGCGTTGCCAGATCAGCACTCTATGCTATTACCCGAGATCTTACTTATCTTCTTATACCAGTTAATTACCTTCGCATACTTGGATTTCTTACGTTATATTTATTTACACAAAACATTCATATGAGTTTGCACAACAAATAAACATTATACTTGCAAATTATACCTAATCATACATTAAAATGGGAAAAGATACACAAAAATATGGTAAACTTCTCTTTATTGATTCTTCCAATGGTTATAGACTCGACCTGCCCTGTTCACTCAGTAGCAGGGGTCCACGCACTCAGCTACAGACTACCAGGCCTTTGCACACTCAGCTGCAGAGCCTTCTCCTACTCTACAACCCATAGACACACTTTACACTTCAACCCGATCACTTAGACTTCTCATACTTTTTCTTCTATTAGTTATGCTATGCTATATTCTACACTTAGAGCCTTGCTCTATTTATACAATCCCATGGTCTGTGTACCATGAGTAGGTCTATTAAGTCAACATTACTTCATAAAAATGAGGGCAGACAACCCTGTGACTCTATTATGATTTCGCACTCCACACCCACAATTCGCGGAGCTTTTACAAAATGATTTGGTCAAAACTTGGGCTTTAAGCCCCAAAACATGCCTTAGGGGGATTCCATGCCCAACACATGTAGTCTTATTGTAATCCCCAAGGCCTCTGCCTGAGTCGTAGTCTTTTGGTGTGACAGTGCAACCCTTAGGTGTGGCAGGAGAGAAGCAACAGATCACTCGTGGTGTTGTCCATATGTTAAGTTCATATTAGCTTCGTAGATTTTACACTTCAATCTTTGATCCAACTCCCAAGGTGTCTCACCTAGTTTCATCGCAATTTCCTTGAACCCCACAATCGACTGCACCTCAGATTTAGGCCTACTGAACTCTTTATTCAGCACGGTCTGAATCTCTACCAACGTAGTGTTTAGGTTATCATTAGAGTACTTGATGTACCAAGTTAGCATGAAATCCTACAAAGCACTAACCAACATTTCCTTCTTCATGTGATCATATATGATGCCCTAAGCTTCCCATATAGCTTTTATAACAAACCAGAACTGGTTCAGGTCCTCATTTCCCAAGCCCTTAAATAATAGTAGCTTCACTGAATTCGCCATGTTGAACTGTGGTGGAGGTGGTAGTGGTGTGGGCGAAGTCACAGGTGACGATGGTGAAGGTGGAGGTGGTGTGGGTGGAGGCGGTAGTTGTGGGAACCCTTGTTTTATCAACTAAACTGCACTTCACAAAGAAGCCTATGTTACTCCTTCTTCGTCACTGAAAGGAGGTGAAATCAATAGGCTATATTCAGGACCCTTTCTTCCTTCGTTCTTGTAAGTATTTCCAGTTCGCATAGCTTTGAACATCAAGGTAGATGCATAACCCGTTTTTTGCACAATAACATCTTGATCCAGGTATTTAAAGACTTAAAGTACTTACCTCGCAGACCTTTGAAAAAGCACCACTCTACCTCGTTGTAACTGACTGAGGTATCAACTGTGAATTCTATCACAAACCCTCCTATGACGATCGAGCCAATGATTGACAACGTGAATGATCTTATCCTTAGAGGCTTCCAGTCTCTATGCTAACTCTAGGGTCCAGATAATAGGACCGCGAGGCTTCCACCTTCCTTGGCTATCCACTAGCTTCACGATCCACTCGTATATCTCAACTAGGAAGGAACAGAAAAACATCTCATTGATTTCTATATACAAGTATTTTTCTATCCACTGTTCCTTTGTGAGTCATGGATTTTTGTTTTCCTGCGCTGTGAATTCATGGATCTTTGTCTCCAACTAGTATTCAACCTCTTTCTTAGTTGGATTCTAGTGATATGACATCACACATCTCTCATGCATATTCCGGTCCCGACAACGAAACCATTTGTTGGCTTCGTGGGCCCTGACCCAAGTTCAACGTTAGTCAGCCAAACAAATCCCTACACTACTGGCCCTTTCGGCATTAGCCCATGGAGTGCGGATGAAAGTCTCACCTGAAGCAGTATGGGGGGATGTTGGAACCAATTTTTCACACCCTGAGATGGTTTTGATGTCGGTTTATACCTCCTACTCCTACCTTCGTGCAGGTGTCCAAGCTTTAGGGCTTATCGTTCTACCTTTTATCCCATCCTTCAGTACCTACGCGAATGTGTACGATTGACCATCGAGCAACAGTAACCAGCGGTCCAGGTATTTTTGCGCTGCTATGAAAATGTATTGTATAGGTTCCCAAGTTATCTCAAGTGTTTACTTATCTTACCAATCAATTACTGTTAGCGTCGCGTAAATTGATATTCTTTCTTGCATTCAATTAACAAATATAATCACCTACATTCATGCATCAAATAAACACTATAAAATAAACTTAGTTCGCAATATAATCAAATGCATTAACAGAGACTAAATACACAATAATTGTAGAATACTTCTCTTTATTGATATCTGTTGGGCATGGAATCCCCCCACAGAATGTTTTGGGGCTCAATGCCCAAGTTTTGGTCAAATAATGTTGTAAGAATTTGCGAATTGTGGGCACGGAGCACGAAATTTATGTTGAGTCATAGGGTTGTCTACCCTAATTTTTGTAATCTAATGTAATGTCATGTTGGCCATTGTATAAATAGAGCGAGGCTCTAAGTTGTAAAGATAATTAGAGATAGATGGAAATCTAGAAGATAGCGAGCATAGAGAAGAAGTCTAAGTGTCTTAGGTCGTAGTAGTAGGAAGAGGCTCTGCGGCTGAGTGTGTAGAGGCCTAATAGAGTCCGCAACTGAGTGTGTAGGGTGGAGTCGAGTCTATAAACCAAAAATAATAATAATAAAGAGAAGTTTCATTCCAAATACTATGTATCTACTTTTGTATTATTTTCTATGCACTTATACTGTTTTTTTTATTGTGCGCACTTATATGAATACTGAACATTGTTAAGTATAATTGGGCTTATACAAATAAGTTAAGTAATCGGATAATATCGGGTTAATAGCAAGGAACTTGGGTAATAACAATGATCATGCCTCGAGTAGGGCTACGCGAAGGCAGCATCGCATGCTGCGAGGTACTGATAGGTGCACGTAGGGTCAAACCGCGGACCACCGAAAAACCATCAGACATCTCTAGGGTGTGGAAACCTTGTTCTAGCACCCTCCCATACTACTTTGGGTGAAACCTCAGTCTTCACTCCGTGGAGTGTTGCCAAAAGGGCCAGTAGTACTGGAATTTGTTTGGCTAAAACATCTCTAAACCTGGGTCAGGCCCATACAAGCCAACAAATGGTTCCATTGCCAAGAACCAGATCTGCATAAGGGATGTCTGATGTCATGTCACTGGAATCCAACAAAGGAAGAAATTGAAGGGTGGTTGGACAAGAAGATTCACGAGTTCGCAGTGCAGGAAAATAGGAATCTGCGAGTATCTAAGGAACAATGGTTGGAGCACTACTTATATATGGAAATCCATGAAATTTTCTTTGAATCCTTTCCTTCTGAGCTGTATGACTGGATTGCGAAGCTAGAAAATAGTCAGGGAAGGTGTAGGCTCAAAAAACCAATTGTGTGGACTACAGAATTAGTACAGAGACTAGAAGCTTCAGGAGATAAGATCACGTGAGCTATGGACCATTAGCTCGACCGAATTATAGGAGGATTTATCACTGAGTTTGCAGTAGATACGACCGTCAGCTACAATGAGGTGGAGCAACACTTCCTCAAAGGACCGCGAGGCAAGTATAT
Source organism: Pinus tabuliformis (assembly GCA_031772625.1). NCBI lineage: Eukaryota > Viridiplantae > Streptophyta > Pinopsida > Pinales > Pinaceae > Pinus > Pinus tabuliformis. The sequence continues at coordinate 1,358,020,973 of CM062807.1, read as the reverse complement.
TAAATTTTTGAACACTTGGATTAAGATGCTATTGTGTGAAAATCAGGTTATACGAATAAATTAATGTTTGGGACTACAAAAAGTGGGAAGATCTATAGAAGCAGAGGTAGTGAAGAATTAGAAACCAATCCCTTAATTTCACCCTTGTGAGAAAGTGAGGAAGAGCTCGTGAAAGTTTCTCTGAGAAGCGTGGTCAGTCTGATAAGGCAAAGAATTCCACGCTTACCACATCCACCTACACCACCACACGTCTCACCCTCCTCACCTCCATCTCCACCCACCCCACCTCTGCCACCACCACAGTTCAGTATGGCAAGTGCGATCAAACTACCAGTATTCAGAGGAGTAGGGAACAAAGATTTAGACCAATTCTGGTTCATGGTAAGGGCGGTATGGGAAGCTCAAGGCGTCGTGGATGACAATATCAAGAAGGCTACGCTGGTAAGCATGTTGCAGGATTTTGCATTAACATGGTACATCAAGCATTCTAATGACCATCCAAATGTATGAATCACAGAAATCTAGACCGCGCTGAACAGGGAATTTAGCAGGCCAAAGTCGGAGACACAATCAACTATCGGGTTTAAGGAGAACGCGATGCTCCCAGATGAGACCCCCTAGGATCTTGACCAAAGACTGAAGAGTATGATTCGCAAATCCAATATGACTTTTATGGATGGATAAAATTGCACATTGTTTGTAGCCTCACTAACACCGCATTTAAGGATGGCGTTGTCACAACAAAAACTTTCCACCCATGCTGAAGCTTTAGAGATGGTAATGAGATTTCATGAGACCCCTATACAAGACCCTGGTCTGGGAGTCTAACAAATCCACACGCAACTACAAAATATGTGTTTGGAGATGCAAAGTTTAAAACAGGACAGGGCACCTCGACCAGAGGCGTGCAAGGAAGTATGGTGCATAAAATGCAAAGGCCAAGGGCATGACAAGGACCATTGTCCAGTGTTTGTGAATTACTTGGTGGGAGGAGGGCCAATGCCGTTAAGACCTGAGGCAAAATCAGGACCAAGCATGGCACCTGCTCTATGGTGTACAATCTGTCAGATAGGAGGAAAACAAACTATAGATAATTGTCATCTATTACAGATGTATATGTAGACGTCCCAACAATTGTTTTCTAATTTCTACAGGTCGTTAGGCCATGATGAATGCACCTGCAGAAGCTACGAACTAATGATGGATCAAACTCTACCTACAGGGTGTAGACCGAAACGCAAGCCCTCGATCAAAATACAGGAATGGCGCATGCTAGATTCCAGGGGTGCAAATGAGGTTGAGATGAAATGGGACCAGGAAAGGGTCGCAGACAACTAATTTGTTACAATTGCAGAGGGCCAGGGCACTATGCCCACGATTATACAAACCCAACAAGTACCTCATGTTTGCACTGTACTCAGTTTGATCATGAGGCAGAAGATTGCCCTACATTGATAGCGAGGCTGCGCGAAAAAGGGGTACTCCATCCTCCTCGGACTCAGAATTTGCAGATGATGAGGTCTGAGCCATGCGAAGAAGACCCGAATGTAAACATAGTGCTTAGGAGTGGTATGACCACTAGCGGTGACAAAGGTAAACAATCAGAAGAAAGTGCATGGGTTTGCAAGGCTCCTACAAAGGAACCCGAATTCGATTTAGAACACGTGAAGGAGACATTCATGGAAGCTAAGAAGAGCTTCACGAAGGCCTCCACTTCAGGTAGTAAGGATCAACTAGAATCGGGGATGGATCCTTCAATGCTCACTACCTTTCTAGAGACATGCATGAAGCTGCTATGCAACAGCAAAGCAGTAAAAGGACTACATGATCTTATCACTAGGTGTGCAGGGTTAGGAGAACCGCACGTGTTTTGGAAACTTGGAAAGCATGCATTGCGCATAGGAAGGGAAATGAGGTTGGTTGCGCAAATCGGTGAGTATGAAATGGATCAGGTAATCCTAGGTCTGGGATCAGACGTGAATGTATTGCCAAAAAAAACATGGGAACACATGGGTAGACCCGTGCTACAATGGTCTCCTATTCAGTTGCGAATGGCAAACCAATAGAAGATCTTTCCCATGGGAATATTGCAAGGGGTAACAATGGATATTGAAGGTGTGAGTGCACAGGCGGATTTTGAAGTGATATAGATTTTCGATGACAGCAATCCCTATCCCATGCTACTAGGAATAGACTAGGCCACTGATATGAAAGGAGTCATAAATCTGAAGAAGTGCAAAATGATGTTTGAGAAAAAGTCACTACGCATAGTAGTACCGCTTCCAGACAAAGGAGCGTGATACACTGAACCAGTGCGCGACGATGATAGTGATGATGATCTCGATTGCATCTACAAGATAGCTGCACGAGAACATGATTGGGTGAATCTGACTACAGATGGAAGGATTTCGTGGGAGTGTGAAATCTCATGCACTTCAAATTCAGACGAAGAAGTAGAGCACTGGCAGAATTGGCTGCACGAAGTAACAATGCTTAATTGCAACATGATGGTTAGATCACTGCATTGCGTGACAACAAAGGTAAGGGATTTGCCTACATATGATGGGTTGATAGCGATGGATGAATTCCTGAAAAAATTTGAAAGTGCAGTACCAGAACAGCAGCAGTTCGATGCTCTGAAATGGGCACTGTGCATGACACCCGCAAGTTGGTGGGGTACACATCAGAGACGTTTTGAGGACTGGCGCGTATGCAAGAGGATGATGCGCCTACAATTTGGAAAACCCTAGCTAAGGATGAAAGCTAGGTAGCGAGGGAAAAACAACTTGTGCGCCCACTTTTCCCAATGGGTACAGACATATGACATGCAACCCACATAAGTGCACACCACTCCCAGAATAGAGAATCCGAACAAAACATAGCAGCAGGAAAGGCGAAGCGCACCAAGTACTATCCATGGAGAAGCATTTGACAGGGTGTGCAAAGTGTTGAACAAGGTTCACCAGGTGAGACACACTGTCTGGAACCTGCACGTACCATCGGTTCGATGGGCCTATAGGACTATGTACAAAATCCTGACCGTGGAAATGATTCCAAGGTTGCGAAATAGAGTAGGGGCGATAATTTTTTATGAGCATGCAAAGAGGAATCCACAAGTAACAACACCTGAAGTTGCGACAATGCACAAAGCCGAGGACGAAGAAATCACACAACTACGTGAGGTAGAACACATAAGGCTTCAGAAAGCCATTTAGCAAGGGAAACTTAGACTTCATGAACTTGAAAAAGACTAGGTACGACTAAGGAAGAAAAGCGTTTTGATGGACACAGAGGTCAAGAGGCTAGAAAACAAGATTAAGCAAGCATGTCTCGTCGATAAACCAAGAATGGTAAGGAAAGGTGTGGATGATCATACCAATGAATTAGAATACTATCACCAAGAATTGATAAGTCTGTTTCCATGGCTAGGACCACATATCACCCAACACAGTAACCACGGGAACGCACTGCATACAGTAGAGCACGTAGTGCCAACTATCACGAGGGCAATTGAGGATTTTCCACGGAATATACTAGAAGGTGAGATGGAGCCTCACACAAGTGGTGTGACCACCTGACTAGCTGTAGGAATAATATTCTCAGCGCTCCAGGCAGTTGAAAGAGAGCACGGGACTATAAAAGAGTTTGCTTGGGAGGTGCACGATAAGGGAGGAGCGTGCAGAGTTAGCATGTCACAAGGTTCTCGCCCACGCACGGAGGGCTACATTTCCACATGGGAAGTGACCGTTGGTGTCACTCCTCATGACGAGATGTCCGATTTGAGGCCAAATGGAGCGGGCGACGGACATTTAAGATAGCAGTTGTGGGCAAGATTTTGGAAAATCTGCCGTCGAGAAAGCATTGATGGCCCAAAATTGGGGGGAACGGTCGAATTTGAATTTAGAAGGTGCTATAAAACTCCAGGGGCTAGCCACAACACAACACTTATTCACTTGAGAATTGAGCGGTTGAACAGAGCACAGAGTGTTGAGCACCGAGTGATATTCAAGCCCCTAAGTTCACGAAAGACCGCATACAGTACAGACAAGATGACAAATACCAGGGTAGGTTTGGGATTTGAAGAAGGAACCACTAGTGAGGCCACGCTGACCCATATGTGTTGTGGGGAAAAGTATCCAACACGGAATGACCCTATCCCACTCTAAGGGTGATAGTTCCTTAGCAACAGTCAAAGCAAAGCTATCTAAGATTACTTCTTTATGACATGCAAAAGAGGAAAGGAAGGGATCCACTTACCGATGTCTTGCGCAAATGGTCGATCCAATCTTCTCTCTTTGTTGCTTGCTCCCAGCTCCTTGTCTTCTCACGGGCCCAGCTACACAAGATCCTGCAAACAAGACGAGAAAAGGAAACTACAAGAAGCATGCATTCATAATTGATTCAAGGATTAGCATAAATCAAATACGCAAGTAAGACAACACATCATTGAAACACATGCGAATAGAAGAACCTCAAATGCTTTATTAATGGAAGAAAGTAAGGTTCAGGCGGTGATACAACCATAAGAGGTCCAATCCAGCATCACCTTCCCGACGGAAAGAAATCTCCTCTTCACCTCCCTCAAGCAATCACCCAATACTCTCAACTGTAAACCAACAGCAATTCTTTGCACAAAATTCCGGCCTTCTAGATCCCATGGGATGAGATCCTTATATAGAGTTTTGGAGTGAAGATAAGTCAGCTTGATGTGTGACTTGTTGTCCTCTTCAACTCCAGTTGTTCTTCAGTCCTTGAGTCCACTCGGAGTTTCTACCTTCCACTTGGAGTTTTAGAACCTCTTTACTCATCATTAGGCGAATCTTCTGATCCAAGTGTCATTTTGGAAGCTTCCTGGGCACTGGCACATTGAGAAAAGATTCCTCCACATGTCAAAGTACGCCCAGCGCAGGTAGCCTTTGTTGCACTTGCTATGCAGCGCAGGTACACCATAGAGCTTTTGACATTCAGCGCAGGTGCTCAGGGGAGCAGTTGACATGATCCAAAATTGACCTATTTTTGAGTGTTTTTCAGTGGAGAACTGATTTGCAGTGCTGTGGTTTGCTGACCTTGTTCCTCTAAGGGTAAGAACAACATGTTTAGGGACTTTGGATCCCTCAGATTATTGACATTTCATGCTCCATGTTGTAAGGCACAAAAATGTCTATAACAATATGGTACATGATGTTCCTGAAGGTACTGGGGTTGCGGGAGAAATCCCTAAATCATCTCGGACATGGAGACCAAAAAGAGATAAGTAGGCAATGGGACCAGTCCGCATGTCCCCGAGGAATCCATGGTTCGGTAAGCTATCAATGGAGGAAAAGGGCAAGGTTTTCACCATTGAGACAGATGAAGAGGAGGAGGACTTATAGGCTCTGATTACCGAGGTAGAGGAAGAAGAAGACGTGGAGGTGAACATCCAACCGATGCACTCTGTAGCAAAATTTCTCGAGTATGTCCCTTCATGAAAAGGGAAAGATAAGGTACCAAAGGATCTAAATCCAAAGAAGAGTGCACTCCAGACCCCGCTCCTCCCCAATGGAATTACCTTTCAGGGTTCGCTCCTAGGATGGGTGCCTACTCTGAAATTTGAAGACTGGGACCTTGCGGACAGCGAGAAGTTCCCACACTTAGAGATGAAGAGCCTAATGAAACAAAATACGGAGGGGCTAGTGATCACATTACTACTGTGAAAATGGCTACGTGGTGTGGAGAAGGTGGGGTTGCTTCATCTGCTGTGGATACCACACTTTCACTGCATGCCCATTGCCATTTTCATCATCAGGCAGCTACTTTGCATGGTGCATGATGCGTACTTATGGTTGGAGGATCCTATTAGCATCACGACGGATCTCATCCACAGAATTTCTCATCTTCCTTGTAAGGGAAAGGATCCTGTGTCGATAGCAGGAAAAAGCGGCGATTTTTCTCTCATGGAAGCCATGAATAAAAAATATAAGCCCGGGAAGAAAAAGAGGTGTTACGCCATCAGCAGTATCAAGGATAAAGGGGTGCACATAGCCACCCAAATCTTGGCCTGTAAAGTAATGAGAAAATGTTGTGGCAATGAGGTACCAGTGTTGGTAGTTACGTTGGCCGAATAGTGTGCGGAAGGGGTCTAGTTTAACTAGGCCGAGTTCCTCTGCGAAGAATTTTTGCTCAACTACAAGGAGGCCCGGGAGTAGGGTAAGACCTTCCACTATGCGTGATTACTTTTTTCCATCTTGCTAGTAGCTGGATAACTGTCGAAGGACAGTCAGTTCCCAAGCATTGAGTGTGACATACTAGAGGCCGCGAAGTATGCTTCGCTCTGGGCTTCCAAGGACACTAAGCGGATTTGCGATACAAATATTTTTTAGGTGCTCATGGAGGCGAGCATCCAGATGTGGATTAATAGGAGGCTGTGCCTTCCCCCAGTGCACAACAATCTGTAGAGTTTTGAAAACTTTAAGGAAGACATGCACAATATTTACATTAGGCTGCGAAAGGATCTGGTGCAACAGTGGAAAAAGCTCCCATTCTGTTGGCTTGATGGGGCCTGACCCAGGTTCAAAAGTGTTTTAGCCAAACAAATCCCGCTCTACCAGCCCTTTCACCAATAGTCCACAGAGCGCGGGCTGAAGTCTCACCCAAGGTAGTAGGGGAGGGTGTTGGAACCAGGTTTCCACACCCTAGGGATGTCTTGATGAGGATTGGAGGGGTCGCGATCTGATCTGTGCACTCACGTTTCTCTACATGGCTGTCCATCCTAAACATAGATCTGCGATGGGCGCTTCCTAGATTCTTATTATTATATGTGTTTATTATAGCTTAGATCTACTTCTTAAGGTCTTTAAGCAAACATTTAACAGTAATAACCAGTGCGCGCAATCATAAATATGCATAAATTTAGAACATAAGCAAACAGATAGATTCACGATAAAACACACAATGATTCAAAAACCCTTATCTTTATTTATCTCCTATTCAGTACAACCTGATCTGCCTTGCGCACTCAGCTACAAGGGTCCATGCACACAACTGTAGACTCTACTAGGCCTCTGTGCACACAGCTGTAGAGCCTCTATCTATCTACTAACACCCTCGACTCAGACTTACAGACACAGAGAATATTGCCTTCATAAACCCATAACATTCAAGATCCAAAAACCCAAAAACTGCCTTCTAACCTTAGAGCCTTTCTCTATTTATACATTCCCATGGTCCACAGACCATGGACAGGCTGACTCACTTTCTGTTTTCTTACATTATTTTCGGGCGGACAACCCTTTGACTTGACTCATTACAATTCATGCTTTGTGCACTTCGCAGAACCTTTACCATACTTTCACCCAAAATTGTGGACTTTAAGCCCTAAAACCGTTACGTGGGGGATTCGCTACCCAACAAGCCCCCAACACAATCATCGTGACTCATCCCAAGTCACTCGGCTAGTGAGGCAATCTTCACGCGGAGGTCATCCAGCAACTTCTGCGCTTCGCATACACTCACAACAAATTCTTCCGCCATCTGCTGCACCCATTGTACATCAGCCACCAAGGCATCCGTATCAGTTTCATTTTCTTGTTCGAGTTCATGTACTGCCTGCATGTGTGCTAAATTTCCCTCAATGTTGGTGGAGACTACGAATGCCTCATCAAGACAAGGCTATATGCGTTCTTTAAGCACTGCTTCCTTTTGCTGAGTGGCATCAATTTATGCCCTGAGAACCTGGGTCTCCCTCATCTTGGCCAAGTGCTGAGTGATGGCAACCATTTGCTCAGTCTCCCAGATTTTGTCATAAGCCTGCTGCAACTCCCACGCTTCTTTCTCTACCTGCTGCAGCGTTGGATCTTCCTGAAGGTATGTGAGCATAAGGAGGGACTGATCCAACAATCCTGAGCAATCTTGGACAACGCGCTCTATCACTTTCAATCCTGCTTGAATTTCACAACGGCACTACTCTTGAACTTCCATGGTTGTAGTAGGCTGCGCCTTCATCCTTTGTTCCATGATTTGTAAGTTCAATTCCCATTGAGCTTTCGCGGCCTCCTCTTGGGCCTAATGGAATCCTGTGGCCATGTGATGAATCTTTTCAGCTATTGGGATTTCCGTTGGCACATCCAACTCTAGTACACTGTTATAGACCTCTGCCACAACCTGTTCAAACTCCTTGTTGTGTGTGACCAAGTCACCGCACTGTAGACTGACTTGCTCCAGATTTTCTTTGTTCTCCATTAAGACTTGGAGGGTACGACCTTCCCTGGAATGGAGCTCAGTGGTCACCCCATCCTGTAGCTGGTAGAGGGATTCTCACAGAGGGGCAGCCAAATTCAGCCCCCAACACCTCATGTCACCTTCAAATTCTGCGAAGACGACGCTTGTTGCTAATACTAAAGTGTTCATTATGGAGGCACGCACCATCTGCTCTGCTGCTGGTGTACCTTCCACGAGGTTCAGACTCATCCCTCCTAGGGGTCGCACTCGTAATGCCTGCAACTGTTCCCTAAGCTCCCCCAACACAGTTGTCTTTTCTGACATCAGCTCCTCCAGAGCTCCTACAATATCACATGCAAGTTCACTGCTGGCAAGAAAGTGTTTCTCCAAGGTCTTTGTTGTCTTCATCTTTTTGGGTGTATGTGGCAGCTCCTGGATGTGCAGTTGCTTGAATTGGGTCAAGTGTGTAGTAGGGTCTGTGCATTCCTGTGCCTCCACTTCCTCTTGTATGTCCTTCTCTATGGACAATTCCTGATCGATCCTAATTTCTTCCGTAGTGGTGGTTGTTGTTGCTTCCTCAGTCGCCTCCTGCTGCGAGGCTGCTTTCTATTCCTGGCGTGCCCTTTTTTCCATCTTAGTGATTCGTAGCTTGAGTTCCTTATTCTGCTGCTATGCTGCAATCTTTTCTAATTTTGCCACATCCGTGGTGTGCCACTCCGGAGGCCATGCTACCATTACCTCGTAAATTGCATCATCCGTTTCAACAAACGGGAGCTTTACCCATGTTTGATTTGGATCCTTCCGCACTCGGATATACAGGTTATGCATGTCTGCCTTGAACTCAGTCACGCTGTGAAAACTGTTGTATACTATCAGGGATAACTGCGGTCTATGAGTGATCATGTCTGAATAATTTCCTCCATTAACACTTGATCTCACGGATCCTCGTGGCATATTTTGTAGCGCGGAGTGTGTTATACCACACGACTTCAGGGAGGTTCTTCTCAATGTCAGAAAACTTGATACCCTTCGGTAGTTCTCCTACAACCAGAAGGACTGATAGTAGCAACCATGCATAATGGAAAGTCTTACCTTTCTCTTGGGCTTCCCTACAATTCGTCAGAAATTCGTCGCAGAGAAATTGTGCCCAGTTGAATCGAACCCCTTCTGCACACTGCTTCGTGAGTGCAATGATAGGGGCTAGCACCTCATCAGCGCCACATTTTCTCATGAGCTTACTGGCCAGTAACTAGGTGGCAACTCGTACCCCTCGGTCTTTGATGCTTGCTATTACATACCCGCACTTCCGCTTTTCAAGCTTATATTTAGCATTCATTGCTTCTGCAAGACCCACGTCGCTACCTTTTCTAGCTATGTCTGTGGGGTCGTTCCCTTTAGTAGGTAGCTAGGTAATTCGGTGAACTAAATCAGCCGTGATAGGAATCGGTTCCTATAGCCAGAGATACCCATCATGTACTAGGCATAGTAACAGTCGTATCACAAAAATCATTATGGCCATGTGGTGATAGTGGGGTATCCACCTCAGATTGAGTAACCCCAATTTTTCCACACCCCGTAACCACTTCTACTGCAGTAATTTTTCCTCAGCCAATTGGGGGAACTTCTCGCTATCCGCAAGATTCCAATCTTCGAACTTGATATTCAATATTCAGCCCAATGGCAAACCGTCAAACCTTATCTCATCTGGAAGAAGCGGAGTTTGGAGCGTACTCTTTGTGGCCTCCAGGTCCTTTGGTATCTTGGCCGCCCCTTTCCACGGAGAGATATATGGTGGTAGCGAAGGTACTAGGGGAAAATTTTCCTCTTACTCATGCTGCGCTTCAATCTGAGCGATCAGGTCTTGCAAATCTTCATCTTCATCCTCGAGTTTAGTGGCGATTTCTTTGCCCTTGTCTGCTATTGACAATTTACTGAATTGCAGTGATACCTGAATTGGCCCCTTAGTCTGCTTCTCCTTCCGAGGTCGCGGCATGCGTGGGGACTTTGGAACTTCTGAGGCAGTGGATGCCTCTCCTAGCTCATCCTGGGTCAAATAGGGCTCTTCTGCGAACCTTACTCTGGTTCTCATGGTTTCTATCCTGAATTTTCTTGGGGATGTACTCACGGGTGGCCAGGTAGGTGGGTGCTTGCTGCTCTGTACTGGCTCGAATCTCAAATATCCAAGGTTTGTTGTGGGGTTACCCCAATGGTTTTTATAGGAACATGTGAATTTGAATTCGACCCTTCCCTCCACTTCTGAGTCATTAATATCTTCTTGGCGGCAGATCTTTTCGTATCTAGCTTGGAATTCCTGTCTTAATGACCCGTCGCCCACTCCTCTCTGTTGTAAATCAGACTTCTTGTCATGAACAGTGATGGCAACGGTCACCTCCCAACCTTCCCATGTGGCAACGCAATCTTTCATTCACGACCGTTACCCAAAAAACTAACTGGTCCTACACATAATCCCCTGTTCGTGTAGCTCTCCGGTAAACTTCTTTATAGTCCCACGCCTCCTTTCAACTGCTTGGAGCACTGAGACTATGCTTTCCACAGCTAATCAAGTGGCCGCACCCCACGTGCGAGACTTCTGCTTCCTTGCTAGTCCAGGCTACAGGCACCCTTTAGTGTCTTTGTATTCGGTAGCACATCGTGTTCTTCATTCTTTTGTTCAACACGGTGTTGTCGCAACCATGATAGCAAGGTCAAAGCTTGTTCTAATGCCACAGTAGGGCCGACCAGGCCTGGTCCCCTTAGTTCTGCGCGGTCTACTTGTGCGATTTCGGTGTCCAGTTTGTTAATTTCTTCATCCAATATCATGCTCTTCCTCCTCATCTGTACCCATTCTTCATCGAATTCACGAATTTTCAAGTTTGCATGTTGAATGGCTTCCTATAACTGCTAAATTCCTTTACCTCGATTTTCGCGTCCTATGGGGGTTGCAATCTGGGGAGATTCCACTGTCTGCCTGGTCAATGATATGATCACCTTTGCACTATTACTTATGGTCCTACATGCCCATCGAACCCTTGGTACATGCAAATTGTTCATGCTCCTACTTATTTTTCTAATGGATTTGTCGCGAACAACTAGTGGAGTGTGTCGCTGTGGCGAATTCTGATTTTTGATTCTTAGTCGGTTAGGTGGTTGCACACCATACACTTGCATCCTACACCACTGATGGACGTTTAACCTGCTGTGTCCTCCAAACCTTATGCGTTCCTACCTTCTACATTTGCACCAGTTCCTCCTAGTCTTTAGACCTGTACTCCACCCTTGTGTAGTTGTTGCGCACAACGCCCCTGTTTGCGCACCTTGCCACTTTTGCTCCAATATTTCCTTTCCGGAGAGATCTACAGGTTCCTCCACATTCGTTGCACCCACCTCTGTTGGCAGTTCCCTTGCTTCTATCGTTACGCGGCGTAGCGATCTAACCATCATATTACAATTTAGCATTGTTACCTCATGCAATCGGTTCTGCCATTGCTCAATCTCTTCATCTGAGTCCGATGTGCAGGAACTGTCACGTTCCCATGAGATTCTCCCATCCGCTATTGGATTCACCCGATCTTGATCTTGCACTATGATTTGGTAGATGCAGTCTAGTTCATCGTCACTGTCCTCATCGCACACAGGCTCAGTGTAGCGTGCTCCTTTAGTTGGGTCCAGCAGAACCACTACGCGTAGAGACTTTTTCTCAAATACCATTTTTCGTCTCTTTAGGTTGATGACTCCATTCATATCTATGGCCCAATCTATTCCTAACAATGCAAGGTACGGGTTATTGTCATCCACAATTTCTATTACCTCAAAATCTGTTTGTGTGCTCACGCCTTCGATGTCTACTGTAACTCCTTGCAATCTCCCCATGGGCAAGATCTTATGTTGGTTCGCCATACGTAATTGAATAGGAGACCATCGTAGTGCGGGCTTGCCCATTCATTCCCATGTCTGTTTAGGTAGCACATTCACATCTAATCCCAAGTCCAGAACGACCTGGTCCATCTCATAGTCGCCAATCTGTGCAGTCAACCGCATTTCCCATCTGGTGTGTAAAGCATGCTTTCCTAGTTTCCGGACCATGCGCGGCTCACCCAACCCTGCGCACCTAGTTATCAACTCTTGCAATCCCTTGACTACTTTATTGTGCCGTAGTAGCTTCATGCATGTTTCCAAAAAGGTAGTTAGCATAGAAGGATCCATTTCTAGTTCAGTTTGATCCTTGCTACCCGAAGTAGAGGCCTCCGTGAAGCTCTTCTTAGCTTCCATAAATGTCTCCTTCGTGCGTTCCAAATCAAACTCAGGTTGCTTTGTAGGGGCCTTGCGAACCCATGTATCCTCCTTAGGTTGCTTCCCCTTATCCTCTCCTATAGTTGCACCACTTCTGAGCACCATGTTCATGTTAGGGTCCTCTTTGTGTGGTTCAACCTTCATCATTTCGACGTTTTGTGTGGGGTTAGCCTGAAGCACCCCTTTTTCACGCATCTGTGTGATTAGTGTGGGGAAATCTATTGCATCAAATTGATAACGGTACAAGCAACATGTTCTGGTCGAGTTCGTGTAGTCACACATGTAGTGCCTAGGTCCCCCACAATTGTAGCAGATTAATTGTCCATGCCCTCGTTCGGGTCCTATTCCTCCTCGTCCCCACCTGCATCCCTGGAATCCATCGTGCGTTATTGCTACGATAGGATCCTAACCTCGCGCCTCAGTCTGCATCCTACAGGTAGATGTTTGGTCCATCAACAATTCATAACTCCGACAGTCTCATTCATCGTGGCCCACCGATCTACAAAAATTGCAAAATAGCTGATGGGAGGGTTGTGTAAACTTCTGCAATAGATGACAGTTGTTCGTTGTGTGCTTTCCTCCCACCCGACAGATCGCACACCAAAGTGCAGGTGCCACGCTTGGCCCCACCTATACCTCTGGTCTCAACGACATTGGTCCCCCCTGCCAAATAGTTCGCGAATATTAAACAATGATCTTTGTTGTGACCTTGGCCTTTGCATTTGATACACCACACTTCTTCACGCGCCTCCAGTCGGGATGCCCTATCTTGCTTCAGGCTTTGCATCTCTAAGCATAGGTTTTTTTGTTGTGCGTGGATTTGCTGAACTCCCAACCCAGGATCCTATATTGGAGTTTCATGCAACCTCATCGCTATCTCTAATGCTTCAGCCCAGGTTGAGATCTTTTGTTGTGATAGCATTGTCCTTAGATGTGGTGTCAAAGGCACCACAAACCACATGTGGTGCTACGCATCTGCCAGTGTCATGTTAACCTCAAGGATCGTACTCTTCAGTCTCTAATCCAGATCCCAAGGGGTTCCACCAGGCAGCATCACAATCTCCTTGAACCTGATGATCGACTGCATCTCTGATTTTGGCCGGCTAAATTCTTTGTTCAGTGCATCCTGGATCTCTGCTATTCCTGCATTCGGATGATCGCTAGAGTGCGTATATACCACGTCAATGCGCGATCCTACAACGCGCTCACCAAAGTAGCCTTTTTGATGTTATTGTCCATTACGCCTTGGGCTTCCCATACTACCTTTACCATGAACTAGAACTAATCTGGTTCCTCATTTCCTACGCCTCTAAATACAGGCAACTTGAACGCACTCACCATTCCAACCCTCGGTTGTGGCAGAGGGGGTGTGGGTGAAGATGGGTTGATGTAGGCGACGTGGGTGATGGTGTGGATGATGGTGGTACCAGTGGAATGCACTGCTTTATTAGGCGGACAATGCTTCTCGTAGAGAACCCAACGAGCTCCTCCTCGCTTTCTCACGAAAGTGAAATCAGGGGACTGTTCTCTAATCCTTCGGTCCATCAGTAGCCTCTTCCACTCCACATTACTCCAGGCATCAACGGATGTGCATAACCCGTTTTTCACATAACAACATTTTAATCTAGGTGTTACACAGTAATTTGTCACTGCCTGCATCCCAGTCTTCCTACTGTGTCATGAGTCCAAAATAATTCATGCTCATGGTCTCTGATGTTGCCAAATGACCCACTTTACCAAAGTTTCTGCCTCATCGCATCTGTTGGCCAAATAAATGCGCTGATGGAAGCTCCAAAACAGTCCATAAGTGCTGCCATCGTGGAAGTACACGTGGTTCCCGCGATGGTCGAATTTCATGTGCCAGCGCTACTATCCTTTGTAGTTTCCCGTGATGACATGACTATCTCCATTATGTAATAGCGATGTCAGCGCGGCAGACTAGTTATGTTCCCACGATGATCCAGTTTGGGCGAGTTTGTTCCAACAGTCGGCCTTCCAAATGACTCCAGACCTGGTTGTTGGTCTTGTTTATGTCGCCCTCCTTTCTCTGGCATGGCTATTCCATCATTTGTGCTACCTTCCTTGGAGATAAGCTCATCCTCCCACCATTCATGGAGACTCCTTCTCCTATTTAAGCTCTCACCATTGCTATGAGCTACTAGTTTTGGAATTCTTAGTCTTTGGAGTGTTGTTGATAGTACTGTGAGCTTGTTAGATAGCTGGTGTGAGTGTGACAAGTGTGGGTTTGTTGAGAGCTTGAGGAAGGTTGTGAAGTGCCTTTGATCTTGTGTAAAACTTGTGAGTGAGAGAGACTTGTGTATTGGGAGATCCACTTTCAAGAGTGAATGCTTGAGGAACATCCTAGCTAGATCCCTCTGAGAAGGCTTGTGATGTCAAGACCTGGGTTGTAAGCTTACTCTTTTTCATAATTAATGCAATCAATGATGTTTTCCTATGTCTTGTATGCAATGTACTAGATAGCTCATGACTTCTTGACTTTATGAGTAAATAGATCATTTTTTGTATCCGGTTACGTGCTTTGTTGTATTTCCTTTGCTTTGTTTCAGGTTGATTACTCATTGAGAGAAGGAAGCGGAAGCTGGAGCAGCGCAACGGAACTCCATCAACCACCAGTTGAGGTAGGCCTCCAACTTGAACTATTTAAGGAAAATTGTTGTTGATTTGTCCTTGTTTGTGACTAGACCCACTTTAGGGCTAGAGGGTTGCCTCTGTCCGCAAAGGGAACACTTTCCTGCATCACAAATTGGTGACTCCACTGGGGAGCTGGCCTTTGTTCTTTTCTTGTTTACTCTTGCCTTGCCTTTTGTTTTGGTCTCTTTTGTAATTTTGGGGATTAGTTACCTGCTTTCTGAGTTCCTGGCCTGATCTGGGAAATGTCCTTATTTGCTTAAAGATTGATTGTTTTTTATTTGGGGGTTTTTGGTTCGCCTGTTGCTTTTTTGAACATCATCACGGTTTTTAATTTAACAGTCGCGCTGTCATCGCGTCACCCTTTTTGTAATATCATGTCCATCGCGTTATTACACCTAACAGTCACGACGGTTCTGTAAATCGAACCATCACGGAAAAGGCGTGTACTTCCGCGCTGACGTCGCTTTGTTGCTGTGTATTGTTCTTTATCAGCGCTTTATTGCCAGTATATTGCCCACGCTGATTGCTGTAGAATTGAATTTTTTCAATTCTGCCTCCTGAATCCATCAGTCTTGCTAATCCCTGCTATTCTCACTTGGTTGATGATTTGTTTTTCACTGTTTATAGGTTGAGGCACTCTCTTGTGAGCTTTGTTGAGCGAATCTTTCCTTTTTTCTTTGTGACCTAGTTTTACCATTTCAAGTCCTTTGGATCAGTTTTGCTTGGTTGCTTGTTTGCAAAGATTCGTTTGCTGCTTGCTGTTGGTTTGATTGAACCTTCCCTTTTGCTTACTTTTGGTTGATTGTTTAGTGATTGTTATTGGACCAATCTTGGCATTGTTTCGCTTTCTCTTCACTACCCGGACATAGATTACAATTCTTTGGATCAACCATTTTTCCACATTTGTTTGTTGCTTATTGGTTTCTTTAGATTAAAGGCATCAAAATCAAAAAGATTGCATTTCATTTAGCATGCAAAAGTGAAAGTGAATTTGCATTTCAAGTTGCATATTGAAAAGCGTTGATTAGATCTATCATTAGTAGTATCCATGCATTTTAAGAATTGATGTCCGCTTGCATTGAGTGACTATTTTTTGCCTTGGTTTTCTTGGTTTGGGAATGATCTCTCTACCCTCCCATAGGTAGGTGTTCATCGAAGAAAAGGATATTTCATTCATTCTAGCTGTATCCTAGGTTTTGTTATATACATACGATAAGGCCTGAAAACTGAAACATAATCCAACATCAACTTTAAAATGAACTAAATAAATCTAACAACACATTGGAACATAACGCACACATTTAGAGGTCTAGGCTAGAGACGTGCTCCGGCATCATTAAACCTAGTCACTTTTGTTTCCACTCAAGGTTGGGTGGTTCCTCCAATTGTGACTCAATAGTGGTCTAGTACAGATTTGTGCTCCCACATACCATCGAGTATATGGGGAGACCCCACTAGGTTATCATCCTTTATCCATAGGAAGCCATGTCTGCTGCCTTACAATCCGTAATGCACCGAACAAGGAAGATTGACTGCCATACGGAAAGTCATTGGTTTTCATATGACTGCCAAGGTGTATATGCAGTTTTACGGATTTGTCTGGTAAACCTTTTGCCTAGTTCTCTAGAGTAGTCACTTTCGTTCCTTTTCGGACTCCCTGAAAGAAAAGGTCCATCTAAGCACTTGTCACTTCAGGCTCATTAAATATTCGTAGGCGACTAGAGTCATCTTTTGTCCTTTTCTCGACTCTTTAAAAATGAAAATGTCAAGTTCTGTTACTGTGTCTTAAAATTTATTCGGTCGCGATTCACATTTACCTAACTAGATCTTGTTTGTGTTAGCTTGAGTAGGGTCCTTTCTCATTAGTTTGCCTAGGATCTTTTGAAGTTTTCATCCTGGCGGAATCACCGATCCCGTCTCCCATTCCAAGTGACCAAGGGTCTCCTTCCTCTATTGCTCCCGAGGTACTGGTTGTGAGTGATACTCTCCCTATTATTCTGAGTATCCAACCGATTAACTCTCGCGCTCCAGAGGACGACACTTACGAGCTTCACTGGAACCCCGTTTGGGAGCCTTCTGAAGAAGATATCCCTCCTACTCCTCTTGGTGTTTCGGTTCCAATGTCTTCTTCTAATATGGAGGATGCACCCCCTGTCACAAGTGAAGAATCAGTTGCGATGAGCAGTGAAATTCCCACCTCAATGGAAACTACACCTTTTCGTATCACCTCTCTTGGTGTTACGCTGCCTTTACGCTATAAGGCGTTGAGGGAAGTTATGTCTTCTAGGACTCCCTCTACGAGTTCTATATGGTCACACACCATCACTCCGACATCAGAGTCCTATATTCCTCAAATTCACAATGTGCCTGTCACTTCCGTCCCAACCATTCCAACTGTTTGTGTGGCTTCTTCAACCCCCATTGTCGGTGCCGTTACTGCATCCTCAGTTGTGACCGCTATTGCTGGACCTTCTTCAGGGTAAGCTTATAGTGGCCCATTGGCATCCATACCTGGAGTTGTTGACCCTACACTGGGTGCCCCACCTTCTTCTGGTTCTATCCCAGCAGGGGGGGCATACGATGAATATTTGCATGCTCTTCAAAATGTGAACCCTCAAAATCCATTTCATTATTATGATTCTAGAGGAGCTCATATCTATTATCGCGGACCTCTGCCACCTCAGCCCGCGGTTGAGGTCACGGTCCCGTTATCCATTGCTTGGACCCCCACTCATTATGGCAGTGGCCAAGTATCACCTGCACATCTTCAAGGACCACCTAATCAAGG
The DNA here is from genome assembly GCA_031772625.1 of Pinus tabuliformis. Taxonomy (NCBI): domain Eukaryota; kingdom Viridiplantae; phylum Streptophyta; class Pinopsida; order Pinales; family Pinaceae; genus Pinus; species Pinus tabuliformis. The sequence continues at coordinate 1,358,003,047 of CM062807.1, read as the reverse complement.
CCAACCGTCTTACGTGCAAACCTCTCATGGGCAGCAGTATTACGGGAAGTCTTATCCAGGGCAACCTGGAGGCCCACAAGGACAACCCTTTCAGGGACAACCTTCGGCCTTTGGTGGTCCATCTTTTACCTATTTTGCGCAACCTTCTGGTAATCCGGGACAACCTTACATGCAACAAGGTCAACCTAGTGTCCAGCAAGGTTATCATTCTGGGCAAGTCGGTCAACCTTACGTTCAGCAAGGCCAACCCACTGTCCAGTATGGTCAAACGTCTGGACAAGTTGATCAGCCTCAAATCCAATCAGGTCAACCAACTGCCTAGTCCGCTCAGCCATCTGGTCTATCAGGACAACACTCAGTCGTGCAAGGACAACCCAACAACCAGCAAGCTCAACCTTCGGGAAGATGGGCAAATCTCAATCTCAACTGGGTCAACCTTCTGGCCAGATGGCTCAACCTCAGTCTTTTCAAGGACATCCTTCTGGGCCTGCTCAACCGGGCACTCAAATGATTGTTGCTTCTCAAGCTCAACCCAGTTTTCAGCCCCAGGCTGGGCCCCAGACCCAATCCAGTCTTCAAATGCAGGTTGGATTTCAATCCCAACCCACCTATCAAACGCAGCCTACCTCTCAGGCTCAGTTTGGAACCCAGCCGCCTTATGGTTTCCAGCAATCCCAGGGGCAAACTCAATTTGCCTAGTATCAAAATTATCAGCAACTGTAGGTGAGTCCTTATCAGAATTACCAGCAACCTTATGTTGCTCCTGCAGGCCAACTTGGTAATCAATGGAATGCTGGGGGGAAAATCCAGGGTCAGCCATCCTATAACCCCTATGGACAAAATCCGTCTGGACAAAATCAATGGGGGAAACCTCCAACTGGCTAGAACTCTGGTACCCCTTCCTATCCGCAGCCTTAGACGTCCTTTAACCCTCAATTACCCTTTTTAGCAACATTGGAATTACCGGATGTGTCCAAACTAACCAATGATCCCATTCTTCATAATCCATATTGCCCACCGGTTCCAACTAAGATTCTTGGTGATTGTCCCAAATTCGATGGTAAAGCTGGAGAAGATCCCCAAGCTCACGTCATGACTTATCATCTATGGTGTTCATCGAATTCGTGGCTTGATGATTCAATCTGGCTCCGCCTTTTTCAAAGGACTCTCACTGGCTCTGTTGCTAAATGGTATATTGAGTTATCTCGCGGATATTTTCAGAATTTTAACTCATTGGCTATGCCATTTTTAACTCATTTTCAGTTGCCAATTCGATATGAAACGGGCAGACACCTCCTGGAATCCTTAAAATAGACAATGGCTATGCACATATCTGATCATATCCATGAATGGAGACGGCGTCGTCGTTTGATTAAGTTTTGGATTCTCGATCAGCTTCTTACCGACTAGTTCACGACTTCATTCGTCGGTCCGATAGCACGGGACATTGCTATGGGGGCATGTGTAACTGAAGAGCAAGCTATTGCACGCGCTCAGTACCTTGACTTGGTTTACTCCCAGTCTGGTACGTTATATGATTATTTTCCTGATGCCCCGAGACCAGGAACTTCCAAAGCCCCGCCAACACCATCTGTTGACGGTATCATTGGTTCCGTTAATCCGCCCTCAAAGAAAACTTCCGCAAACCCTGGGAAGCAAAAGTCGAATGCTCCGAATGAAAATACTTCTCAGGCTGTATCCAATTCTGGTAATACTTCCGAGGTTAACGCCGTCCATTCCACCACGGCGGACAAAGCCTCAAAAGGAAAGAAGAAGGGAAAAGGAAAGAATAAAGCAGATCAACCTAAGCAGGATTCCCCTAAACCTCCACCCGAGGAAGGCGCCAAACGCAAGCCCAAGTACCCTTGTCTTATCTGTGACAAGGATCACTATACCAAAGACTGCCCAAGGCGGTCTGAAGTTAGTCGTTTGTTGAAAGGTGCTCCCGGGACTCCTGCTGTGCTTAAAGAACCTTTTCCCTCATAGCAAACACAAATGGTGGCTGATCCATCTCAACCCTCTTCTTCCTTTGGTTCTCAAGTATTTATGGCTGGGACAATTCTTGTCCACATTAGTACTCGAGCAAAAGAATATCCGTTGCCTGCCGAGAAAGAGCCTGAGGTCCCCTCTAGTGCTCCTCCGTTCAATTCTGGTCCGCTCCATATCGAGAGACCTAGCATTGAGATGCCTGCCCGACCCCCTCCGAAAGGTGTACTCCAGAAATCTTCTTACAACCCTAATGCTCATGCTACCCAGCACTACAGCATCGTTGAGGACTTAGCCCAGGCTCCGTCAGCTATGTCTGCCTTATAAGTACTCCAGAGCTGCCCCTCTCAGAGGAAGTCCTTGCTATCGGCCATCGGTGGCATAGACCCGGCTGACTCGGATCTGATTACTTTTGACCTTGAAAGCCATATACCGAGACTACCTCACCAAATTGCCTTCCTCATACAAGTCATTATCAATTCCAAAACGATTCATCGTACAGTCATTGATGAAGGCACTTCAACTTGCATCATGTCTATTGCCTGTTGGAAGGCTATTGGTTCTCCAACTCTGAGCTAGTCTCCTACAACCTTGGAAGCCTTTGATGGGAGAGAATCTCGCCCTTATGGTATACTCCAGCATTTGCCCATTTCTTTGGAAGGGAAGACGGTCGAAGTGGAAGTTGAATTTTTTGATGCTAATCTTACCTACAACCTCCTTCTGGGACGTAGCTGGACATACACCATGCAAGCCATGGCTTCATCTCTATTTCGTGTCATTCGTTTCCCTCATCAAGGGAAGATTTTCACCGTAGACCAGTTGTCCTTCTTCGCCTCCTCTTCCGAAGGCAACGTGCCTTTTGTGGAGCATACCTCCAAACCATATGAAAGTGTGGGAGCTGGACTTTTTAAATATCCTGCCCTGATGGGTGTTTTTTCACTCCCACCTCCTAACATCACTCCTATCAATATGATTTCTGTTCGCTCTGATCCGTGGGTTCTTCCCCCCGCTGATCAGGTAGAATCTTGGGGCGATGAGATGCCGTTGAGTCCTGCCGAGCTCAACTACATCGAAATCATTGCTGCATCAGCTCCCCCTTCTGAATTTTCTCCTTCAAGCAGGGCTCCCGACTTGTACGCTCTTTCCCCTTGGCTTGGAGATGACACTTCTTCGGATCCTTTAAAGGAAATATTTCCTTCTGATGAAGCCATTATTGAGACCATGTCTCTCGAGGAACCTCCTTGGTCTGATCATCACCATCATTCCTCGTTTCTCCCTGCCCACCAGGAAATGCTTACCTGTCTCGAGCGGTTTGCTCCTTGTCTCCCATCCCAACCCCTTCAGACACCCATTCAAGTTTATCAAGTGTCTTCTAAAGGAAATATGGGAAAAATCACGTAGACCCAGCCCATCGACATCTCTGCGAAACTAGGGATTGTCAAGCATATCCATGTCGGAGTCACTTGCACTCCGGAGGAAATTCAGCTCTATACTGATCTTTTTCGTGAATTTCGTGATGTCTTTGCTTGGTCCTATGAAGAAATGCCCGGCATTGATCCTAGCATAGTGGTGCATGAGATACCTACGTATCCAGGTGCTAAGCCTGTTCGTCAACGTCTACACCCCGTGCACCCCCGAAAGGCTGCAACTATTAAAGCGGAAGTTGAAAAGCTTCAAAGGCTGGTTTTATTTACCCCATCCCACTTACAGATTGGGTCTCCAATATCATTCCTGTGAATAAAAAATAGGGTACCATTCGAGTCTGTGTTGATTACCGTGATATTAACCAGGCCTGTCCCAAAGATAACTTCCCCACACCCTTCATTGATCAGCTCATTGATGAGTGTGCTGGGAGCGAAATGTATTCATTTATGGATGGTTTTTCTAGGTATAACTAGATCAATATTGCGCCCGCCGATCAGCACAAGATTTCATTTACCTGTCCATGGGGCACTTTCACCTACAAAAAGCTCCCTTTCGGTTTGAAGAATGCTAGTGCTACCTTCCAACGTGAAATTTCCTATGCATTCCATGACATTCGTCACATTGTGCAACCGTACCTGGATGATCTACTAGCTCATTCAGCTAAACGCCAGGACCATCCCGCTCATCTTCGTGAAATCTTTCTCCGCTGTCGACACTACCGCATCAGGCTTAATCCTCATAAGTGTGTCTTCTGCGTTGAGTCAGGCAGACTGCTCGGGTTTATTGTCTCCCGAGAGGGCATCCGTTTGGATCCCCTTAAAGTCGAGGCTATTCTGAATCTTCCTCCCCCTGCTTCTTTGTAGCAATTACAGAGCTTGTAGGGCAAAGCGAATTTTTTAAGACGATTCATTCCGAACTATGCCAAAGTGGCTAAAGGTTTCACGCAGTTACTGAAGTGAGATACCCCTTTTCATTGGGATTCCACTGCTCAAGAGTCCTTCGAGTGTCTCAAGGGTCTCCTTGTTTCTGCTCCATTGTTACGTCCTCCGAATTATCATCGCGACTATACTCTGTATTTGGCCGCTACCGATGCCACTATTGGCATGGTTCTCATTCAAGATGACGATGATGACACTAAGAATGTCATATATTATCTCATCTGTAATCTTTTAGATACGGAAACTCGATACGCTTACGTCGAGAAGTTGGCATTGGCCGCCGTTTGTGCCATCCAATGTTTCCGCCATTATATCTTGTTGCGCACTACGACTGTGGTTTCTGATTGCAACCTGATGACGTACATTTTGTCACATCAGTTGCCTGGGTGCAAGTACTCGAAGTGGATCGTCATCCTCCAAGAGTTCGACTTGGAATTCACCACCAAGTCTAAGAAATCCCTTGTCTTTGCTGAGTTACTTTGCTCTTTGCCATCTCCTACCATACCCTCTCGGTCAGAGGACCATATCCCGGACGAAACTCTATTCCTAATTAGCACCCTCGATCCCTGGTACGGGGATATCATTGTATATCTGCAGACATCCTCTTTTCATCTCAATGTGTCTAAGGATGCTTGGTGACAGATTCGTCATCAATCTTAGCCCTATCGTATCATTGGGGACACCCTGTACCGTCTCGGCGCCGACTCCATTCTCCGCCGATGCCTAAATTTCGAGGAAGCTGAGTAATTTTTGAATGACTGCCATTTTGGTGCCTGTGGTGGTCACATGTCCAGATATGCTACTGCTCAAAAGATCCTTTGCACCGGTTATTTCTGGCCCTCCATCTTTAAGGATTGCATTCTTTCCATCTGCTCTTGTCACGAGTGCCAGATATACTAGCGGAAGATGCGTGTGCCTCCTGCTCCCTTGCACCCTATTGTTACCGTCGGCCCTTTTGCAAAATGGAGCATTGATTATACGACCTGTAACCCTCACTCGGCCGGGGGGCATGGGTATATTATCGTTGTCGTTGATTACTTCACAAAATGGGCCGAGGCGATGCCCACATTAACTGAAGATGGTCACACAGCGGCGCAATTTTTGTTTAACCATGTTATTTCACGGTTCAGAGTCCCTCAGGCCATCGTCACTGATCACGGGAAGCATTTCCGTAATCACATGATGACCGAGCTAACAACCCAGCTAGGCTTACGGCATGATAGTTCGACTCCATACTATCCTCAGGCCAATGGCCAAGTTGAAGCCGTCAACAAGGTTCTGGTTACGATGCTTCAACGTACCGTTGGCATGCATAAGTCTAACTAGCACTTGATGTTGTTCTCTACCTTGTGGGCCTACCGAACCTCTATGAAGGATGCCACCGTTTCACTCCATTTCAATTAGTTTACGGACTGGAGGCTACCCTTCCCATCGAGTGCGAGATCCCTTCGTTGAAGTTGGTTGTCGAATTACTTCCCAACACTACTCTAGTAGAAGAATGCCTTCTTTACCTAGAATGGCTGGACGAGACCCGTCGGCTAGCCTCTCTAGCTATTGAAGCACAGAAGAAGAGAGTGAAAACTCACTTCAATCATACTGTCCATCCTCGTTCTTTTGTTGAGGGAGATTTAGTCTTGCTTTACGATCAAGCGAATGATAAGCTGGGGGCAGGAAAACTCGAGCCCATGTGGCTAGGGCCTTATATTGTAAAGAGAGTTTTTCAGAAAGGGGCCTACAAGCTAATTGATTATGAAGGGAATCCTCTCGATAAGCCCTGAAATGGGCTGTACTTGAAAAATTACTATGTGTGAATTCCATGCACTTTGGTTTGTACATACGTGTGTTTTAGCAGGTGTGTTGTGTGTGTGTTTTCATGTTTTTGGCTTGGTGTGAAGGCATGATTGCCGCTTATTGTGTCTTTTGCTTCTTGTACAGATGTCTGGTGCACCTTACGTTGGTTTCACTGATGGTGCCTACCGCAGTACCCGCAACTTGTCCTCTGCGACGTGGGTGATCTACGATCCTCACGGTGAGTTGATAGATCTTCAAGGTGTGTGTTTAGGTTGTACCACAAACAATGTCGCTGAATATAGTGCTGTGATTGAGTTACTGGCCAAGGCGATTAATCTCGGTATTCGTACATTGGTTGTGAACCTGGACTCTCAACTTGTCATCCACCAGCTCAATGGGCGATATTCCGTCAGAGACCATCGCATTTTAAGGTTGTATTTACGTGTTAAATTGTTAGAGAGGAATTTTGATTTCATTACATATCAGCATATTCCACGACGATTGAACACATTAACTGATGCATTGGCTAATCATGTATTAGACAGACATTTGCGTAACATGTAATCAAAACATCATACAAGAAAGCATATAAAGCACAATAATAGACCATAGGAATATGTATGTATGTATATATATATATATATATATATATATATATATATATATATCGTGTGGCGCACCGAGGCGCTCAAAAAATAAGTGTGCATGTTCAAATAGAGTCTGTGTTCTCTATACATCCGAGACACATGTCTCTCAAAAATCACCAGTAGGAAATAAAAATCTAGGTGTCTACTACGGTGGGTTGTGTTCCCTATAGTACACTGCCGCTCGTGCCATCCATCTCAGCAGGCGGTGCATCCTGGGTTCCACTCCTACTGTGTGGATCTGGGACACTCTGGGGACCTCCTCGATCCCCATGTAATCTGGAATCCCTACTAGTAGGCCCTCAAGGTTCTGGATCACTGTCTCCATCGTATCATCTTCTGGAGGAGCCAGGGCTAGTGCTCCAATGCCCTGCGCGTCCCTCCGCACCTCTGGAGCCAGTCCGAGGGGTCTCACTGGTCCTACATCTGCATACCATAGCGTTCGTCATTAGGACATGTACATGAAAAAAAATCAAAAACATCATAAAAATAAAAATAAAAAAATGTGATCAAGTGTCTTACCACCATCATCCCACTTCTCTCCAGCGGGTAGCTGCATGTCAGGATCTCCGCGGAAGTCCATGCCGGCATATGGCCAATCCTCCACGAAGATCGTCTATCACTCCAGCCACTCTCGGAAAAATGTCCCCCACGCCACTGGTCGTCCGCCACCTCCTCGTGGCATGACGTGAGCCCATTGCGTGGCCCTCGTCTCATGTGGCCTGGGTAAGTCCAAATCCATGTCTTGCAACTGCAGTGCCGGCACCCGCTCCAGCATGAGTGGGACTAAAATGGATCCATAACCAAACTACTTCGTCTCTCCGTGATGGTAGTTGGTGAGTTGCCTCTTTATGTTTGCCATCACTGTCTTTGCTCAGTTAAACATGGTGGGATTGAGACACTCGAGAGCCAGCCGGAGTTGAGTCTTCGAAGCCTCATGTTGGGCTAAGGAGCCCGCTTCCCGTGTCACCATGAAAAGCATAGCACGAAGGACTACATCGTTCACTATTGGGATTTCCACCTTCCCACTCCTTGTCTTGGGTGCCCCTGGGCACACTTGAGCCATCAGCATATCTAGGGAATCACCCCCGGGTCGCTGACCCTCTAGAATTAGCCTCTCACCTCTACGAGATAGCCCAGTCAAAAAGTAGATGTCTATAGAGTCAAACTTGATATCCCGGCCTCAGATGATAAATTTCCCATCTGTGGGATTCCAGGCCCTAATCAGTAGCTCCAGCAAGTCAGGTTGTGACCGCAAGAGTGGAGTTAGGAAGAATTTGAGCAATCCGCATGCCCATAATACATTTCAGCACCCCGCATCAGTGAAAGCTTCTATATCATTGTTATCATGCATACGTTCTTGCTAGACGAATGCCATTATAGCCTGCAGGATGAGAGAAATTGAATTAGCACTTCTTTTAGAAATTTCGACGCGGAATTTGCACAAAATCATAAGTTCGCGGCGTCATCGCGACTGTTTTAAAAATAGACGCGATGACGCGATGTAGCTAGTTCAAGTTTTTTGCGATCATCATGGAAGTACATCACTTTTCCGCGATGATCGGAGCGCGCCCAGTGTAAAAAAATTTCGGCCATCACGGACCCGATAGGGTAAACCCGCGATGACCGAGCTGCGGAACGCGGTTTGAAAACCCGCCTAAACTAACACTTTGCATGGTCAAAATGCATGAAAAAAGCATTAAAATGAAGCGCAGGGCAATGTGTGTCTACCTGGAATGAGTTTCGGGGTGAATGATGCATGGACAGGGCTGAATTTTGCTCGCCAACTTCAGTGCTCCAAGTTTCTCCACGGTGAATTAAACAGTGCTATGGTAAAAATGAATGGGTTAATTCCTTTTTATAGTGATTTTTGCAAATTTAAAAGTTACATTTTATAAATGTGGGTTTTTTCTCATAGTTTTTTCCATATGGATAGTCAAAATATGATGTTTTAACTATGTTTTTATGGATATTGTTCATTTTATCTCGAGCAGGTTTACGTGTGACGTGTTTTTGTGCAGAGCTTCAGGTGGTGGAATTATGATAGTTTAATATACACTTGATCCCGGAAAGTCGTCTTTAAGCTCTTTTCCGACTTGAAGAATGAAAAGATGGCCGAGTTTCCCTCTTGAATCGTTAAAAGAAACGAGAGGCGGTCGCCTTTAAGCTCTTTTTTTCGATCGTTTAAACACAGAAAAGATCGTCGGGCTTTTGTCGTTTCAGGCTCATTATTGGTTGCGAAACAACGTGCTTCTGACCTCTTTTCTACTTTTTCAGGTCAAAGTCACTACCCACAAAAAGTACTCCTCGATCATAATGGTCGGGCGGTTCTTTTGAGTATCGTTTTATACTTTTTCGGGCTCGAGAGACACAACTCTACGAAAAAGGACCCCCCTGGAGTTTTCTTTTTCGTGTCTTTTTCAAACTCTCTAAACATGAAAAAGACTCCGAGTTTTACCTATGTCAGACTCGTTAAACCCTGACGACATTGAACTCATCACCATGACGAGACTCAAGCTTTTCCTTCCTAGGGCTCGTTAAACTATTACTAGGTTGGACTCAACAACAGGTTTATCATTGATTGTCTATGGCAGCTAGTCACTCTTGAACATCGACACTTTTGCTTCTTGTCAGGTTGGGACATCCATACGTCGTCATTTGACCTTCCGTGGGTTTGGATTATCATTCTAGCCTCATTCCATTCGATTCATGCCGTCTCCATCAAGCCTCTGATCCTTTAATGCCTGAATGCTGCAACACCCCCCTCCGGAGTCATGTTGTCGATATGTTCAAGAGTATAATCCTTCTGCAGTTTACACCCTCACCTTCTCCTCTGATACTCTGTTTCGCCATCTTCCACTTGTTCCTTATCTCATGTTGTTGATGGGGGAAACATTATGGCCCTCCTGCGACGGGTCGTCTCCTGTTGACATCAGCTCTTTATCCAGGAGATTGACCTAGAGATCCCCTTTAGTACCTTAGAGCTTGCATGCCTCAATGGCAAGTTCTTCACACCTGACGGTCGACTTTCATCATTGGTCATCGATTGGGTGATTCCACGGGTGTTCGAATTCAGCTCCTTTTTCACACTTCGTGGATTATGCTGGACAGTACCTTGAGAGCCATTGGCATTATTGGTAGTTTCTCTCGTGCTTGTTAACGGTTTTCATCATTAACCGGTAATAAAGTGATGTTCTATCATGCTCGACCTCAGCACATCTATTCACATGTTAGGATTTGTACTATGATCGGATGAGTTCAAGACCCCAAACTCAGATTACACATGTTCGAGCTGCGTGGATTGGTTTTATGATTACATGACTCATTGATGGATGGTTGCGACCATACCTGAGTCTTCATGGATGGATGAAACCATACCTTTATCATCATCATGGTCTCATTAGCTGGATGGCTACGTCCATACCACAGACCTATTTCATATGTCTTTTGGATGGCTGCACCCATGCCTAGACTACATGTAATTCCTTATCAGAGATATCAGTTGTACTTGCATGCAGGTTCTTCCGGATGGTGTTCCAGCTCAGTCAGTTTCATAAAGCATTTCACCCCTCCCTCTCTCTTGGTCTTCATACTTTAGGGGGCATCTGTTACACAGTAATTTGTCACTGCCTGCATCCCAGTCTTCCTACTATGTCATGAGTCCAAAATCATTCATGATCATGCTCTCTGATGTTGCCAAATGACCCACTTTGCCAATGTTTCTGCCTCATCGCGTCTGTTGGCCAAATAAACACACTGATGGGTGCTCCAAAATAGTCCATAAGTGCTGCCATCGTGGAAGTACACGTGATTCCCGTGATGGTCAAATTTCATGTGCCAGTGCTACTGTCATTTGTAGTTTCCCATGATGGCATGACTATCTCCATTATGTAATAGCAATGTCAGTGCGGCAGACCAGTTATGTTCCCGCGATGATCCAGTTTGGGCGAGTTTGTTCCAACAGTCGGCCTTCCAGATGACTCTAGACCTGGTTTTTGGTCTTGTTTATGTCACCCTCCTTTCTCTGGCATGGCTGTTCCGTCATTTGTGCTACCTTCCTTGGAGATAAGCTCATCCTCCCACCATTCATGGAGACTCCTTCTCCTATTTAAGTTCTCACCATTGCTATGAGCTGCTAGTTTTGGAATTCTTAGTCTTTGGAGTGTTGCTGATAGTACTGTGAGCTTGTTAGATAGATGGTGTGAGTGTGACAAGTGTGGGTTTGTTGAGAGCTTGAGGAAGGTTGTGAAGTGCCTTTGATCTTGTGTAAAACTTGTGAGTGAGTGAGACTTGTGTATTGGGAGATCCACTTTCAAGAGTGAATCCTTGAGGAACATGCTGGCTGGATCCCTCTGAGAAGGCTTGTGACGTCAAGACCTGGGTTGTAAGCTTACTCTTTTTCATAATTAATGCAATCAATTATGTTTTCCTATGTCTTGTATGAAATTTACTAGATAGCTCATGACTTATTGACTTTATGAGTAAATAGATCATTTGTTGTATCCGGTTACGTGCTTTGTTGTATTTTCTTTGCTTTATTTCAGGTTGATTACTCATTAAGAGAAGGAAGCGGAAGCTGGAGCAGCACAACGGAACTCCATCGACCACCGGTTGAGTTAGGCCTCCAACTTGAACTATTTAAGGAAAATTGTTGTTGATTTGTCCTTGTTTGTGACTAGACCCACTCTAGGGCTAGAAGGGTTGCCTCTGTCTGCAGAGGGAACACTTTCCTGCATCACACTAGGTATTCAATGATTTCATGTACTTACCCTATGGTCCTTTAAGAAATCATCTTTCTGGTTCGCTATAACTTACAGTTGTGTCTATCGCGAACTCAGTGATAAATCCTCCTATTATCCGATCCAACTAGTGATCTACTGCCCATGTGATTTTATCTTCAGATGCCTCTAGCCTGCCTACCAATTCTGGATTCCACACGATGGGATGATCAGGTTTGCACCTTCCTTGACCTTCCACTCATACAGTTCTGTCGATACGAAGAAGATCTAGTGGATTTCCGTGTATATGTAGCGATCCGGCCACCTCTCCTCAGATATCTATGGAGTTTTTTTTCCTATACCGCAAACTCGTGAAGCTTCTAATCCAACCAATCTTTAAGTTCTTTCTTCGTAGGGTTCTAGTGTTCTGACATCAGACATCCCTTAAGCAGATCCTGGTTCCAGCAACGGAACCATTTGTTAGCTTGTTGGGGCCTGACCTAGATTCAGAAGTGTTTTAGCCAAACAAATTCTGCTCTACTGACCCTTTCGACAATAGTCCATGGAGCACGGACTGAAGTCTCACCCGAGGTAGTAGGGGAGGGTGCTGGAACTAGGTTTTTGCACCCTAGGGATGTCTTGATGAGGACTGGAGGGGTCACGATCCGATCTGTGCACTCGTGTTGCTCTGCGCGGCTGTCTGTCCTGCGCATAGATCTACGATGGGTGCTTCCTAGATTCTTATTATTATATGTTTTTATTATAGCTCAGCTCTACTCCTTAAGGTCTTTAAGCGAACATTTAACAGTAATAACCAGTGCATGCAATCACAAATATGCATAAATTTAGAACATAAGAAAACAGATAGATTCGCGATAAAACACACAATGATTCAGAAACCCTTATCTTTATTTATCTCTTGTTCAGTACAACTAGATCCACCCTGCACACTTAGCTACAGGGGTCTGCGCACACAGCTGTGGACTCTACCAGGCCTCTACACACACAGCTGCAGAGCCTCTATCTATCTACTAACACCCTCGACTCAGACTTATAGATGCAGAGAATATTTCTTTCATAAACCCATAACATTCAAGATCCAAAAACCCAAAAACTGCTTTCTAACCTTAGATCCTTACTCTATTTATACATTCCCATGGTCTATGGACCATGGGCAGGCTGACTCACTTTCTATTTTCTTACATTATTTTCGGGAGGGCAACCCTTTGACTTGACTCATTACGATTCACACTTCGCGCACTTTGCGGAACCTTTACCATACTTTTACCCAAAATTGTGGACTTTAAGCCCTAAAACCATTACGCGGGGGATCCGCTGCCCAACACATTCATAGCCACTGACGACATGATCTTTACAGTGTTAGAGACATGGACTCCTGAATGGCGCACCCAAGGTTTGGTGGAATTGGAGAATACAATAGTGCAGAAAAGGAAGGAGGATGCCAAGCTACGCGTCACCGAACTGGCCGAGAAAAGGCGCAACAAAAAAGTGGTAGCTGAGGTCAGGGTAGCCTGTGAAGTGGCACAGGCAGCCATGGAGCAAAAGAAGGCCGCCGAAGCAGCAGTAGCAAAGGCCACAACAGCGCAGGCAGAGGCAGGCTGGGAAGTGTTTGTAGGATAGGGGACATAGGACACAGACCTTGCAGAAGAGCGAACGGACCCAGGAACCACTTCAACCCAACTCAAATGACCATGCGTCCCCAAAAAATCGATCCACATAAAAAGGTCAAGGCCTCGAAGCTGGCCATCAACCTGATCACATTAACAAAATGAGACCTCTACGACATCGGCAAGATGGTTCGCGATGTCACCAAGGAAGCGCTCCAAGAAGTTATGATAGAGCAACAGACTATGTTGGGGACCCTATGGGAGCATCTGTAGGAACTACAGGTGCGGCCCTCGCAGGAATGAACCTTGTCTACCTACATCGCAATAGGTACATCAGCAGAAGAACAGATGCTATGCACAAGGATGGCTAATACCATAGTGTTACCAGAAGGACTGCTAGCAACAATAAATGAGATCGACAGAGCTGCAGTTGGCAGGATCAAAGGAATTGGCCTCAATTTTGCTGCCCTTCCGCGAGAAACACTGTACTAATTGCAGGATGGAATAACTGCTGGAAATAATACTGAGAGGGGGGGGGTGAATTAGTGTTAGTTAAGTCAATAATATTTTTCTTTTCATACTCAAATTTATATACGCTACTTCCAAACTTTGTTCAAGGAAACAAGCGTATATCCAACAAACTAATGATTCGGTTAATTCATCATAAGATGCATTATTAAAAATAAGAGTGTTTGGGACACCAAACCTGGTAATGATAAACTAATCTATGAATTCAATGATTGCCTCGGAGTTTGCGGTCTTCAAAGGAACTGCTTCCACCCACTTAGTAAAGTAATCAATAGCTGTAATGATATACCTATGTTGCTTGGATGAATGTGGAATAATTTCTCCAATGATATCCAATCCCCATTGTTCAAAGGGTTGTTCAATGTTGACTGGCTGCAAAGGAAAAACTGAATTCCTTTGTCTTCCACTGGTAGTTTGACATGTTTGGCATTTCCTTACATATTCATGAGTATCTCTAAATAAGGTGGGCCAATAATACCCAGCATGAATGATTTTGTGGGCTGTTGTATCAGCTCCAAAATGTCCTCCTGCCGAACCATCATGTAGTTCCTGCAAGACCTTTTGCGCTTCAGGTTTTTCTAAGCATCTTAACAAAATTGAATCATAATTCCATCTAAACAACACATCATCAACAATCATGAAATTATTTTCCTTTAGTCTTATGGCATGTTTATTTTTATAGGAAAGATTAGAAGGAGCGTACCCATTTTTTAAATAGAATATCAAATCTGCATATTGGGATTCAGGATTAATGGTACTTATCTCATTGATTTCTTCAATACCGTTTGTACCTTCATGTTCCTGAATATTAGAAGCTCCTACTAACAACCTGCAAAAACCTTGGCCTTTGACAATCTTTGCTGGTTTTATGTCCAAATCATATTCTTGTAATGTTGTGACCCAATTTGCCCTTTTTTCTCCCAATTCCCTTTGAACTAGTAACTGTCTTACTGCTAAAAAAGGGACTATAACTTTTGTATGAGCCTTTAAGAGAAAGGGCCTGAAGTGTTTGATGGCTTTATATACAGCAAAGGCTTGTTTTTCAACTTCGGAGTAATTGAGTTCAGCACCTTGAAGGTTTGAACTATAAAATGAAATTGGTGCTTCCAAGTTTTGATCATTGATTTGTGTCAGCACTGCTGCATAAGATGAATCAGATGCGAGAGTATATAGAATGAAATGATTTGAAAAATCAGGGGTGTTTAATGCAGGAGCATTTATGATTGCTTGCTTGATCAAATCAAAAGCTTATTTTTCTATATGTCCCCATTTAAACACTGAGTTTTTCTTGATCATGGTTTGTAATGGTAAAACAATCTGCGAAAAATCTAGGACAAATCTTTTTACAAAATTAATCTGGCCTAAAAATGATTGCATTGTCTTTTTATTATGTGGAAATGGAATATCATAAATCTCTTTGATTCTATTTGGATCAATATAAATACCATCCTTTGAAACAATGAAGCCCAAGAGTTTACTTTGGTCAGGAGCAAAAAATGACTTCTTAGGATTGACTGAAATGCCATACCTTTTGCAGCGCTCAAAGATTTGTTTCAAATCATGCAAGTGATTTGATCTTTTCTTAGAGAAAATAGTAATGTCATCCAAATAGACAACTATTGATTTATTGATTAGGCCTTTGAATGTGATGTCCATTTCTCTTTGAAATGTAGCTCCAGCATTGATTAATCCGAAAGGCATTTTTTGATAGGCATAAGTTCCCCATTTGGTTCTGAAGGTAGTCTTAAGTCTGTCATCAGGGTGGACCAAAATTTGGTTATACCCTGAAAAACCATCTAAGAAGGACATTAATTCAGAACCAGCTACTGAATGGAGAGTTTTCTCCATGGTAGGTAAAGGGAAGTTATCCTTTTGACTTGCTTTATTAAGATTTCTGAAATCAATACAAATTCTAATGTCACCATTTTTCTTCCTTACTGGCACCATGTTGGACACCCAATTTGAATGTCTAACAAGAAAAATTATCTTAGCTTTCAAGAGTTTGTTTAATTCAGCTTTTATTTGACTCTCTAAGTTAGGATGAATCTTCCTTAATTTCTGTTGTACTGGTTTTTCTTCAGATATCATCGGAATTGTATGTTGTATGATAGATGTATCATACGTTTTCAAATCATCATATTTCCAAGCAAAGACATTTTTATATTTATGCAATAATCTGATAAATGCAATTCTTTCTTCTGAAGTAAGTCCTAATCCCAAATTGATGTTTTGTGGATTCTCCTCAGTACCAAGGTTTATTAATTCAAATCTCAAAGTAGAACTTTGGAGCTTTGAATTAGTAACCTGTTTAAACCTATCTTTGATGTCATAAAGGTCTTCAAGTTTGACTACTGGTTTGGGTATTGAGTTTTCTTCAAGCTTTTCCTTCATTTGAAGATCATGCTCACTTTCATCAATAATTTGATCATCATAGGACTTATCAGAAGTTAAGAAATTTAAAATGTCATCATCATGATTGAACACTCGCCAGTTAGTGACATTGTCAGGAATTGATGGTCTAAAAATTAACTCTACTGAAAATCTATCGGGATTGTAATCTTCAAATGGCAGGAGCTTAGAAGCAACATTAGCTAGTAAATCTGCCACTGCATTTTGAGATCTTGGGATGGGAGAAATATTAAATGCTAGAAAATGAGATACAAGGTCTTGCACCAAGGATTGATAATGTTTAAGGTGACTAGAAAGGCAATGTATAGTATTTCTGACTTGTCTTATAACAATTTCAGAGTCACCAAACACTTTCAAATATTGAACTTTAAGACCGATTGCTTTATAAAGTCCTTGAATCAAGGCTTCATATTCAGCAGTATTGTTTGTGCACTCAAATTCTAATCTGCATGATAACATGGTCTTTTCTCCCTCAGAACTAGCTAAAATACATCCTGCTCCTACACCTTCATTAGATTTAGGCCCGTCAAAGTATAATGACCAAAACAAAGGTTTATCTACAGTTTTATTTACAGTTTCCTCAGCGATTTTAACACACCTTGATGTATCTATTTGGAGAAAATTTTCAATTTGAGATGTGAAACTATTAACTGAGAAAGGTGATGATTGAGCAGTAAAATTACCAAAGAATGATTCAGATGAATAGTTACCTAGAATGTTGTTGTTGAATGCTATTGGCTGGTTTTCTTGCTCAAACTCAGTAACAGTATGAGTCATATGTTTCTCCCGATCAATCTTTATCTGATTTGGCTTTCCGTTATAGGGCAGCCATATGTGCGACCAATCGGTGGAAATATAACCATGAAATTTATCAAACCAGTCTCTACTTAAAATCAAACCATAGAACTCAGGAATATCAGCAATTAAAATATCAATTCTCTGAACAACTCTTGGGTCAGCTGATAACCTAATGGTAACTGAGTTGATTTCTCCTAATACTTGGACCTTAGTTCTATCCAACTGGACAATATGGATTGCAGACTTTTGGGGTTCAATGTTTAGTTTGGAACAAACTAAATCTGGCATTATATTCGAAGAAGCCCCTGAGTCTATCAAGAAATTGTGCATATTTCTATTATAAATCTCGTAGGTTAAGAGAAAAGGAGGAGTATGGGAATTTGATCTATCTCCAATTAGAACAGCATCAGTAGCTTCTACTCTACCAGGAGGTGGTTTACCTATTTCATTAGTAGCTTTGGACAATACAGCATTTGGAAGGGGAGAAGAAGGTACGACGTCTAACTCCTTAAGCAGTAATTTTTCTTGATGTTTGAGTTTACTAAGCTCAAACATTGTGATATTTGCCTTTGTTTTCTTCATGTTTTCAATAATGTTGTAATCCACAAATTCTGTAACTACTAACGTTTTAGATGTTGCAGGTGGATTTGAAGCTGATGGCTGATTTTGAGAAGGTATCACTGTGGACTTCTTTGTGGGAACTTTTTCTTTAGTAGTGGTACTTGTATTCCTTTTCTTCTGAGTTATTTGAATAGGTTCAGGAGTACCTTTACTACTAGTGATTACAGGGAAAGCTTCTTGTTCATTTTCTGTATTAGAATTAGGCAAGATAAAGTCCCATATCCCATGACATTCTACAATTACCTCTTCTTCAGTTTCTTCAGATGATAAGATTGTCTCTTCTTCTTCATCTTCTTTGGGTTCTGAGTCTGCATTGGATATAGCATTTGGGGGTTTTGATTCAGGTTTCTTAAAGTTTCTAAATGGCCTTTTTGTTGAAGTCTCAGCTACTTGCTTCTTGATTTCTATCATTTCGTTTGACATAGTCTTGAGAACTTTTTGGAGACCTTCCATATCATAGGGATCTTTAGCCATTTTCTTCTTTGAATCATCTTTGAAGGAGACCTTTTTTGATTTTCTATCTTCAAGAGCAGCTTTCTTTTCTAAGGCAATGATGCATTTTTCTACAGCAAGTGCCTCTTTCATATTTTCTGCTAGAGTCGGTTTTGCAGCTCTATCTACAAAGATAGCTATATTTGAGGGTAAAGCTGTTATATACCATTCGCTTCTAACTTGCTCACTAGGTTTAGAGGCAGTCGGAATCTTATTTAAGAGTTTATTAAACCGTGAATTGAACTCTTTTATAGGTTCTTTAGACTCTATCCTAAGATTTGAAAGATCATTGATTAACGTCGCTAGAGATCTGTCATCACCGTATTTAGTCAAGAACTATTCTTGAAAAATGTTCCAACTAGTAATGGATCCTGATGGCAAGGAAAAGTACCAAGACCCAGCTGATCCTTGTAGGGTATAAGGGAAAAGTCTAACAACCACATCTTCCTCTGTAACTCCTTTTAAGTTGACTAACAACATAAAGTTGTTAATGTGCTCATCTGCCTGTATGCCTGCATCTGGATTAAATTTCGGCAACCATTTTTCAGGATGAGCTGGCAATGGGTGCAAAGGTGCAGGCATTGTGACTGCACCAGGATTGTTCCATGGATTTTGTGCCATTGTTGAGCTACTACTAGATGATAGTGCTGATGAAGTTCCAGATGGTTGGGAAGGAGTAGATATTGAAGTTTGAGGAGGTTGAGAAACAGATGTTGAAGTTCCAGTTCCCTGTTGAACAACAATCTGGAGTGGAGGAGTGGATGGTTGACTTCGCACTGGAGAAGATGAAATGGATGATGATGATGAGAAAGTTTCAGTATCAAATCCTTCAGTTGTTTTCCTTGCTCATTTCCTTTTAGGAAGAGGTAACTCAGTAGATTCAATACCAAGCTTTTCACTCTGAAGTCCGGTGAGAGGGTGAGAAGGAATGAATTGCGAAGTTACACTGCCTTGAGATACCTCAGACTTCTGTGGTGATATTGAGGATCCTTGAAGTTTGTGGATGAGAGACTATACTTCAGGAGATTCTGGAGTTAATTTACCTGAGATGTTTTGGGGTTGAGTAGTGGTCGTTGTCTCCTCTACTTCTCGCTTGAAAACTGGAGTTCCAGCCTATGAGAGGGAAGTCGGAGGTGAGGTGGAGGGATATTTACTCTCAGATTGGATTGTATATTTGGGTTTGCTCACCATTCATAGTTCATGCCCTCCTTCTAGCGCCAAAAATGTTGATGCCTCGAAAATCGCTACATCAACATCGCAAAAAACCACCCGGTCCGGACCTTAAAGGCAGCTCCTTTTCCGTTTGGTGTGGTGGCTTCAACTGAATATAATGGGACCAGTTTCCCAATGATTTATGAATGGGATGGATAAGTGTTTGATTTACTTATATCTAATGGAGATGATGAAAGATTTATTCTAAAATGCAATAATTTAATTAACTAATCTATCCCGGGAAGTCTTTGTCTTAGTACAATTCTTAATGGTTCTTATTGAAAAGTAGGCATGTAGATGACTCTACTTTTAAACAAAAATATTTATTCATATGATAATTACTTTGTTCAAGTAGTTGGACAAAGTAATAATTAAAACATTATTGCATTAATCTGTATATATCATTGATGCATAGATAGATGTAAAATAACAACTCTTGAATATTCAATAGTGATAAGAAAAAGAAAATGTTGTAAGAGCTTATATATACATCAATAATAGCAAAATGAATGAATGCTAGTTCACATAAAAGAATGAAGCAAAACATAGATAATAGTACCATACATGTTTGAATCCCCTTCAACATTAATTGCATTTGGATCCCACTTTCTAACTTGGAAATACTTTTATAGAAAGCAGTAGTGCATATCAGACAAAAGTACTCTTCATTAAAACTCAGAAATCAGGTCCTTTCCTAAAATATATATATATATATATATATATATATATATATATATATATATATATATATATATCGGAAGCACAAGAGTGCAACTTCCAATCCAAGTCTTAATACAAAAATTTTAGGACCCTTTCTTTAAACATGAAAGGGTCTATAAATACTATCTAAACTAACTAACTATGAAATAAAAATGATGTGAGCTGGTGTAACCAAATCACAAATATCTGAAAATCTCCCCGAAATAGACATGCTTGTAGTCGGTAAGGATGGTTCATTATTTTGGTTGACCATATTTTGGCTTGAGCTGGCATATGGCAAGCATCGGTTGCAGTTCTGGAGGATGACTCATACGTGAATGTAGTTGGGCAGTATATGTGGCATCAGTAATTTCAGGAATCATGTAACTGATTGCATCGGTAAGGCATTTCATCGCTGTCCTTTGACTATATGGTTTAACAAGGAAGAACCAAAAGGTTTCCCACGTTAAAGTTTGAATGCTCGTGATCAATCTCTCCCTCTTTTCCAGCTCCTGTTTCCATATCTGCTCCAATGCTTTGACTGATGGCAGTTTCCCTGGAGTACATTCTGAAATTAAATTTGACAAATAAAGAGTATTATTAATCAATTCCACTAGATTACCAGTCGCCGATCTACATCTCGATGTTTCCCTTTCTGCTTTCATTAGTTGAGATTGCCACTCAAGGAACAGGATTTCCTTGTGTGATTCCAGAATTTGGGGCAGATTTGCAGCTTGTCCTTCCTTTGTTTCTTTCCAAGAGAGAAACTCTGTTAGTGTTTCATCTGCTTGCTCCAATTTTTGTCTTGCATCAACTGACTTATCAATCATAGACGAGGAAATTTCACAGAAGGGAGGAACAAGAGAAATATTATTACATAACAAGCTCAACTGAGTAGATAGTGCCTTAGTAATTTGGAGAGCCTATGATTTGAATTCCTCTACTTGAGGAAATTCCTTGAACTTTTCTATTTGCAGTGACAGTTGAGCGATCTGTTCATATTTTGATTTCCTCAACTGTTCATTCATTGTCTTCAGCTTGTTCAATGCTTGAGATATTTCTTTTTGCTTCGGCACTGCATGTTGATCTATCCTTTGTTTCTCTTTGAGCAATTTCTCATTTAATTGGCCATTTGACTGCTTTTATGCTACTAAATGCTGCTCTAACTGCTCTATCCTCTGTTGTTTTTCATGTACCTGTGTCTCCAGTGAGATGATTGCTTGATCCTTCTCTTTAAGAAAATTGCTGACTTCTGATGCCTTGTCCATAGTAGCTGTTGTGTATGCCCCAGCATACTGAGAGAGTTTAGTAAGATCTTCGGAAGGGTTGACTTCCTCTCTCCATACCACATTAGTTATCTCCATCTGTGTAGGTAAAAGAGAATATTGATCAAGTTTTCTTTTTTTCCTTTATCTCTTTATTACAGCCCTATGCTTAGGGCTGTAGAAGACATCTAAGGGTGGTATTTCTTCTACATGCAGAACAATCTCACCAGAAGGGTTCTCTGGAATCATTTCGACATCTTTTTGAGTCATGGGTGGGCTGCTAGTTCCTTCGGTTGGAACTGTATTAGTTGTTTTCTTCTGACCAGTTGTTACTTCAGGTGTGCTAAATCCCTGCAAGCTCTCAGTATTGCTGATGATTGAGTCAAACTATTTCCATTCTTTGAGTAGTTTGGGATCAATATGAATGTCTGAATCAATGAGTTCACTGCCTTTTCCCTGTTCCTGTTCCTGCTCCTGCTCTGGTGTTTTTTCTTTCTCAGGAACTTTTTCCACTACAGGAGCTTTATCAGCAGCTTTCTATTCAGTTTCGCTTGACTGGATTGTCGGGGTTGTGGCTAATAGGTCTAAAGGCAGAGTTTGCAACCTTTGGTCTCTAAGCCTATTAAATGTTTCTAGCCCTTCATCTTGATACCTCATCTTGGCCAATCCTTTAACCTGAAATAATGATTCAGCTGAAGAAAATAGATCATCGAAGTCATCCGCTTTATGATCAAACTTAGCAAGTTTGGCTTGAGATGTGACATTATAAGCAACCTGTCTGGGATCATATGGCCTGTTAGGAATTGTGGCAAGATTCAGCATTAGCATCTTTTCTGTCTCCTTCTCTGCATGCTTGTAGTCATGTAGAGTGAAAATGCCGCATCGTAAAGGGAAGATTGGCCACATGTGTTTCTTTGAATCCTTAAGGGTTCTGGATGTCGCTTCTACTGTTATTTGATAAAACAATTCCTGAGCTAACAACTTATCAGACACATACAAGGGGAGAACATGGGGTTTATTAAGGCTACCAAAAAGCCTTATATAAGTAAATTTATCTTCCCCGAACCAACTACCTATTGCTATCAAGTCAATTTCTGCCTCTGGGGATATTTTGGGGGTAGGTTTATTAAAATAGAATAATATACAGGGAGAATAAAACCATTGCAAATTTTATACAAGTGATTCTTGTAATGCACCTTCCATAACTGCTGGTGGTAAATATGGATTGGATTCAGGTCTTAGGGAGTCCATCTCCATCCGAGTATTACATATTCAGAGTTAAAGCAAATAGTATCTATAATGTACGCACTGTAATAAAAAGGGGGAATAATCTGGGAAGTTTTATGTGCATTTGTTCTGTACTCTAAAATTGTTGTGGCTAGTTTATCGAACAAAATATTTTCCCAATCCATCACATAACCATTGATTGCAGCTTCCATTAGGGGAACCATTTCTATGGTAAATTTGGCAGAATCATGTATTCCCCACATCCTACACATCATAGCCCCAGCATAGCAATAAGGGGAAGCCAATGAGTCAACAGAGTACTTACCTGATGACTCGTGCTTGTGTTTTTCCAAGAAATGCCTCCATTGCCTTATTGGGGCTGACTCTGAGTCGTTTTCCTTCGCAAACGCTTCCAAGAATGCCTTGTTGTATCGCTTCTCAGGTTGAGGTAAGTGGTACATTTTCATGAGATCCTCAAGCTGAAATGAGCCGAATATCCTCCCATCAACTGTGCAAAATGTTCTGTCCGAGACTGGAATTTTCTCCACCACCCATCTTACTACGTCAGTATATGGCAGGATTTTAGCTCGCGCTGCTATCCTGTGAAGATAAGAACAAGCCAATTCTTTAAGAGTTCCTTCTGATTTGTTAGTTGAATCGGCTGTGGCTTCCTCTGATAATTCTTTGGGCTCCTCTGCTTCTATCAGATTGTAAATACTTTCCCAGCTGGTATTTCCTAGACCAAGGCATGTCGTATCTGAGATTAATCCTTTTTTGCTTGGTCTGGGATCTTTGACTGCAGGAGCTGTTGTTGTAGACTTCTTTGATTTCTTCCCCATTTTCTCTGGATTTCTGGTTTCGGAAGAATTCTACACAAAGAGTTGCAAACCGTAATACAAAGAAAGTGTTGCTGCAAGCCAATATTACAATGAATAGAATTACGTCGATTGGCATATGATAAATAAAATATAGTTAAGGATTACCACGGATAAAATCTTTTGAAAGATCTATCCTTAACTGTGGTATTGAATAGCCGTTTAAACTGTCAATCGTGGTAAATAACATCATAAATGCCCATCACGTCGCTCATATGCCGAATGATTGTCTCAAGCATGCTTTAGATTTCATTGATCGGTGATCGGCGATAAATCGCAAATCGGCGATCGGGAGTGTCAACGGGAAGGGCTTAAGGACTCGCTGTAAATATCTCCGATTACCGAAAGGTGATACAATATAATGCATGCAAACTGTTTTAATGTATAATTCCCTTTCGAGATGCGCGCCCAATTAATAGATCGTAGTCGGGATTTGGCTTGAGCTTTATCCCTTTGTCATGTGACTCCGCCGATTGCCGATTGCGATTAGCTTTATCGCATCGAGAGTTGATTATGCCTTTTCATATGTCCTTTTATCATTGACACGGCCGATTTGCCGATTGCGATTTGCTTTATCGCATCGGAGGAGTTGAGGGGCTTTGCTTTATTGTCCGTTTGGCATTTGTTTTCCCGATTACCGATTGCGATTACCTTTTCGGATCGGAGAATTGGGTGAGGTCTTGTTTTTGTGTGTGTTTCCTTTGATATTGCGATATGCGATCTCCGATCGCTTTATCGCAATATAGAATAGTTTTATAATATTTTTAAAGGAACACTTTGTTTTTTAATTAAAAGGCTTTATAAAATGATTCATTTACATAGGGCCTTTTGGTAAGGATTTTCTTGTGATGAGGTAAATACCATTTTATTCACACATCTAACTAAGTTTATTTTTAAAGGGACCCATTTCATATTAAGATCTTGTGTAAATATTTTTATGAAATGGGGTTTTGTTGTACAACACAACAAGTTCCCAGCCCTCAAAGAATATCGGTCCTCTTGCCTAATCTTATCTTGGATGCCCTACACATCCTCAAAGAGCATCAGATGCTAGATGATTACCTAATCTTCCATTATTTCTTCCCGAGTGAAGTTAAGAATGTTGTGTCTATCTCTCTCTCTCAACTAAGGAAGATATGTCCATTTCTTTAAAGGAATGTACCCAAGTTTCATCTAACCAGGAACTTAGACAAGCTTCCTCTTAATTAGGGACTTGTTAGATCTCCCTCTTCAACTAGGGACTCTCATTTTCATCAACAACTTCTTCTTTGTGGGTCCTTCAGTTGCTTGATCAATTTATTTCCTTGATGTCATGAAATCGAGTCAAGCTTCTTCCTTGTAGGGCATCAGGGAACGATCACTTTCCTTCTTAGTTCGCCATGTCATTCATTTGTTCATGGAGAGTGGCCTTCTTGATACATATCTAGAACCTTTGTCAGGCAACGATCACTTTCCTTCTTAGTTCACCATGTCATTCATTTCTTCATGGAGAGTGGCCTTCTTGATACATATCTAGAACCTTCGTCATATGAATACTTCTTTCTCATCATGCCTCTTTCAGGAATTTCTATCCACCACATGAATGCTAGTTGTACTTGCACTTACAACCCTTGTTCCAATAGCCCTACATGAACTCATCCAGATATTATTCAAGAAATCAAAACATAACATTAAATCAAACAGTACCTTACGAGATGGCTCTTCATCATGACATATTGTTGGCTTGAATCATTAGCATCCTGCATGTTCATATCTCCAAGGCCTTTCTAGGTGTCAAGGGTCCTTTGATCTTTTTCTTCCTTGGCCAAAACTTTCGTGCCTTCTTTCAAGAGATGTCTCAACAAATCTGTCAGATGTTGATTCCTAGTGTCCATGGTGTCCTTTTATCCTTGATCTCTTTTCCCATATGCTTCTTTATAGGTTCTCTTGTCAATCACCTCATACTTCATATGAGGACATTTCTCATGTTGACCTTTATCAGTGTGTGAACCATGCCTTCGTGCATATTCTCAATGAAAAGAGATCTACCCTATTCTAGACCATGCTTCTAGAGAAATTTTCCATGCTCATTAATTTAAATGATGACATGAATTAACATAGATGCATACATACCTCATCTTAGTTCTTTCCTAGATCATTTCAGCTTCCTTTGACAACTTCCTTTGTTGATATTATCTCAATTTCTTATGACAGCTTCCTTGATTGAGATTATCTCAATATTCTTCACTCTCCCTACATATCATCCTTTCTTGAATCCCCATAAGTGGAATTCCTATCAAGACATCTTCTTTTCCTGAAAGTCATGAACCCTCTATTGAAGATTCCACCAGAGGATCCTTATAGTCCTCATTCTGCAAATTCTCCTTTCTGTTGATGATAGTGGCTTTCTAAGATGATTCTTCCTAGTCATGATCATTCCTTTATGCATTGATGAGGTTATTCAATGGTTACATCCTTCCTACATGAATATCTTTATCTGAGTTATCTCTCCATAATGCTCTTATACTCTGAAGATGCCATTCTCATAAATCATGCATTCTATCTTACTGTTATGTGTTCATATGATACCCAAAACTTTAAAGAAGGCTTATGTGAAGAAGTTGATCTTAGTCATAGTAGATATCCGGAGGGTCCTCCTTCTTCTGCTTCTTCTCTTCTTCTTTCACTTCTTGGGTAATGTGGGCTTCTTCTCATTTCCTCTTATTGTTGTCCTTCTTGAACTTAGGAAAATCCCTCTTATAGTGTCCATACTCTTGACAGCCAAAGCATTGGACTTTGGACATATCTCTTTTACCCTTTCTCTGTGGACCAAACTTGCCAAATTTTCCTTTTCTCTTGGCCATAGCAGCAAATGCTTGCTCCTTTGATCCCACATCATCCTTGGCTTTGAGTTGAGTCTCTTCAATTTTGCATAGAGACCAAAGTTCATTCAATGGGGTGGCTTCCTTCTTGGCATATATACTTGATGTGAAGTTGCCCCATTCCTCAGGTAATGCATTGAGCACCACAGTTGTCATCTCTTTGTCTGACATAACTTCTCCTAGTTCTTGCAGTTGGTCTCTCATCTCAAAGACCTTCATGAAGTACGAAGTTATTCCTTCTTCCTTGGATATCTTCATTTTATATAATTCATTACGCAACGATATCACTTCTCCAATTGTTCTAACTGATAATAGCTCCACCAGCTTATCTTATATTTCTTTAGATGTTTAAACTTTGGAAACATAAGGAATGAGAGGGTCCTTGATGGATGGATTCTATCAGAATCCTTTGAGCCCTTGTTTCATCCTTATTATAATTTTCTAGGTCTTGAGTTTGTTCCTTAGCAGGAACAGTGACACTTCCTTTGATGTAGTCCATAAGTTCATTTTCTTTAAGAAGTAGATCAGTACTGTTTTTCCATGCAAGGAAATTAGCAGTGCCAACCAATTTGTTGCTCTCCTTGAAAAAATATATTTTGATATGTTCAGAAGAGGACATAAAAATACTTACTTGAGAGTGTTAGTGATGAAGAGATCTTTTTGCTTCCTTGATGATTGAAGCTTCATCTTCTTGGATCTTGGAGTTCTTTAAGATGCTTCCTTCAAGGTGCCTTGTGAGAGATTTGATGATGAAAACTTTTCAATGTGTAGATCTGGAGATCTTCAATGATGCGCTTGGATCTGAGTACCTTCCTTTGATGATGATGAGTCTTTGATGTAAACCATTCTTGGATGAACCTTCTTGTAGATGCCTTTAGATGGAAGGATTTATTCTTTCGTTTGTTCCCAGGATGGTAGTCTGTCTTGATGGATCTAGGAGAGGAAATAGTAATCCTTGTTGTCTTTGATGGATTTGGAACCCTTTCTTGTGGATATGATGCTTCAACCTTTGTGATCCCTTTCTTCTTGATCTTGATGCTTATGTGTTCTTGAGATTCTCTCCTTAATGCGTCACCTTAGTTTTGATTCCATGTTTAAGAATCTAGGGCATCTAGATTTGGATGAGATTCTTCTGACAATGATAACTATTTGTGGAGTACTTTTTACTTTTCTTGTTAGTGCAATATTCTCTTATTATTATTAGAGTGTGTTCTCTTACTTCATCAAACAATTATCAAAACAAAAAAGACAAGAACACAACATGTTGGCTCTCAGTCAAAGAAAAATATCTCTCCCTCCTAGAGAGGAAAACCCTTCTGCAATTTTATCTTATTGAAGCTTCAATTGACAAATGCCAAATCCTAGACCCTTGAACTATAGATCCTCCAAGCACAAGACACAACCTCTCTTTTGAAAATTCCTCCTTTTGCACTGCACCTTGATCTTTTCCTTCACACTTCTTCTGGCAACTTTCCTTCACTATTTTTTCCAGCAACTACAGAAACCCTAGGTCTCCTTAGAGACCTCTTCTTTGGTGTCTTCCTTTCCTTCTCTACCTCGCTTGGAAGTCTTCCTTCTCCTTGATACTTAGGCTAGATAATGAGCCTCTTCTTCTGGTGTATCTCTGAGTTAGAGGTTGATCCTCTTAACCCTACTGCAGATCTGATTTCTTCGCACGTGTGGCTAATCTAGGGCTTGAAATAAACCCTTTTTCTTGCTTCCTTCCTTCACTTTAGGTAAGACCTACTTCACTTGAGATGGAGGCACCCAAAACACTTCTTCTTATGTTGCTACACTTAGGGTTATTTTATGACAATAGACATGCCTTTTTTCATTCGCATATGTGGCAAGGATTGGCCCCAAAACGGCCCTCCCAAACTTGGTTTCTCTTCCTTCTTCTTCACTGCCCTAGAATCACCTTTATGCTCCTTTTTCGCACCTTTTTCTTTCTCTCTTCTTCGTTGATTTCATAGATGATTGATGCTCTTTTGGTGAGGTCAAAATGCCCTATATATAGGAGTCTGTCCCTCCTATTTGGGCCGACTTGAGCCAGAGAGGCCGACATGTCCTTAAGTGCACCAAAAAATTCATTTCTTTGAGCCGACTTGAAGAGGAGACTTGTCTTTTATTTGGAAGATCTCTTTTGACATATTTCTTTGACTCTACTACATAGATTTACAGTGTAACATGCCCACATGGGTCTTTGACAATTACGTTGACTCTTTGACTTTCCTAGAAGCACTCAAACATGTGCTTGACCTATGCAATGAGCAAGAAACTCACTTTTACAATTTACAAAAATTATAATTCTTTTATTTTACAAATACAAAGATCAAAATTACATTTATGAAGACCGAACCTAGTTACACCTTTCTTCAACACTTCTTTCACCCAGCTCGTGCTGAACAAGCAGTGATCAGATTATTGGGTGATGGTTCTCGAAGAGGTAGGGTTTGAAATGCTTCATTGCCTTGTACATTGCATATGCTTGTTTGTCCACAGTGGGATAGTTCAGTTCAGGGCCTTGTAGGCTTGCACTCATGAAGAAGATGGGTCGTTCATTGTTCAACTCATCTTTTAGAGTGAGCATAACAATAAGTTAAGTGTCAGAAGAAAAATTATAGAGCAAGAAATATTTGTTGAAGTTTGGGTTGTACAGTGCGGGTGCTTCTGTTATAGCTTGCTTGATACAGGCGAATGCATCCCTTTCCTTCTTTCCCCAAATGTAGATTGTGTCCTTCTTGATCATCTCTTGGATAGATTTGACAATCTACGCATAATCAGAGATGAACTTTCTGCAAAAGTTGATTTCCCCAGGAAAGACTGCATGGATTTCTTGTTCACAGGCTGAGGAATCTGCGTGATTGTCTGAACTCTGTCAGGATCTACCTTGATCCCAGTCTTGGTAATGATGTGTCCAAGCAGGTTTCCCTCGAACACTGCAAAGGTGCTCTTTTTGGGATTAAATGATATCCCATATTTTCGACATCGCTCAAAGATTTCCGTAAGATCGCACAGATGGTTTGACCGTTGTCTTGATAAAACTGTCACATCATTGAGGTAGACCACCACGCTCTGTCCGATGAGCCCATGAAAGGCGATGTCCATTGCGCGCTGAAAATTTGCGCCTGCTTTCACTAGACCAAACAACATTCTGTGGAAAGAAAACGTATCCCACTTGGTACAAAATGTTGTTTTGAGTCTGTCAAGCTCTGCTACTAGGCCCTGGTTGTATCCTGAAAAGTCGTAAAGTAAAGAAAACATCTCTGCTCCAGATATTGTCTCCATTATATGCTCCATGGACGACATTAGGTGGTTGTCCTTGTCCGAGGTGCAGTTGAGATTATGAAAATCTACGCACAGGCAGATCTCCTGGACTTCTTTCTAATAGGAACTAGATTGGAAACCCGCGTGGAATGTCGAACTTTGTAGATAATCTAAGTATCCAACAACTTGGTCAATTGTTTCTATATGAGGGGCTCAAGTGAATGATGAACTTTCCTTAGCTTCTATTGGAAAGGCTCGGCCACTTCCTTAATTGGAATGACATGCTAGATTATTCGCGTGTCATATGTCTTCAGGTCATCGAACATCCGTGCGAACACACCACGGTACTATCTGAAGAGGCGAATGAAAGCTTATCGCTCTTGTGATGTGCATGTACCGAGATTTACAAACTTTGGATCCTTGTCCATTCTCAAATTAATCTGTTCATGCAATAATGTAGAGTTGTGGGTTTTAGCATTCACAGGTCTCTGAAATCAGTTTTTCAAGTCGTACAGCTTCTCAAGTGATACTACACCCTTAGGGATAAGGTTGGTTTTGCTTACATCGGCTGCATCCTGCAGACACTGCTCGTGCTCATCCTCGTCTATCGTTGCATCTTTGAAGACGTCAATGTTAGCCATGAAATGTAGTATCTATTGATTATCATCAAAAATGCATAAATTAGTGATGTTATCCTGGACAGATGGTTTATACAAAATCTCAACAGAAAATCTATCCCTTAACGGTGACATCCTAGCAACTGCATTCACTAAGACATCTGCAACTGCATTACGCATTCTTGGTATAGAATAATATTGAAAGCTTGGAATTAAGAGATAATTCGCCATACCTCTTCTTGATAACTCTTAAGATGGGGTGACACACCGTGTATAGTGTTACGTACCCGATGCACCACGATCTCTAAGTCACCTACCATTTTAGAACAACAACGTTGAGGCTGATGGATTTTTTTTGGCCCAAGATGAGTGCTTCATACTTGGCGGTGTTTTTCGTGCACTCAAACTCCAAGCGGCTAGAGATTAAAAATGTTTTCTCTGCAGCGGATATATTAAGGCACAACTGTCTCCAGAGCCCTCCTATGTTTTGGAACCGTCAAAGTACATGGTCCACATATCATATGTACAAGGATTGCTTATCGCACTAGTA
Source organism: Pinus tabuliformis (assembly GCA_031772625.1). Lineage (NCBI taxonomy): Eukaryota > Viridiplantae > Streptophyta > Pinopsida > Pinales > Pinaceae > Pinus > Pinus tabuliformis. The sequence continues at coordinate 1,357,972,496 of CM062807.1, read as the reverse complement.
CTACTATCACTACTTCAACTATTGTTACGAACTATTGTACAAGTCTCATTCTCGCTAGCTGGGTAGGGAAAGAGACCCAACTGTGTGTCTGGTGGGGTCGGGGATGGCTGTGCAAGATAGCACCCCAACTGTGTCTCCAGAAAGCAATTGTCAAACATAAGTTCTGCAAAAGCCAATGGTTCATTTTGTCCATCCAAGGGAGTCACATTGTGTCTCATGTATCTCTCTAAAAATACCCAAATCTGGTTGTTTCTATCCTTATACGGAAGCCACAAGTGCGACCATTCAATGGAAAAGTATCCTTGCAGCTTGCTTGACCAGTCTCTGCTGAGATATACGCCATATGCTTCCGGGATGTCCACAATCACAATATTGATGCATTGATGAACTCGTCCATCGGACGATAACCAGATGATCACATACAAAAGTTCACCAATTGTCGGCACACATGTTCTGTCAAGTTGGATGATCTACGCAGTTGTCTTTCTCCATTGGGCATTGATCTTCTTAGAGATGCAGAGTGGCATGACATTAGTTCATGCGCCAAAATCAACCAAACAGTTGTGGACATTGAAATTGAAGATTTTAAATGATAACAAGAAAGGTGGGCACAGTGAATTCGCCTCCTCCATACAGAGCACATTGAGCATGGATGCAAGTGTGTCAGGAGACTTACTTGATCCCTTGCTAGAAGAGGTAGCATCACCTATAGAGGTTTGCCCAAGTGCATGTAGAAGAATGTCTTGTTAACTCATGATTTTGGTTAACTCATACAAAGATATGTTTGCACGTGTTTTCTTCATGTCCTCTACAATGTTGTAATTCAGAGCAGGAAGACTCACCGAGGTGTCCAGGGGTAGACTTTTGTTCGTGGTGTCCGATGGGCTGCTCTTGTCTTTGTTGCTCATGGGAGTACTTTTTTCTATAGTTGTCTTCTCGAACTTGCTCTAAGTTTTCTGTGTTGAGTTGACCGATGGATCTACTGTCCTTAGCATGTATTTTTTTATTTTATCTCTCAGTATCTCAAACACAGTGGGGACCCCTTGACTTCTCAAGTTGTACCGATTATTTTGCTTTGGGGCCAGACCATCACTTGGAGGCTCCTTCTTGGTGGTGGTCTTCTGGGCTGTGCGCGAACACTAATACATGTTTACTACATGCCCAATACTTGGGGCTTCATCAGATGCAACATATTCTTCATCTTCATCATTGGGCTCAGCCTGTTCATTGGCCACGATGCCTTCGGAAAACTGTGTGGCCATGTTGCTCATCATATGGTTCCACTTCAGGCACATTCTTTCCGAATGTTGTTCACAGTGGAATGAGCAGTACGAGTCTACCACGAGCTTTTCAAGGTTCAACACCATGTTGGAGCTCTACACAGATTTGACTGGCTAGCTGTTGCCTGAAGTCGCATTCTTCTTTGGCAGGTACCTAGAAGGCCTGCTGCTCACGGTTGTCTCGCTTGTCCATTATTTAACTTCAGCAACTTCGATAGTCAGGGACTTGAGGAGACGAGTAAGGCTCTCAATGTCACTTGCTTCCTTTTCCTTAGCCTTACTCACAGAGGCCTGAGACCTCTTGCCCGTGTCCTTGGAGTCCTTAGTGGATTCGTCATCTACAATGGCTCCAATAGTGTGCAGGGCTTTCTCCACAGGAATAGCCTCTTCACAATTTTTTTTCAAGGTTGGTCTTGGAGCTTGCTTGACGAACTGCGCAATACTAGTTGGCAGGGCATATGTGTAGTAGTCGATGGTGATGGAGTCATGAGGTTTAGTGTCTGCTGAGAACTTGTTCAGAATTCAGTTAAACCTCTGATTGAAATCTTTGACCTTCTCTTTCTACTCCATCTTGAGACTACCCAACTCCTTTAACAACATGGCGGGGGTCTTGTCTTCAACAAACTTTTCAAGAAAGATCCTTTTGAACATCCCCTAGTTCTGGATGGAATTTGGTGGAAGGTTGTGGTACCATACAACTGCTCTGCCATCCAAGGTACATGGAAACAGTCTGCATGCAATGTCATCATAACGTACCTCGAGTGTCTGCAGATGTAGGTAGAATGTGTCTAAGTGGTCTTCTTCCTTCACTCTCTTGTTAATATCATACTTCGTTAAAGGCTTCTCCGCGTGTATTGAAATCGTGTGCAGGACACCGGGAAGTGCCAATGGGCCCTAAGTCATCCATTCCAGATTTTACTCTGCCACGTTGTCCTCTTCTTCATCCTCCTCCTCTTCTTCGGAATTTGATGGCTCTTCCTTTGAATCTGTTGGTTCGTCTTTGCCTCCACCTCTTCTGTTGCCTTCCTCTCCGTCCCCTGCACCGAAACTTGAGGCCAAGAGTAAGATGTTGTCTTCTTCTTCCTTTCAAAATTTTGGAGGTTCCTCTTCATTTTCCACAGCGTTTGCCAGCTCTTCAAGAGTGGCAAAGATTGCTTCTTCCACAGATGAGACTACCACCCCTGTGGGAGTTTCTTCTTCCACAGATGAGACTACCACCCCCATGGGAGTAGTCTTTTGCTTCCTTTGCAAATATGGAAGAGTGTACACTCCTGGAATCAGTCCAACAGTTTTAGCGAATTGACGGGTGATGGGACAGACAACGCAGATATGCTGATACGAAATTTCACGTTCAGGTCTAGGAGGTGAGAAATGACCAACTTCAGAGTTGCGCATAGGGGAGAGGGAATGAGTGTTACTGCCTTAACTAGATGATGGATGAGTTGGGTCGATGAGACAATCAACCATAAACTGTTGACGACCCTCCTTCTAGCGCCAGAAATGTTGACGATGTTGAACCCAGCAACATTCAGGAGATCTACCTAGTATGAAGTCTCAATTATACCTCACATCATTTGGTGTAGGAGTCTCATCCGGTATGATGGTCTGGCTACCATTTACTTAGAGATTTTCCTTAGCTCTTGTTGTTCAACACATGAGAGTGTTATGCTGGTGTCTTCAAAAAGAGAGGTGAGTATGCCTGGTGAGTGCGTAATGTAACTCATGCCTCGGTTCTCTTATTGCAAAGGGAGAGAGTAAAGTGAGCCTCTAAGTGAGAGGTAATAGTACCACCCAGGAAGAGACACACGCGAACCAGAAAGGTTTGTCCAGCATCCAGCGGAATAGTCCACAGTGGATGCAACAGTCGTTAAAACCGAAGTGAAGGGGACAACACGTACACCACCCAGCGGAGTAGTCCACATGGATGTGACGATCATTATAACCAGAAAACAAAGATGGTTTGTCATGTATCCGGTGGAGTAGTCCATAAGAATGTGACAATGATGATAACCAATACACAAAGGTGGTATGTCTAGTATCCCACGAAGTAGTCCACAGGGATTAGACAGTGGTGATAACCAGTACAACACATTCCCAACAATGTAAGTATTAAAACAACCGAAGTAATTCAACTATCTTAGTACAGGTGAAACAAACATGTATTACAAATGCCAAAAGAGTATTCTTACAAACATCTACAAAAAATGTGCTAGCCTTAATAGGCTTTTGAATTAAGCAAAAGTTCCAAGACACATTTGTACACCATACATCACTAGTCCTAGTAGTGGGACACTGGAGCCACTCCTCGCTCCTCAAAGAACTGATTGAAAACTCTCAAAGCTATGTGGGAGGAACCAAGGTGAAAAGTCCTTGCTCATACAATGAGAAAGATATATATAGCCAAGGGTGATGCTTGACCCTTGTGACTCTTGAACTACCCTCATGATCGTTGAACTTCCTATGATTTTTCAACTGACATGACTCTTCAACTTCTTGTGTGCATCCATTGGACTTTTACTTTACATTACATTTAGTTACAACAGATATGGCCCATAGTGGTGATGTGGCCTTGACAACTCATGACACAACTTGACACGACACTACTGACATATACTCATTGGCTGTGGTGTCCATGTCAAGCTATTGAACTGCTAAGTGATGGATGTACTCTCAGATGTGCTTTGTCTTCTCCTCTGCATGGCCTGGTGTTGTCGGCTCTTCGATGGTCTTGGTCTTGTTAGATGGTTCCATGCATGTGTTCCTTTCGCTTGTTTCTTGATGCGCTTTGTTCGTCCGTTCATTTGCAAGTAAGTCCTCTAGCATGTGCACTCCTTCTTCATCATGTTTGTTGTATCGCCATGACCTACCAATGTACCTGTGCTTGCAATTCACTCATGACGGGACAACATCAAATCTAAAACCTCCTAGTCTAGCATGATCAATTGTTTTCCATGTTTCGGGCCCGGGACAGAGGACAAGTTGGGAGAAGACCCAGTAACTATGCATTGTGCAGTTCTAGGTGACAGGGAGGGGGGTTGATCACTGAGATTGCATAAAGCGCAGCTCAGGCTTGGACAAGGAACTCTGGGGCACAATATTCACTGTCCAGGAAAACTGCATAAAGGCTACTAGGAGGCAGAATTATGCAGTTGCAAGGTGGGACCCTGAGGGACATCTCTGCGCGGTTTCGAAAGGGAAGACAAGGTCGGACAGTAGAGGGACCAGAGGACAGTTTTGCGCAGTTTTTGAGAGCAGTGAGTCTCGACTAAGGGAAGTCACTGGGAGGACATCTCTACGGAATTTCTAGGAGCAGTGCAGGCTCAGGTCTCTGCACAAGGCATGGTTCCAGCAAGCAGGAGGGAGGCTTGATAAATGTTCTTGCGAAGTGCGTAGTTCAGAGGCAGTGAGGCAGTCTCTGCGCAATTTTGGGAAGGAAGACAAGTTGCTCACCTCTGGGATTACGCTGTGCAACTGACTCAGAGGACAGCCTCAAGAACTGCACAGTTCCAAACAACATAGCAGCACCACTAAGCGTTGAGACTGTGCAGTGCAACTTAATCGGGGTCCGATGAAGTGAAGTTGTTCCGTCGAGATTTTTTTAGGAAAATGGCTAAGTTTGAGAGGCAAGTGAACTTGTGATGACTCGACATTGTGATCACACACTTAACGTACTTCGACAACATGACAAGATGACAACACTGATCACCAGGACAACATAGCAAAGCATGACTCTCTGTGGGACTGTCTAGAGTTGAAAGCGACAAGTGTGACACTTGGGATAGACCTTTGGACGATCGTGACGACACTTGTGCAACAATGCTTACAACTTTGTGTGTGAGTGCGACAAGTGTTCACATAGCTAAGACAACCCAAACACACAAAGACAAGCCTTCGAAATGACCAGAACAAGATCGCAAGCATGACAAAGCAATCAATATGCCAAAAGATGACAGTTGGTTAAGCAAGCAAAAAGGTGAAAAGACTCTAAAATAGATCAAGGAATGAACTCGAGTGTTTGCAACCATCAAAGGAAAAACAAGGCTCCAAAATTTGAGTGCAAGACAAAATTTTGGAGTGTTGCAGCCGCTACAACAGACCTTACGAAACATTATTATGAGCTCTTTTCAATAATTTTGAGAGCAATTGATTATGCTTAAAAGATTGAGGACACATATTTTCTCGATGTGTTAAAGACACAATAGAAGACATAGGTTACAATAATTGCAATGGGTTGAACTGTTAAATTATTGATTCAAATAAATAGTAAATATTTTGATATGCTTGTGTACTTGCATTAAATAATTCACTTATGGACCTTTTAGGATCAGCCATATTATTTTAATCGAAGAAAGATACAAATGTTCATGACTTTGGTAATTAGTTCCTTGACTCGATTAGCACACAATGTAATGGCATCTTTTTCATTTTTCCAAAGCATATAATTGAGTTCAATAAGCCTTGCAATATAAAGTAGCAATGATTGGTTATAAATTGGCATCAAACAAGGAATAGAGGTAAAAATGATGATTTTTTATGATTGATGGTACTATTGCAGATAAATATTTTGTCATTTTCAAATAATAAGCACGATATGGTATGCAATAGTTTTAGCAAGAAATTAAAAATTCACTGATCATCCAAGAGAACCACAAAAGTTGATTGAGCAGAGGTTGAACAAGATGAACACCTTCATTTGGTTGCTTATGCATCTATAGACTATCTACAGGGATTGAAGGGTATTGTATAGCAATATCAGAGATATACTGTGCTCGTTAAGTGAGGATAATTCAATAACAGTTTCTAGATTTTGCAAAACTCAGTAGCTCCAATTACATATTTGTTACAAGAGATGATCGGACTATTCCACAGGTGATTTCCATTTTATGGTGGAGGATGTATGGGACAGAGCTCTAGAAATTGTACAACTTGCTATACTTTTGATGTCTTAGGTTGCCATTTTCTTAGTGGTTAGAAGATCAATTGGTGTGTATATAGTTTTATCGACTCTATAAGAGTAAGTTGTAACAAACTCAACTCTAAGAGAGCACAAAAAAAATTGTTTTGTGGGAAATAATCTTGCCTTTAAACTTTGAAGGCTCCACACTGTTTAGAAGGAGCTGCAATACGATGGACTGTGGACGCAGGAATACTTCACAAATTGGCAAGGAAAGCAGAACCATGGGTGGGATTGTCTGATGGGTTGTAAGATGGTATTAGAATGGAGGTTGACTGACAATAATGATGCAAGATGACCAAGTGAGGCAAAAGAAATTTTCATAAGCAACAAAGTAGTAGAAGAATGATTTATATTATATACATATTAGTCTTCACTGTTCAGGCTATGCATTCTCAGCACATATTTTTGGCATTTTACCATTTTGGACAATGTAATAATTGTTTGTGTAAATGGAATTTTCATATTGCATCAAACTGAAGTTAAATTGGGACATCTTCGTGATATTATCAATCACAAGTTTGTATTCAAGTTTTTTTGAATCGTGAATAGTATATGTTTCTTTTCTATGTAGTTCACCGACTCTGGACCACTACATCCACAGAATATTGTACTAGGCAGATCCACCTGAAAGGATCACTTCCTGCCAGCTCAACTACGGAGCCTGACCCTGAGGGTGTCGAGAGAATGAACCTGTGACCTCTCAATAGCAAAGGTGCTTTAACGTTGGGGACTCGACCAAATGAGCTAATCCTTGGGGTTGTCATGATTCATGAATAGTATATGTTGTTCATGGAATTGTTCAATTTGCATGTGATTAGTTTATTACTTTGTATATGTAACATTGATTTTTTCATAATGTTTTAGCATTTCATTCATGTCTTCCCCTAAAATCCCCCTCTTTGACATCATGGAGACTGTCACCTCATCCAGCTCTTCCCTTGTTCCTTGAACCCGAAGCTCGGTGTTACAGTGTCCCAACAGTTGAGTTGAGAGGCCCAAATGCAATGACCAACTTGATCTAAGAGAAGACCCCCTTGACATCCACAGCAAGAGTTCCAAGTCCTCACTTCCTTCACAAATAAGCACATGAAAATATATGCCTACTTTCTAATGCTTCTGGTCTTGACTTCTGCGATAAGAACCATGAGACTGCAAAATATAATATTCCTCATAGTAGCTGTCTCTCAAGGCGGGAACAAATGTAGAGAATCTTGTATTCATTTCAAGTTGCTTTATGTCACCAATAGTCTCCGCAAGAACATAGCCCATCTTGGAAATGATGAAAACGGTTTGTATCCCTTACAACAATTTTCCTCTCGACAAGCTTGGAAATGAACTTGAAAGCGGTGTGGCAGTCACCACACACACGGAGGTTTTTGATTATTCTAATGTGTGTCCCAACAGCTGTGTTGAGAAGCCCAAATGCAATGGCCAGCTTCTCACTATGGTAGGTTAGAGAGTGTTTCTTCTGCTTTTGTTCCATATCATGTAGCACGAAATTTGTGTCAGGAACATAACCTGCACTCTTGATCTGTTCAATCAAATTGTCCAACTTTGCATAAATCTCGTCTGTCTGTGGATGCGATTTATCTCCTACAACAAATACATGCACCCTCTTTTGGACTTCAATCCAACTCCGTCCTGGTTCCTTTTTCACCCCTCTATCGTTCATCATTTTCCTTACCTGTATTACCTCGTCCCAGTTTCTAGCTGAGGCATAAATGTTGGACAGCAGAACATATGACCCAGCATCTTGTGGCTCCAGTTCAAGAACATGTTCTGCTGCAAGTCTTCCTAGGTTGACATTGCCATGAACTCTGCAAGCTCCAAGCAAAGTTCGCCACAGCAACGCACCAGGTTCAAATGCCAGTTGATCAATGAAACCCTTTGCCTCCACGAGGCGCCCAGCACGACCTAGAAGATCAACCATGCAAGCATAGTGTTCAATTCTTGGTTCAATGCCATAATCCACATTCATGGATTCAAAATAATGGTATCCTTCATCAACTAGGCCTACATGGCTACATGCAGAAAGAATACCAACAAAAGTTATGTGAGTGGGTTTCACTCCAGCATCTTGCATTTGTGCAAAGAGTGCCAGAGCCTCTTTGCCATGCCCATGTTGAGCATATCGTGAAATCATTGCATTCCAGCAGACCACATCTCTATCCAACATCTGGTCGAATAATTTGCGTGCATGCTCGAGCACCCCACATTTTGCATACATGTCAACCAGAGCATTCCCCACATAAGCATCTGACTCGAACCCAAGTTTGATAATTTGGTTATGAATCTGTATCCCCTGTTCCAAAGTTGCCAGGTCAGCACATGAGGTAAGCACGCCAACAAAGGTGAAATGGTTAGGTTTCATCTCGTCCCACAACATTTGAGTATAAATATTAAAGGTTTCCTCACCGTGCTCGTTCATCGCATACCCTGCAACCATAGCATTCCATGAAACAATGTCTCGTTCAGGCATTCTACTGAAAAGTTTGCTTGCATCCACTATACTTCCACATTTAGAATACACATCAACAAGAGCACTTCCCACAAAAATATCTGAGACGATGTCAGTTTTGATGATGTGGGCATGAACTTGCTTGCCCTGCTCCAGAGCTACTGCAGTGGCACATGCCCTGATAACACTGACAAATGTTGACTGGTTTGGTTTCATGCCCCTGCGCTGCATATTGACTAGGAGTTCCAGGGCTCCATATATCTGGCCATGCTGAGCATAACCTGCAATCATTGCATTACATGAAACAACTGTTCTCTCAAGCATTTTGTCAAACACAGTGCACGCATCAATAAGACTTTCGCATTTGGCATACATGTCTACAAGAGCATTTTTAACAAATTCATCTACTTCAACTCCGCTTTTGATGATATAAGCATGGATCTGGATACCCTCTTCTAGAGCTGCTAAACTGGCACAAGCACTGACAACACTAGCATAGGTAAACTGATCAGGCCTCATCCCGGACCACAGCATTTGTTGAAAGAGTTTCAGGGCCTCTTCAGCTTGGAAGTTCTGAGCATATCCGGCAATCATTGTTGTCCAGGACACTGCATTTCTTCCAGACATTTTCTCAAAAACAACGCGCGCATCCTCTGTGTGACAGCACTTGGCATACATATCCACCAGAACATTCCTTACAGAGACATCTGACTCTAGCCCACTTTTGATAACATGGGTATGGACCTGTTTCCCCTCTTGCAAAAATGCAAGGCTTGCACATACACCGAGAACACTGGACAACGAAAATCCATCAGGCTGTATGCCTTCCCACTGCATTTGACAAAAGAGTTTCAGTGCCTCCTCACCTTGCTGATTCTGTGCATACCCTACAACCATTGCAGTCCAAGAAACTGCATTTTTATGCAGCATTTCGTCAAACACTTTTCGTGCATCCTCTATGTTATCACATTTAGCATACATATCCACCAATGCACTCCCCACAAACACATCTGACCTGAATCCAGTTTTGCTTGCAAAGGCATGAACCTGCATGCCTTCCTCTAGGGACGACAAGCCTGTGCATGCCCGAAGAAAACTGGCAAAGGTAAACTGGTTTGGCTTCGCACCTTCCCTATGCATTTGACAGAAGAGATCCAACGCCGGCTTCCCTTGTCCATCCTGAGCATAGCCTGCAATGATGGCAGTCCATGAGACCACATTTCGTTCAGTGATTTTTACAAATACTTGGAATGCTTCCTCAAGCAGGCCATTTTTAGCATACATGTTAACTAGATTGTTATATGCAAATATGTCCCCCTGAAAGCCAGTTTTGATCATGTGGCCCTGGATCTGCTTTCCATCTCTCAGGGATTTGGTGTTCACACATACCTGCAAGAGACGACCATAACTATGGAAAACGTCGCCGCTGAGTCCTTGTTGAGTTTTAATATGCACATTCTTATGGATTCCATTTGATTTGCTGTCATTATACACATTGGTATCACTGGCAATGGTAGAGGTGCCAAAACTTAGACCACAGAGTTGGTATATCATGAGACTAAAACGATGTGGGCATCTTAAATCATTAAATCTAATCATCTGCATCTGAAGGAAATGTAACATAATGTGGTAAAAGAGCTTCTTCCTGCCTTACTGTAGGATTCATTTAACGCTCAGCAGAAACCAAAATGTGATAAAATACCAAGATTATTCAAACGAGAATTTGCTATGATCCGTTTGTGTCAAGAAATTATTGTTTAATAAGAGGCTGGCAACCACTGTTAGAAATCCGGGTTTGAAACATCCTCACTGTACCAAATCGGGTTCTAAAGTTTCTCCGCAGTTAGGATGAATTGAGCAAATCATTAAACGCATAATCTAGATACAAATCACAGAGTGTTCTGTTTAAAGTGGAAAATCCGCGTTTGAAACATCCTCCACCGTTCCAAATCGGGTTCTAAAGTTTCTCCGCAGTTAGGATGAATTGAGCAAATCATTAAACGCATAATCTAGATATAAATCACAGAGTGTTCTGTTTAAAGTGGAAAATCACTTACAATAAGGGAGTGTCGACCTTGAGAATGTCAGATAAGATTTAAAATTTGAGAAATGTAATAGCAGAGATGCTGTGTGCGCGAAGGCAAACAGTAAATTTGGAGTTTAGCACGCATAAACCGATGCAAATTTTCCTTCTTTCTTTGTAATCAAACCACAAAAAATTTAGGTTGTGTGACAGAACGCGACAATAGCAATAAGAATTTCATACGCTTATTTTACTTCAGTGTGAACAATGTAAAACTAGCATTTGCACTTTATGTTGCAAAGGAAACGCCGTAACAGGCATAGAGTGAGGAAGAATAGCATAAAGTGGAGAAGAATAGAGACATGTATAGAGTGGAGAAGAATAGCATAGAATGGGGAAGAATAGGGACATGTGAATGGACATTGTTGAAAGCAAGGGTGGATGATAATGAGTTACAATTGCAATAGTTAGTTATGTGTATTCTGAAAATGAATATTTTGTAAATAATAATAGTTTGTAGAAGAATTTATAAAAAGTATGCCATCAACTACACAATTGATATCTACAGAAATAGAAGGCTAGAAAACAAGAATTTTAACTTATAAGATCCAATTTACATGGTTGGTCAACATGTAGAAACCCCTTGTGTCATCTCTCTGACCAAGTGGGGAATAATAATATGACAATGGAATCACTATTGTGAATACGCAGAGACATAATACTATGGCACGCTTATAGATCGTTGTTGGTTGAATGACTTGCAATTGTCTTTCAAGCTACTGGTTCACCATAAGTTGGATCTACAAAATATTAGTTGGATCTGAAGAACAAATAAAGCTAGGATAAAAGGTCCAAATTTATGAAATTATTAGTTTCTTCCTTCCCCACCTTTCCATTGTTGTTATTATTATTATAATACTAATAAAATATTTTTATTATTACCAGATAGCTCCCTGGATGTCGACAAACAATTAATATTTATTTTATTAGAACAAATCAAGGTACGGATAGAAAGCTAGAATTTCTGAAATTATTAGTTTCTTCCTTCCCCTCTTTTTCACTCTTAGCATTATGACACTTCCTTTCACATCCTACAGTGGATTGAACTTGCAAAAAAATTCGAGGTGAACCTTATACCTCTACCTCTTCTGTTCATTTTTGTACAAAATGAGGTATATACATCTTCAGTGCATATTTCTAGCCATTATCAACACCTAATACATGCTTTTGTATACAGGGAATTAAATTTTCATCATGTTTGAACTCAACTATTTGCCTTCCAAGGCTGGCTAAAATGGTTGTTGGGCTGAGGGCCTCCACTGCAAATATTTTTATTGACAATGGCCCTTACAGAGAGTTTATTTTCAAGCATTTTCAAGTGGCTTTTGTGGATGAAGAAAGTGCAGCAGTAGTTCTAATAAGTTGATCAGTCTATAAAAGAAATTCCCATCTGAAGCCCTGAGTAGGCTATGAGTGAGACTTTTTGTCTCTTCATAAGAGTTCATTAGATAATGTGTTCTACAAACCCCTCTCACATACTCAACTGCATGACTGCCCTATTCAAGAAGCCAGCTATTCCAATAAGCATGTGAATGAAAATCACCTATACAATTTACCAATTACAACAACAACCAACCAACAAAAAAAAAAATTACTCAGCAGACTAAGGCAACAAACTGGTCAAGTAATAATCCTCAAAAGGGCCAATATACTGGGACTCTCCATTCAACTAGGTATTACCACCTATATTTTATCTTGATTTAAGTATATTTCCAGTAACAATTCACCAAACTGTAGTCAGCCTATGTGATGAAACAATATCACCAAAAGTTCAAACTACGCATGTTACCAATAAAACTGTTGGCTAAACCTATAAACAATTTTAATCATCCACTTCTACCTGCCTTCTTAGTATTAGGCTTTTACCAACATGTGTGTGATTAAGTTGTTTCTCATCTTTTATCAGCTACCAGGTTTGACAGAAAAGAAGTGCAAATTTCCTGCCTCCACTATTTAACAAATCTGCTAATTTCTGAATCATTCAAAACTTGAACAGGGCCAATATATTGAAATAACACCATGAGAGCCTCAGAATTTATGCCTCCATTTATAAGCTATCTTAACTAAGCCATTTCTTTTGGTAATCCAAATAACAAAAAAACCATTCCATTTCTTGCCTTTAAAACAAATATTTTCATCCAACAACTTCTAGTGGCATGCAGAGGTAGATTCATTGAGCATGCAGAGGAAGATTCATTGAATTTTACCATTCACGCCAGTCTTGGTATGCAGAGGCAGATTCATTGAAATCAGATATTTCTTTTAGCAAAATATAGCAGTGTGATGAATATGTTGGCAACGATTAAATGACCCCTGGTCCACTGCAACGAGGAGAACATGATTCAATAACTATTCGAAGGCTCTGCATGTACAAATGTAGTACACTGTTTTCTTCTGCCCAAGCTACATTTATGGTTGTGATCATCACAGTCTTGTTAGGCATTGAAGTTTTTTCTCGACCACTCCCTAAATCAAAGGCAGTTACAGATGAATTCAACTCTGAACTCTGCAAGAGATTGGCTCTTAATTGAACCGTAATAGCCATGGAAATTTATTTATAAAAAGTATGCCATCAACCAGACAGTGAATCTGACCTATTCATGCCTCTTTGTTCTCTGAGTTATTGAAGAGAAAAAGTTTTGTTAATGTCGATTGTTTTATCTAAGAAGATGCCTACTTATTCCTTGTGCTTGTAATAAGGCCAAGAAGCCTATGTCACATAAAGAACTGCTATATACTATCATGCTCTGTGAATTTGGCCGACCAGTATAGGTCATTGGGGCTGTGATTTCTTGATCTCCGGGCTATGAAAGAAGAAAGGTGGTGGACTTCTCATTCCACATATTTGTAAGGAAGCGGAGAATCTTTTAAAGGACAGTTCTAAGGCCCTTCATAATTTAAGGAAGTCGAGATTCTGTTTGCATATATTTGCAAGCCTTGAAAAGACAATCAGTGGGCATCCTATGTCATCTATATTAGTAAAATCAAGGAACCCTATTTGTGTATTGAAGAAGAGGCCAAGTCCTTATCACTGTTACAAGCACACACACACACACATATATATATACAAGTGTTAAAAGCCTGTTCCATTCAAGCCAACTTGCAAATCAATAAGGAATATATATTCATGTCTTCGAAACCTTCATAAGAGGTGCCCTAAAGCCAATAAAAATAGAGGATGCAGTTATGAGAAGGGATGGTCCCTTTAGACATCAGTCTGAAAATGATTTTTGAAGAATAGTAAAAGCCCTCCATAATGTCATTATCTAGCAGTTGATGTGATTTTGTTGAGAAGGTTTAGTGGCAGCCCTCCATGTGATCATATTTTTGTCTAGTAGCTAAAGCAAAGGAAGTTCATCCAAGAAAAGTATGCAGCTCCTTTGTGTTGGCACCATTGGATAAGGGTGACAGTACCCTTGGAAGTCTGGAAGATAGAAGAAGTGCGAGGCACTTTGGAGCAGACCCCTGTAGCAGCGTGTATGAACATAAAATCAGAGGTATGGTATCTCTCAAGGTGCCTCATGAAGAACACATTGGAAGAAGGATGTGCATGGCTGATCCTATGTCTTGGCGAGCACAATGAGTAGAGGGCACTGTGAGGACACTGATTTTGGCATCTTGATTAGGTCATTGGGCACTTTGATGCGTTGAGCCAGGATCTTATGAAAGATGGTCTTATGAATATGGATGCCTGGATGCGAAGGACCCCTCCTCATCATGGATTGGGTAATTTAATGCATATTACCCATTTAATGCAGTGATTTAACTTTTTTTAGGTACTTTTGATATGCTATTTGCGGAGGTAATATTTCAATGTTCTTACAATAGGAAAGTCCTCCTTCAGTGGCTAAACCACGTGTCATGATAAGAAGTCAATGAAGAGTTTTGTTTTAAGAATTTGTTGATCTGAGTCCAATCTTCTCAGTGGATAAAGCAGTCAACAGTATGTTTGAAGATCTGATCCCTTTGGCACCTCTGCATCAGAATTCTGAAGCTAGCAATCCTTCCATCCGGTCACCTGTGCTCACATAAATTCAAGTCTTGTAAACAAAGATGTCCAACAAGAAAATTTGTTGAGGATCAAATAAGTGACTCTAGGGATACATATATTTATTTGGATTTGATCAATGAATTAAAGAGAGTCCTATGGAGCAATGAAGAACCAAGTTGTTGGCCTAGTTCTCTGAACCACATTAAGAAGGAGCCAAGTGTTCCTATTGTTCTGAGCACAAGAAACAATAAAGGTCTGCTATGCAATGGAGCTATCTCTCTTTTACATTCTGGGCATAAGTATGCTTTTGGATAAGTCTTTTGAAAATAAATTTATTCTCCTAGGAGGCCAAGAAAAGTGCAAGAACACAAGAATATGCCAAAGGTCATTTCATGAAGCCAACCTTGGAGAAAGGATTACACTATTCTCGATCTTGTGGTATGGAGGCAGAAATGTTATGGTGGACTGCTTAATATTAAAAAGCGGACACACCTGCACTTCTCAAAATCCAACATGCATGATCGCTGGCCTCATCCCTTTGAGGGTTACTGCCATTAGGGTAGGGCACACTACAGTAAGAATGGCCAGATGACTAATGCCCTTAAGATCTTAATTAAACAAATAACTTGCTGAATTTAATTAACCAGAAATTAAATTTCAGGCCATATCATCAATCACACAATAGCTGGAAATTAAATAGTGGAAGCATAAAATAGTTTCACACATACAGAGGTAATTTCTCCTTCAAAATTAGATTTTCATTCTTTCAAAAACACTTACGAAGAAACCTTCACAGTGTGCTAAAATCTAGCAGCTCTATGGTCAACAAATCACCCTAAACTAAGCAGTACAGTTGGCCCGAGAAGATACGGCATGCTGTATGTCTGGACTGTGTTGCTTTATGGATTGCACGGCCCTATCTGCATGAACATATGGAACTGTTTTGTAAACTACATGGAACTGCCTAGATCCGTATGAATGTACATATCTGCTCTGCATGGTCTCTCCCTGCTGTCGTATATTCTCTCTTGCTCTTCAATTCAGACAGTGAATCCGACCTATTCATGCCTCTTTGTTCTCTGAGTTATTGAAGAGAGAAAGTTTTGTTAATGTCGATTGTTTTATCTAAGAAGATGCCTACTTATTCCTTGTGCTTGTAATAAGGCCAAGAAGCCTATGTCACATAAAGCACTGCTATATACTGTCATGCTCTGTGAGTTTGGCCAACCAGTATAGGTCATTGGAGTTGTGATTTCTTGATCTCCGGGCTATAAAAGAAGAAAGGTGGTGGACTTCTCATTCCACATATTTGTAAGGAAGCGGAGAATCTTTTAAAGGACAGTTCTAAGGCCGTTCATAATTTAAGGAAGTCAAGATTTTGTATGCATATATTTCCAAGCCTTGAAAAGACAATCAGTGGGCATCATATGTCATCTATATTATTAAAATCAAGGAACCCTATTTTGTGTATTGAAGAAGAGGCCAAGTCCTTATCACTGTTACAAAGAGTTTGGACACAGTACACAAATTCTACATTTCACAGCCATAAAAATAACGCGATTTTACTGTATACCGTATCTGCTTGTTATTCCATTCGTAATTCAATCTCGATGAATTCCAGTTAATTTGCAGTTTCGCCATTGCAGTCAAAACCTACTAAACATGGCCATTGAATTTCAGCCCTTGACCATTACAGACGAACCATCCACATTTTTTCAAAAATCAATGAAAACCATGGCATGGTAGAAAATCCAGAAATTCAAATTGCAGATCTGTTTTATATATTAATATGAATATGAAAATCTTGGAGCCCTAAATCAAACCCAGATACATGAACCATACACTGAAAGTGGCAAATATCTTAAAAACAGGCAAGGGCATCATATATATTCCCATAATTGAAAATTAAAATACATTACAGAGAGAAATGTTTATTTGTTTTAAGTTAAGGGACCTTAAGCCCATGAAACTTAAAACTGCATCTACAAGTAGCCTGCTCACTGCCTCTTAAGTGGCTTCTCCAAGACAGCAGAGATATACATTTCTTTGAGCTCGGGCCCTCTATCCAACTTAGGGGCAACAGACCATTTCAGCTTCTTATACCCTAGCTACTCAATCATGGGCACATAGATCTTCAGCTGATCCTTTGTGCAGAAAAAATGATCTAGCCAGAACAGGCCTCCAGGCCTCAGAATCCTATAGATATCATAGAGTACAAATTCCAGCAGCTGTGAGGGAATCCAATTGCTCAAGACATGCATAGAATGAACAATGTCCAAAGTATTTTCAAAGAATGGCAGCCTCTGTGTTATAGTGATATACATGGGAATAACCCCTCTAGAGGCAATGAAACTGTTGAAGGGCCCGTTCAAGTTCATGGAAGTCGTAATAATTGTTACATTCCGCTCCCTCATTCTCACGGCGAAAGTTCCTGTTCCTCCTCCGATGTCCAACCCAATTCGAATTGTCTTCTTCTTCAGATTCAAGACCTCGTCGACAGAGTAATCCATGGAGCCACCGCCATCAGGGTGGGACATACTACAGGAAGAACGCAATCCTGGTGGACTGCTTAATATCCAATATGCATCATCACCCAACCTCGCCCCTTTGAGACTCTTGCCTTCAGATAGAACACACTACAGCAAGAATGTAACCCTGGGGGACTGCCTAGGATTCAGTATCCACCATCACCCAGCCTCACACCTTCGAGATTTAGTAGACACGCCTGAACTTCTCAAAATACATTATACCCCGTCTCCCAGCCTCGTGCCTTTGAGATTTCCTGCCATTTGGGTAGGGTCCATTACAGTAAGAATGTAATATGGGTGGACTGCATAGTATCCAATATGCATCGTTACCCCAATCTCATCCCCTTTGAGATTCCTGCCATGAGGATAGGGCATACTGCAGTAAGAATGGAATCCTCGTGGACAGTTTATTTTTAGAAAGTAGACACACCCACTACTCAAAATGAATATGCACCATTTCCCATCCTCATTCCTTTGAGACTTCCTGTCGTTAGGGATCAGGACAGGGCACACTACATTATGAACTGAATACTGATGGAATGCTTAGTATCTGACATGCACCATCGCACAGTCTCATCCCTTTGAAACTCCTACCATTAGTTTAGGGCAGACTACAACAAGAAAGGAATTCAAGAGGACTGCCTAGTATCTAATATGCACCATCACACATCCTCTGCCCTTTGAGACTCCTGCCATTTGGGTAGGTCACAGTGGACACAACAGTGAAAAATGAAATCCTGGTGGACTGCTTAATATTAGAAAGCGGACACACCTGCACTTCTCAAAATCCAACATGCATGATCGCTGGCCTCATCCCTTTGAGGGTTACTGCCATTAGGGTAGGGCACACTACAATCCCATCTTTACATCTTTCTCTTTGATTTTCCTTAAAGGTTACTTCCATGCCCTGGAACAAAAATACCTGAAACGCTTGTAAATAGATTAGCATTTCCCAAAATAAACAATGCCACCTTCATTTTTGTTACACATTTTATCTGACATATATATTAGCATCTCATTTTCTGTCTAACTATTCTTTAGTGTGGATATTGTCTATAAATATCATTTACTACATTCTTTCATCTTGTTTTGATAACGACTAATTTAAAATTGTCAAAGGCTAGATTCCATGTTTTTAGTTGTCACCCAAGTGCAATAGTTCCATTTTAAGATCTTAATCAGATGTTTTTCTCATATACAACTTAGCAGGTTTAATATTCATCAAGGTTCTTCCTTTTCTTTGTGACCTTTCTGATATAAAAATCTAAGGTTCCAACTTCCAGATGTCTTGAAACATTCCTTTGCCTCATGCTATCCTAGAGAAGGATATTGAGCTAGATTCCATGTTTCTAGTTGTCACTCAAGTGTCTGTACATTAGTTCCAGCTTAAGATCTTAAACAGTTGTCTTTTCACATGCAACTTAGCAGGCTTGATCTTCATCAAGGTTTCTTCTTCTTTGCGGCCTTTTAAATGTCATTTGCCTCAGCGATCTTAGAGAGGGATACCAACTATTTTGAGTTAGATTACCAGATAAAACGAGGACCATCAGCACATGACGTGCATGATAGGACGGCTGGGGCGGTTGGCTTTCGCACCCCCCAGCCGTGATCGAGTCCTGCGGCTGCCCCTCGCTGGGCGATTTCGAACGGCTATGCCGTATTCTGCTGGCTTCGGCCATATTCTGCTGGCTTCGGCCGTATTGTAAAAAATATCTGTAGGCTTCGGCCATATGTGGATTTTCTCTCTGAAAAAAAAAAAAAACGAGGACCATCTTAGGTTATTACAAATGTGAATAACAATCTGAGAACATTTTCACCATCGTCTCCAAAGGAACTTGAACAATATGATAAAAGATTCATCTTTTACTTCTATAATATACATAATGTTAAATATATGAAAAACTCTTTCTGCTTTCAAGCAAGTTGTTTTTTTCTCCTTTCATATTATCAGCCATTTCCATGGCTCATGTTTTTAATATGTTTAGCCTACCGCCTTATACTTGGAAGTTGGTACCAAATGTATAGTGTTGAATAACTAATTGTTTTAGCTCCATGCTGTCCACTTTAGAATTAATGCATGCATTTTACTTGCTTAGTTTCTATCTGACCATTTATCATTTGTTATAAACTATAATGCAATCATGTGACCAAGATGCTTACTTTTTGGAGGGGAATAATCAATAGACATTGTGCAAAGACCCTTTCAAAAGATGATAGATTCCCCAACTATGAATATATAACTGTTATCCATTCATATTTACTTGTTATGTTTATTTTATTTGTAGCTCACTCCCATGTTTAGTAAGAGGAAACTTGTAGGAAAAATGGTTTCCAATAGAGGCTACTTCTTTCTTCTTTCTGTAACTATCTCCATCCTTGCTGAAGAAGCCATTACTCCATTTGAATAGATTCATAGAATGGGTGGCTATAACTTCTTCCTTAACGTCCAATTTAAGCTCAAATTACTAAACAAATGTTGTCAACAGGCTTTCTAGTCCATTCCACATTATATGATCTGTTTGTAGGTGTAAAACTATGTCCGTTGCAAGATAATTGTTAATCAGCTAAGAACCACTTTGTAGGAGATGTATTTGTTTAAGACCTGAAATTATTATTATCATATACCCTATGGCATATTTATTAAGAAAAAGATGAAGTAAAGAGACGTCATTGCAACAGTATTCCTTCCTTCAGAAACATCAACATGAAAACATGCAACTCCATTCTGTCTAAGCCTTGGAGAAGTACATCACTAACAATATATTTTGATCTGTTCTTGAAGCTCAGTCCAGAATTTCCTACGAGTTAACTATATTCTCTGACAAGTATCTTCCCATCCTAAAGCCAGTTTGTTATTTACTTACAGTAGCATCTTGCATTTTAGACTTGGCCCATAATTCATAGGTATTAGGGACACTGAGTTGCATCATAGGCCTCTAGTTAGAAACAACTCCCATGTCTTCTGCTTTAAGAATTAACTTGGAATCCCTTTAAAATAAACTTTCTTGATTTAATTTGTTATTTAAAATAATCTGTGAACTTCTATTATCATACTGTTCTCTTGTTTTACAGAAAACACTATGATGTGGGGGCTGCACAGATGATGTTTGGGAACAAACCCCTTGACAAAGATGGAGATGGAAAAAGACTAGGAAGAATAATATTTGATAGTGGTAGCTCCTACACATACTTCACAAATCAAGCTTATAGTGCTTTCCTTTCAGCTGTAAGTATCACAAATTACCCTTCCCTTGTACTATAAGGAATTTGTCTGTTTCTAATAATGCAATGCTGACAGGTTAAAGAAAACCTAGCTAGGAATCAGTTGGAACAAGATTCATCAGACTCATTCCTACCACTCTGTTGGCGAGGGAAAAATAGGTTCAGGTAAATGGTTTTGGTTAAGTTTTGAAAATCAAGTGTGAGTTCAATTTCAACAATTCAATCTCCGGCCTATTTAGAGTACACATTATAAAAACTATGGCCAGAAAGTCAACCTTTCCATCTTAGCATTATTTAGAGTACAAATTATAAAAACTATGGCCATTGGAAAGATATTAGTATCCTGAATGCTTCCTGAGTTTTGTGAAATGTATCAGCTCTGTTGCAAAGGCGGCACCATACTTTCAGTTGTTAACACTCAAATTTAGAAGTGCCAGAGCAAAACAGATGGAAATTTTCCCAGAAGGTTATTTGGTCATCAGTGTAAGCATGCATAAGCTTTGACATACTCTATAAGAACTGTATTTTACCACTAGATGAGATTGTAACATGAGATAGCATTCAAGGATCAACATTATGAGTCTGCCAAAGAAGATATTATTGAAGAAGCTATTTATTCATTAAGCTTAATGATTGCTATGATAAAAAAAGATTACTGCTGAATGAGTTTCAATGCACAGGAAAAAGGTAACGTCTGCTCGGGAATCTTGAATGGTACTGCAATCGGTAATGTGGACACGAATATTCTTGGAGGTAATGAAACAACATATTGTTTTGCTGCTTTTTGTTTGTGTGTTTGTCAGTCTGATTTTTCTACAAGCATGTCATGAATGACCTTGGGTGGGCTTGTATCTAGAGCAGTTAAGGCATGTTCTTAATCTACATGTTGGTGATTGTATTAAGATAAAGTAACAAAAGTGTGTTGCATTTTGCAGATATCTCTTTGCAAGAGCACCTTGTTGTTTATGACAATGAGAAAAACCAGATTGGATGGGCTCACTCAGACTGCCAAAATCCTCCCAAGTTCTGAACCTTCTTCTTTTACCTTTGATTCTTATTCTATAGGATTTAGTGCAGTTTTTATTATTTTTCTTATGAATTTGTACATGTAAGAGATATGGCAAGATGAGAGCTAGTAACTGACTCTTCCCAAGTACACCATTGATTGCATTTTTTTATTTGTCAAATAAGGGAGTAGTTGCATCTACATTTTCTATGAACTTGCATTTAGGGAATCTTTCATAATTTATCCTTAGTACTACATCACCACTTCCTCTTTTTGGTGCCCTGCTATTCCCTCTGATCAAAACACTGCCAGTAATGCCCATGTTCTGGAGTTGAATACAGAGAAACTTATTCCCTTTCTTGTCTTTACTTCCTAAATAAACTAAAATGGAAGAGATTGGTGAGGTTGCTTAGATGATATCATTGTACTCATATTTGATGATGTTTAATATAATCTTTGGTTCACACGAACAGTCATGACACCACGAATCATTTAGATATTAGAGATATCCATTATATTTCCTAACTTGAATCTTTTCTTTCCTTGTCAGATTGACAGATTGTAAACCTCATCAACCACAAAACAAGTAATCAGAAATGTAAAACCTAAAACTTTTGAGTTGCAATCAAAATATATTTTGTAATGTATGTGAAAAGAAGGTAAAGAAACTATCTTTGTACAATTAATTACTTGTTAAAGCGCTGAAAAGTACACTTAAGAAAGGCAAATTGCATTGAACAGCCCATTAATAGTAAATAGTCTTCTCTAGTAAAAGGATATAGAAACAAAAAACAGAATTGAATCACACAAAAAGAAGACTCGAATCACATTTAACAGCCTATGAAGAGCAAATAATCTCCTACACAAGAAATATATAGCATTAAAAACCTGGAAGGCTACCCAAGCAACCTAAAAGCTGAAAAGAACAGACAACTCTTAAAATTTGCTTCAAGGGCAGCACTCTTCACTACCAAGTTTCGGCAAACAAATATCTAATTGAAATAAGTATAAGTTCGATTTGAGGATTGGGCCTTTCTTTTCAAAATGCATCCTAAACTTGACCTAAAAATGTTTAGAAAACTTATCCAAGAAAAACTAAAAAAGTTTAAGAAAGATACCGGGAAATGTTTCAAGATTTAGACACTCCACTACGGGAAATATGGTTCCCCTGCATGATTCCTGATGGCAAGGATAGAAACTAGACATTAATTAAAGATTTATTTTGTCATTTAGACTCTAGAGTAACCACTTAATCTTCATTTTCTCTTCTAATCAAGTAATAGATCTACGAATCTAACTCTTGAAGTTGGTTGTTTCTGACAGATCTTCCACACAGAGGCGGGTGTTGCAGTCCTCTGAATCTCTTGCTGAACAATTTGTGGTGTTAGAAGATCCCTCAGTGTCTCACAGAAATACATTAGAAGAAGCAATATCATGTGATCAAGAACTTGGGAAAGCAGCTTGCTCTTCCTCTTCATATTCTCTTCTAGCGTTTGGTATATATCAAGCTATGTTGTATGAGTTTCTGGAACGTGGGAACGTTGGGAACTTGGGTACGGGTGTCGGGAACGGCTAGAGGTTTCCCCAAAATTTACAGGAAACGGCTAATCGGGAACGGTAATATTATATAATAAAAAAATTTAAAATATAAAAATATAAAATTTATAATTATATAATAATCAAAATTAATATTAAATCAAAATATTCAAGTATTAAAATCAATTTAAATATATAATCTCTCTTATATAGAAATATATTCTCTGGGTGTCTCTCTTCCCGAGTCTCTCCCTTTTATATATATAAAATATTAAAATGTCAAGTTCATTATTAGCTCTCTGAAACATGACCAGTGTTTGAAACAATCTGCCTTAAAAATACAAAGGAAAAATTTTACCTATGTTTCTCTAGTTATTCTTATGAGAAAAAGTAAAGCGACTCTAATGGTTAAGCATTGATTGCCACATACAATATGCACACAATATTCTGCGATACATATACATAAACAAAAAAAAAATACTCATCAGCATGACACTCGAGATATCCCCCTTACATTGAGGTGTCACACGCTTCCTTAACCCATCAAGGGATTGCTCCAGTTTCTCAATTAAGGATATCGGTGTTAAGGATGTCTTTGGCCTTTCTCCCCGCGAAGGTTTCAAGAAAACCTCATGTTTTGTGGGAAGTTCAACATATTTTTCTACATGCTCTGTATTCCCCAACCCCAGGGAACACGGGAACTCCAAAAAAAACAGTCTTCAAAGCTCCCGGAACTTTCCCAAGCTCCCATTGCAGCTCCCACAGAAAAGGGAACGTTCCCATATAGTTCCAAAGCTTCCGGGAGCGCGGGAACCACTGGAACGAGTTTCCCACTTCTAGGGAGCGGTTCCCGTGTAACAGAGATATCAAGGAAACAGTTGTATGATTCCAGCATGATAAATAGTTGACTACATTTAAGCAGAGTTTCATAAAAAAGAGGAGAGAGCCGCGATTCCAGCATGATAAATAGTTGACTACATTTAAGCAGAGTTTCATAAAAAAGAGGAGAGAGCCGCGGAGAAACAAATTTGTTTTTGCATTTGATCGCCAGTTTGAAATAAAAGTATTGTCTAAAAGTGATTTGCCACCTTTTGATAAAAGACCACAATCAAGATAAAGCACTCGTGGGTTCCAAATTGGCTAAAATAACACCTGTGCTGAATGGCCATTTAAGGCTTGGTCTGGTAGTGTTTCATTTGTACCATACTTCATTACCTGCACAACAATACAAATATTATTCTGAATATGCTTTAAGCAATGCTTTCACCAAGTGATCTGTTAGAACTATTAGATGGTTTGTCAAACTATTTCTCAGAATTCTTTTTAAAATGCATCAAATATTTCATCAGTGAACAATAAAAAGCACATCATGCAATCCACATCATCAGGCCAAAGCTTGAATGTGAAAGCTTATGCACGAGACAGCAAATCCTCTTCGGCACCAGCTCCAAGTGAATATAACTGTTTTTTTTATTTAATGAACCTCTGTATCTAATTTCGCATGGTACTTGTGCCCAAATAACCTTTAATCTGGAAGTAAGAGATCGCTTTATGGCCATCTTAGTCGCTATTTCTGTCACAAATTTGTATAGGATAGATCCGGAGAAAATATTTCATTTGAAAGCTTTACAGCCCTTCAAAATCCATTTCATAGATCATACAAAAGTAAAACAAAGTTATACAACCGTAGGTACGATCAGCTATTTGATTAATCACAACCAACAACAACTCCATAAGCCATTGGAAAGTCAACTACAATGAGAGAGAAGATTGTATTTATATGTGGAGCAGAGCTTATCCATGCACAAAAATCTTTAATTTTATCATAGGAAGGAATCTATTTTGAACCAATAGCGTGTATACTTTTTTGGGGCTTCATAATATTTGGTGTTCCAATCCTAAAAACTTCATAATTGAAAGTGGCATTATATTATTTGTAGACAACTATGGACCATGCAATTATGTAAGATAAAAATCATGATTTTTGAGAGAGATAAAAAGGAGTATCTTTCTTCTTACTCTAGGTGGAGGTACTTGGGTCTTTGTTAACTACTGATAAAAGTTGTTTCTATTCTTGAGCTTGATGGATTTGTATTCTCCTAGGCTTTCAACAAGTTCTCCTTTTGTTGAGGTATTTTAATCACTTTAACAAAAGAATGAGTAATTTGTAGCTCTATCAATTCATTCATTATGTTATAAGTCATCTTCATCATTGCATTAGCTTGTTCCTTGTATGCTATTCATTAGCTTGATGAAGGGTTGAATGAGGAGTATTATTGAATGCTTTTCCTTTACCTACTTGATTTCTAGGCTTGAACCTACTTAGTTGAGCTCTTGTTTGAATGAAATTCTCTTGATCTTTTTCATAATTTTCATGTTCATCATAGTTTTACGGAGTAAAAGTTTGTATGCTCTCTTCACATTGCATGCATTCTAGGACATTTGATTCTTGAATTCTTTCATTGGTTGAAGGATCTGAGTACTCATGAAGTTCTTCAAAAGTGCCATTTTCTTTCAAAATGACTACATTTGGATTTGGCGCACAAAATGCTCTTGGTCCATGTCCTTTGGGCTTCTAATTTTAATCAATTTGTTCTCTAGAATTCAACATCACCGTTTTTCCTATTTGTCATGAGATAAGCTTATCATTTCTCTTGATAAGCTTATCTCGATGAATTCCAGTTAATTTGCAGTTTCGCCATTGCAGTCAAAACCTACTAAACATGGCCATTGAATTTCAGCCCTTGACCATTACAGACGAACCATCCACATTTTTTCAAAAATCAATGAAAACCATGGCACGGTAGAAAATCCAGAAATTCAAATTGCAGATGTGTTTTATATATTAATATGAATATGAAAATCTTGGAGCCCTAAATCAAACCCAGATACATGAACCATACACTGAAAGTGGCAAATATCTTAAAAACAGGCAAGGGCATCATATATATTCCCATAATTGAAAATTAAAATACATTACAGAGAGAAATGTTTATTTGTTTTAAGTTAAGGGGCCTTAAGCCCATGAAACTTAAAACTGCATCTACAAGTAGCCTGCGCACTGCCTCTTAAGTGGCTTCTCCAAGACAGCAGAGATATACATTTCTTTGAGCTCGGGCCCTCTATCCAACTTAGGGGCAACAGACCATTTCAGCTTCTTATACCCTAGCTGCTCAATCATGGGCACATAGATCTTCAGCTGATCCTTTGTGTAGAAAAAAAGATCTAGCCAGAACAGGCCTCAGAATCCTATAGATATCATAGAGTACAAATTCCAGCAGCTGTGAGGGAATCCAATTGCTCAAGACATGCATAGAATGAACAATGTCCAAAGTATTTTCAAAGAATGGCAGCCTCTGTGTTATAGTGATATACATGGGAATAACCCCTCTGGAGGCAATGAAACTGTTGAAGGGCCCGTTCAAGTTCATGGAAGTCGTACCTGTATGATACAGAAGAAAAGATACTGGTATAGAAATATCAAAAGCACCTGCACTTCAACTCCGCCTCAAGTAGGACACAAAAAATAAGCAAAACCTGATGCTTACTTCAATCTCTAGGGTACCAGGTTCATTGTCGGGACAACTGGTCTTCAAAGAGGTTATATCTGACCAATGAATCTCCATCTTGCTCTTCAGACCACCCTCCAAGACTTCCCAAACAAGTCTACGCTTTGCATCATAGCATTTTACCACCAAGTCTCCTTCATATCTTGAAATACGCTGGCATCATCAGCATCTTTATGTCAATGCAATCTTGCTAAATGTGCATTACTTACTACCATATCATGAGTTTCCATCAGTGGCTATCAAAAGGCTTGTTCAGGTGAACAAAAAATATTTAATATGTTCTGACAAGATTGAAGAATTTAATATGCAAACTTAGCTGTATTAATTTCTTATGCATATTACCTCCCAAGAACCAATTCTCAAAACCAAGGCTGGGAAGTTTGAGGCCTTGTACTTGTCAGCAATAGCCGGTCCTGGTGCACACTTTGATTCATTCTTTCTCCCCACCTCCAGGCTGGAATTATTTATAGCTAAGGGAGCTGCTGAGTCCCCTTCAGAAAGATTCATTTGAATAAGTTCTATGAATGAAGGTGTTTTCTTCAGCGTTAAACCCAATGGACTAGCCTCCTCGAATGGATGCAACAAAAATCCTGGAGAGAATGTCGTGCTTGTTACAGGGCTCCCCTGCTAATCCACCAAAACATGAAATAGAAGCATCATTGCCAAAGAGAATAGAAGGTAGATACAAAAACAAACTAAGGAAATCCACACCATGCAATGCCTCAGCGAAGTTTTGTAGAAGCACACAACTTTCTTAAATTCCTCAACAATGTCAAAAGACATATTTTCAATTCTTGATACCCTACAAAAAAAATCAAGATTCTCAAGACATTCAAAATTTATTAATGACCAACCAGGTAAAAACAAAAATCTATTTGAGGTTGTAAACAAATTCAGAGTGCCACTAATACGACAAACATCGTATTATTGACGATTTAAACAAATTTTGGGCAAAAACGTATTTTGAGCAAATGATGTTTTATTTAATTTTGCCCAACAGAATTTCAGGGCTCAAACATAGCTTCATACTTGTAAGTCACCAACATTCTTTTAGTACTCTGGGAGGTTTCAACCAATTGCTTATCCATTTACACTTTCATTCATAACAGTCTTGGTGACCCAGGGTACTCTTCAAATCACTTTTCTCAAAACATTTCAACATAGCCGTTGGAAAAAGGGAGGTGAATTGAATAGTTAAAAACTTAAAGACTCTTTTACTCCACCTCTACAGGTCCTAAGGAGAGATGTTTATTTGGTTTTGCACTAGCAAAGCTCAAGGCTCAATCTTAACTTTATGCTTATGTTCCACTCACGTTATAGATGAGGCTTAGCAGTTCTGCATAAATTTTCAAACATCATAGCCGTTGGAAAAAGGGAGGTAAATTGAATGGTTAAAAACTTAAAAATATTTAACTCCATCTCTGCATGTCCTAAGGAGAGATGTTTATTTGGTTTTGCTTTCTAGATGTGGCTTAGCAGCTCTGCACCAGCTTCTTAGAAATTTTCAAACATTTCATTTCACTCGTTGCAATCATGGTGAACCAGGTCCCTCTCCAAATCACTCTCCCCAACTCCATCTGTATTCTCACAGGCTGATGATATGGATACCTTTAGGCTCCTTTCGGCCTAGAGACCAACCCTGATCCATTTATTTCAAAAATAAAGACTCACCCAAAGCAAACTACACTCCATAAAAATGAAAAGAACAATGAATATGTCCTGTAACAACCATAGGATTAAAGTCTATTTGTTGGTTTTATAACTCATACTACAACATATAATCAAACTCAACATAATCAATGATGGGTATGTTCATGCAGGCCAGATTCGTAATAAAAAAAAAGCTAAAACTCAAATAAAGGACTTGAAAAATAAAAATATAAACAATGAGCATTATTCACTGGGAAAATTACCAGATGATACTTGGTGCGCTTGTGTCTCAGATGGCGTTCTTCACCAGCAGTTTCATCCGCATCTATTTTTGTAGTGCCATCGTGATATTTAGTCATAAGATCGCTAGCCATGATTGCTAAAAACTCTCTCCTAAAACCCGGCTCCATTTCCACCACGGTTAAATCCAGGCCTAAAAACAAGGTTCAGTTCTTATTATTGTTATCATAAAAGCTGCCCTAAATTGCTCCCTGCACCATGATGCCGCTTCACCCGAACTAAAATATATATATAATCAAGCTGAATATAAATAAAAGACAAGCTCCCAAGCTCGATTTTCCCTAATCTGCCATTATGTTTATTAGCACATTCAATCAAAATCATCAAATTGGCAGCAACCTGCAAATCCACTTATTCTTCTCTCAATAACCTCCTTTCTACAGATTTCAAAGCTCGATTATAACTGAAACCCAAAGCTCGATTATGACTAAAACCCAAAGCTCGATTATGGCTGAGACCCAATTCACCTAGTACAGAGCAGATAAGAGAAATTTGATCGAAGCCTCGAAAAAAAGGAGGAGGGAATGCCAATGGCTGAGTGGGTTTCTAATCAATTTGTCTGCGTTCGAATCGGAGGAAATTTTTTGACAACAAAATGGAAAGGCCCACTGATAGTTCCTGAATGGGTGATCGAAACATGCAATCTCGATGATGCCCAGTGGCAATCTCGATGATACCCAGTGGCAAATCTGCTCAACCCACCTGTACATACTTTCGATTTTTCAAAATGAATATGCACCATTTCCCATCCTCATTCCTTTGAGACTTCCTGCCGTTAGGGATTAGGGATCAGGACAGGGCACACTACATTATGAACTGAACACTGATGGAATGCTTAGTGTCTGACATGCACCATCGCACAGTCTCATCCCTTTGAAACTCCTACCATTAGTTTAGGGCAGACTACAACAAGAAAGGAATTCAAGAGGACTGCCTAGTATCTAATATGCACCATCACACATCCTCTACCCTTTGAGACTCCTGCCATTTGGGTAGGTCACAGTGGACACAACAGTGAAAAATGAAATCCTGGTGGACTGCTTAATATTAGAAAGCGGACACACCTGCACTTCTCAAAATCCAACATGCATGATCGCTGGCCTCATCCCTTTGAGGGTTACTGCCATTAGGGTAGGGCACACTACAGTAAGAATGGCCGGATGACTAATGCCGTTATGATCTTAATTAAACAAATAACTTGCTGAATTTAATTAACCAGAAATTAAATTTCAGGCCATATCATCAATCAAACAATAGCTGGAAATTAAATAGTGGAAGCATAAAACAGTTTCACACATACAGAGGTAATTTCTCCTTCAAAATCAGATTTTCATTCTTTCAAAAACACTTACGAAGAAACCTTCACAGTGTGCTAAAATCCAGCAGCACTATGGTCAACAAATCACCCTAAACTGAGCAGCACAGTTGGCCCGAGAAGATACGGCATGCTGTATGTCTGGACTGTGTTGCTTTATGGATTGCACGACCCTATCTACATGAACATATGGAACTGTTTTGTAAACTACATGGAACTGCCTAGATCCGTATGAATGTACATATCTGCTCTGCATGGTCTCGTCGACAGAGTAATCCATGGAGCCACCGCCATTTACCTACCTGGTTTTCTCCCGGCCTTGAAGATTGAAGCAGTCTTTGCAGTCATCGAAGCCCTTCTCGTATTTTCTCTGAATGAGGCACCAGTGATTCTTGCAAGAATATGCAGTCCAGACGACACTGGAATCAGGGGCTTTTCCCATGCTCGACGCAAGATGTCAAGTGGAAAGTAGAACGTTTTAAAATATTTTTTAATGTTTTAAAACATTTTTTATTAAATTAGACCGCTGATTTTTGTTCAATCGTCTAACAAAAGATCTAACGGCTAGGATTAGGACAGAAAGGCATTTGGGGGAGTTCATTCAGAGGGAAACGCCTTACGGCGTAAAAATCTGCTCAACCCACCTGTACATACTTTCGATTTTTCAAAATGAATATGCACCATTTCCCATCCTCATTCCTTTGAGACTTCCTACCATTAGGGATTAGGGATCAGGACAGGGCACACTACATTATGAACTGAATACTGATGGTAGTGTCTGACATGCACCATCGCACAGTCTCATCCCTTTGAAACTCCTACCATTAGTTTAGGGCAGACTACAACAAGAAAGGAATTCAAGAGGACTGCCTAGTATCTAATATGCACCATCACACATCCTCTGCCCTTTGAGACTCCTGCCATTTGGGTAGGTCACAGTGGACACAACAGTGAAAAATGAAATCCTGGTGGACTGCTTAATATTAGAAAGCGGACACACCTGCACTTCTCAAAATCCAACATGCATGATCGCTGGCCTCATCCCTTTGAGGGTTACTGCCATTAGGGTAGGGCACACTACAGTAAGAATGGCCGAATGACTAATGCCGTTATGATCTTAATTAAACAAATAACTTGCTGAATTTAATTAACCAGAAATTAAATTTCAGGCCATATCATCAATCACACAATAGCTGGAAATTAAATAGTGGAAGCATAAAACAGTTTCACACATACAGAGGTAATTTCTCCTTCAAAATCAGATTTTCATTCTTTCAAAAACACTTACGAAGAAACCTTCACAGTGTGCTAAAATCCAGCAGCTCTATGGTCAACAAATCACCCTAAACTGAGCAGCACAGTTGGCCCGAGAAGATACGACATGCTGTATGTCTGGACTGTGTTGCTTTATGGATTGCACAGCCCTATCTGCATGAACATATGGAACTGTTTTGTAAACTACATGGAATTGCCTAGATCAATATGAATGTACACATCTGCTTTGCATGGTCTCGTCGACAGAGTAATCCATGGAGCCACCGCCATTTACCTACCTGGTTTTCTCCCGGCCTTGAAGATTGAAGCAGTCTTTGCAGTCATCGAAGCCCTTCTCGTATTTTCTCTGAATGAGGCACCAATAATTCTTGCAAGAAGATGCAGTCCAGACGACACTGGAATCAGGGGCTTTTCCCATGCTCGACACAAGATGTCAAGTGGAAAGTAGAACGTTTTTAAATATTTTTTAATGTTTTAAAACATTTTTTATTAAATTAGACCGCTGATTTTTGTTCAATCGTCTAACAAAAGATCTAACGGCTAGGATTAGGACAGAAAGGCATTTGGGGGAGTTCATTTCAGAGGGAAACGCCTTACGGCGTAAAAATCTGCTCAACCCACCTGTACATACTTTCAATTTTTCAAAATGAATATGCACCATTTCCCATCCTCATTCCTTTGAGACTTCCTGCCGTTAGGGATTAGGGATCAGGACAGGGCACACTACATTATGAACTGAATACTGATGGAATGCTTAGTGTCTGACATGCACCATCGCACAGTCTCATCCCTTTGAAACTCCTACCATTAGTTTAGGGCAGACTACAACAAGAAAGGAATTCAAGAGGACTGCCTAGTATCTAATATGCACCATCACACATCCTCTGCCCTTTGAGACTCCTGCCATTTGGGTAGGTCACAGTGGACACAATAGTGAAAAATGAAATCCTAGTGGACTGCTTAATATTAGAAAGCGGACACACCTGCACTTCTCAAAATCCAACATGCATGATCGCTGGCCTCATCCCTTTGAGGGTTACTGCCATTAGGGTAGGGCACACTACAGTAAGAATGGCCGGATGACTAATGCCGTTATGATCTTAATTAAACAAATAACTTGCTGAATTTAATTAACCAGAAATTAAATTTCAGGCCATATCATCAATCACACAATAGATGGAAACTAAATAGTGGAAGCATAAAACAGTTTCACACATACAGAGGTAATTTCTCCTTCAAAATCAGATTTTCATTCTTTCAAAAACACTTACGAAGAAACCTTCACAGTGTGCTAAAATCCAGCAGCTCTATGGTCAACAAATCACCCTAAACTGAGCAGCACAGTTGGCCTGAGAAGATACGGCATGCTGTATGTCTGGACTGTGTTGCTTTATGGATTGCACGGCCCTATCTGCATGAACATATGGAACTATTTTGTAAACTACATGGAACTGCCTAGATCCATATGAATGTACATATCTGCTCTACATGGTCTCGTCGACAGAGTAATCCATGGAGCCACCGCCATTTACCTACCTGGTTTTCTCCCGGCCTTGAAGATTGAAGCAGTCTTTGCAGTCATCGAAGCCCTTCTCGTATTTTCTCTGAATGAGGCACCAGTAATTCTTGCAAGAATATGCAGTCCAGATGACACTGGAATCAGGGGCTTTTCCCATGCTCGACGCACAGATGTCAAGTGGAAAGTAGAATGTTTTTAAATATTTTTTAATGTTTTAAAACATTTTTTATTAAATTAGACCGCTGATTTTTGTTCAATCGTCTAACAAAAGATCTAACAGCTAGGATTAGGACAGAAAGGCATTTGGGGGAGTTCATTTCAGAGGGAAACGCCTTACGACATAATAAATGTTATATATATGTTTGAGATATGCAATATCCACAATGATATATAGGTTTTAAGTTTTATATATTATTTTTTACGATATTGTTTGTTTTATGATACATGTTATTCATATGAAAATATTAAAGACACGTTCCTTTTTCTTAAAAGGATGAGAGATTGTGGAGAGATCGTAGGTATTCATTGTTTCATGTCCTAGCTGTTGCACACACGTTTGTTTTTCTTATAAGGATGAGAGATTGTGGAGAGATTGTAGGTATTCATTGTTTCATGTCCTAGCTGTTGCACACACGTTCTTTTTTCTTATAAGGATGAGAGATTGTGGAGAGATTGTAGGTATTCATTGTTTCATGCCTTATCTGTTGCACATATATAAATACACATTTTGGTCATGAGAATGTTTGAGCTAGTATGTAATATTGTTGATTTTTGTATTCCTTCATTATTGTTGGCTTGGTTTTTCTTTATTTGGTATAACAAAAAGTGTTAAAGACTTTATCTCATGTTTCTACCACGTTTATTTTGTATGCTCAACTTGCACGCACTTGAATGCTTACCTTATAGAATCAACATGGAGCACAATTTGTGCATTCTTTCGATTAATTTTCAAAAATAGTGAAGAGATGGCCTTCATTTATCTTCACGTGGAATTGACATGTTAAATGGATAGTTGTTGTCTCTCTTGCGCTCCTTGAGGGTTTGTATGTCCATGGAAACAAAACTCAGCTTAATGGTGATCTTGGCCTACCTACTTTGAATGGGTTTGGGAGACAAGATGAGTTGAGCCTAGATGTAGAGTGGACTATTATGTGAGAGGAATGGTTTTGCATCTCAGACTCCTTTTGGAAGGGCATTGATTGTTTCTACTTGGCATGGTTGATCATGTCCATTATTCAATAATAGCCATTAGGCATTAAATGAATCATTTGAAATAGCAAAGTTTCAATTTGTTGCATTTTCTTTTGCTTCAACATACAATTGGACATAATATGACAATTTTAAATTACAATGTTCTTAATATCAGAGTTGTACTTTTTTAAAGTTTTCTTTTTCATTGTAAGACATGTGAAAGGTGCTCGAAAAAGTTCAATGGATTTATTGTATAATTGTGGATGTAAAATAGTTTTATGTATATGTATATGTGTGTGTGTGTGTGTGTGTGTGTGTGTGTATATCTATATATATATATATATATATATATATAAGACAAAGGTGCTCGAAAAAGTTCAATGGATTTATTGTATGATTGTGGATGTAAAATAGTTATATATATATATATATATATATATATATATATATATATATATATAGATATATATATATATATATAGATATATATTAAAAAAAAATTATTGCTTTTCACCCTTCGTTAAGGGATATATTGTACTTAATGAGATTTGCTTCACTTTTTAGAATTATTGAGTTTTTAGTTCTTTTTGTACTCTCAAAACTAATAAAAAAATGGTGGTGGTTGAGTCTCGATTTTGGGACAGTTGTTCTCATATGGAGTTGAAGTGGGACAACTTATGTTGAATTTGCATCCTTTCTTGCTCATTTTCAATGGCAACAAGTAATATTGTGGTACCAAAGCTCACCAATATAAATTATTTCTATTAGAGTAAAAGAATGCAACCCATATTCATTAGTAAAGATTTATGGGGACATGTAACTAATGGTGTGACAACCCCTACTGTTATTCTACACTAATGTACACACAATGTAAATATGTGATAAAAAAAATGGATGGAGTCAAGGGACATAGATTCTAGAGCTAAGGAGGTTACCTGCTTGGGATTTTTTGAGATTTCCTTATTGTAGGAAATTTGAACTGCTCTTGACAACCCTAGAAGGTTGGTTGGTGAGCTTTAAATGGCTTGTTTTCTCTGAATTAAATGAGTTGGAAAAGAAGGATGAGGGCCATGCTTGTTGGGGCAAGGGACAATGCTAAGAGGACAATAATTTATGAGGTTGGGGGCTTTGTGCATAAGAATAAAAGATAAGGTTGACGAGAGTAAGACAGGACAACCTACGAGTTAACAAGGAAGGGGAGTCTCTGTGTTCGGGGGGAAGAAGAGAAAAAGAGTCCTTGAAAGGTTGACAATAAAATAGTCTTACTAAAAAAGGAGGAAGATTTGTGATATCAACTTCGGTTGAAAAGATTAGCAGTAAGAAGATCGCTCCCAGGTGAGGAACAATGTCCTCTTGATTCCCTGTATAACTAGAGGATGGAAATGGCTTTCTCTAGAGTCCTTTGATGACTAGTGTGGAGGGTTCCTTCGATTACTGAAAGGAGGATCTTTGAAGCCTCTCTTGCCATGTTTGTTTTACAGTGGGTTTTGGAATCCCTAAGGTGGGTGGAACCATTGTGTTGTTCTTTGAAGGGTGGAGACTTGTTTCTTTGGAATCCATTGAAATTCTAGGGTGGAGAAGAAGTCTTAGTCTCCTTGAAATTACTGGTTACTGAGCAGTTGAAGGGTGGAGGTAGTGGGCCTCTAGATTCCCTATGATTTTATTGACTACTTCATTAGTTGGTGGGTAGAGGTGGGTGAAACTCTAGAGTCCCTGCTTCAACTAGTAGTTGGTGTTTAAATTCCATTAAGCAAATGACTACTTCATTAGTTGGTGGGTGGAGGTGGGTGAAACTCTGGAGTCACTGCTTCAACTGGCAGTCGGTGTTTAAGCCCCTTAGTCTTTAGAATTTGGCTTAGGGGTGACAACTACAAGTGAGGACTAAATACATCCTATCTATGGTTGGGTGGAGAGTTGTTGTCCTAGACTTAGTTTCCCAACTCTAGCTTTCAATCCAAGATATATCTCTATACATGTAAATCGTGCCATTGAATACACACACATGTGTCTGTGTGTGTGTGTTCAAATTGTTAAGTTAAGTTTAGATTAATTGCTTGAACGATGTGTGGTTCACTTGTGAATTGAAGAGAATGATATTTTGTTAACTAGTCCTTGTGACTATAATTATGCTCTAATGCTCTATATGTAGGGAGACTTATATTTATATTAGTGTCATAGGCATTGAGTGAATACAATGTTGTAATCAACGTGACTAAGGATTGGGAAAGGCATGATGACTAGTATTGATAGGTTAAACCTAGAACTTGAATGTTGAGTTGCAATGATGAAAAACTCTAAACCTAGATATTCCTTGGAGGGGGATTGGGGTTGACCTTCCAACACTTAATAAACTCATTAGTATGACTAATATTCAAAGGTGTAGGACCTCATTGTAATGAATGGAAATCATAGGGAATTATTATACTAATGGTTGTGTGCATGAGGGAAATAAGCTCATGAGTTATAGAAGTAAGCATCTATAAATATATATGTATGTGTGTGTGTGTGTATGTTCAAATTGTTAAGGTAAGTCTGGATTAATTGCTTGAACGATGTGTGGTTCACTTGTGAATTGAAGACGAGAGTAAGACACGAAAACCTATGAGTTAAAAAGGGAGGGGAGTCTTTGTGTTCAAGGGGGGAGAAGAGAAAAAGAGTCCTTAAAAGGTTGACAACAAAGTAGACTTACTTAAAAAAGGAGGAAGAATTGTGATATCAACTTCGGTTGGAAAGGTTGGAAGTAAGAAGATCACTCCTAGGGGAGGAACAATGTCCTCTTGATTTCTTGTATAACTAGAGGGTGGAAATGGCTTTCTCTAGAGTCTCTTGATGGCCAGGGTGGAGGGTTGTTCCTTGGATTCCTGAAAGGAGGATCTCTGAAGCCTCTCTTTCCATGTTTGTTTTACAGTGGGTTTTGGAATCCCTAAGGTGGGTGGAACCATTGTGTTGTTGTCTGAAGGGTGGAGAATTGTTTCTTTGGAATCCCTTGAAATTCCAGGGTGGAGAAGAAGTCTTTAGTCTCCCTGAAATTATTGGTTACCAAGCAGTTGAAGGGTGGAGGTAGTGGGCCTCTGGATTCCCTGTGATTTTATTGACTACTTCATTAGTTGGTGGGTGGCGGTGGGTGAAACTCTGGAGTCCATGCTTCAACTGGTAATCGGTGTTTAAGCCCCTCGGTCTCTAGAATTTGGCTTGGGGGTGACAACTACAAGTGAGGACTGACTACAACCTGTTTATGGTTGGGTGGAGAGTTGTTGTCCTAGACTTAGTTTCGCAACTCTAGCTTTCAATCCAAGATAAGTCTCTATACATGTAAATCATTTCATTGAATACACACACACACACACATGTATGTGTGTGTGTGTGTGTGTGTTCAAAATGTTAAGTTAAGTTTGGATTAATTGCTTGAATGATGTGTGGTTCACTTGTGAATTGAAGAGAATGATATTCTATTAACTAGTCCTTGTGACTATGAGTATGCTCTAATGCTCTATATGCAAGGAGACTTATATTTATATTAGTGTCGTAGGCATTGAGTGAATGAAATTTTGTAATTAGTGTGACTAAGCATTGGGAAAGGAATGACGACTAGTATTGATGGGTTAAACCTAGAACTTGAATGTTGAGTTGCAATGATGAAAAAATTCTGAACCCATATATTCCTTGGGGGGGGACTTGGTTGACCTTCCAACACTTAATAAACTCATTAGTATGACTAATATTCAAAGGCATAGGACCTCATTGTAATGAATGGAAATCACAAGGAATTCTTATACTAATGGTTATGTGCATGAGGGAAATATGCTCATGAGTTATAGAAGTAAGCATCTATAAATAGTTACGTGTGTGTGTGTGTGTCCATGAACAAGCATAGGTGATGTGGTAATCAAGTTAAACGTGATCAACTAGTCCTTTTGCAATTGTATTTTTCTAGTATTGAGCATATGTATGTGTGTGTGTGTGTATGTCTTATAGTGTTGCAAGAACATTGTGTATTTTCAACCTTGGCATAATCCCCATAACCTGTGATAGAGGCGCCATGGCTATAGGTTGGACTTCGAAAAATCCTACGTTGGATCCTTTTGCAGAGCTAGGACTGGAGTATGTGGGTAGAGTTGCACCTGTTTTGTTTAAATATTATCGTGAACCATGCAAAGTGTACATAATGGAAGCAACCCCGGTTGATGTGTCCCAAATATCACATCCCCAAAAGTTCATGGAGGATCACTTAAGAAGAATCCTGGGATGACAAGGATTAGGATGACCTAGTGGAGTCGGTGTCATGGAAAAGGCCAAGGTGAGTTAGGGTTCATGCATTTGATGGTGGGAGAACAAATGACCCCATGTGAGAAGGTATGCCACATTATTAGAAGGACTGAGGCAAGACCCGCTTACACAAAAGAATTGGAGTGGTAGCTGTTAACTCTGCTATGCAATGCTGACTTCCTATGGTCAGAAAGGATCATGGTTTGATTGTTATGCCCAAAGAAGGAGTTTCACATTGGTCACTCTTCCTTTTTTTCCTTCTACCCCGCTTACTCTCCACCACCTTTGTTTCCCTATTTGCCTCCTAAACTCGACAAAGTAACCCCCTTTTTGGACCTTAGCCCCAAGTTCAAAACCCCAAACCTACCACAAAACCCTACCAAATGTCTTAGCGCATTCATAACTTGTTGCGTCGCATTCCCACCGTTAATCATCCCGTCGATCCAATGGCTTCCTTCGCACTCGATAAAGGCGACCCGCTCCACAACTCCCCACCGTCAGATCATCCCCGTCAAGATCTAATGGTCTTCGCTTTCATCATGCCAACAACGTAATCGAGTGATAACATGCGATGAGAGCAGTTTTTCTCTCTCATCCATTGCTACGTGTCGATCATTGAATGGAATCGCTCGGCCCTGGGCTTTTACCACTTTAGGCCCAAAAGCAGTGCGATGAAAACCATTACCACCCGACCAATCCACCTAGCCCGATAAACAACCATGCAAGTTCATTTCTCAATGACTGTCTAATCCATCTGTGGAAGATATAACGGCTCCAACTCACCCCGATCTCACCTCGGCTGATAGCCTCCACCGAGCCATATCTGCCATTCATTTCCCCGATCCGATAGTCATTCTTCCCATTCACCCAAATCATCCACCTGCCCATGCATTCCACGTCCTCTGACATTTTGTTGCCCGAAGAAGGAGATGACCAGCTCTGCCATCATCAATCACAGTTAGACTCCCAACCACCATATTTAACAGAAAGCATGGCCGAAAGGAGAAAAGGACAAGCATGACTCTGTAACTGAATTTATCAGTCATGGACTCCACCGGTACAAGCACTCCAACAGCCTAAAAAGACAGCAAACATCTGAACAAATCAGATTCACCCATTGAAGCAAGCAAAAATGTTCAGAGACTCCATTAGGCGGTTAAATGCAGTTGGTGGTCAATTATGACCCCTCCATACCTGAATGGCCAAGTGCCTTAGTATTGTAAACTTATAAATATCCAAGAGCAAGATGTAATCAAGGTTGGCATTTGATGTAAGGTTCAACTTCTGGAGACTGTAGATATTTTCTCACTTGCAGCGTCTCATCTTCATTTTCAGCTAATACAAGCTTCTTTTGTTGTTAATTGCTCATTGTCCATTTTTTTCTTCTCCAAGCTTGTCCTGATATGCTGTGTTCTAGATCTTTTAATGTTTAGCACCAGATAACTATAATCTTATCTCCATGTTAAAATGTTGAATGCATCACTAAATAGGTCGCTCAACTTTATTTCTATCTAATTGAGGAGAGTTTTCATCCTATCTTTGCATTAATAGATTAGATTTACAGGTTTATTTACTAGTTGCAGTCAGCCATCACATGGTCTTGTGTATCTGCTAGTGTGGTTAGTATTCTCCATATTCACCTTATATCTAAAACTATGAGCATTGGTGGTCTAAAACCTTGTAGTCTGAGGGTGTTCATGCATGTCTGGAGTGAGACAAAGTAGAAGTGGTTATCTAGCTTGAACCAAACCATCATTCCTTCCATTAAACCTGCAACAATAGTTGAACGTATATGTTACCAGGCATCTCCGAGCTACAACCTAGGAGAGTTTCTTGGAATCCTAACATAATTGGCGCCATTTCCGGCGAGAGGAGATTGAAGCTCAGCTTCCCTAGGAGAACAACACAGATCCAGCTTTGATTATAGACAAAGTCCGGACACATTTTTTGTTGTAATCATCTATCTGGCGACCCTACTAGAGGTCGAACCTCTTGGCGACTCTACATTACAGTTCTGGCTCATTTTGTGAGACATACTCAGAGAAATCCTCAGAAATCACCAGCTGACCCAGTGCCTAGCCCTGAGAAGATTGTCAAGCAAAGCAAGATCTCACAAAAAGGAGCATCAGGATCAGGTAAGCCTAAACAACCTTATGTATCTCTGCAAGAAAGGCTTGTAACTGAGCATTCACACATTGAAAATATAGAGCCTAGCATTATCAGTGAAGAAATACTCTCAGAGATTCATAAAGCTCCTTGTCCAATAAGTTCCCCTTTGGATCTTAGTCCAAAGGAAACCTCCCTTCCAGTCCATAATATTCCTTTAGCCCTGTCAGTCATTTCTCAACTCCCTACCTTTCAAACTTCCAGTATCCTTCCCTCTACCCCAGTCATGGCAGGCCCACAAGCACCTACCAAAATGGAAAGAATCATAGCTGCTAGGTATGGACCCCTAGTCTTGCCTATTCCTTTGAATGCCATGCCTGCGAGAGAATATCAAAAATACATGCCTAAGTTCACTGGTACGGAGTGAGTAACATCTGAAGAACACCTTGAGTCTTTTTATAGTTATGCTGATAACCTAGATATCAGTGAAGATGATGTGTGGATGAGAGTTTTTGTCCAAAGCCTTGATGGAGAGGCTAGAAAGTGGTTCAGAGAACTAACCCCTAGGTTTATAGCAGACATTGAGGCATTAGATGATGTGTTTTTAAAAAATTGGGGAGATAAGAAAGACCTACTATATTACCATACTAAGTTTGGCAACCTGAAAAGGGAAAATGGGGAGTCATTGTCTGATTTTAATAAGAGATTCAATCGTATGTATAGCAAGATACCAACTGAAGTGAAGCCTACCCCCACCTCTGCTAAAATCACCTATGCCAATGCCTTTGATTCTAATTTCTGCCTACTATTAAGAGAGAGAAGATGTGCTACTCTAGCCAAATGCAAGATGCAGCATTGGAGGTGGAATCCAATATCATGGCTGCAGAAAAACTCAAAGGACCTGATGATAGAAGGAGGCAGAGAGGTGAGTCCTCTTCTTCTTCTTCTTCATATTTAGAACCTAAAATAGAAAAAATGACTAAGATCTACCGAGATATCCAAACTAAGGTTGAACAGAGTTCTGGGAAAGCAAGGCTTCCTAATACATGTGCTCCTAGAAATCCAAATCCATTCAGAAGAGCAAATGAACAATTACAGATCATTCAGAGGGGAAAAGAGGTCAGTGAGGAACAAAGGGTTAAGACTCCTTTCTAGAACGTAGCCATGAAGGAGGAACAACTAGATGAAGAGGATGAGATTCACTGTATGGAAGACAAGGGCAGTGTTGCCTTTTTGACACTAGCTGCCTATGAAGAATCGTTACTCAGAAACCAGAACAGTCAAGAGTGGGATAGAGAAGTTGTTCTACAGACTGAAGATAAGCAAAGATATAACTTGAGGTCAAGAACGACTAATGTCAAGGAGAATCCCGTCCAAAGAGCTGTTGTCCCCACATAGCAGCAGATCAGCAAGTAGAAGCAACCAACAGTTGATCCCATCATCCTCAGAGCACCAGCTCCAAAGGTAA
Source organism: Pinus tabuliformis (assembly GCA_031772625.1). Lineage (NCBI taxonomy): Eukaryota > Viridiplantae > Streptophyta > Pinopsida > Pinales > Pinaceae > Pinus > Pinus tabuliformis. The sequence goes on along the minus strand of CM062807.1, from coordinate 1,357,930,776 downwards.
GAGGCCTTGACAAGTCTCCTTTCCCTTTCAGTTTTGAATCAGAGGTCCAGAAGTTAAAAATATATGTTCCTATGATAGAACTTGTAAAGAGTGAGGCCTTTAGGACGCCCATCCTTGATGCCCTTGAGCTGAAAGCCACACAAGCACCCAATGACTATGTGAATTTATAAGATGATAAACCGGCAGTTGTGCTTAGCCCGATGACTAAACCTGCTGATAACAATTCCCCATCATTTTATGTCTCCTTGACCATTCATGACAAAATCCTCCATAGTTGTCTGCTGGACACAGGGGCCAACCATAATCTGATGCCCAAAGCTATCATGGAATAGTTAGGCCTTGATATTACCATACCTTATCATGACTTGTTCTCCTTTGATTCGAGGAAGGTGAAATGTCTAGGGTTAATCAAAGACTTGGCTATCACCCTAACTCAGCTGCCCATGAAAAGCATGATGATGGATATTGTGGTAGCAGATGTCCGCCCTAAGTTTGGTATGCTACTTTCCAAAGGGTGGATTAAGAGGTTAGATGGGACATTGCAAAATGGCTTATCTTATGCCACTATCCCAGTTTTTGGAGGAGAAAGCATAAGACTGTACAGGGAAGCCTAGCTAGCCTATATCATTAGTGATTAGAAGGATCCCACTGATCATCCCATTTACGTTGTGGACACTAATTTTGGAGCATGTATTCTCCAAATCGAAGAATCCCATAGGGCCTCGGTGCAGCTCAAGAAACCAGTAGACCAGGCCATGGAAGAAGAAGGGACACAGGCTTGGGATATGTTCTTTGATGGAGCCTGTTCGAAGGAAACTGCAGGAGCAGGAGTAATGCTAGTGTCTCCAAAACAAGAAAGCACACATCTGTCTTTCAAACTGACTTTTCAGGTCACCAACAATATAGCAGAGTATGAGGCTCTGATATTGGGCTTAAATGCTGCCAAAGACATGGGAATTAGAGACATAAAGGTGTTTGGAGATGTTGATCTCATCATTCAACAGGTGAACAAAACGTTCCAAACAAGGCACCCAAGGCTGAAAGCATACAGAGATGAGGTATGGAGACTCAAAGACTCTTTTGATAGTTTTTGTATCTCATATATTCCTCGAGTAAAAAATCAGCTTGCTAATTCCCTTGCTGTGTCTGCTAACATGTTCATCCCTCCCATGCCCCCTAAATTGGTTTATGAAGTCCAGATAAAATATAGACCATCCTTGCCTGATAATGTCCAACACTAGAAAGTCTTTGAGGATGATGATGAAGTAAATAGGTTTCTGCAAGTCATTGATGAATTCTCTGAAATGCAAATTGACCAAGAAAATGAAACCTTGGAGGAATGTCCCCAGCCCCAGCTAAAGAACAGAATTGGCCAAGACAACATTGTACAGTTGCCTAGCAATCATATACCTAAAGGGCTAGTGCCTCTAGAGAAGCTGTTTGACCATAACGATGTGCCTCATAAGATTCCCAAAAAGAAAATCAGTCTACAGTCTATAGGCATAACATAGGGAGTCCAAATAATCCAAAGTATATAAATCTGTCCACCCATTTGTCTGCTACCCAAAGTTCTGAATGCTGCACCTTAATGAAGAAATTTGTTGATGTCTTTGCCTAGGAATACAGTGACCTCAAAACTTATGACAAAAAGATCATCCAGCATAAGATCCCATTGGAGAAAGACACCATTCCTTTCAAGCAGAAGCTGAGACCCATGAATCCTTTGCTCCTTCCTCTGATTGAAAAAGAAATCAAGAAGTTGTTGGTTGCCAAAATCATAGTTCCTCTGAGACATTCAAAGTGGGTATCCAACTTGGTAGTGGTGAGGAAGAAAAGCAGAGAAATCAGGCTGTGTGTTGATTTCAGGAACCTAAACAAATGCTCTAAGAAAGACAAGTATCCTCTGCCCAAGATGGAGCATTTGCTGCAGAAAGTCTCGAGAGCCAAAGTGATGTCTTTCCTGAATGGATTTTCAGGGTATAACCAGGTTGTTGTGCATCTAGATGACCAAGAAAAGACTGCATTCACCACTCCTTGGGGCACTTTTATGTACTCCAAGATACCTTTTGGGCTGATGAATGCTGGAGCTACCTTTCAGAGAGCCATGGATATAGCGTTCATAGGAGAGAAGGAAAAATTCATCCTTGTCTACCTGAATGATATAATAGTGTACTCCAGCAGCCATCAAAGTCATTTGAAACATTTGAAGAAGGTGTTTCTAAAGTGCAGAAGGTTTGGAATATCAGTGAATCCTAAGAAGTCACAGTTCGCTCTAGAAGAAGGCAAGCTTCCAGGACACATTGTTTCCACTGCAGGTGTCAAGATTGACCCAAAAAGAGTGAAAGCAATATAGGCCTTGTCTGTCCCAAGATCAAAAAAGGACATCTAATCCGTTCTGGGCAAAATAAATTTTGTAAGGAGGTTTATTCCTAATTTCGCAGAACTAGTAAAACACATCACCTCCATGCTAAAAAAGGGATCAGAGATCAAATGGATTGATGTAGCAAGAAGATCTTTTGAAGCCATCAAGAGAGCTATTATGGAAGCTCCCACTTTTATGAGCCCAAACTACAGCAAGGAGTTCCATATCTTCTCCTTTGTTTCTAGTGACACCCTTACAGCAGTCTTATTGCAGAAATATGAGGAGGGATCAAAGCATCTAGTGGCATTCTTCAGCAAAACATTGAGGGATTCTGAACTAAGGTATGATATTATCAAAAAATAGGCCTATGCCCTTATCAAATCTTTGAAATCTTTCCGAATATACATTCTGCACTCCAAGGTAATTTCATATGTGCCCTCTGCTTCAGTAAAGGATGTCCTGACACGGCCAAATGTTAATGGAAAAAGGGCTAAATGGATTGCAAATCTGATTGAATTCAACATAGAACTAAAGCCCACCAGGTTGGTCAAGGGTCAGGGCCTTGCTCAGCTAATGGCTAAAGAAAATTACAAAATTCTTGACATAAACTACGCAGGTACAAATTTAGAGGATGGACCGACAGAAGAAGCAACAGTAGGACATGACCAGTTGTTGGCTGAAAATCTAGCTTCTTGTGAATGGTATTCTACAATAGCTCAATTTTTGCTAAAGCTAGAAGTTCCTCCAGGTCTTAGTTCAAGCCAAGCTAGAACTATTAAGCTCAGAGTAGCCAAGTATTGCATTCATGAAAACTTGCTCTATTGGAGGGATCCATCTGGAATCCTTTTAAGATGTCTGGACAAAGAACAATCTGTGGAGGTTATGCATCAGTTTCATTCCAGCATCTGTGGAGGACACCACTATTGGAAAACCACAGCCCACAAGATCCTCAGAGCTGGGTATTACTGGCCCACTCTATTTTCTAATGTCTTGTCATTTGTAAGATCCTGTGACGAATGCCAAAGGTTTGAAGGGAAACAACAGTTGAAGTCCTTACCCTTGAAGCCAATACATGCCAGTGGTCCTTTTCAGCAGTGGGGTTTGGATTTCATAGGGGAAATTAATCCACATTCCAGTGGCCAACACAGATGGATCTTAGTAGCCACTGACTACTTCACTAAATGGATTGAGGCCATCCCTACTAGGAAAGCTGATCACCATGTGGTCATGAGATTCTTGATAGAAAACATTTTCACCAGGTTTGGCTGTCCACACAAATTGGTTACAGACAATGCAGCAGCCTTCAGGGCAAAAGAGTTGGTGGACATGTGTGACTCAATGGGCATTAAGCTAGTACATTCCACCTCATATTACCCTCAAGGTAATGGTCTGGCAGAATCATCTAACAAGAGCCTAATAATGATAATAAAAAAGCTGCTAGAAGACAACAGAAGGAACTGGGATTCCAAACTGAAGTATGCATTGTGGGTTGACAGGGTGACCACCAAGAAATCTACAAGGAATTCTCCGTTCAAGCTGCTATATGGCACTTAGACTATATTCCCCATCCAGTTGACCCTCCCTGTGGCCAAGTTCTTGTAGGAAGAGCAAAATGAGGAAAATGACATGGCAAAGAGGATTAATGACTTGGCTGAATTACATCAGATCAGAGATCAATTGATTGAAAAGTCTGCAGCACATCAAGAGAGAATCAAGAAAGCCTTTGACAGAGAGGCAAAGATGGACAATTTTCAAGTTGGATACTTGGTGCTCAAATGGAATGCACTGAAGGAAAAGAAAGACAATCATGGGAAGTTTGATGCTCAGTGGATTGGACCTTTTGTCATTGCTTAGATCCAGGGGAACAACACTTTCATGCTGCGAAGTATGGAAGGAGAAACAGTTCTTGGTAGCCCAGTTAATGGGCGGTTTTTGAAGATTTATGTTATTTAAGGCCTTTAGACCTCAACATTTTAAATATGTTCTTTTTACAAGTTTTATTGTAGGCTTAATTAGACTCCATGCCCAATGGAACACTAGGAAATATTGTTGATCTTGTTTTTGAATGAAAGGCAGTGGTCTACAATTCTTGAAACCTCACAGGGAGGATTTCATCCCCAGAAGGAGCCAGTGTTAGCTCTGCTATGCAATGCTGACTTCCTAGGGTCAAAAAGGATCATGGTTTGATTGTTACGCCCAAAGAAGGGGTTTCACATTGGTCACTCTTCCTTTCTTTCCTTCTACCCCGCTTACTCTCCACCATCTCTGTTTCCCTATTTGCCTCCTAAACCCGACAAAGTAACCCCCTTTTTGGACCTTAGCCCCAAGCGTAAAACCCCAAACCTACCACAAAACCCTACCATATGTCTTAGTGCATTCATAACTTGTCACGCCGCATTCCCACCGTTGATCATCCCGCCGATCCAACGGCTCCCTTCACACCCGATAAAGGCGACCCACTCCACAAATCCCCATCGTTAGATCATCCCTGTCAAGATCTGACGGTCTTCGCTTTCATCATGCCAATAACGTAATCGAGCGATAGCACGCGATGATAGCGGTTTTTCTCTCTCATCCACTGCTACGTGTCTATCGTTGAATGGTATCGCTAGGCCCCGGGCTTTTACCACTTTAGGCCCGAAAATGGTGCAATGAAAACCGTTACCGCCTGACCAATCCACCCAGCTCGATAAAAAACTGTGCAACTTCATTTCCCAATGACCCTCCAATATATCTGCAGAAGATCCAATGGCTCCAACTCACCCTGATCTCACCTCAACCGATAGCCTCCGCTGAGCCATATCCGTCGTCCATTTCCCCGATCCGACGGTCATTCTTCCCATTCACACAAATCATCCACCTGCCCATGCATTCCATGTCCTCTGACATTTTGTTGCCCGAAGAAGGAGACGACCAGCTCCGCCATCATTAGTCATAGTCAGACTCCCAACCACCATATTTAACAGAAAGCATGGCTGAAAGGAGAAAAGGACAAGCATGACTCTGTAACTGAATTTATCAGTCATGGACTCCACCAGTACGAGCACTCCAATAGCCTAAAAGGATAGCACAACACCTGAACAGATCGGATTCACCCACTGAAGCAAGCAAACATGTTCAGAGACTCCATCAGGCGGTTAAATGCAGTTGGTGGTCAATTATGACCCCTCCATACCTGAACGACCAAGTGCCTTAGTATTGTAAACTTATAAATATCCAGGAGCAAGATGTAATCAAGGTTGGCATTTGATGTAAGGTTCAACCTCTAGAGACTGTAGATATTTTGTCACTTGCAGCGTCTCATCTTCATTTTCAGCTAATACAAGCTTCTTTTGCTGTTAATTTCTCACTGTCCATTTTCCTCTGCTCCAAGCTTGTGCCTGATATGCTGTGTTCTAGATCTTTTAATGTTTAGCACCAGATAACTATCATCTTATCTCCGTGTTAAAATGTTGAATGCATCACTGAATAGGTCGCTCAGGTTTCTTTCTATCTAATGCAGGAGAGTTTTCATCCTATCTTTGCATTAATAGATTAGATTTACAGGTTTCTTTACTAGTTGCAGCCGACCATCACATGGTCTTGTGTATCTGCTGGTGTGGTTAGTATTCTCCATATTCACCTTATATCTAAAACTGTGAGCATTGGTGGTCTAAAGCCTTGTAGTCTGAGGGTTTTCATGCATGTCTGGAGTGAGACAAAGTAGAAGTGGTTATCTGGCTTGAACCAAACCATCATTCCTTCCATTAAACCTGCAAAAATAGTTGAAATTATATGTTACCAGGCATCTCTAAGCTACAACCTAGGAGAGTTTCTTGGAATCCTAATAATAGCTAATGGGAAATTTCCCATCCCAAATTCTGTTACCCATAGGTAGCACTTTGCACAACAACAGTGGGAGAGTCAGGGTAACTCAGTAGAAGGGTGATGTGTAAAAGTAAATGCGATGGATTGGTGCGATTGGCAGACAAAGCCCACAATAGAAATAACATATCCCGAAGGTTTCATCCTCGAAGGTTTCATGGGGCCAGCGTTAAGTGCATCAAGAGGAAGGAACCTAAGGTGATGTGTCTTCGAGGTTATCATCCCTCGAAGCTTAAAGAGAGAGCATGCAAAGGAATCACCAGGGTGATAAGGCCTAAGACAACTTGGAGTAGTTGACGATGTGGAAGAGGTTAGGATGAGTTGGAGCCCACAAATTAGATGGTGGGATGTCTAAACGGCTAAGTGGAGAAACCATGTGAAACATTAAAAGGCCGGAGTTAAGGCCTATGTAGACAGAGATTTCATACCGCAATTAATGGGAAAATTCCCATCTAGGAGTTCATCTCCTAGAGGTAGCCTGTCATGCATCGTTATGAAGAGTCAGGATGACTCAACATTAGGGTGACATGTAGAGGATGAAAACATGAGTTGGCGTGATTGGTTGATAAGACCAATGAAAAAGGTGACGTATCCTAGGCAAGTACATGGTTGCGCAAGAAACAAAGAGCCAAGGATCAAGGCCTTGCAGGTGGTTGCCTAGTGTGAGCGGAGACCTTAAGCATTGAGGTTTTATTGATATGGGAGGTGTTGATGTTGAAAATGGCAAGAAGAAATGCTAAAAATAGCATTGCTATAAATAGCAGTTCAGGCACCAGTGTTGGACATAGCAACAAGGAATGAAAAATGGAAGTGCTAAAAATAGCATTGCTATAAATAGCATTTCAAGTTAGATTCCTATTTTACTTAGTCCCTGAACTAAAATAGAGAAGTAAAATTTGAATTTGATCTTAGTAGCTATTTGTAAAATAATTAATTAATTCATCTTGAGTTAATTAGTTGTAGAAAATCAAACATGAAGTCTATGTGAAGACATGCAACAGTTTCTTCATTGATTGAGGAATTTATCCATCAGTTAAAGAGATAAGGATGAGTTGTAATTAGTTAGCTTACTTAACTGAGTTAAGTCCAGTTAGATTAGTTCCAATAGTTTGTGGAATTAATTGCGAGTTCAGTTAGTTAATGCTTGCATGCATGTAACTCTTGCTCTCCATATAACTGAATATTCTCTCATAAATAATTCATTCATGTCAATTCAGTCAGAGACCCAATTGAGATTAGAGGAAGGGACAGCATACTATCTGTTGGAAGATTTTTCCTATATAGGAAACTCATCCATGCAGAAGGAATTATCTCCTTCAGGACTGCGCAGTTACCTTTGAGTTTAATGTGTTGTGTGAGAGGTAAATTCACACAGGTGGCAGCATTGGACCCCAAGAGAAACTGCGCAAGGAAATAGGAGGCTTGGAGGACTAGAGGAAGGCATATGTTGTGTCTATTCAGTCTATGAGCAACATTGTTTGATTGTACTGAGAGCTAGATGGCTTGTGAGCTGAAGCTTTGTGTAATCTAAACATATTTCCACTTGTATGATATTACAGAGATCGGGGTTTTAAGCTGAGGCTTTCCCCAGAGTATTTTTTCGTGTTCATGTGTGATTTATTTCTCATTCTCAGTTATATGTGTTCTATTTGATCTTGCTCATATTTGATTAAGCTTCCGCAAGTTTTTTGTAGAAGTAGATCTTGTATTTTGCTTTAGTATATTGCATATTCTGTTGATCTACAGTGGGAAATTCTACAGTCGATGCATATATATATATATATATATATATATATATATATATATATATATATATATCCTAGACAAGTAAATGGTTGTACAAGAAACAAAGAGCCTTGATCCTATATATATCCTAGACAAGTAAATGGTTGCGCAAGAAACAAAGAGCCTTGATCCTATATATATCCTAGACAAGTAAATGGTTGTGTAAGAAACAAAGAGCCAAGGATCAAGGCCTTGCAGGTGGTTGCATGGTGTGAGTGGAGACCTTAAGCATTGAGGTTTTATTGACATGGGAGGTGTCGATGCATATCTATATATCTATCTATATATATATATATATATATATATATATATATATATATATCTATATATATATATATATATTGTTGGAAATAATACTGAGAGGGGGGGGGGGGTTGAATCAATATTATCAAATTCTTTTCAATATATCTTCCAGATTTATACTTTAATTTATTCTTCAGATATTGATCATTAGTTTGTATGTCAGTACCATATAATAATGAGCAAGAACAGGAAAAACAGATAATCACACCAAGGAACACCAGATATAAGGTGGAAACCCAATGTGGGTGAAAACCACCTGCTGCAATATGTCTCTATCTTCTTTCAATTAGAAACTTCTTTTACAATGATTTTGTACTGGTGCAGTCCTTTACCAGTACACAGGCTGCAACCTGCAGAGAGCTACAACCCTCTCTCATTTTCTAGTCTCTCCTGGAAGGGAGCTACAACCCCCTTAGCTCTTCTACTTCTTTAAGGACCACGTTTCATTAATTTTCAGACTGGATCCAAGAACATCAAATAATCATCAAGTACATGTGAATCAACCAATCTCCTTATACAATCAACCAATGAATCACCCAACTTCTCAGAATGTTGTAAACAGAAAAGCAATACCAATAATCTAAACCCAAAACTCTGCAGCAATAGATAAAAGGCAGCCAATAATTATTTCAAAAAGGGGTCCGCAACTTCACCAATAGAAGCCTGCGAATATCCGCAGTTCTTCTATGTCTAGACTGCGCAGATCCACACCTGATCCTTCTTGTGCTCTGCGTACCTCCGCATCTAGCCCTTCTGCTGAACTGCGTACCTCTGCCTAGATCCGCACCTACACTGTCTGCCCAACAACGAACCTCCGCACCTGATCCTTCTGTTTCTCTGTGTACCCCCGCACTTGCACCTTCTGCCGTGCTGCGTACCTCCGCACCTGCGCCTTCTCCTGCACTGCATACCTCCGCACTTGAACCTTCTGCTGCGCTGCATACCTCCACACCTGAGCTGTGGATTGCCTGCGGACCTCCAAATAGGGCCAAATTAACAGTCCTCCAATGTACCACAGACTGTCAGATCCACAGATCTGATCACGCGCCCAAGAGATCACGACCTATCAAAAGATCTGCCTTACACTTTTTAGATTTCACCTTGATATAGATCTAGCTTTTTAAACCGATTACCCAAAATTTCAGATCGTAAGATATTCAAATTTCACAAGTGTATAGCCAAGTGATCTCCTTTCCTTTTGATAGGCAAGCCCTTATTCAAACCATGGGACAAAACTATCGAAAACCAATACAAGGGATCCAAACCGGGGTTCAATAATTTAGAACCTATACCACGGACCAAAACCATAGAATCATGAACGTCGGGCTAAATACCATGGGCCAAACATAAGAATTCCCACGTGTGCACGTTTCTCTGCATTGGAGTGAGTGAATTGGGGTCCGCACCTTCTATTCAGATAACCTACAGACATGACCGCACTTTGTGAACGGCGTGCCTGCGGGCCCGCACCTTTTGAATGGTGTACCTGCGTACCCCTTATTTTCCATCATTTTGAGAGCCTGAACAGAGATTTCCCACTTGAGTGAATTGCCATCAAGTACAACACTTGTGCCATAGCACCAAACCTGAATCATAATGCCAACATATATATTGTTAGAAATTAATTTATGGAGCAACGAAATACACAAAATATTGCGGAAATAAAAATACAGAAATGCATAAAATAAGAGAGACACAAATATACATGGTTCACCCAATTTGGGATACGTCCACGGAGAAACAGTCAATCCTTCCTTTTATATTATCTAACAAAATGAATAGATACAATGTACAACAAATCTGTTGTAATTCCCTCTTCGCTATCACATAGTCTCCTCTCTCTTTCTTGCTCAGAATAATAACACACCACTGTAATACAATTCCCTCATATAGATCGAGGGTTTCCTTCTAGGCAAAAAAAACCCTAAATTAACATAACTTCTACCATTAGATCATCCGCCTAATGAACGAACCAAATTGACTATGAAATTACAATATTTTACAAGGAAATTTTCATCTATTTTTAGCTTCGGGGGCGCTGCCCCCTGTTGGCTTGGTGGGGCCTGACCCAAGTTCAGCGTTATTTAGCCAAACAAATCCCTACACTACTGGCCCTTTTGGCATCAGCCCGCGGAGCGTGGACCGAAGTCTCACCCGAAGCAGTATGGGGGGATGCTGGAACCAAGTTTCCGCACCCTGAGATGATCATGATGTCTGTTTATTCCTTCTATTCCTGTGTTTGCGCAGGTCTATTCGTTCAATGGCTTTGTCAGACTAGCCCTTTATTTCGTCCTTCAGCACCTCTGCGAACAGGTATGATTGACCTTTGCACAGACCTCACCTGCGGTTCAGGTACCTTCGTGCTGCTAGGGCAGCATATCACGCAGATTCCCAAATTAGCTTAAGTGCCTTACTTATCTTATCAAACAATCACAGTTAGCTCCGCATAAACTAATATTCTTACTTGTGTTCAATTAACCAACGTAATTATATACATTCGCGCATCTATAAGAATTATAAATTAAATTCATACACAATATGACAAGATGCATTAACAGGAAATAAAGGCACATAATTTGTAGAATGCTTCTCTTTATTGATATCTTCATATGATTACAGACTCTATCCACCCTGCGCACACAGGTGCAGGGGTCCACGCACTCAGTTGCAGAGCCTCTACCTACTCTAAGACCCGAAACTTAGACTTCTCTCCTTTTCGCTCAAGTCTTCTTTTACAACCTATGACTTCTTATCACTACCTAGAGCTTACTTACTTAGATCCTTTTATACAATCCCATGGTACGTGGACTCGGTAGATCTTTACAGCCGACTTTACTTTACAAAATAAGGGCAGACAACCCTTTATGACTCATGACACCTTCACACTTGCGACCACAAAATTCGGATACTTTACAACTTTATTACAAAATTTTACCCAAAATATGGGCTTTTATCCCCAAACTTGTCCTTGGGGGATCCCGTTCCCAATAGGCCCCCAACAAAAACATCATGACCCGCCCTCAATTCACTTAGTAAGCGTAGAGATCTTAGTGTGTAGACGTCCTAGCTTGACCCGTATGACTGCAACCTCGGTAGTGCACTGCGCAGTTGCCTGCTTAGCGTCTTCAACCATCTGCTCGGTCACTGCTCCTAAACTGTTGGCCTGAAGCTTTTGTTGAGTTGCTTGCAGAGTCGCAATATTTCCTTCAATAGAGGTTGTGACCGTGTAAGCCACATCCAACCAGGGCTTCAGTCATGCCTTCAACACTACTTCCTTGTGTAGCGCTTCATCCACCTGATCTTTCAGCTACTTGGCCTCCTGTAGCTTCGCCAATCTCTGTGTGAGCGTGACGGTTCACATTATGCCTTTGACCTCATCCTAGCACTGTTGTATCTCACATGCTTCTATCTCCAGTCGTTGTACAGTAAGGTCCTCCTACAAGCTTGTCAGGACCTGGAATGACTACTCAAAGATTTGCGTGCAGCCTTATATTGCAACGTCAACCGTGGTGATTGCTTCTGTGATAGTGGTCACATGCTGCTCCTTTACTTCTAGCAGGGTTGAAAGCTAGGCCTTCAACTGTAACTTGATGATCTGTAGGTTCAATTCCAACTGAACCCTCGCCATTTCTGTACGAGCATCGCGCACCCCCGTAGCCAACTTGTGAATGTGCACCTCGATTGGTTCTTCCTCAAGAATGGCCAACTCTAGGACCATTTGGCATGCCTCCTCGATGACTTGCATTATACCCTTGTTCTGGTTGGTCACCTCGATCAAAACGACAATGGCAGAGTCTTGCTGTAATGTCATCTACTAATTTTTAATATGCTGCTCACTAATCACCTGGAGGGTGTGGTGCTCACGGGCCTTCAGCTCTGCAATCACTCCATCTTGCAAAAGGTGGAGCGCTTCACCAAGAAGCGTTGTTAGATTCAACCCTACTCCCTTTAGGACACTGATAGTGGGCCTGTTGACTTCGTTGTCCATGGTCGGTGCTCCATCAAGCACCACTATTGCACTAGAGGCCTTTGCGCACAACATCTCGGCAGCTTCTGAAGTGCTGATAGCAAGGCTGGTAGACATCGTGCCAGCCTGTGACACGTGGGTCTGCAGCTCCTGCAAACCTGTCTGGATAGCCCCCAAGATTATTTATTGTTGCTACTCAAACTGTTGTAGGGCCTCCACGATGACATCCCGCACCATGTCACCAATTTCATGCAAATCACCCTGTTACACAGTAATTTGTCACTGTCTCCCTGTCAGTCACCCTACTGTGTTAGGAATTCACAATAATCAAGTTCATGCCTTCTGAACTGGCCAAAAACCCATTTTCCCAAAGTTTTCCTCATCAGCGCGTCTGTTTCTAAAATATCCGCGATGACTGGCGGCTCGTAGTGTATTCAGTGCGCTGCCAGCGTGGAAGAACATCACTTTTCTGCGCTGGTTGCATTTCATGAGCCAGCGCACCTCTCCTTTGTATTGGGTCGCGCTGACATGACTTTCCTAGTTATTGAGGCGTGGCGTCAGCGCGTCAGTTACCTTATAATCCGCGCTGATCCTGTTTGGGCGAATTTGTTCCAACAGCCAGCCTTCCAGATAACTCCAGGCTTGGTTGTTGGCTTTGTGAGTATCGACTCCCTTCTATGGCATGTCTGTTCGACCCTTTGCAACCACTTCCCTTGAGGATAAGCTCATCCTTCCACCCTTTTAGGAGGCTCCTTCTCCTATATAAACTTCCACCATTACCATGAGTAGCTAGTTTGGAATAGCTTGGATTATATAGAGCTTATAGTGCTCAGATTGCTGCTACTATAGGTATTTGGTGTGCTAGGTGTGGAAGTGATTGATTTCTTAGGGAAGGTTGTTTTGTGTTGCTTGTGAGAGAGAGAGAGTTGCTCGTTTTGGGAGAATCATTTCCAAAGGTGAATGCTTGAGAAACATGCTGACCGACCCCTCCTGAGAAGGTTACCGACGTCAGAACATTTGGTTGTACTCTTCTCTGTTTGATTAATAATAGATGACTGCTATTATTGTTCCATTCTCATTTGTCTATGCAATGGTTAAATGTGAATTACATCTTTTCTGACTGATGTATGGTTGCTTTTATTAGATTTCACGCTTGTGTTTGTTTCCTCTTCGTGTGTGCAGGTGACTATTCGTGGAGATCGCGAAGGATCGTGACCAGCCGAAGCGAAGGCGGCATCTCTTCATCAAACAACAACGCTGGAATCCAAGTAGGTGCTCTTTACCTCTTGTTTAATTGTAATTAGGAACATGCAGAGCAGCATTAACTGATTGTTGCTAGACCCTTGCTGGGCTAGTAGGGATCGCCTCTATCCGTAGAGGGGATTTACCTCTCCAACAATTTGGCGACTCCGCTGGGGATCAGCCTTTTTGTCTCTTGTGTCCACTCTTTGTGCTTGAATTTGATTTTTCTCTCTTTTCGAGTTTTGGGGATTGTTTTTCTGCTTGTAGCCTTCCTGGGTTCATCTGGGAAGTGTCTTGACTGTTAAAAGACTTTCTACCTTTGGTTTGGGAGTTTTCTGCCTTGATTCTACTCGTTTTCACCTTCGTCGCGGTTTAATTCAGAACAGACGCGCTGACGTCGCACCCCTGTTTCTTTGTTATCCTTGTCATCGCGCCTGCACGATTAATAGTCGCGCTGACCTCGTTTTTAGAGACAGCGCGCTTTATCCGTGTGCTTCCGCGCTGACGTCGCACACCTGCTTCTTTGTTCTCCCTGTCATCATGCTTGTGTGATTAACAGTCGCACTGACCTCGTTTTTTTGAGACAGCGCCCTTTATCCATGTACTTCCGCGCTGACGTCGCAAAGTTGCTACAGGCCTCCTCTTTTCAGCGCCGAGTTGCTGAAGGCTACCCGCGCTGATCCTGTAGAATTCATTTTTGTCCAAATTAGCCTCCTGAACCTGTTGCTTTGACTTTCCCCTCTTCTCTCCACTTGGTTTGTGACTTGTTTTTCATTATCTGAACTCTGAGCTGCTTGTTTGCGAAGTCTTGTCCCACAGGGTTTCGTTTTTGCTCATTTTTCGGTTTTGCAAATACCTTCCTCTTTGCTTTCGCTGCTTGGTTTGTGTTTCCGCCATCACTTTTACAGCTGCTGGATTGTGTTGAATCTCTATTTGACTGGTTGTAACTCTCATCCTTCGAGTGTTTGCCTTTTTCCTTTGATTTCGCATTCTAGCCCTAGGGCATCTAGTGGCCGCGTGCGTATCAAGCCTTCCGTAGGGATCTTGTTCTCCTGTTTGATCAGCCAACTTCAGATTTGTTGTTGCACTTGTTCAGTGACTGTTGAAGTGTTTTTGGTTGTGTTTCCGAGTGGTTTTCGCTTCATCCTTGTTTGAATCCTTGCTTGTCTTGCCGAGCTTAGATCACATAGCTCGTGCAGAACGTAGTTCTTCCTTTGATTTGGAAGCCTTTGTTGGATGTTTTAGGAGCTTTGTGTGCTTTCATTGAGTGATTTGCTTGGTGTTCCTGTTCCTCCAAATTCATTTAGATGCTTTGTGCCATTGAAAGAAAATCAAACTAGTAGCTTCGTTTTTGAGAATTGAAAAGGAAAAGAACATTTCATTGATTTGCATTTTCAAAAGAAAAAGTTTCCTTTCCTTGCCTTTAGCTGCATTAGGTTGTTTGATTGCTTGTATTCGTTTTGTTTGATTAAAAATCTCTTTACCCTTTCATAGCTAGAATTCATCGAACAAAACGGTATTCTTTGGCATGTAGTTTGCATCTAGGTAATTGTGAGAGAACATACGGTAGGGCCTGAAATCGAAACTTAATTTCAAGATCAACTATAAAATGAACCGAATGAATCTAAAAACGCATTGGAACTAAACGCAAACATCTAGAGGTCTAGGTTAGAGACGTGTTCCGGCGTCTTTAAACATAGTCACTGTTGTTTCACATTATGGTTGGGTGATTCCTCCTTCTGTGACTCGATAGTGGTCTAACACGGACTGCGCTCCCACGTACCGTCGCGTATATAGGGAGACCCCACTAGGTTTTTATCCTTTATCCATAGGAAGCCGATTCTGCCGCCTTGTGAACCGTAACGCACCGAACACAACATTCGGGAAGATTGACTGCAGTACGGAAAGTCCTTGGCTCTCATACGATTGTTGAGGTGTATAAGCAGTTTTATGGGTCGCTTGGTAAACCTTATACCTAGAGTCTCCAAAGCAGTCACTTTTGATCCTTTTCGGACTCCCTAAATGAAAAGGTGCCTGTGAGCGTCTCGTCAGTTCGTGCTCATTAAATATTCGAAGGAGACTGGAGTCACCTTTTCGTCCTTTTCTCGACTCTTGAAACACGAAAAGGTCAAGTTTGGTTCTTGTGTCTTAAAATTAATTCGGCCACGATAACATCACCTGATTAGATCTTGTGTGCGTTAGTTTTGAGTAGGGTCTTAATCGTTAGTTTGCTTTAGGTTTTCTAAGGGGTCTTGTCATCCTGGCTGACCCGTCAACTCCCGGTCCAAGTGATCAAGGTTCTCCATCTTCTGTTGCTCCAGAGGTACCAGTTGTAAGCGGTACTCTTCCCATTGTTCCGAGTATCCAGCCTATCAACGTACGTGCCCCAGGCGACGAAGATTACATAGAAGATTGGAATCCTATCTGGGAGCCTGACAACGATTATACCCCTCGTACCCCTCGTACTCCTCTCGGTATGTCGTCTCCAATGTCTACTTCCCCCATGGATGAGACAGCTTCCAGCACAGGTGAGACACCCGTGGTGACGGACATTGAGACTCCGATCCCGGCTTCCTCTCCACTCCCTCCACGATATCAATCAATGAGGGATAGGATAGCCGCTAGAACTACTTCTACGACTATATGGGATCCTAGTCTTATTGCCACCACCGGGCCCTTTATTTCGCGACCTCTTAATACACCTCTTACTTCAGGTCTTAACACGCCTGTTACCTCAGTTCCCACCAATCCAACCGTTTGTGTAGCACGCTCGACTCCGGTCATCAGTGCTGTACCAGCATCCTCATCTACAAACCCTGAAGCTGGGCCCTTTCCTGGTGGTGTTCCAGGAGCAGGGCCGTATGATGCCCATGGGCAGCCCATTGTGGATCCAGATTACCAAGGTCCACTTTTTTATTATGATGCGAACGGCGAGTACCTCGAGAACGTTTCGTCCCTGCCTCGTCGTCCTTTCAAGGAGAACCAGGAACCCTTGGATGTTACGTATGATCCCGTTACTCATGATTTTCATGGGCGTCGGAATCCTCCCGGACAGCCCCAAGGACCACCCAATCAAGGTCAGTCGCCTTATGTGCAAGCCCCTCAGGGGCAACCACTTTATGGCCCGCCTTACCCAGGACAATCTGGGGGCCCACAGGGACAACCCTACCAGGGACAACCCTCGGCCGTTGCAGGTCCGTCATACTCATATCAAGGTCAACCTACTGGATATCCAGGGCAACCTAGTACCCAGCAAGGTTACCCAACTGGCCAACCAGGGCAGCCTTACATTCAACAAGGCCAACCCGGTTTCCAGCATGGGTACCCATCTGGACAAACTGGGTCAGTTTATAATCCTCAAAATCAATCAGCAATCCAGCAGGGATATCCTCTTGGGCAGGGTGGGCAACCCTATGTTCAGCAGGGTCAACCCACTGCTCAATCCATGCATCCTTCTGGGCAAGGGGGGCAACCTGCTATACAGCAAGGCCAACCCTCTGCTCAGCCTATGCACCAAGGAGGGCAGCCCGCTATACAGCAAGCCCAGCCCTCTGCTCAGTCTGTTCACCCTGGGGGGCAAACGGGCCAACCTTCTATGCAGCAAGGTCAACCCGCTGTCCGCCCTAATCGTCCATCTGGACAAGCTGGCCAACCTCAGCGTCAACCAGCTATCCAGCCAGCTCAGTCATCCGTTCCGCAAGGACAACCCTTGGTGGCGCACGGACAACCTGGTACCCAGCAAGTCCATCCTGCTGGCCAACCAGGTCCATCTCAAATCCAACCAAGTCAACCTTCGGGACAGATGGTTCAACCCCAGCCGGTTCAAGGACATTACTCTGGGCCTCAAACTCAAACGGGTTATCAACCTTCTTACCAGACGCAGCCTCCCTATCAGGCTCAGTATGGGGCCCAGCAACCATATGGCTACCAGCAACCCCAGGGGCAAAATCAGTTTGCTCCTTATCAAAATTATCAACAGCCACAGGTCACTCCTTACCAAAACTATCAGTATGGTGCACCTGTGGGGCAAGCTGCTAATACATGGGGAGCTGGGGGGCAGACACAGGGACAACCATCCGCATATGGCCAGAATCCGTATGGACAGAACCCCTACGGGCAAGCTCCCTATGCGCCAGGCCCTTTTGGGCCAGGTCCATCAGGGCAAAGTTCTTACGCACCAGGCCCTTTTGGGCCAGGTCCGTCCGGACAGAGTTCGTGGGGGCAACCACCATCCGGTTGGAACCCTAATGTCGCCTCGAATCCGCAGCCACAAATGTCCTTTAACCCGCAGTTACCATTCTTAGCAACGTTGGAACTGCCTGATGTGTCCAAGTTAACAAATGATCCCATTTTGCATAATCCGTATTGGCCATCGGTTCCAACCAAAATACCAGGTGACTGTCCAAAGTTTGACGGCAAAGCTGGTGAAGACCCTCAGGCCCATGTAATGACTTATCACCTTTGGTGTTCATCAAACTCATGGCTTGATGATTCTATCTGGCTTCGCCTCTTTCAAAGGACTCTCACTGGTTCAGCCGCTAAGTGGTACATCAAACTAAATCGCGGCATGTTTCAAGATTTCAACTCGTTGGCTATGGCCTTTTTGACTCATTTTCAGTTACCCATTCGGTACGAGACTGGGACACATCTTCTCACGTCTCTCAAACAGGATACGGCTACGCACATCTCTGATCATATACATGAATGGAGAAGGCGTCGGCGCTTGATTAAATTTTGGATTCCTGATCAACTCCTGACCGACTGGTTCACGACTTCCTTTGTCCCTAAGATTGCAAAAGACATCGCAATGGGAGCGTGTGTAACTGAAGAGCAAGCAATCGCGCGAGCTCAATACCTCAACTTAGTGTACTCTCAGTCGGGTACTTTGTATGAGTATTTTCCAGATGCCCCGAGGCCTGGACAGCCCAAAGCTCCACCAAAGCCTTCTGTTGATGGAGTCATTGGTTCTGTGAATTCGTCATCTAAGAAATCGGCCGCGAACCCTGGGAAGCAGAAACAGAACGCCTCTAACGAAAATGCTCCTCAGGGCCAATCTATTTCTGGGACTACCTCCGAGGTAAACGCCGTCCAGTCCACCGCGGCGGATAAATCCTCGAAAGGCAAAAAGAAAGGGAAAGCTAAAGATAAATCTGGACAGCCCAAGCAGGGCCCTCCTAAACCTCCCTCCGAGGAAGGAGCTAAGCGGAAACCTAAGTATCCTTGTCTCATCTGCGATGAGGATCACTATACCAAGGATTGCCCCAGGCGGTCCGAGGTTAGTCGACTTTTGAAAGGTGCTCCGGGCCCTCCTGCTGTGTTAAAAGAGCCTTTCCCTTCCCAGCAGACACATCAGGTGGCAGATCCCTCTCAATCCTCTTCCTCGTTCGGTTCTCAAGTGTTCATGGCTGGAACGATTCCCATCCATGTTTCAACTCGAGCGAAAGATTATCCATCTCCAGCCGGGAAAGAGCCGGAGGTTCCCTCCAGTGCTCCTCCGTCCAGTTCTGGTCCCCTTCACATCGAACGACCCAGCACTGAGACGATCCCCTGACCCCCTCCTAAAGGTGTACTCAGGAAGTCATCTTATAACCCCAATGCTCGTGCTGCCCAACACTATAGCATTGTCGAGGACTTAGCTCAGGCTCCGTCTGCTATGTCCGCGTTAGAAGTCCTCCAGAGCTGCCCCTCCCAGAGGAAGTCCCTGCTATCAGCGATTGGTGGCATAGACCCGGCAGATTCGGATTTAATTTCTTTTGATCTCGAGGGTTTCACATAGAGATTACCTCATCAGGTGGCTTTCCTTATACAAGTCCTCATCAACGGCAAAACGATCCATCGTATAGTCATTGATGAAGGTGCCTCAACCTGCATCATGTCAGTTGCTTGCTGGAAGGCTATTGGTTCTCCTGCTCTGAGCCAGTCTCCTACGACCCTGGAAGCTTTCGATGGAAGAGAATCTCGTCCATATGGTATCCTCCCACGATTGCCTATCTCTTTAGAAGGGAAAACCGTAGAAGTAGAGGTTGAAGTTGTTGACGCTAATCTCACTTACAACCTCCTCCTTGGACGAAGCTGGACATACGCCATGCAAGCCGTGGCTTCCTCCTTGTTCCGTGTCGTCCGCTTCCCCCACCAAGGAAGAATCGTCACGGTGGACCAGCTGTCCTTTTTCGCTTCCTCTTCTGAAGGAAATGTGCCGTTCGTGGAGCATACCTCCAAGTCATTAGTGAGTGTGGGTGCTGGATTATTCAAAGATCCCTCCTTAATGGGAGTCTTTCCCCTCCCACCTCCGAATCTCGCCCCTGTCAACATGATTTCAGTGCGTTCTGATCCATGGGTTCTTCCTCCCTTGAATCAGGAAGACTCTTGGGGTGACATGATGCCGTTGAGTCCTGCCGAGCTCAACTACATCGAGATTGTCGCTGCGTCGGCTCCCCCTCCTGAACCTGCTTTTCTAAGCAGTGTTCCCAATTCATACGATCATTTCCCTTGGCTGGGTGATGAGGCCACTTCGGATCCCCTGAAGGAATCATTTCCCTCCGATGAGGCCATCATAGAGACTATGTCTCTCGAAGAGCTCCCTTGGTTAGATCACCACCATCGCTCTTCGTTTCTCCCTCCGCATTCGGAAATGGTCGCATGTCTCGAGCGGTTTGCTTCATGTGTCCCGTCTCCGCCTCTCCAAACACCTGTTCAACTATATCAAGTGTCTTCGGAAGGCAATATGGGTAACATCACGCAGACCCAACCCATCGACATCTCTGTGAAACCAGGGATTGTCGAGAATATTTTTATTGGAGTCACATGCACTCCTGAGGAAGTTCAACTTTATACCGCTTTATTTCGTGAATTCCGTGATGTCTTCGCATGGTCTTACGAGGAAATGCCCGGCATCGACCCTAGTATTGTGGTGCACGAAATACCTACTTATCCAGGCGCTAAGCCTGTTCGTCAGCGCTTACGTCCAGTGCACCCTCGAAAGGCTGCAGCCATCAAGGCCGAAGTTGAAAAGCTTCTTCGAGCTGGTTTCATCTATGCCATTCCCCTCACGGAGTGGGTATCCAATATAGTCCCTGTGAACAAAAAGCAGGGCACTATCCGGGTCTGTGTTGACTACCGTGATATTAATCGTGCCTGTCCAAAAGACAACTTTCCTACGCCTTTTATTGATCAGCTTATTGATGACTGCGCAGGAAGTGAGATTTATTCGTTTATGGATGGCTTCTCTGGTTATAACCAGATCAACATAGCCCCTGCAGACCAGCATAAGACAGCTTTCATTTGTCCTTGGGGTTCTTTCGCTTATAAGAAGCTACCTTTCGGTCTCAAAAATGCCGGTGCCACTTTCCAGCGTGCGATGTCGTATGCTTTTCATGATATCCGACACATCGTACAGCCTTACCTGGATGACCTCCCAGCTCATTCAGCTAAACGTCAAGACCATCCATCTCATCTACGCGAAATCTTTCTCCGCTGTCGACACTACCGTATTCGACTCAATCCGCATAAGTGTGTCTTTTGCGTAGAATCTGGCCGACTACTCGGGTTCATCGTCTCCCGGGAAGGCATCCGTCTGGATCCCCTCAAAGTCGAGGCCATTTTGAATCTTCCTCCCCCTGCCTCTTTGCAGCAATTGCAGAGCTTGCAGGGCAAAGCTAATTTTCTTAGACGATTCATTCCGAATTATGCCGAGGTGGCTAAGGGTTTCACACGGTTGTTAAAGCGAGACACACCCTTTCGTTGGGATGCTATCGCCCAGGAATCTTTCGAGCGCCTTAAAGACCTTCTTGTCTCAGCTCCGTTCTTAAGACCTCTGAATTACCACCGTGATTACACTCTCTATCTTGCTGCCGCTGACACCACCATCGGCATGGTTCTAGTGCAGGACGATGATGCCGGCACCGAGCACGTTATCTATTATCTTAGCCGCAACCTTCTGGATACGGAAACTCGCTACGCATATGTCGAGAAGTTGGCATTGGCAGTTGTCTGCACCGTCCAACGATTCCGGCATTATATCCTGTTGCGCACAACGACCGTGATCTATGATTGCAACCCCATGACCTACATTTTGTCGCGTCAGCTGCTGGGGGGCAAATACTCGAAGTGGATTGTAATCCTCCAAGAGTTTGACTTGGAATTCACTGCGGCCAAGTCTAAGAAATCTCTGGTCTTTGCTGAACTGCTCTGTTCCTTACCATCTCACTCTGCACCATCTCGTTCGGAGGAGCATATCCCAGATGAAACATTGTTTCTCATCAGCACCCTCGACCCGTGGTACGGGGACATTATCGTATATTTACAGACATCTTCTTTCCGTCCAAAAGTATCGAAAGATGCTCGACGGCGAATTCGTCACCAAGCTCAACCCTATCGCATTTTGGGCGATACCCTGTATCGCCTCGGCATTGATTCTGTTCTCCGCCGTTGCTTGACTCTCGAGGAGGCTGAGTGGGTGTTGAATGACTGCCACTTTGGCGCTTGTGGCGGCCATATGTCCAGATATGCTACCGCCCAGAAGATCCTCCGTGCTGGTTATTTCTGGCCTTCCATCTTCAAGGATTGCATCCTTGCTGTACGTGCATGTCATGAATGCCAGGTTTACCACCGGAAGATGCGTGCACCTGTTGCACCACTGCACCCTGTTGTCACCGTAGGTCCATTTGCCAAATGGGGCATCGATTACACATCCTGTAACCCTCGTTCGGCCGGGGGGCATGGGTACATCATCATTGCTGTGGATTATTTCACCAAGTGGGCCGAAGCGATGCCTACATTGAACGAAGACGGTTACACAGCGGCGCAGTTTTTATTTAATCATGTCATTACTCGTTTCGGAGTCCCTCAGGCTATTGTCACGGATCACGGAAAGCATTTCCGAAATCACATGATGACGGAACTAATGACCCAACTAGGCTTGCGTCAAGATAGTTCGACACCGTACTATCCACAATCTAACGGTCAAGTCGAAGCCGTGAACAAAGTTTTGATCACTATGCTTCAACGCACCGTCAATACGCACAAGTCTAATTGGCATCTGATGCTGTTCCCAGCCTTGTGGGCCTACCGGACTTCTGTGAAGGACGCCACCGGTTTCACTCCGTTTCAGTTGGTTTATGGACTGGAGGCTACCCTTCCTATCGAATGTGAGATTCCTTCGTTGAAATTAGTTGTCGAGTTGCTTCCCAACACCACTCCGGTGGAGGAACGGCTTCTGTACCTAGAACGGTTAGACGAGACTCGTCGTTTAGCTTCTCTGGCTATCGAAGCGCAAAAGAAGAGAGTCAAGGCTCACTTTGACCAGAACATTCATCCTCGTTCCTTTGTTGAGGGAGATCTAGTACTTCTCTACGATCAAGCTAAAGATAAGCTAGGGGCAGGAAAACTCGAATCCATGTGGCTAGGTCCCTATATCGTGAAAAGAGTTTTACAAAAGGGCGCATATGAGTTGATTGATTACGAAGGAAATCCTCTTGACAAGCCCCGCAACGGGCTGTATCTGAAGAAATATTATGCATGACTTCGTGCACTCAGTGTGTACATACGCGTGTTTAGTGTGTTTTGTGTGCATGATTTCATGTTTTGCTTTGGTGTGAAGACGTGTTTGCCTCTTATTGTGTTTTCTTCTTCTTGTGCAGATGTCTAGTGCACCTTATGTTGGTTTCGCTGATGGCGCCTGCCGTAGTACCTGCAATTTGTCCTCTGCGGCATGGGCGATCTATGATCCTCACTGAGAGTTGCTAGATCTTCAAGGAGTCTGCCTCGGTCGTACCACTAATAATGTTGCCGAATACAGTGCCGTAATTGAGCTACTAGCCGAAGCAGTTGATCTCGGCATTCGTGCAATGATGGTAAACCTGGAATCCCAGCTTGTTGTTCATCAACTCAACGGGCGATATTCCGTCAGAGACCAACGTATCCTAAGATTGTATCTACGTGTCAGATTGTTAGAAAGGAATTTTGACTATATCACATATCAACATATTCCGAGACGATTAAACACGTTGACTGATGCATTGGCAAATCATGTGTTAGACAGACATTTGCGAAATAGATAACATCATACAAGAAGACATAGAAAGCATAGTAGAGTAAAACATATGTAAATAAGATATTTTCTCAAGCATAGTTTGCATGCGTGCTGTGTGTGCTTTTAAGCTTGCATTAAAAACATTAAAATATATGGGTCATATGTTGTGCAATTCATACATAAGATCACATTTGTACTGAACATTTGCATAACGTAAACAAAACATCATCACATGTAAAAAGATCCATCCAAAAATCGGTATGTATATATATATATATATATCGTGTGGCGCACTGAGGCGCTCAAAAATAAGTGTATGTGTCAAAAATAAGAGTCACTGTTCTCCATACATTCGAGACATATGTTTCTCAAAACATCAAAAGGAAACCTAGGCGGCTACTGTGCTGGGTTGTACTCTCTATAGCACACAGCTGCTCGTGCCACCCGCCTCAACAAGCGGTGCACCCTAGGTGCCACCCCCACTGTGTGGATCTGGTGCTCTATGGGAACCTCCTCAACTCCCTGGTAGTCTGGCACACCCTCCAGCAAACCCTCAAGGTTGCGAGCTATCGCCTCTGAAGTATCAACTCCT
Organism: Pinus tabuliformis; assembly: GCA_031772625.1. Classification (NCBI taxonomy): domain Eukaryota; kingdom Viridiplantae; phylum Streptophyta; class Pinopsida; order Pinales; family Pinaceae; genus Pinus; species Pinus tabuliformis. The sequence continues at coordinate 1,357,906,631 of CM062807.1, read as the reverse complement.
GGAGGGACTAAGGCCAGGGCTCCAGCTCCTTGCCCCTCTCTCCGTGCCTCTGGGGCCAGGCCGATGGGTCTAACAGGTCCCACATCTGCGCACCGTGACATTTATCAAGACATGTACATAAAAAATCAAAAAACATTAAAAAAATCAAAAATCAAGTGTCATACCTCCATCATCCCAACGATCTCCCACGGGCAATACCATGTCAGGATCATTGCGAAAGTCCATACCAGCGTATGGCCAGTCCTCCACGAAAATGATCTGCTGGTCCAACCACTCTCGAAAGAACACTCCCCAAGCAGCTGGACGCCCACCACCTCCGCGCGGCATGATGCGAGCCCATCGAGTGGCCCTCGTCTCCCGCGGACCTCTAGGTGGGTCTACGGCCATAGTCTGCAGCCGCATGGCTGGCACCCGCTCCAGAATGAGTGGGAGTAAGAGTGACCCGTAGCCAAACTGTTTCGTCTCCCCGCGACGACAGTTGCTGAGTTGCCTCTTCATGCTGTTGGTCACCGCTGTGGCCCAGTCAAACACAGTAGGCTGTAAGCACTCGAGAGCTAGCAATAGGTGGGTCTTCGAGGCCTCATGGTTGGCCAAGCTTCCCGCTGCCCGGGTTACCATAAAAAGGATGGTGCGAAGGACTATATCCGTCACCGTGGGAATTGATACCTTCCCACTCCGCGATTTTACAGCCTCTGGACATACCCGAGCCATGAGCTGGTCAAGAGTCTCGCCGCTGGGCCGTTGCCCTTCTATGATAGGCCTCTCGCCCCGACGTGACAATCCAGTCAAAAAATAAATGTCCATATGATCGAACTCAATATCTTTGCCTCGGATGGTAAACTTGCCATCTATCGGGTTCCATGCCCTGATCAGGAACTCAAGTACATGAATCCGCACGCCCACATGGCATTTCGGCAATCCGCACTTCCAAAAGCGGCTATATCCTCAACATCATGGGCCCTCTCTTGCCACTGAAAGGCCATTGCGTCCTGCATGAGCATTAAAAATAATTAGAGTGCTGGCTGATAAGATTTTTACGTTCAAAACTTAAAAAACAAAATTTCACGGCGCCAGCGCGGCTGTTTTTAAAACAGCCGCGCTGACCATGGCAGCGCTTTGTATTTTCTTCAGGTCAGCGCGGAAGAACACGGGTTTTCCGCGCTGACCGCAAAGTTGGTACGTGTAATGTTAAATCAGTCAGCGCGGTCCCGAGCGGAAAACCCGCGCTGACCGAGAGCGCACCCATGACTCAAAAAATTGCCCAATTGGGCCCATCCCACCGTTAAAATGCTCAAAAAAGGACTCAAAAGAGAGCGCATGGCAAGGAGAACCTACCTGGAGCAAGCCGTTCAATGAATGGTGTCCGCACGAGCAAGAATTCGCTCCGTCAACTTCACAGCTTCACAACGTTCTCAAGGCTCAAATATGGTAACGATGGTAAAAATGACTATTTACCCTTCTATTTATAGTAAAAATGGCTTAATTAGCTATAGATTTTACAAATGTGGGTTTTATCATGCTTTTACCATGGATTTAGCACTTCTGTCAGTGTCTTATACATGTTTCAATATGTTTTTTAACATGTCGAACGGATTTATGCGGGTATTTTTATTGTGCAGGTCCTCAGAGTCGGTGAAGTTATAATGGTCCTAAAATCACTTGGTTCCAAAAAATGTCGTCTTTGAGCTCTTTTCCGACATGAAACAAGAAAAGATGGCCGAGCTTCCTTTCAGCTCGTTAAAGGGAACGAGAGGCGGTCGTTTTAAGCTCTTTTTCCGACCGTGTAACTTAAAAATATTGCCGGGTGTTTGTCGTTTCGCACTCGTTATTGGCTCTAAAACGACGTGTTTCCGACCGCTTTTTTACTTTTTCGGGTCGAAGGCACTATCTACGAAAAGTACTCCTCGATCGTAATGGTCGGGCGGTTCTTTCGAGCATAGTTTTATACTTTTTCGGGCTCGAGAGACACAACTGTACGAAAAAGGACCCCCCTGGAGTCTCCTTTTCCGCTGTCTTTTCAGACTCTCTAAACAAGAAAAGACGCCGAGTTTTTCCTTTGTCAGGCTCGTTAAACACTTGATGACATCGGGCGTTGTCGAAATGACACTCTTCAAGCATATGCTATCCCCGTCAAGCTTGTCATCCAAAAATAACCGGGGTACCTGCCAGAAATGGTGGGGAAAATGGAACTGCAATTGTTGCGTCGGCAGTATGTCGCTCTTGAACATGGTACTGGTCTGTATTCGTGTCGGGTGGGAATTTCTCATTTTGTTTCACAACTGACCTCCATGGGTACGGGTTATCCTATTTGGCCTCTCATTTGCTCATTGCCATCATCATCATACCCTCTGCTCATTTGATGTCAAATACTGCCAAATCCACTGTCGTGCCGCCGATATGTTCAAGAGAAGTTGACCTCTACAATAATACAACCTCATCTGCTATCTCACACAAATCATTTTTCCTCTGTCTCGCGTCGATGATGTGGGAAACATTATGGCCCACCTTCGATCAAGGTCACTTCCTGTCGACTTTAGCTCATTATCCGGGAAGGTGACTTAGAGACTCCCTTCAGGTGCCTTAGAGCCTGCATGCCTCAATGGCAGGTTCTTCGTGTTCGACGCGAGGTTTTCATCATTGGCCTCTGATCGAATGCTTCTGCGGGTGTTCGACACCAGCTCCTTGATTCACACGCCGCGGATTGTACCTATAGTACCTTGAGGGCCATTGTTATTATGGGTGGTACCTCTCGCGTCTGTTAACAGTTTTCATCATTGGCTGGTAATCAGACGATGTTCAGGCATGTTCGACTTCAGCTCATGTATTCACATGCTTGAACTTGTACTTTGTTCGGGTCAGGACGGAGCGCAAGACCCTGGGTCCCTGTCTGTTATGGTCCAGGTTGTGATTTTGTGGATGATCATTACATGACTCATTGATGGATGGCTGCGCCCATACCTGAGTCTTCATGGATGGCTGCAACCATACCTTATCATTATTCTGGTCTTTTTAGCTGGGTGGCTGCGTCCATTCCACAGACCTTTTCGCATGTCTTTCGGATGGCTGCGCCCATGCCTAGACTGCATGTACTTGATTATCAGAGATATTCGGTCCTTCCTGGTGGTGTTCCAGTTCGGCGAGTGTTGTAAAGCATTTCACCCCTCCCACTCTCTCGGTCTTCATGCTTTAGGGGGCATCTGTTACACAGTAATTTGTCACTGTCTCCCTGTCAGTCACCCTACTGTGTCAGGAATTCACAATAATCAAGTTCATGCCTTTTGAACTGGCCAAAAACCCATTTTCCCAAAGTTTTCCTCATCAGCGTGTCTGTTTCTAAAATATCCGCGATGACTGGCGGCTCGTAGTGTATTCAGTGCGCTGCCAGCGCGGAAGAACATCACTTTTCCGCGCTGGTCGCATTTCATGAGCCAGCGCACCTCTCCTTTGTATTGGGTCGCGCTGACATGACTTTCCTAGTTATTGAGGCGCAGCGTCAGCGCGTTAGTTACCTTATAATCCGCGCTGATCCTGTTTGGGCGAATTTGTTCCAACAGCCAGCCTTCCAGATAACTCCAGGCTTGGTTGTTGGCTTTGTGAGTATCGACTCCCTTCTATGGCATGTCTGTTCGACCCTTTGCAACCACTTCCCTTGAGGATAAGCTCATCCTTCCACCCTTTTAGGAGGCTCCTTCTCCTATATAAACTTCCACCATTACCATGAGCAGCTAGTTTGGAATAGCTTGGATTATATAGAGCTTATAGTGCTCAGATTGCTGCTACTATAGGTATTTGGTGTGCTAGGTGTGGAAGTGATTGATTGCTTAGGGAAGGTTGTTTTGTGTTGCTTGTGTGAGAGAGAGAGTTGCTCGTTTTGGGAGAATAATTTCCAAAGGTGAATGCTTGAGACACTTGCTGACCGGCCCCTCCTGAGAAGGTTACCGACGTCAGAACATTTGGTTGTACTCTTCTCTGTTTGATTAATAATAGATGACTGCTATTATTGTTCCATTCTCATTTGTCTATGCAATGGTTAAATGTGAATTACATCTTTTCTGACTGATGTATGGTTGCTTTTATTAGATTTCACGCTTGTGTTTGTTTCCTCTTCGTGTGTGCAGGTGACTATTCGCGGAGATCGCGAAGGATCGTGACCAGCCGAAGCGAAGGAGCGAAGGCGACATCTCTTCGTCAAACAACAGCGCTGGAATCCAAGTAGGTGCTCTTTACCTCTTGTTTAATTGTAATTAGGAACATGCATAGCAGCATTGACTGATTGTTGCTAGACCCTTGCTGGGCTAGTAGGGATCGCCTCTATTCGTAGAGGGGATTTACCTCTCCAACACACCCTCTGTGAGGGTGATTAGGTCAAGTGACGTCTTAGTAGCCTTGTATTTCTTCCTGGACCCTCCTTTTTCTTGCTCCCTTGGATGCTTGATGCGGGAAGACATCGCATGTGGGTCCGCACCGTGTTGTTTTGTCTGCTCATCTGTCTCTTCCTCTGTCTCGGGTGAAGGTGACCACACACCTTTGTCAATACCCGATTTTTTCCACCTGTTTAGTTCTCCATCTGTTGAGTGGCATCGCACTTTTCCTAGGCCTTGTCAGCGGCCTCCTTCTTTCTCTTTTCAACCAGTTGCGCCATCTTGAGCTTGGCCTCCTCCTTCCTGCGCTGCGTAGTGGACTTGATCCCTCCCACCACCAAGTCTGCTGTGGTACACCATTCTGTCAACCATCGATCAAGCACTGCATCAATGGCATCATCCATTTCCAGGTAAGGCAAGTTATACCATTTCTACGTAGGGTCCTTCCGCATCCTGATGGTCACATGGTGAAAATCTTCTTTAAACTCTACATAGCCCTGCAGATTGGCAAACACCGTAGGCGACAACCGTGGTTTTCGATTGACAAACATACGGATGTTCACCTCCATCAAGATCTAGAAGATCTTGTTGTGCTTGATGCGCTACGCATCCTTGGTTTCCCACAACAAAGTGTACTTCACTGCTTCTAGTAGGTCTGGCGCGAACGAAGGAAATTAGCTATCTTCTGGCAGCTCCCATGTTACCAGCACAATAGACAGCAAGAGCCACGCGTAGTGGAACGTCTTGCTGAGCTCATGTGCCTCATGGAACTTTCCATGGAACTCACTAAGGAGATAGTCTGCCCAGTTAAACTGAACTCCTTCGGTGCACTGGGCTGCTAGCATGACGACAGGCGTGGGCACCTCATCGGCGCGACACTTCCTCATCACCTTCGCTGCTAGAATTTGTGTAGCCACCTTGTTATCGAGAAATCTTGTGTTGACTCGGATCTGTTAGTCCCACTAAGACTGGTAGCTATCTTAGAAACAAACAAACTAAAACCACTTTCGTTTTCCTTTATGAAAAGTAGATAAGAGTGGAATGAATGACACCAACCTCAATCTTGCACTTGGTTCCTTGCTTGATTCCTCTCCTTTCTGACAGATCCTTGCTGCTTCTCCTTCGTCTACCCAACCTCAAAGAGCACCTGTGGAATCAAAGCAGCATAATACTATCAAAGAACAGAGATCTACAATCATAAACAATACAGGACCAGATATATATTGACCACACAAATGCATATATCATCAATCATACAAGAATGTGGAGGAAAACTTGAATAGCTTTATTAATAATCAAGAATAGCAAAGAGGATTACAACCAATTGTTCTGACCCAGCGTCATCCTCCAGCATGAAAGTCCTTCTTTCACCTAATGAAAAGCTTAGATCACCCAACACTATGATATTCCAACAAGAAACCAACAACACTTCCTTACAAGATACAAAATTCCAGCCTCTGGATCTCTGGGATGAGGGATCCATATATAGATGATTGTAGGGGGGGTGAGTCAGCTTCTGGGATTCTGATTAGTGTCCTCTCTCTAATAGTTGTTGATTCCACTTGGAGATTGATGATCTCTTACTCATCCCTGGGCAAATTCAGAGAGGAAAGTGTCACAGGAGAAGTTTCTAGAAGATTCCATGATCATCCATCTCGTGTACTACCTCTGCCATTTGTCCACTCTCGCCCATTGCACCGCATAGAAGGGCTTTTCAGTATGCATCACACCTCCCGTGTGCATTAGGTGGGATGCATCGCACTTTGACTATGGAGCAGGTGAGATGGTATAGTTTTGACCAGTTCTGAGCAATTTTTCATGGAGAACTTTTGGGAGATGATGTAATCAGCTGACCTTGTTATTTAGGGTGTGGAACAACACTTTTAGGGACTTAGGAGCCCTTGGTTTATAGACATGTCTAATTGGGGTTGCAGTGCCCAAAAATGTCTATAACACACCTTTACACCAGCATCACAAATGTTGGATATGGCATATCCGCGCGGCTTCTTCACCAGCTTAAACTTCTCTTTCATGGCCTCTACGAGGGCCTGCTCACCACCTTTTTCGCTAAATATAATGGCTAGATTTTCTCCAGTGTAGGGCAACCATGTGATCATATGGATCAATCTATTAGCGATGGGTATTGGCTCCTCCATCCATAGACACCCATCATGCACCAAGCATAGTGGCTGCTTGATGACCAATACTGTAATCGGGGTGCGGTTGTAGTGCGGCACCCAAAGCAGTTTGAGCAAACCTGCCTTATCTACTCCTCTAAGCCACTTCAGTGGCTCCAATGTGGTCATTCCAGTGGTTGTATCAATAATGCGATGCATCAGTTGCTCGGTCGCCAGGTGTGGGAACTTCTCATGGTCAACCAAGTTCCAGTATTCAAGTTTCAACAGGGGAACCCACCCCAAGCGTGGTCCTTCAAAAGAAATTTCATCTGGCAGCAAAGGGGTTTGCAAGGGGACCTTGCTCTCATCAATATCTTTTGGTACCTTGGTCTTGCCCTTGCACAAAGGGACATAATCAGGCAATTGAGTGATAGGGTCAGCACCCTGGGCTTTAACTTCCTCCATGTCTTTCCCCACATCCTCCTCATCCATCGGGATGTACTCGATTTCTTCCTCCTCCGGCTCCAGATTGATGGCTTTGCCCTTTTCCTGGGTGGTAGGCTTCGGTGGGTTTCTTCTCGGTGATGCGTGCACTGGTATCGCATGCTACTTGCCCTTTTTATCCTTCGCACTCTCCTTGGTTGGGGTGGGATTTGGTCTCGATGTCCTCAGTGATTTGGGGACTTCTGCTAACACTTTGGAAACCTCTGGAACAACTTCTCCCATAACAATTTCTAGCACCAACTCCTCTGTTATCACTTCTTCGGTATTTATAATTGTTGCAGGTGTCAACATAATGTTTTCCAAGAGTGGTCGTGATGTCTCCGATAAGTTCTCAAGCGTTGGACTCACTCTTAGAGATTCAAAGAGTTATCAGTTCATGTGCGCTTGAGAGCTCAACAACTTAATTCTCAAAATGCCAAGTGTTTTTCGTTGGGTAGCCACCTGTAATTTATAGGGAATTTTGAATTCAAATCCAACCATTCCCCGCAAATTTGGTTCATTAATACCAGATTAGCAACATATTTTCAAGGATCTGACCCATAGATTTCGTCTTAAATGTCGTCCGCCTGCTCCATTTGACCACATTTCTACCATCAAATCATGAATATTGACTTTAACAGTCACTTTCTAGCTCACCTATGCGATTTCTCCCTAGGTAGCGCAACTCCCTTTGTGCTACCACGAACCTTGTGACACTTCCTTGCTTCACACAATCCTCCAATCGCGTAGCACCCAAACCTGGGTAGTGTATTTTATAGTCTCACGCCTCCTTTCAGCTGCCTAGAGCACTAAGATTGTGCTACCTTCATATAGTCACATGGCTGGACCATCGGTGTATGGCTTCAATCGACTACCATTCACCTTTCTTGGGAAGGGATCTCCATTCAATTTAACCAACTGAACTGCTCCTCCGTCGGTAATCTCCTTAATGACATAGGGCCCTAACTAGTGCATTCTGAATTTCTGTTAGGCCCATAAACTACTAGTGTAACCCCTTATTGTTATTATTACAACCCACTTATTATATTTATGTACCCATGTAGTGCCCATATTGTTACTATTGTGCCCCATAGAAGCCCACTATTGTTATTATTGTGCCCTTACATTATTATTGCTATGTCAGCTTTGATTATGTTATGACCCCTTAGACTCCTATATATAGAAAGGAGGTCTTTTCATTTGTATCATCCAAGAATTGTTCATTTATGTAATGTAAAGGAGGTTTCCCCCTCGAAGAGGCTGAATTCTAAGGCGTTGATCTATCTTTTGTATCTTTTCTTGAGCTGGTTTCATAACATTTGGGATCAGAGCTTTGGATTCTAGGGTTTCGCTGCTCCAAACATGTCATCATGGCATTTTCACTATAACTTTTTTTCTGCGATGTTTCAAAAGCTAAAAAAAAACCCATTTGAGAATAAATCATGTTAAATCTCAAGTCCAAATTTCAGAGCTTTTTGCGCTATATGTGTGGAGATATGATCTAAGAAAGTTGGTCTTTTTGAAGACTCCTGAATTAAATTCGAAACAGGTGACATGGGGAAATCATCATAACTTTCTCTCTGAGTATCGGATTGAAATTTTGTAAGAAGATACAGAAATAGGACGGACTATAGTTTCTTTTATATATTTTTCAATGCCAAAGGTCGAAAGAGTGACATGTGGCACTTCATACAAGTTCGCTCTTCTGGAAAGGTCTATAATTGAGTTATATTGGGAGATTGTGCATAACTCTTTCTTGGAGAATCCAATTTGGATCAGATTGGTGGCATTGGAAAGGGGACATAGAGGGCTACTACAGGTTGCAATTTCAGAACTTAAAGATCCGAAATTACAGAGTTACAATCGTTTCAAGATCGAGCTCCTAAAATCAAGAAAAAGCAAGATGAGGAAGTTTGATGGCAAGGATCCAATAAATTGGATACTTCAGATGGAGCATTATTTTGATCTACATGGTGTACCACTGTTACAAAAGGTATGTATTTCATCTTCATATTTAGAACCAGATCAATTTTTATGGTATGAAGGGCTTTGTTCTCGTAAACAACTTTTTATGTGGTCAATTTTCACGGAGGAAATGATAGCACATTATGAGGATACAAAGAGCAACACCTTCTTTAGAGAAACACCACAACAATTGGAAAGAGTAAAAGGGCATTGTGGCATAGTGGAAAGCAAAATTATGGAAACCAGGAAGCATACCCCTCACAACTATAAAGATGGAAGTGTTGTTTCTCCTAGCCTTCCACAACCTACAAGGGCTACACCACAACAATTGGAAGAAAAAAGAGAAAAAGGGCTTTGTTACAATTATGATAGCAAATGCACTAAAGGTCATAAGTGTGCTGAGAAGAAGTTATGTTACATAGAATATGAAGAGGAGGAAGAAAAGGATCAAGAAACATCAAAAGAAGAAGATATACGCCAGGACCCCACCCCAGAGAAAGAAGAAATGAATCAAATCATATCCTGTAAAGCATTGGCAAGAATTACTACTCCTCAAACTCTCAAGATAGAAGGACATATCAAGAAGAAAAAGGTTCAAGCAGTGAAAGATCACTTTGAGCATCAACAACAGGTTCTCCAACTTTTAAAGGATAACACCACTCCGGTGCAAAATCAAACGAAACAACAGTTAGATCAACATCATAGTGAAAAATGTTTTGATGTAGGTGATTAGGTATTTTTACTGCTACATCTCAAGCAAGCTATTTATGAGAAGGAAATGTTGGCAATACTACATGCAATTAAAAAATGGCGACCTTACCGAATGGGAAGAATCTTCAAGGATGAGGATGTGGAAGCATTGTTTTGTGCTATTTCTATTATCCAACCAGATTGGATAAACGAAGCAATGGATGAATGGAAGAAGGACGAAGAAGCATGGCCACTTATTCAAAAGTTACAAAAGATCCCAATTCAAACAATATTGCCAGAAATTGAAGAGGAAGGAAAAATCATATTGGAACCTAGAGCAGTCACAGAAACAAGAACCCGACAGCTACGAAATCGTTCAATTTCAGAGTATCTCATCAAGTGGAAGAACTTACCCGCTGAAGATTCCACATGGGAGGACAATAATTTTATACAGAAGCATCAAGAACTATTCAAGCGTTGAGGACAATGCTTTTTGAAGGAGAGGGGCATGTTAGGCCCCTATACTACTAGTGTAACCCCTTATTGTTATTAGTACAACCCACTTATTATATTGATGTACCCATGTAGTGCCCATATTGTTACTATTGTGCCCCATAGAAGCCCACTATTGTTATTATTGTGCCCTTACATTATTATTGTTATGTCGGCTCTGATTATGTTATGACCCCTTAGACTCCTATATATAGAAAGGAGGTATTTTCATTTGTATCATCCAAGAATTGTTCATTTATGTAATGTAAAGGAGGTTTCCCCCTCGAAGAGGCTAAATTCTAAGGCGTTGATCTATCTTTTCTTGAGCTGATTTCATAAAAATTTCCCTGGAAATTTATCAAAATTGTTGTCATATAACAAAACCAGGTCATTTACCTTAAAGGTGCGCAACTTAATGTGCCAATCATGCCATGCTTTTTTGCGCTGCTTTTTGACGTGTTAGTGAAATCCAGCTAGAAATATCTCTTCCTCAAGCTCAGCCAACTACACGAGCCTCTCCTCCAGGGCTCCGCGATTCGTCATACCTATGAGTGCTTCTATGCGCAAACTAGGCACAATGTATTCCATGGGAATCACTGCTTCAACACCATACACAAGCTAAAGGGCATTTGTCCAGTCAACTTCTTGCATGTTGTCCGATAGGCCCATAGCACTGCAGGTATGCATAGGTCACAATCACTTCACTGAGTGTTGAAAACCTTGGTTAGCGCGTTTTCTAGCACTTTATTGAATGCTTCCACTGTCCCGTTAGCCTGCGAGTGATAAGGCATTCTCTTTTGGTGATATACCTGAAATTCCTCCGTCAGCGTGTTGATCGTCTCATTCAGAAAATGCGTACCACGATCACTCATCAAAACCTTTGGACAACCAAATCACGTTAGTACATACTCAAACAGAAACTTTGCAGCAATCACACCTGTGCAATCCTTTATAGGTTGTGCCTCTACCCATTGAGTTAAATACTCCATCGCGGTGATAATGTACCTCGCTCCCATCTTCTTCCCTTGGGGTTGAATGGTTCCCACAAAATCTATCGCCCATTTCTCAAAGGGTTGCAACGTCATCTGTGGATTCAAAGGCAGCTCATCCCTCTATGATGGCCTGCCAGTCCTTTGACACACATCACACGCTTTGCAGTAAGCTTTTGAATCCTAATGGAGGGTTGGCCATCACAACCCTGCTCGTACAATACCATGCACAGTCGCTCTCCCTGCATAATGTCCTCCTGCGGTGCCCCCATGAGTGTCTGCGAGGACACTGCTCCTTTCAAACTCCAGTACATATCGTCACAATATTTCATCAGACCCCATTTTGTACAGATGCCCAATAATGACAGAAAAGTTTGTCGCATGCACCACTAACTCCTTCTTCTGCTGGACGGTGTAGCCTTCCGGGGCAGTTCCTGTCATTAGGAAGTGTATGATATCTTCCAAATTACCATTCGTGACACACACTACAAAGAGCTACACATCAAGAAATCCCTCCTCCAAATTAGTGGGCTCTTCCCTTGTTTCCATGTGTGACAGATGGTTTGGTCCCGCGTTCAGCCATTCAAGTTTCACAATAACTTCAAAATCATACTCCTAGAACAATAACAACCACCAGCAGGTTCTCCCCCCCAACACAAGCTTATTGACCAGGTATTTCAACATGGAATGATCTGTATACATCTTAAAATCGCCACCTAACAAGTAGTCTCTAAATGTTTGGAGCGTGTATACCATGGCGAACCCCTCGTGCTCGGTGGTGGAATATTTCTTCTCTGCCTCCTGCTTGCGAATGCTATAGGATGGTCCAAGTCTCCTCCACCAGCCTGTGTCAGTATTGCTCCTAGCATGATACATGACGCGTCGACATGTACATGAAACTCCTTCTTCTAATCTGGGAAGACTAGAATCGGTGTGGTGACCATCTTTTCTTTCAATACATCCAGTCTTTTCTTATAGTCCTTGTTCCAGCAGAATGTGACATCCTTCTTCAACAACTTTTCCATAGGTGCAGTGATCTGGGCATAGCCCTTGATAAACTTCCTGTAATATCCTCTATGTCCTAGGGTAGCACGCAACTATTTCACACATCTCGACACTTCTAAGTTAAGTATCATCATTATCTTCGTGGGATCTACCATCAGTCCTTGTCTACAAACCACATGACCCAGTAGGGTCCCAAAAGGAACATAGAACATGCATTTCTTCATATTGAATGCGATCTATTATCTTCGACAGGTATCTAGCATCAAGCACAAACTTGCGACATGTTGTTTCACCAGCCCAAACACAGTCCAGTCATCAAAGTACAGTTCCAGTAACTTATGAATAAATTCCTTGAACGCTGAAATGACTACACGTGAGAAATCGCAGGTGCATTCTTCAGTCCAAAAGGCATTATTGTGTACTGAAAACACCCCCACTTGGTCGCAAAGGTCATCTTTCTCCTATCCTCTAGCGCGATTTTGATCTGATGGTACCCAAAGAGCCCATCAGTGAAGGAATATGCTTCCTGACCACCTACATTTTCCAACACTTCATCAGTGAACGAAGTTAGGAAAGGATCATGTACGCAAGCATCATTCAACTTCCTAAGATCTACACATATCCTTATTTCATCCTTCTGCTTCTTTTCCTATACCACCATTGGGATTACCCAATCAGATTCTTCTACGAGCTCAATGATGCCTACCGCAAGCATCTTGTCTAGCTCTAAGCAAACCTTCTCCTTATACTTCAGATTGAGACGGTAAGTTCTTTGCTTAACTGGCTTTGCGTAGGGCTTCAACATGATCTTCATAACACCTAGGTCCTCAATTATCCCTTTTAGATACATAAACTTGGTGGGGAATAAATCCTGGTATTCATGGAGCAATTCAGTGACCTTATCCATCGTCGCGTCATCCCAGTAATCTCCAATCTTCACAAATTTGGGCTCTGCCTCCATACCAATATTTACCTATTTCATTTTTAGTGGTGCAGTTATATCAAGATTCTCAACCTGCGGTCCTTCAACCTTGCGGTGACCTTCCGTTTCAGGGATGTTAATCTTTCGTGAATTCTCATCTTCTTCTTCAATGGTTACATTATATCATTCCAGTGCATGACTCAGCTAAGTAGTCCAATCAGGCTGAATTAGGTCCAAAGGATCCCGCGGTAGCCTAAAGATTGATGCTTTCACTTCTTGTAGTGCTTCATCAATATAGTCAAACCCATCTTCAAAGCTGAATGTCATTATGAATCCTTCGCGGAGAATATCCTATTCACTTGTACCATGTTAGAGCTCTGTTTCCAAGGACCAGTTCATCAAAATTACATCCAGGGTGTGACAGAACAAGTGCACCCATTCAAGTTAGGGCTTCGCTCCATAAGCCTCGACCCATTTGGCCAGGTGCATGCACGGATCATCCTTCTCGTCATACTTGTCTGTGATTCGTACCTTTGGCTTCCCAATGTGTGTTCTCATCATCCTTCTACACTCGCGCCAACCATCAAACCTACCCTTGTGCGTACCCCACCATCTTGTGGTTTCAGCGCATAGTGCCCAGTCCAAAGCCTAGAAGCACTGCTTCTCTGGTGCCTCCCTCTCAAATGCATCCAAAAATATATCTACATCATTCAGGCCATCATAAGTGGGCAAATTTCTTACCTCTGACAACACAGAGCACAACGATCGAGTCATCATGTTACATCTCAGTGTGGTTACTTCATGTAACCAATTCTGGTAGCGCTCTAATTCTTCATTAGAGTCCGAGGTGCAGGAACTCTTGCGATCCCATGTAATTTATCCATCTGTTGTTGGATTCACCCAATATTGGTCTCACGCTGTTATCTTATAGATACAGTCCATATCTTCATCACTCTCATAATCATGGACTGGTTCAGTATAATGCGGCCCTTCAGTAGGATCTAGGGGTACTATTACGCGGAGTGATGGCCTCTCAAATATCATCTTTCGCTTCTTTAGGTTGATTACCCCGTTCATATCAGTAGCCTAATCAATTCCAAGGAGCACAGGATAGGGGTTGATGTCATCCACAATTTCTATTACCTCAAAGTCAGCCAATGCGCTTGTGCCTTCAATATCTATAGTCACCCCTTGCAGCCGCCCCATGGGGATGATCTTCTGTTGATTTTCCATCCTTAACTGAATCGAAGACCACTACAGTGCAAGTCTTCCCATCCGTTCCCAAGTCTGCTTTGGTAGGACATTCACGTCTGACCCCAAATCCAAAATAACCTGATCCATTTCGTACTCTCCTATCTGTGTGGTCAGCCTCATCTCTTGTCCTGTCCTTGTTTTATGCTTACCAATCTTTCGTACCATGTGCGGTTCACCAGAGTGTTTCCAGCACATCTATTTATAATCTCCTATAATCCCTTCATAGCCCTGCTATCGTGCAGAAACTTCCTGCAGGTCTCTAGGAAGGTTGTAAGCATAGAAGGGTCCATCTCCTAATCAAGCTTATCCTTGCTTCCTGAGGTGGAGGCCTCAGTGAAACTCTTCTTTGCTTCCATGAACGTTTCGCGTGCATGCTCCAAATTGAATTCAACCTCCTTCGCCAAAGCTTTGTGAACTCATGCATTATCTTTGGGTTGTTCCCCTTATCATCTCTTGTCGTAATTCCACTTTGGAGCACTATATTCATGTTTGGATCCTCTTCGTGAGGATCAGACCTCATCATCTGCAAGTTCTGAGTCAACTAAGGTGGTAGCGCCCCTTTGTTGCATTTCCTTGCTATTAGCATAGGACAGTCTTCTGTCTCATGATCAAATAGAGTGCAATACTTGCATGATGGACGTGTTGGGTTAGTGCAATCGCAGGCATAGTGTTTTGGTCCTCTGCAGTTGTAACAGATTAGCTATCCCCAGCCTCTGCTAGGTCCTCCCCCGCCTCGGCCTCGTTCGCACCCCTAAAATCTTGTTCGCGCCATCCCCGCACTTTGGTCAGGGGGCCGCGTTTCTACCTGAACCCTATAGGTGGGTGTTCTATCCATCATCAATTCATAGCTTCTATAGTTGTGCTCATCATGCTCTACCGACCTACAGAAGTTGCAGAACAGTTATTGCGGTGTCTGTACAAACTTCTACAACAAATAATAGTTATCCTTGGCATGTTTTCCTAGTACCTAACATATAGCGCACCACAATGCAGGTCCCGTGCTTGGTCCTACTTGAGCTTTTGGCCTCAAGGGCATTGGTCCCCCTCATACAATGTAGTTCTCAAAGACTAGGCAATTGTCTTTGTCATGCCCCTAACCCTTGCATTTCAAGCACCATACTTCTTCACGCACTTCTGGCCAAACTGTTCTGTCTTACTTTGCATCTCAAGGAAAATATTTTGCAATTGCGCATGGATCTATTGAACCCCTAGATTTGGATCTTGCATGAGAGTTTCATGCAGTCTCATTTCAATCTCCAAGGCCTCTGCCTAAGTTGTTATCTTCTGTTGTGACAGCGCAACCCTTAGGTGTGGCAGGAGTGAAGCCATGAACCACTCGCGGTGTTATCCATCTGTCAAGTTCATGTTAGCTTCGCGCATTTTACACTTCAACCTCTGATCTAATTCCCAAGTTGTCTCGCCTGGTTTCATCACGATTTCCTTGAACCCCACAATCGACTGTGCTTCGGACTTCGGCCTACTGAATTCTTTATTCAGCCTAGTCTGGATGTCTTCCACTCCAACGTTTGGGTTATCATTAGAGTACTTAATGTACCAGGTTAGCGCAAAATCCTGCAAAGCACTAACCAAGGTTGCCTTCTTCATGTGATCATCTGTAACGCCCCGAGCTTTCGATATAGCTTTTACGACGAACTAGAACTATTCCGGGTCCTCATTTCCCAAGCCTTTAAACAAAGGCATCTTCACTGAATTTTCCATACTGAACTGCGGTGGAGGTGGAGGTGGTATTGGAGAAGTCGTAGGTGATGGTGGTGAAGTTGGAGGTGGTGTAGGAGGAGGTGGTAATCACGGGAATCCTTGCCTTATTAGTTGAATAACACTTCATGTTGAAGCCTACGTTACTTCTTCTTTGTCACCCAACAGAGGTGAAATCAATGGACTATATCAGGATCCTTTCTTCCTTCATTCCTATAAGTTTTTCTTCTTCACGTAGCTCCGAACAACAAGGTAGCTGCATAACCCAATTTTCGCACAATAACATCTTAATCTAGGTATTCAAAGACTTCAAGTACTTACCTCGCAGATCTTTAGAAAAGCACCACTCTGCCTCATTGTAGCTGACTAAGGTATCGACTGTGAATTCAATCACAAATCCTCCTATGATGTGATCGAGCCAATGCTCGACAGCATGGGCAATCTTATCCTCAGAGGCTTCCCATCTTTGTACTAACTCAGGGTCTAAACAATAGGACTGTCAAGTCTCCACCTTCCTTGGCTATTTGTTAGCTTCCCGATCCACTCATATAGCTCGACCAGAAAGGAACAGAAAAAGATCTCGTGGATTTCTATATATAGGTACCTGTCCAGCCACTGTTCCTTTGTCAGTCATGGGTTTCTGTTCTCCTGCACCGCGAATTCGTGGATCTTCATATCCAACCAGTCTCCGATCTCTTTCTTAGTTGGATTCCAGTGATGTGACATCACACATCTCTTATGTAGATTCTTGTCCTAACAATGGAACCATTTGTTGGCTTGGTTGGGCCTGACCCAGGTTCAACGTTAGTTAGCCAAACAAATCCCTACACTACTGGCCCTTTCAGCATCAGCTCGCGGACCGCAGATTGAAGTCTCACTCAAAGCAGTATGGGGGGATGCTGGAACCAAGTTTCCACACCTTGAGACTAGCACCTCCACAAAGGGGTACAATTGACCTTCACGCAGCCCTAACCTGCGATTCAGGTACCTTCATGCTGCTAGGGCAACGTATCGTGCAGATTCCCAAACTAGCTTAAGTGCCTTACTTATCTTATCAAACAATCACAGTTAGCGCCGCGTAAATAGATATTCTTACTTGCATTCAATTAAACAACCTAAATATATCCATTTCTGCATCTCATAAGCATTATAAATGAAATTCATACACAATATGACAAGATGCATTAACAGGAAACAAAGACACAAAATTTGTAGAATGCTTCCTTTATTGATATCTTCATATGATTACAGACTATATCCGCCTTGCACACATAGCTGTAGGGTTTGCGCACTCAGTTGCAGACTTCCACCCTAGGTCTCTGCGCACTCAGCTACAGAGCCTCTACCTACACTAAGACCTGAAACTTAGACTTCTCTCCTTATCGCTCAAGACTTCTTTTACAACCTATGACTTCTTATCACTAGCTAGAGCTTACTTGCTTAGCTCCTCTTATACAATCTCATGGTCTGCGAACCATGGGTAGATCTTTACAGCTGACTTTACTTTACAAAATAAGGGTAGACAACCCTTTATGACTCATGACACCTTCACACTCTTCAACCACAAAATGCGAATACTTTACAACTTTATTACAAAATTCTACCCAAAATATGGGCTTTTAGCCCCAAAACTTTCCTTGGGGGATCTCGTTCCCAACACCCCTGAACCCCTGCCGGGGAGGGGGGCTCATACAAGTCATTGTCACCCCCCTTGGAGGCAATTAAATGGGAAACATTTCTACGCTGTTAGGAACATGGATCCAACGCGACTGAAAGAAAAAATATCTAAACAATCAGGAAGATAATCACACACACACATATAAACGTGAGTGTTGGTCTTGATGGCTATTGGAAAAGGTTCGAGTCGATGATTCTATTATATAGAATCCCCCTCCTCACAATTATATGTACGATACCCTCCACCACATAGGCTGGGACTAGATAATTCCATTTGGTATTTTAATATAACATGAACCTCATTTGGAACTTGGTTCCAAGTCTTGGTTGCAGTGGTTCTAAGGAAATTTATGAAGGTCTGATTCAATCTTAAATAGTATATATATCTATCTATCTATCTATCTATATATATATATATATATATATATATATATATATATATATATATATATATATATATATATATATACATATATACATATATATAGAGAGAGAGAGATATATATATATACACACACAGACACACACACATATACACACACATATATATATAGATACTAAGATTAAGGATGAGTCAGACTACGTAAGCACCACATGAGGAGTAATGTGGGTGCCACATGGCAGAAAAGGGAGACAATACATGTGAATCTCGACAACTTTAGCATTCCTTGATTTGCAATCCTAGAATCCAATTTGGACCAAATTTATATCACTAGAAAAATATCATTGAAAGGAATATGACGATGGCATTGAAATTGCTTTCTAGAAACTTAGAAGGAAGTAAAAAAAATTTACCCCATGTCTCTAACGGTATAGGTTAGCATAGCGAATACATCTCCTAAGGTAAGGGGGTGTGTTTATAGAGTGGTATCAGATCCAAGTTCAAGACTTGGACTAAATGAGCTCTTTCATGGGAAAAATCATGGCAAGGTTCCTTCAAAGCCTCAAGAATGTATTGATACTCTATTACCAAGTTAACAGAGAAAGGGGGTTTCATATTTAATTTTAGAAAATGGATCACATTAATGTTTACGTGTTAAAAGTTGGCCATTGATTGAATTGATTACATGTATGGTTGATGTGCTTGCCTTGTGATTTAACTATGTCACATAATACCAATGTGTGATCTACTATGATATATTCTAATGATTTGTTGTGGTTTTTATGTTCTAACCTAATATGAGTGCCCTCAACCAACCACATATCAATAAATTCATGAGAGGAATCAAGGGATAACCTTCCCTATGTATATTGAGAGTTATTAAGATTATCAAGGGTGTGTGTGCATGGAAGCACATGAAAATCACCAATAACCATAAAGGATGGTACCATATAAATCCTAAAGACCAAGAAATGAACAACAAGATGGTAGAATATAGTTCAAACCACACACAACATGGGTAAGGGGAAATACCAGTTGGCTAAGGGGGAGGGGAAGACTCTCCTAAATTAAGGGATACCCTGAGGAGTTTGAGGGTAGAAATAATAAGATGCAAAGATGAAAATGAGAGGCTTGTTTAAGCATAGGAGACACAAGAAGAATTTAATGCAGTCATATTACAAAGCTTGTGAGACTTGCAAAGACAAAGGCAACAAGTATTAGGTACTTGTCATGGGGATAGGAAGAGTCCCTTTCCCATTGTTAAGTTATGGTATATTCTATGCTTATAATAGTTTACTTATCTTTCTTATTATTATCCACAGATTAGCAATCACATGTACATAAAGTAAAGTGCAGATAGAACATTAAACGATCGACAAAGAACAAGGCAAGACAAGAGACACAAGATGTGGCGGCTAGCCAGGGACAAACCCCAATGTGGGGAAACCCTTTGATCAAATCTTCCTTTATCTTCAATAATTCAGCAGAGAGAAATAGTACATAAATCTGATTTACATCAGCAACAGCAAACCCTAGATCAGCCAAACTAAGGTAGACAATATCTTGCAAACCAACCGTCAGATCGGCTTGATTCCACCACCAAAAAATGCGGCCTTCAGAGGAGATCTAGATTCACCTACATCGCAGTTGACAGAGGCAGACTGATGGTCAACGCTGGTAAAACTTTGGTTTTGCAGTTGCAACCCTAAAATTGTGTCCTTCCTTCCACATGTGTGAGAGAGAGTCTCTTCTCTATGCAGTAGAGAAGAGCCTCTTTTCTACGTAGGAGAGAGAGAGAGATGTGATGAGATGAGTGAGTCAAAATGAGGAAAAGACCTCCTATATTTATACACAACTGTCGATGTTTGAATAGATGCGACTGTTGGGCTTTTGAGCCTACATGAGTTGTAGGTTGGCTTAATAATTATTCCATAATCAAAATAAATTCATATCTCCATAAATACTTATCGGAATCGGATGATCTTTAGATCAATCCTACACCTCTCAACAAGAGGAATATAATAAAAATATTATCATCCATGAATAAGATGACCCACATGGAGTGTGGCCCTAGTTGCCAATTTTAACACTCCCTCTCAATTAGGGAGAACTCCATCTGCAATCTGTCTGTCGGTCGCTACTATTCATCCATAAAATGCACTACCTTGTACAGCTGGACCACTGCTCTATCCTGCCTGCTCTGCTTTGTTCTGTTCTGCCCTATTCTGATCTTCTCTACTCTGCTCTGTTATGCTTTTCTCTGTTTTGTCCAAATTATGAAGAAGAAGAAATGATCGAGGATGTATCATACTGACTCAAAGTCAGTCTCAGAGTGTGTACCACTAGTCCCAGACTAGTCTCAACCGACCTGAAGTTAGTGTCATAGTGGGTACAACTCCTACCACTATCCAGACCAGTATCATCCTCCACTGATTCAAAGTCAGTCTCAAAGTGTGTACCACTAGTCCCAGACCAGTCTCAACCGACCCAAAGTCAGCGTCATAGTGGGTACCACTCCCACTACTAGTCTCAGACCAGTATCATCAGTCTCAGAGAGTGTACCTATTATCACTTGAGAATTTTTTTTTTAATTCTGAGCATCAGTTAGATTTCAAAGGATTGATGTTAGTTTTGGTCTAGTCTTTCCATGGTTGTTTTAGAGTCTAAGATCTAGAAAAGAGTCTTGTTGGTATGTTCAAATAGGGTCAACACTCTGTTCTTGCCTATCACTAGTCGCACATCACACATAAATGTCAAACTTGTGTCAAGGTTTTCATGCACTACGAAACTGTGTAGGAGTTTTCATAGCGCAAAAACCAGTTTAGGAATTTTTGTAGCGCAAAACCCAGAATTTGCACTGGCTGCGCTACGAAATCGGGGATTTGTGCTGATTCGTGTTAAATTTCACCTAGCTGTCCAATCTATCAGAATCCGTTAGTCTTACATCATCAACTGTCAGTCCATACACCATGCCTATCACATGCAACCGCTCATTCTCATCATTAGGTTCTTTGGGTGTCTTGGTACGCTCAAGTTTCAAATTTCAAAAAAGTATCCAAGTGTTTTCAATTATGTTTGGGTTCATGCATGAGAAGAAAATTGACAGGCATTTAATCAGAATTCTCTGAAGTTCAAGCAAGGCAGTTTCCTTGTTTATTTCAAGCGAGGCAGTGATTGAGATTAAGACGGTGCAAGCTCTTCAATCTTCGTTTTGCAGGAATTCCATGGAGGTGTCTACAGAAAGGAAGGATCATAGGTCAGGCAGGTGTCTGAGGAATGAGCCTGAAGGCTTAGATGTTCTCCTGAAGAACAATGAAGTTGAACGAGCTTTCAAACAGGTTGGCTGTTGGAGATTTTGTGAAAAACTTCAAGGAGGCCACATGCAAGTCACCAAAGAATTTGCTTTAAATTTCACAGGATTGAATTCGAAGGTTGGAGTGCTTGAATTACCAATCTCTCCAGAGGTTATATCTGCAGCCACTAAAATTCCAAGGGGACAGGAGAGGTGGTTTAAAAATTTCAAGTTTGATATGACTCCTTGCAAGGAATTCTTGAAGCCAAAGTTCATTGATTCAGACTTAAACAAGTCAGTGCCCAGGAGCTTTGTCAAAGATTCATATGCCAATTTACTTACCTGCATACAGAGATACTTCACCTGTGAGGGGAGGTATCATAAGGTGTATTCCTATCACTTTAAGCTTTTGCTTCGTTTCACTGGAAAGATATCTCTGGATTTGCCTTTCTATTTGTTTTGGAGCCTAGGCAAAATGTGTGACAAGGTTCAGTTGAAGAAGGAAGCCTGTGAGACCTCATTGTTTCATCATGGCTTAGTCAAATTGATTGTTTTGCATGAGCTCTAGAAAATAGATAGGGAGTGGTCCATTTTCTTGTTTATGTCTGGCTTCAAGAATGAAACTGGTCTTAGCCCTCAGGCTACGAAGATTTCTTCACCAGCAGTTAGTCATAGTGAAGAAACAAGATCAAGGAGATTTGTGAAATTGAAAGCTAGGAAACAGGTAAAGGAGCCCATGAGACCACTAGTAATCCAAGACACACCCCAACAGTCACAAAAAAGGAAAGGTCAGATCAAAGAGGGTGTACAAGAGCAATCCACAGGTGAAACGGTCCAAAGAAGAGTAACCAAGAGCCAGCTAGCTAGAGAAAAAGGTAAGACAATGGTTACTGAAGGAAGCCCAGTTTCAAAAGGAAGTTTGAATGATTTGCTTCAAGCTATTGACATTGAAGAATCTCCTCTGGTTCGAGCAGACTTAATGGAAGCAAGTAAAGGAAAAACCAAAAAAGCCAAAACCTCTAAAAAGCTCAAATTTGATGATTAGGCTTCTGAATTTGTGGCTCCACTTGGGATAGTGTGCCCTTGTGGTACACTAAGAACTCGTAGGTCCAGTGCTTCATCCACTTATGATAAACAGAAATTTATTTGACAAGCATCCCCTTTAAGCTTCTTGGGACTTCACCTCGGGCTTAAGCCTTCTGTTTCAGCTTGTCATTATTAGCAAAAAGGAAAAGC
Organism: Pinus tabuliformis; assembly: GCA_031772625.1. Lineage (NCBI taxonomy): Eukaryota > Viridiplantae > Streptophyta > Pinopsida > Pinales > Pinaceae > Pinus > Pinus tabuliformis. Next base: position 1,357,884,050 of record CM062807.1, on the reverse strand, counting down.
TGATAAAACGGATATATACAATGTTATGAGAAACTGATAGTACTTCAACAATGATAATGCTTTAGGAACCTGCCATTAATAGGTCCTCTAGCATATGATTCTCCATCAATTTCCTGCAGAATGTAAGTGTTGTTTCCATGGAAAGCAGCAATCTGATAAGGACCTTTCCACAAATTCTCAAACTTACCGTGCTTGCATTTTTCTTCGATTCTGGCCTCCCATTTCAGCACTTTGTCATGGATATGAAAACTAACTTCTTTGATCTTCTTATCAAATGTATCCTTGATTCTATTCTGACTGTGTTGATGACTATCATATACTTCATTTCTCTTCTCTTGGAGCGCTATCAGCTGATTGATTCTCCTTTGTATAGCATTTGATTCCTCTTCTAGTCCTTGAATTAGTTTCATTACAGGTACTCCAAGTGATGTTGGAAATATAGCTTCAGCATCATACACTAATTCATATGGTGAAGTGCTAATATATCTCTTTGTACAAATCCTATCAACCCACAAGGCATACTTCAATTTCAAATGCCAAGCTTTCTTGTTTTCCTGCAGCACCTTTTTAATGATCCTTACAATGCTTTTGTTTGATGATTCAACAAGGCCATTTCCTTGCGGATAATAAGTAGTAGAATGTCCAAGAGTAATGTGATATTGGTGACAAAAATTAATCATTTTCTTGGACTTAAAAGCTTGAGCATTGTCAGTTATAATCTTCATTGGGCAGCCAAATCTAGACAATATATTATTTTCTAGAAAAGAAATAATTACTGAATCATTAGCTTGCCTTGTTGGAATCGCCTCTATCCATTTGGTGAAGTAATCTGTGGCTGTGAGAATCCAGCGATGTTGTCCTGATGAAGGAGGATGAATTTCTCCAATAAAATCCAATCCCCATTGCTGGAAAGGCGCCTCAACATATATAGGAACCAAAGGCAAAGGCACAAGCTTCCTCTTTCCTTCAAATATTTGACATTCATGACATGCAGCTACCCTTTTGTAAATGTCTCTGAACATAGTTGGCCAAAAATATCCAGCTCTTAGGATCTTATTTGCAGTAGCTTTCCAATAATGGTGTCCTCCACAGTCTCCTTTATGAAATTCTTCAATCACTTTATCAGCTTCTTCTTCAAGGAGACAGTTTAACAAAATCTCTCCTACATCTTTCCAAAACAAATTATGATCATATACAAAATATCTTAAAGATTTCAGCTTGGAAAACCTTGCTTTGGACTTTGTTAAATTGACAGGGACTTTATTATGTTGTAGAGCAAAAGCCACATCCTTGTACCATTCTAAAACCAAGAATTTCTCATTGATTTGAACCAATTCCTCCTCGCTTTCAGAAATTTCTGAGATTTATACATTCAAATTTATGTCAAGACAGTCTAGATTTGACTGAGTAATTAGCTTTGCCAAGCCTTGAACCTTCACCAATTTGGTAGGTTTATGTCAATGTCATACTCTAGCAATTTTGCTATCCATTTTCCCCTCTTTCCATCCGGATCTGCTTGTGTTAATATATCTTTTATTACAGCATTTGGAACATAAGCGACAATATGAGAATGCAAAACATAGATTCTAAAATATTTTATAGCTTTCACCAAGGCATAATCTTGCTTTTCTAGAATATTGTACTTCAGTTCAACATTTGCTAATGTCCTACTAAAGAAAGCAATAGGCTGTTCAATACCTTGATTTCGTTTTTGCAGCAGAACTCTAGCAATTGTATCCTCAGAAGCAAATGTAAAAACAAGAAATTCCTTGGTAAAATCTGGGCTGTTGAGTAACGATGCTTGTGTAAGTGCCTTCTTGATTTACTCAAAATATTTCTTTGCTTCAGCTGTCCACTTAAACTCCACTCCTTTCTTCAACATCCTTGTTATATTCTTGACTATCTTAGGAAAATTGGGAATGAAGCGCCTAACAAAATTCACCTTTCCAAGAAAAGATTGGACCTCTTTCCTACTCCTTGGAAAATCTAGCTTTTGAATTGCATTAACTCTATTAGGATCAATCCTAATTCCTTCTTCAGAAATAATATGACCAAGTAGTTTGCCTGATGTTAAAGCAAAGATACTTTTAGTGGGATTAAGAGAAATACCAAACCTTCTACATTTCAACAGAATTCTTTCAAGGTGCCTATCAAACAAAGGATGTGTTAGTGTCAGTCTTTGCAGCCTTCCTCCAGTGATCAAACATGCTCTTACGAAGTGATTTTAAGGTGTCAAGGTCAAATTTTGTCATTTCAGTGAGTCTTCAAGCAAAATTTGGTCACTAGGTATTAGGTCTAGGGTTTGATTTTACTCCTTTCAAAGTTGTCCAAATGACGGTCCATGTCACCATTCAGTTGAGTGTACCATCATTCAGAGGATTGTCATCATCATGTCAAGTTCCACTGGGTCATTTTACACCTTGTTCACGCTTCAGTTGCACCTAGGTAAAGTTCATTTCCCTCTCCTAGGGTTTTGAAGGTAATTTCTCTTGGATGGTAAAATCATCAGCAAAACTTGTATCCTGATGTTCATACACCTTCCCCTATCCTTAATGTACCTTATTAAACACTTCCCATCACTAAAATCCCCAAAATTCCTCATTTTTGCACAAACCCTAGTTTCTTGCTACAACTTGACAATTTCCTAGGTTGGGCCTGTGTTTAGCCCTTTTGGACCCCTTCCCCTCACTCAATCTTTGACATTCCACTTTCCCCTACTTCCTAACATCCCTCCCTACTTCCCAAAATTTTCTCAAGAATTTAGAAGCCCCTTATCCCCTTCATTTCGATTCATTTCAACAAATCTCTTGTTCCACACATCGGGATAGGTTTCACTCAAATGATGTTTATGAGCAATAAAAGATGAATTTGGGAAAACTGAGAGATTTTTTTGTCCACAATAGGCCAAGGAAGAAAAACCTCCTTCACTTTTTACACAGGTGGCATGGGTTTAGAGAAATGTCAAAAATACCGTTGCCTGAGGAGAATTGAATGCACCTCTGAAGTGACCTTGGGAAAATCAAGATTTCTCCTAGCTTGGTTGGCAAAATGACTTGATTAATGAGTCAAATGATAAATAGACACAAATATTTCCAATGAGCTATCATGAGCTCAATTTGGAGTTGAGGAAGACCTTCAAAAGTTGACTGCAATAGCACTCTGCCTTGAGGCAGCCTCATTTGGCACATTTTGACCAGTCTTGGGAGATTTAATTTTTGATAGGGTAAATGAACTCCAAATTGAAAAAATTTAGTTGGGTTGGAAATTAAACTCAAAGACCTTTCTAACAAGATATCCTGTTCCCAATTTGGACACCGGGAAGGCCTCCAAAAGCCTCCTGAAAGATGCACTACGCGTTGGGTTCATGGTGCGACGCATTGGGTTTGTGCGCGGCGCATTGGGTTGGTGCACGGCACATTGGGCCAAAACACAATATTTTTGCCATTCCTTTCACCCATCAAATTTTTCTTAGTCTCTCCTTGTTCAAGTAAGTCAAAGCCACTTCCTCATTTCTCTTAACAAGTGTTTGGTGTTGGTATGAAAATTTAAATGCAAAAAACTCAAAATCCTATTCTCTTATTTTAAGATTACTCCTAGGGTTTTAAAACTTGTTTTGTGCCAAACACTTCCATTCTCCACCTTGTTTTTTCCACCCCCTCACGGTTATCTTATCATAGCATCTCATCCCCTATTCCCCATATCCCTAAATTCACTCATACCCATTTCATTCCCATCTCCCTACATCTCTAAAAGTCACTTACTCCTAAGCTTCATCTCCCTCTCCCAAGTCATTTCATTTCCTCTCATTCTCCTTTTCCCATTTCATGTGTAAAAATTCCCAAAACCTCAGTTTCTCAAACATTCAGTGGCTCTCCCCTCTCCCAAAGTTTCTCAAATTCTCAAAGGGCAAACTACCACTTGACAAGACTCCCTTGTTCCCACTGTCCATGTTTCTCCCACAGTCCCTTCCCTTTGGCACATTTGGCATTGAAAACAAAACACCAATTTCTCATTTTCAACAAACCAAACATACACCTTGTTTCAAACACCATGGAGATGGACACAGATTCATCATACGAACAAGACAATGATTCCATCACTGAACTACATGCACCAGGAGGGCACTGAAACGCCATAAAAGGGAGGATAGACTTTGAATCTTGGCCGAAGCCTCTTTGGCTGAGCATGATACTTGATGAGGCACCTTCATTCCAAATCTCAAGGAATTTGGAGAAAATTTTGTCATTTTTTATCTTTTTGGTCACAAAATAGAGTTTTCTGCCCAACGTGTAGCGCCACTTGGCGTGTGCTTATGATTGGGACATCTTCTGGAGGAAAAATTGATATTTTTGGGTTTTTTATGATAAAATATGCATGCTCAGGAATTGCCGAGAGATTTCATCAAGTTAAGGCCTAAAGGGTCAAAAACACCTTGAAAATGGCCTTTCTACCACTTTTTCCACACACAGGAAGCAGTCTTGGGATATTGGATATTTGAAGGGGAAAATAGACACCAAATCTAGAAATTCCACTAGGGTTCGAAAGTAGACAGGTAGGGCTTTCCAACGAGCTATCTTGGGCTCAATTTGGACTTCAGGAAGTGCCTCAAAATCAGCTCCAAAGTGGCGCGATGCATAGAGAATTTGGGCGCGGCGCATAGAGAAATTTGGCCTCATTTTCACTCTTCAGCTCAGAAATTCGCCCAGTTTTGACTAGTTTTACTTTTTGATGTAACTATTGATCTACCATGATGTAATTTGATGACCATGATGTAATATTGGCACATTTTTACTTGTTCTAGAGGATTCATTCACTAAAAAGTGAAAATTAAATGAATGAATCAGTTTCCTAGCATATAGAGGCAAGTTGTTTGATTGCCTAGATTTCAGTTCCTTGTTTAGAATTGGTTCAAACAGCTCCTAGAATGATGAGCTCGACCCCTAGAGGCAAGGGAATGGGTTTGGCTTGTCTATATTATGTAATTTCTAAGTCATTTTCATGGTTGGACACTAGGGATTGCTTGGCACTCCATTGTACATTTGATTTCTGCATTTTTGGCTAAGGAAAGACCAGGGTTTTGCAGCACTTGTTGGGATCCTTGTGGCTCTGTGTTTTGATGGTGTTTTCTTCATGCAATTGTAACTTCATTGATATTTTATGTATGCCATTTCCCTTCTCTTTGCTTCTGAAATTAAACAAATGAGTGACAAAAGGTAGAATTCATTAGCTTGCTGTGCTCTGCCTGTTAGTTTGTTTAATTTTCAATGTTTTCTTCAGTTTGAAGAGGATTCTTGGTGCCCTCTTGCCCTCTTCAGCTCCTCAACGGTCTTTTCCATCCATTCATTTAATATAAAGCATCAAAACTACTTCCTACCTCGCCCCAACTGGAACTCTGCAAAAATTTGGCCTCATCCCTAGACTCAAATTTGCCTTTCCCTTTTTTCGAACAAAACCCTTAAAAACTCAAATCAAATCCTTGCACTTCATGCCTAGCCTAATATCAGTTTTTAAATCAGTCATCTCAAGCCCCATCAATTATATTTTGCTGAGATTGACCCGGAGAGAGCCATCTCATGTCCTCGTAGGGCTAGCTACGAGGCTGAGCGTGGTTTGATGTGGACCTAGAACCTTGCCTTTTAAGCCTAAGGCAAATCTAGGCTCTAAAAGGATGTAAGGATGAGAGCATACAAAAATCTAGTGTTGGATATGTTGGAAAAGTTTCAAGCATATTCTTTCACTATCAAAACTAGAGACCAAAACTCTATTGCAGATTCCCTTGTTGTTTCCACCAGTCTGTTTGTCATTCCTATTCATTCTTATGAAAAGTATGAGGTGGAGGTTTGTCATTGACCAGTTATACCAGATAACATCACTAATTGGCAAGTCTTTGAAGATGATCAATAGGTAAATAATTTCATTGAATTAAAGGAAGAATTTGAAAGCACTCAAGTGGATCAACAAAATATGTTTGTAGAGTCAAAGGAAAAGTCTGAAGTCTTACAATTAAAAAACAATTCAATACCTAAGGGTCTCATTCCTCTTGAGAAGTTGTTTGATCAAAATGATGTGTTTAAAGCTCCAAAAATGCAAGCTAATAAGGAGGAAGTAAAGAGTTACAATTTAGGGACTTCAGTTGTACCTAAGATGGTTAAAATCTCAAAGTTTCTTTAAGCTAATATGAAGGCCAAATATGTTGAGATGATGAAAAGGTTTGTTGATGTTTTTGCATGGAGCTATGATGATTTAAAACAATATGATTCTTCTATTATATGGGAGAAAATCTAATGTATCAAGGGTTGGAAATTTTCAGAGAAACTCTCATATTGTGCTTTGTGTACGACTCTGTTTTAAGTAATACAGTATTTGGCTTTGCTTCTCAGGAATCAGAAGGAATTCAATGTTCAAAATGTCTTGTATTGTCCTCTTCTCATTATTTACAGTGGTAAAAATGTGTGATTACTTAGAAATCACTGATAATGCTCTAACTTCCTTCATACATTTATAAACTGTGTTGTCCTATATGTTTCTGATGTATTCTCCTTGTGTTGAATTCTAGATGCCCTGACTTCCATGTAAAGTTAACATTATTATCATACTGAAACATTTTTTACTGCATAAGCCCAATGAATATTTTCTAATTGTGTTTCAACCATTTACACTTCTTCATTTGTTTCATAGAGTTATCCATCTTATTCATTATCAAAATCTTTAATCTAGTGAGAGAACCCTCTCAGGTTGGGGAGGCTAAGCCTCAGCCAAAAGTTGGTTTGAAAGAGTTACACAAGGTCTTCCTAATCAGTAGCCTATTAGGGTTTCTTTTGTGATAACATTTTGGTGCGTCTGTCGAGAGCCTGAATATTATTCATTCCCGAAATCAAGAAGCTGAACTTGTGAAGGTAGCAAGAGCTTAGAAAACTTTTCGAGGCTGCAATCTACCTTGCTGACTCCATACATTTTCAAAAGTTTAAAAGATGGCTTCGAGAGGGAGATATACACGGAGAAATCTTGACCCAAATCCACCTACTCCTGTGGACAATCCTAACACTCTTTCAATGAGCAGACAAAGATTTATTGAAACACCAGGTACTCCATCTTATTCAAAATCTTTGCTCTCTGAATTTTTAAGAAGTCCTGAGGACAAAATAGTTGATGACAAAATTCATGAGGTGTTGTTTAGATCAGAAAATGAAGAAGAACTCATTGGAATTATTTTAGATTTGCAAAAAAGAGGAATTGATACTTCATCCTTAGTATCACAAAAAGATAAAGAGGAATTTTAGGAAGTAGTTACTTTTGAATTATTGTTAGAAAGGTAAGACTTATATAAACTAAAAGAACTTGATCCTTTTGAAGTCTTGCTTAAATCTAAAGCTGGTTTACCCCTTCCCAGTTGGAGTTCATTTGTCACTGGTTTGTAAAGCCTAAGTAGTCCTTTTCATATCAGCACCTCATCCTCTGCTTCTGCTAGTCCTAGTGGTTTTCAAATGCCAAGCAATCCTCCTCATATTAGTTCTGCTTCCTCTGTCCCTTTGGTACCTGTCATCACTATTCCTCCATTAATCATGGCCGTACCTGCTAGGTATGCTCCACTAGCACTCCCTACTATTTTGCATGACCTTCCTAGCAAATATGCTGCAAGAATTCCAACATGGGGTGGTGATGAAGAAATCATAGCAGAAGAACATGTAGACAAATTCAATGATTTTGCTGACAGAGAGGAAGTTGATGATGAGGATGTGAAGCTAAGATTATTTGCACAAACCTTTATTGGGGAAGTTAGAAAATGGTTTAAAGCCCTCCCAGCTGGAAGCATTCATAATTGGGTAGAGTTTGAAGATAGATTTCTAAGGAAGTGGGGAAATAGAACTAATCCAGTTCAAGCTCTTTCTGAATACAATAATCTTAGAAGGGCACCTGATGAGACCATTCAAAACTTCTCAAAGAGGTTTAACAAAGTGTTTAATTCCATCCCAGCTCGTTTAAAACCTCTGGAAGCTTTAGCACAAATGAGATATGCTGAAGCATTTGATTCTGATTTCTCTCTGTTGCTTAGAGAGAGAGACTCTGCTACACTTGTTGATATGAAAAATGATGCAATAAAAGTAGAAGTAAACATGGTTGCTGCTAAAAAATCAAAGATGGGAAAAGCTAAATTGAAAGAAGAAGAGAAACCTTCCTCTTCAGCTCCAGAAGATAAGATTGATTCAATGATGAAGACCATGGAGAAGCTGATGGATAGGTTGGCTCTTGGAAATACCTCTGCTCCTCCTGTGCAACAGGAGCCTCAATTTAGAAATCCTCAGTTTAGAAGACCTCAAAACCAACAAAGGCCAAGAGAGAATAGGAATTAGCCGCCTGATGCTCCATTGAGACCTCCTTTTCAGCAGAACATGGTTGATGAAGAAGATGAGCCTAAGATTCCTGAAGAATCCATCCATTGTCTTGATGAATAAATGTCAGGGATTTTCTTGACTAAGGAAGAACATGATGAGTCCAGTTTGACCAAACAAGGTGTTTAGTCAATTTAGTGTTATCTAAATTGCTAGTATTTATTGTCAACCCGGGGCTCGTAAGCTGATGAAGCGAAGGTGTACTATATGTACTTAAGTAACCTCTTAGAGTTTTTCTTATCGTTGGGGGTGTTGTTGTGGTTAATTATGTTCCTAAGATGGAGTGATAATTTATAAACAAGTGAGTGATGGTGTGTGTGTAGAGTGAATCCTAAATGAGTGAAAGTGTGTGTTTAGTGATCTCTAACTACTTGCTGAAAGGAAATGCTTGAAAGGAATAAGTGAACTGAAATGACTTGAAATAAAATTGAAAGCAAATGACCACTTCCAATGGCACTAGACACCGTTCAAGCTGCTGCTAATAAAAGAAAAGAAAGTCACTTTTAAAACCCAAAAATAAAGATTATCTCTCTCTAACTCGATGCTTCAAAGCACATGTACTGTGTAAAGCACGGATAGAAAGTAGCTTAAGTTGAATTAGAAAAGTGAGAAAAATCTGCTTGAAAGACTAATGATGATGGTTTGCTCTTTCTAATTCTCTACTTCAGCCATATGTACTATGCAAAGTATGATTAGAAAGTAGTGAAAGAATAGTCTAAGAAGCACTTAAAATCAAAACTCTACTTTAAAAACTAGTAGTAATATTTTGCTCTTTCTAACTCTCTACTTCAGCCATATGTACTATGCAAAGTATGGTTAGAAAGTAGTGAAAGAATAGTCCAAAAAGCACCCAAAACTGACTGCAGGTTAGTGATATTCTGATCTTAAAAGATAACAGTTTATGATGAAGATCATTCATGTGTTAGCAGCTCTTTGAGAAATAAGATTAAAAATCAGCTATAAAAACAAAAGCAGCACTTGAATTTGTCAACTTCAAATACCATTAGTTTGTAAAGCAAACACACACACATAAAAATAAATCCCGGGCTAAAAGAAACCTGTAAAGAAATAACACTGATCAGCTTGAAAGAAAGGAAAACAAGTAAATGAAACTATACATGCTTAAGGAAATGAATAAGAAAATAAAGAAATACTGCACATAAAATACTTTACAGAGGCTGAGATGAGCAGGGGCCCTCTATTCATTCAGCCACAAGAAAACTCAAAGATCTGGAAACTTCAAAACAGTGCTATGTCTATTCCTCCATTTGCAAAAAGTGTACAAAACAGAGTGCTAGGATAGCACTAAAAAAAAAACAGAGTTCACAACGCTCTTAAATTTAACACAAGTTCAGAAATTACAACTAATAAAAGTCTGATGAGCGTACGCAGACGCAACTATTTATAGAGGTTTCTAAGATGGCCTACTCGTACAGCTAATTAACTGAAAAACAACAAACAGTCATGCATATTTATGGTCCCTTGACACATCATACGGCTGCGTGGATGAGTTTAATGCTTCTGTCGTCATGGGTAATGAATCCCATGTTGGATCATGTCCCCTGCCACCTGTAGAACGTGGACAAGTCACCGTTTAAGATGACGTGACCAAGCAGCTCACAATCACCGTTAAACAGCCTTGAGTTGACCGTAACTTGACCAGCTTTGACCATGGGTAAAGATGACGTGGATGGCTGGAAAAATGGGACAGGAACCTCAAGCACGTTGATACCTAAGTGCCCATGTGGCTCATCTAGCAAACCGACACGTGGAACATTGCGTTTAACAAAAAGGCTGCAGGATCTTCAGATAGCTGTAGGATCGTCAGATAGCTGTGGGATTCCTGCAAGTAAGTCAAAATCTAAACAAATAGTCATTCATTAGCAAAACTTGCTTGATCATGCTTAATGACACCTAATGTAATGATCTGGGTGGTTTTATGGTGAAAATGAGGCAAAAGTGAAGGAAAGATAAGGAAAAACTGAGGAAAATGGTAGACAAGTAGGTGTAGAATAGAGGCTCTACATACCCCCACTCCGAGGGTATTGCATGTCCTCATGCAATGAAAACACAATTCAATCCACCTGCTGGGATGCCTCAGCTAAGACATCCAATCTCCTCCTCTTCCTTTGTGTGGAAACATTAACCTTTGGTCTCTTGAACATGCATCTGAATTTCAAATTGATTAAGGCTCTGTTCAGCCTTCTACATCTCTTCTTGAGTCTGCTGTGTTTCTTCTGCCACATGCTCATGTGAAGAAAGGTGTTATCTTGGATTGCTTTGGCAATATCAGCTTGCTGCTTCATTTCTTCATTTCTCTGTTTAATGTGACGGTTTAGCACCTCAAGTTCATAGATCTCTTGTTTGAGTAAGTCTATTTGCTGCTCATGAGGTATGACATTACTTGGGCCAGCAGTGTTCTGCTCCAATGTTTCAAAATAGTTGTACACCTCTTGTTGAATTGGGTCAACAATTGGTGACTTCCTTGGACTATATTCATGCTCAATTTCAGTTTCAAACTCCGGCTGAAATGGACTGTCCTCCCTTGGAGGAGTAGCTGCCTCACGTTGTGGACTATCCTCAAGGTCTGTTTTTATAGCACCCTTCTCAGGTGTGCTTAGATCAACGAAGAGTGTCCTTGTGGCTTTCCCTTTATTCTGCAATCTACTACTCCTTCTTACAGTGGCAGCACTCTGTGTTTCTTTTTGTGCCTTTTTCCTTGGTTTTTGTACTTTTACTTTCTTGGAGAGGGCAATTTTCTCATGGAGTTTAGCTACCCTTTGTGCTAAGGGCTGGCTATCTCTTTCTTCATCACTAGAATGCTCTGGAGTCTGATCAGTTTCTTTAATTATGGATTTTCCCTTGTCTTGTTTTTGTTTCTTTTTATCTTCTCTTCTCTTTTTGGCAGCTTCTTTGGCAAGTTCAGCGAGGGTTTCTGAGATAATCTCTTGAGCACTGTCTTCAGTGGGTTCAATCTCAGGTTCAGGATGATGTACTTCTATTTCCTCTACAGTTTGTCCTTGAACAGTCTCAGAGATACTTTCTTTTCTCTTCCTTCTGCTTTTCCTAGGTATAGAAGATTCTCCAGGTTCTTCAAAATGATTCCTTACAAGGAATTTCTCCCATGTGTCTTGTTTTTCTTTTAATTGTTCTTCTATCAATAACTTAACAAGACTATGATGACAGAGGTAAGCTTCTATGTTTCGTGGATTCCGTTGAGCCATGGAACACATTTTCCTAAGGCTTTGGAATAGAAAGTAGGGAAGATTTATATCATGTTCTCCTTGAAATTGCAGCATAATTTTACCATGATAAACGTACAATACTCCAAATCTTCCTTCACACGTGAAAATTTTTTGCACTAACAACAGTAGAACTTTCCATTCTTCTTTAACATGAGAGATAGGAATTCCTTTGGTGAAAACACTTGTATTCATACCTGGGTTTTTAAAAATCCGCTTCCATTGTTGATCCTGGACTGCCCGGTTTTTGAACCAATGTTCACCGGTTTGTGGAAGAGATGTAGCCCTTGCTATGCTTCCTTCACTGACTGCAAATGTTAAATCACCCACCTCTACTTGACTGTCTTTATCCTTGAATGACCTTGCAAAGGCTTTTGTTACTTCTTTGTGGTAGCCCTTAAACTTCTTGATGCACTGTAGCCAATTGGCTTTTTGCAATGCCTCCTCAACCTGAGGGTATGCCTCCAAGAATTTCGAACCTTCTGGTTCAGCCCTTAAAAGTTTTCCCATCGACTCCTCAGCTCTGTTTAAAACACGACTTTGATGGTGACTTTACACAGAAATTCCGTGACTTTACACAGTAATTCCTCGGTTCCTGCTCAGACTTTGTGGAATAGAGGATATATGGGTGCATCAATAGCCTCAGACACCGAGAATTCACGGCTTGAATCAGAGTTAAGTGGTGGATAACAGCGTGAACACAGTGAAACGGTGACTAGCAGTCGTAATACAACTGTATCACACGTTTACTGGCTATACAGCAGAGGGAAAAACAGAGTATGGTTTATGGAGGTAATCGTAGTGAGTGAAACGGAATAAGGGAGATGATAGCGAGGAATGGATTGTTATGAGCGCAGAGGGTTTCGAAATGATGAATGGAACGGCTATATTCTCCGATTTCGGCTATGGATTGACACATGGCTGCGGGATGAGAACTGAGAGACGTAATACGGTAGGTTACGTCATTAGGGTACGAGACCTTAATGACAGAAACAACCATATGTGATTTCAAAAATCATGGGTATTTATGAGCTGGTAGACGTGGAGGATTCGTGGATTTGTGGTCGCATGGGAAAAGAAAATGGGTAATCATTACGATTAGTGGCCAACAAGACATAACCCAGAAAATTCCGCGTAATGAAATAACTATAGGTTTAAAATTTTAAACATACCTCAGATCCGCATTTGATTTGGCTTCTGATAATTTGCTACTAACCTTTTGTTAACTTTATTGCTAGCACATGATTCTTTCCTCCTTGTCTTTGATGATTTTGAACTGTACATATTTTCTTCAGACAGACTGTGTTTCTTGTGCAGGTGCAGAAGGCTGCAGAAAGGCTAAACGGCTGCAGAATTGCCAAATAGCTGCAGGAACTGTAATGAAGTCTTCCAGCTGCATAAAATACTTTAGTTGCCTGAAAAAAACTTTATTAATGAAATGAAATGGAATGAATGAATGAATGAGTGGGTGGAAAGCAGTGAGGTGAGGTGAGGATGGTGAGATGGAAGGAAATGGTGAGATGGAATAAATGAAATGAGATGAAAGAGAGAGAGAGATTTTTTGGAAAACATGAGGTGTCAGGTGACCCTGATTTTCACCTCATGTTTTCTGCATGAGACTGCCAATCAAAGATTGGTTTTCAGGCTCATACATTTATTTATTTTTCCTTCTTTTTTTTTTTTTCCTTTTTTTTCTTTTTTTTCTTTTATTGAAATTGAAAGAAACAGAGATTAGGCTGATGGAGGAGAAGAATTCTTCTCAACCAGCCTCATTTCAGAATCGCCTTGGAATAACTTAACAAACTCCTCTTTTGAGAGTGGCTTGTGGTAGACTTTCAACCGGTGGCCATTCACAATAAAGGGAGTTTGAAGTTCATCAATAGTCTTCACTCTAACTACTCCATTATTAAAGACTTCATCAATCTCATATGGCCCAAGCCAATGAGTTTGAAATTTTCCTTTGAAGTCCTTAAATTTTGAATCAAACAAGAGTGCCCAATCACCTTTTTGAAACTTCTTTTCTTTGATATGTCGATCGTGCCATTTGCTTCTTTGGTGCTGAACTAGATCGGTTCTTAGAATTGCATCTTGTCTCATTTCATCTAGTTCGTTTAACTGGTCCATTCTGTGCTTCTGGGCTTCTGATAAGCTCATCCCCAATTGAACTGCTGTCTTGAAGGTCTTGATTTGGAACTCAATGGGGAACAGGACTTCTTTCCCATAAACAAGTTCATAGGGAGAATGTCCTGTGGTGTTCCTCCATGTAGTTCTATAGGCCCATAAGGCTTCAGGAAGCCTTTCTGCCCAATCTCTTCTATGAAGATGAACAGTCTTTGTGATGATGCTTTCAAGAACTTTATTTGTAGATTCTACTTGACCATTCGCTTGCGGATGGTATGGAGTAGATGTTCTATGCTTGATCTTATATTCCTCCATCAGCTTCTCTATCATCCTTGATGTAAATTGGCTTCCCCGATCTGTTACAATTTCTCTTGGGACACCAAAACGAGTGAAAATATCCTTGAAAAGAAATTGAACAACTGAATTTTCAGTAGCAGAAGTTAATGCTATAGCTTCTACCCACTTGGTAACATAATCAATACAAACCAGTATATATCTATTTTGCTTGGATGGCGGATTAATTGGTCCAACAAAATCTAGAGCCCATTTCTCGAAAGGTTCGATGCATACCTGTGGCTGTAGTGGCATTTCATTTGAAAGAGTTGGTCTCCCAATTCTCTGACAACTGTCACACCTTTTAACATATTGCTTTGCATCCTTAAAGAGAGAAGGCCAATAATATCCTGATGAAAGGATTTTATAGGCAGTCCTCTTATCAGAAAAATGTCCGCCACAAGGTTCGTCATGACATGCCTTAAGGATGTCAGGCATCTCATCCTCCCGTACACATCTTCTGATCATCAAATCTGGCCCTATTCTGAACAATTCATTAGAAATCCAAGAATAATGTGAACTATCCTGAATGATTTTCCTTTTTTCATTAGGAAATAAATGTAAAGGTAACTTTCCAGTAACTAAATAATTAGCAATATCAGCATACCAAGGGGTTTTGGTAGTTACTGCAAACAAATACTCATCTGGAAATTTATCCTCTACAGGAGAGTCCTCATTAGTGTTTTGGATTCTAGACAAGAAGTCAGCTACTGTGTTCTGTTTACCTGGTCGATCTAACACAGTTATGTTGAATTCTTGTAAAAGCAAAAGCCATCTCGTAACTCTACCATTAGTGACTGGTTTGTTCATGAGGTATCTAATGGCAGAGTGATCAGTGTGGACAAAGGTTTCATAGCCAGTTATATAGTGTCTAAACTTGTTTATAGCATGAACAATGGCTAGAAATTCCTTTTCAGTAACAGTATAATTTAACTCAGTAGGAGTCAAATTCTTACTTGTGTAATAAATGGCATAAGGGATCAAATCCTTTTGTCCCAAAACAGCTCCTAAAGCTGTATCTGAAGCATCAGTAGAAATGTGGAAAGGGAGTTTCCAATTTGGACCCCTTAAAATGGGTGCTTCAGATATTCTAGTCTTTAAAGCTTCAAAGGCAGATTGACATTCAGGATCCCACTTAAATTCACAATCTTTAGTAAGTAGTTTGAAAAGAGGGGATGCTATCTTAGTGAAGTTTTCAATAAATCTTCTGTAATAACCAGTAAACCCAAGAAAACTTCTAACATCTCTTTGGCAATTTGGAACAGGTAACTTAGAGATGACTTCTACTTTAGATCTATCAACTTTGATTCCATCTCCTAAGATATGATGTCCTAAAACAATCCCTTCAGTAAACATCATAAAACACTTTTCATGACTTAAAGAAAGATTTGTTTCCTTACATCTTACCAGTACTTTTTCCAAATTTGCCAAAGCTTCTTCAAATGTATTACCATAGACTGTGAAATCGTCCATGTATACCTCTACACAATCATGAATCAGATCTGAGAAGATTCCTAGTACGGCCCTTTGAAATGTAGCGGGTGCATTGCACAATCCAAAAGGGAGTACTCGATAGGCAAAAGTTCCCCAAGGACAAGTAAAGGTGGTTTTGTCTTGATCTTCAGGTGCTACCTGAATCTGATTGTAACCACTAAAACCATCCAAGAATGAGAAATACTTTTTACCTGCTAAAGTGTCTAGTACCTGATCAATAAAAGGTAGAGGAAAATGATCCTTTAAGGTTGCCTTGTTCAATTCTCGATAGTCAATGCAAACTCTCCATTTACCATTCTTTTTGGGCACTATAACCAAGGGAGAAACCCATTGGCTATCTGAAATGGGGTAAATGAAGTTTACCTTGAGCAATTTCTGAAGTTCTTCTTTCACAATTTCCCTTAGATTTGGATTCATCCGTCTTTGTGGCTGCCTAATGGGTCTGCTGTTTTCTTCAATATAAATGTGATGAATACAAGTCTTAGGGTCGATTCCTTTCATGTCAGTATATTCCCATGCAAAGGCAGTGGAATGTTTTTGCAACAGTTTAGTTAATTCTTCTTGTTGTAGTCTTTCCAAGTTCTTGTTAATGTTTAATGTTTTTCCTGGAAAGATTTCAACTGTAGAACTACCAAACTCTTCCATTGAGAAGAGAGATATTGGGTACATAGCAACCTTTCTAATACCGAGTGGGTCCTTTCAAATAGTAGAACTACCCCATATTTCTTATCTAAATCTGTATACATATAGGACACTTTATGGTTGGCTAGGGAACTATGAAGGCTTAAGCAATCCGATCTAAAGACTATTGAGAAGGGTTACAATCCGATCCGAACTGGCTATGAAGGCTCTCGTATATAAACCTTTGGTCTAGCTTGATAACATAACCTATGAACCGAGGCAAGGCATACCGAGGGTGCATAGCATATCTGAGAGGGTGAGAAATCCGACTATCCGTACCAATAGAGAGGGGCATCTCACCTATGAACCGAGGCAAGGCATACCGGGGCATCAGAGGGCGCATCCCAAGTGACTTATTTAGTGAGGGGGAGGGTTAGACCTGAGTGAGGAGAGATATTCAATATCTGCATCTAACTGAAACTGTGAAGAGTCATATTCTAAAGGTACCTCAAAATTTTCTAATGTATTTAGAATTTGACTGTCCTCACTGATCTCAGAGATGGTTAGAACAGGTTGAAGAGTATCCTCATCATCAATCCACTCATCTTCTCCTATTTCTGTTATTGCCTTTGCGGGAGGATACAAGTTGAATTTCTTGGTAGAATTACCATCTGATATATACATGTCTCCCGACCTACAACTTATGAAAGCATCAGCTGTGGCCAGCCAAGGTCTTCCTAGAATAAGAGGATGTCCTCCTAGATTGTTCTTGGGAGTTAAAATCATAAAATCAACTGGATATTCCCAAGAGTCTAGTGAGACTGGAATGTCTTCCAATACACCATCAGGTTTAATGATTGACCTCTCTGCAAGTTGCAACAAAGTAGGTGTAAAGAGAAGGTTAGGAAGTTTTAACTGATCCATGGTCTGTCTACTCATAATGTTGATAGCCGCTCCTAAGTCAATCAAGGTATTTGGGATTTCAACCCCATTAATATGAGTTTTAACAATAGGGCTACCGGGATCTACATATTTTTGCATGGTAATTTTACCCATCATAATGTCTGCAATTTTTCCAACTAGATGTATCCTTTTGGTATCTCTGGTTCTTTTTATTGTTTTTTTCAAACTCATCTCCTTTATTGTCTTTGCTAGAATGGGAATCTCCTTAATGGTTGTTAACAAGGGAATCTTGATACAGACATTTTTCAATTCATCTAGAAAGCTATAGTCAGGCAACCAAATCTGCTTCTCCACTCCTTTATCAATTTGCAATCTTTCAGGAAAAGGAGGAATAGCTGAAGATGTGGGTTGCTCTACTAAGGGAGTTGATTCTTTTTCTTTTTCTTTAATGCTTGGGTTTTGAAGGGATACTTCAGAACCCTTATTGGCTTTGAGAGATTCTTCCTCAGAAATGCTTGGTTGTTGAGCACTTGTAGAAGGTTGGTCTAGGATTCTACCTGATCTGAGTTGGACCTCATTGAGAGGAACAACCATATAGGTAGGGAATGGTTGACCTTCCATGAGTGGTTGACCTTCCATCACATAAGCACTTTGAGGATTCCTATTATTGGGGTTTGGTTGAGGTTGAGAGGGAAGTTGATTTGGCCTCTGTTGAGATTGTAACAAGAGTTGAGAATTTTGATTTTGTGGAGGAGGTTGTTGTTGTTGAGGGAATGGTAATGACAATTGTTGACCTTGATTTGGAAGTTGGGGAGCTTGCTGATTTTGAAAGGATTGAGGATATTGATAGAATTGGGCAAACCTCCCATAAGGATTTTGCATTTGCATGCTTTGCAACCATGCTTGGAAAGGATTTTGTGGTTGTGACCAAGGTTGTTGCCAAGGATTCCAATTTGGTGGGGGTTGGAAATTCATAGAGTTATTAAACCCTTGATTTTGCTGCCCCTGCCAAGGTCTTCTTGCAACAAAACAAAGGGATTCAAGCGTAATTGGATCTTCTTGAAAGACTGCTTTGAGGCCAGGGATTGAAGGACATTCCTTGGTCTCATGGGTTTCTGAGCAAATTACACAGGTTTCCACAACTTGTGCTTCCAAGGGACATTCCCTTAAAGCATGCTTCTTTCTACACTTCGGGCAAAAGATAGTCATAGCCTCGGCTTCTGCTTTTTGTTTATTTTGAATCTTAAGGGTATCAATTTGTTCACTAAGACTCCCTAAGATGTCAGTTTTAAATTCATCTAGCATATTACCGATTTCAGCCCTACTCACTGATCCTGTTGCAGATTTATTTGCCCTAAGGAGAGAAGGATCTCTAGGCCCTTTTTGAGTTTTTGATTTGCCCCTTGAGAGATGGATACAAAGTTCTGCTATATCATTGAGAGAAAGTTGAGAAATATCCCCCTTTCCCATCATGTTTAAGATATCTATCCATTCATCCCTAATGGCTTTTAATAAGAGGGCTTTTAAGGTCTCTTCATCCAAGGTACTCATTTTTGCTTTTTTAAAATTATATTGAAATCTCTCAAGTAAATCTTCTAAGCTCTCATCTTCTTTTTGCATCATTTTAAAAACCTCATCCTTATGATTAGTAGGCATACAATAGTCCAAATACCTATCCAAAAAGTTTTGTTTCATTTCATCCCAGGTCCTAATGGATTGAGTAAGTAACCCCATGAACCATTTCAAAGCTTGATCTTTTAATGTTGATGGGAACAGTTTGAGTTTCTGAGTATCATCCAGATAGTCATAGGTTCGACACACAACTTCAAATTCAAACAAGAATGTTTCAGGGTCCTCAGTTCTTAATCCATGAAAATTTGGGAGGACGGATGGTGATATGTTTTTCATGGTGGCTCGGGAGTCCTCATTAACAATGGGAAACCCAAATGAATTATCCCCGTCTCTATTTCCTCCAATGGGACCTCTACCTCCTCCATTGTTATTGTTATTTCCTCCTCCTCCTCTACCTCTACCTCTACCACCTCCTTCTTCCTCTGCCATGATGATTCTCCTAGGGATTTCAAAATCTTCTGGTTCTTCTACAAAGGGTGAATGAGAAGAGATTTCTCCTTCCTCCTTACGTGAGTCTATTTCCTCAATTACAATTGGTTTTCTTGTAGGAGAAAGAGAAGAGTTTCTTCCTAGTTCAAACTCAATAGAAGGTATAGGAGAGTCAACTCTTGGCTCTTGAATTTCAGGACTAGGAGTTTCGGTTGGAGATAAGGGAGGTGTCTCTTGTCTATCTCTTGAAGCAGATGGACTTGTAAAAATTGAACTTCGAGCTCTAGCTAAAAACCTTCCCCTAGAATCTCTAGCTCTATGCATGTCATTTTTTATTTTATCTTCAAGTCAAGTTAAATAGTTCTTTTTCTGATCTTCCAGTTCACTCTAGGTGCAAGAAGAGAGCATACTCAAGAATCTATTAAATCAATAACTTTCTCCTTTCTGATCCTCCAGATCACTTCAAAGTGCAAGAGGAGAGCATACTTAGATAGGCTATTAACTTCTTTCCTTGAAACTTTATATTTTTTTTTCTTCTAAGAATATGGCTACTTAATTTCACTTCCCCGACAACAGCGCCAAAATGTTTAGTCAATTTAGTGTTATCTAAATTGCTAGTATTTATTGTCAACCCGGGGCTCGTAAGCTGATGAAGCGAAGGTGTACTATATGTACTTAAGTAACCTCTTAGAGTTTTTCTTATCGTTGGGGGTGTTGTTGTGGTTAATTATGTTCCTAAGATGGAGTGATAATTTATAAACAAGTGAGTGATGGTGTGTGTGTAGAGTGAATCCTAAATGAGTGAAAGTGTGTGTTTAGTGATCTCTAACTACTTGCTGAAAGGAAATGCTTGAAAGGAATAAGTGAACTGAAATGACTTGAAATAAAATTGAAAGCAAATGACCACTTCCAATGGCACTAGACACCGTTCAAGCTGCTGCTAATAAAAGAAAAGAAAGTCACTTTTAAAACCCAAAAATAAAGATTATCTCTCTCTAACTCGATGCTTCAAAGCACATGTACTGTGTAAAGCACGGATAGAAAGTAGCTTAAGTTGAATTAGAAAAGTGAGAAAAATCTGCTTGAAAGACTAATGATGATGGTTTGCTCTTTCTAATTCTCTACTTCAGCCATATGTACTATGCAAAGTATGATTAGAAAGTAGTGAAAGAATAGTCTAAGAAGCACTTAAAATCAAAACTCTACTTTAAAGACTAGTAGTAATATTTTTCTCTTTCTAACTCTCTACTTCAGCCATATGTACTATGCAAAGTATGGTTAGAAAGTAGTGAAAGAATAGTCCAAAAAGCACTCAAAACTGACTGCAGGTTAGTGATATTCTGATCTTAAAAGATAACAGTTTATGATGAAGATCATTCATGTGTTAGCAGCTCTTTGAGAAATAAGATTAAAAATCAGCTATAAAAACAAAAGCATCACTTGAATTTGTCAACTTCAAATACCATTAGTTTGTAAAGCAAACACACACACATAAAAATAAATCCCGGGCTAAAAGAAACCTGCAAAGAAATAACACTGATCAGCTTGAAAGAAAGGAAAACAAGTAAATGAAACTATACATGCTTAAGGAAATGAATAAGAAAATAAAGAAATACTGCACATAAAATACTTTACAGAGGCTGAGATGAGCAGGGGCCCTCTATTCATTCAGCCACAAGAAAACTCAAAGATCTGGAAACTTCAAAACAGTGCTATGTCTATTCCTCCATTTGCAAAAAGTGTACAAAACAGAGTGCTAGGATAGCACTAAAAAAAAAACAGAGTTCACAACGCTCTTAAATTTAACACAAGTTCAGAAATTACAACTAATAAAAGTCTGATGAGCGTACGCAGACGCAGCTATTTATAGAGGTTTCTAAGATAGCCTACTCGTACAGCTAATTAACTGAAAAACAACAAACAGTCATGCGTATTTATGGTCCCTTGACACATCATACGGCTGCGTGGATGAGTTTAATGCTTCTGTCGTCATGGGTAATGAATCCCATGTTGGATCATGTCCCCTGCCACCTGTAGAACGTGGACAAGTCACCGTTTAAGATGACGTGACCAAGCAACTCACAATCACCGTTAAACAGCCTTGAGTTGACCGTAACTTGACCAGCTTTGACCATGGGTAAAGATGATGTGGATGGCTGGAAAAATGGGACAGGAACCTCGAGCACGTTGATACCTAAGTGCCCATGTGGCTCATCTAGCAAACCGACACGTGGAACATTGCGTTTAACAAAAAGGCTGCAGGATCTTCAGATAGCTGCAGGATCGTCAGATAGCTGCGGGATTCCTGCAAGTAAGTCAAAATCTAAACAAATAGTCATTCATTAGCAAAACTTGCTTGATCATGCTTAATGACACCTAATGTAATGATCTGGGTGGTTTTATGGTGAAAATGAGGCAAAAGTGAAGGAAAGATAAGGAAAAACTGAGGAAAATGGTAGACAAGTAGGTGTAGAATAGAGGCTCTACACAAGGAGAGGAGCCTTCAGATTATTTAAAGGGTTATCAACATGCTATCTTTGAAATGCAAAAATAGTACAATCTCAGGAATAGAAATGTGCCAATTACTGCAAACAAAACATAGCCCAAGAAGGATGTTTCAAAGGCTGTTGAAGCCAAGAGGGACAACCCAAAGGCTACTGAAGGTAAAAATGATTCTCCACTTGGTAAAAAGGACATTCAACCTCCATCTCCTACTAAAGAAATTGAGAAAATTGTTTCTGTTTTTAACCTTGAGAATGAAATTGCAAAAATCAAAATATCAGTCCCTTTTAGTGAAATTCTCAAGGTAGATAAATACAGAAGTAAGATTGTAGAGATGCTTAATTCACAACCAGGAGCTGCTGATATCTTAAATGTACAAGAAGATAATCCTACTATATACTTGGGTCCAAGACTTGAAGATGATCAGAATGAAGAATTTCCTCCTTTCTATGTAAGCATTAGTATTCATGATATGACCTTACATAATGCTATGTTGGATTCGGGGGCCTCTCATAATCTTATGCCCAAGGTAATCATGGAAAGGTTAGGATTACAGGTAACAAGACCATATAAGGATTTATTCTCTTTTGATTCAAAAAGAGTCCAATGCATTGGTTTAATTAAAGATGTTGTTGTTGGTCTAACACAAATCCCAGCAAAGACAATTGTCATGGACATTGTTGTGGCAGACATTCCACCAAAGTTTGGGATGCTGCTGTCAAGAACGTGGGCAACAAAAATCAAAGGCACAATGCAGATGGATCTTACTTATGCTACCATCCCTGTTTTTGGTGAGCAAAGGAGATTATATCGGGAGACCAAAATGGCCTATATGGTAAGCAGCAAAGACAAACCTCAAAATTTTCCTATTTATTCATTTGATACTGAACTTGGATCGGCCATCCTTTTCAATGAGTCAGTTGATAATGGATTGGAGGAGATGCTTTCAGAAAATCAGCAAGAAGATGAGAAAGAAACAAAGAGATGGTGGTCATTGTACTTTGATGGATTAGCAGGAAAGGAAGGGGCAGGAGCTGGAATTTGGATCACAAGTCCAAGTGATGAAAGTAAGTTTTACTCTTACAAACTAAACTTTGATTGCACAAATAATATGGCTGAATACGAATCTCTGATTTTGGGCTTAGAAGTCTTGTTAAAGATGAAGGCTAGAAACATTTCTATTTTTGGAGATTCTGAATTGGTGATTAAACAAGTGGAAGGTGCTTATCAAACAAAGGATGTAAGGATGAGAGCATACAAAAATCTAGTGTTGGATATGTTGGAAAAGTTTCAAGCATATTCTTTCACTATCAAAACTAGAGATCAAAACTCCATTGCAGATTCCCTTGCTGTTTCTGCCAGTCTATTTGTCATTCCTATTCATTCTTCTGAAAAGTATGAGGTGGAGGTTCGTCATCGACTAGCTATACCAGATAACATCACTAATTGGCAAGTCTTTGAAGATGATCAATAGGTAAAGAATTTCATTGAATTAAAGGAAGAATTTGAAAGCACTCAAGTGGATCAACAAAATATGTTTGTGGAGTCAAAGGAAAAGTCTGAAGTCTTACAATTAAAAAACAATTTAATACCTAAGGGTCTCATTCCTCTTGAGAAGTTGTTTGATCAAAATGATGTGTTCAAAGCTCCAAAAATACAGGCTGATGAGGAGGAAGTAGAGAGCTACAATTTAGGGACTTCAGTTGTACCTAAGATGGTTAAAATCTCAAAGTTTCTTTCAGCTGATATGAAAGCCAAATATGTTGAGATGATGAAAAGGTTTGTTGATGTTTTTGCATGGAGCTATGCTGATTTAAAACAATATGATTCTTCTATTATTCAACATACTATTCCTATTAAAGAGAATGAGAAACCTTTCAAGCAAAAGTTAAGAAGAATTAATCCTCTTCTCATGCCATTGATTGAAAAGGAAATTAAGAAACTCTTTGATGCTAAAATCATTGTTCCAATCAGATTCTCAAATTGGCTTGCAAATTTGGTTCCAGTTAGGAAGAAGAATGGAGAGATCAGAATTTGTATAGACTTCAGAAATTTGAATAAGGCTTCATTGAAAGATAACTATCCTCTTCCCAAGATGGATTTAATTCTACAAAATATTGTTGGTTCACAAAGGATGTCTATGCTTGATGGTTTCTCAGGGTACAATCAAATTCTTGTGCATCCGGATGATCAAGAGAAGACAACCTTCACAACACCATGGGGTACATTCATGTATGCCAAGATGCCTTTTGGTCTCATGAATGCAGGGGCCACTTTTCAAAGAGAAATGGATATTGCCTTTGCTGAAGAAAAGGATAAATCAGTGGTTGTTTATCTTGATGACATCACAATTTTTTCAAAGAGAGAAGAAGATCATTTGAAGCACCTTGAAAGAATTCTGTTGAAATGTAGAAGGTTTGGTATTTCTCTTAATCCCACTAAAAGTATCTTTGCTTTAACATCAGGCAAGCTACTTGGTCATATTATTTCTGAAGAAGGAATTAGGATTGATCCTAATAGAGTTAATGCAATTCAAAAGCTAGATCTGCCAAGAAGTAGGAAAGAGATCCAATCTTTTCTTGGAAAGGTGAATTTTGTTAGGCGCTTCATTCCCAATTTTGCTGAGATAGTCAAGAATATAACAAGGATGTTGAAGAAAGGAGTGGACTTTAAGTGGACAACTGAAGCAAAGAAATCTTTTAAGGAAATCAAGAAGGAACTTACACAAGCACCGGTACTCATCAACCCAGATTTTGCCAAGGAATTTCTTGTTTTTACATTTGCTTCTGAAGATATAATTGCTGGAGTTTTGCTGCAAAAAGGAAATCAAGGTACTGAACATCGTATTTCTTTCTTTAGGAGGACATTAGCAAATGCTGAACTGAAGTACAATATTCTAGAAAAGCAAGCTTACGCCTTAGTGAAAGCCATAAAAGATTTTAGAATCTATATTTTGCATTCTCATATTGTCGCTTATGTTCCAAGTGCTGTAATAAAAGATATCTTAACACAAGCAGATCCGGATGGAAAAAGGGGCAAATGGATAGCAAAATTGCTAGAGTATGACATTGACATCAAACCTACCAAATTGGTGAAGGGTCAAGGCTTGGCAAAGCTAATGACTCAGTCAAATCTGGACTATCTTGACATAAATTTGAATGCAAAAATCTCAGAAATTTCTGAAAGTGAGGAGGAATTGGTTCAAATCAATTAGAAATTCTTTGTTTCAGAATGGTACAAGGATGTGGCTTTTATTCTACAACATAATAAAACCCCTGCCAATTTAGCAAAGTCCAAAGCAAGGTTTGTCAAGATGAAATCTTTAAGATATTTTGTATATGACCAAAATTTGTTTTGGAAAGATGTAGGAGGGATTTTGTTAAACTGTCTCCTTGAAGAAGAAGCTGATAAAGTGATTGAAGAATTTCATAAGGGGGATTGTGGAGGACACCATTATTGGAAAGCTACTGCAAATAAGATCCTAAGAGATGGATATTTTTGGCCAACTATGTTCAGAGACATTTACAAAAGGGTATCTGCATGTCATGAATGTCAAATATTTGAAGGAAAGAGGAAACTTGTGCCTTTGCCTTTGGTTCCTATATATGTTGAAGCGCCTTTCCAGTAATGGGGATTGGATTTTATTGGAGAAATTCATCCTCCTTCATCAGGACAGCATCGCTGGATTCTCATAGCCACGAATTACTTCACCAAATGGATAGAGGCGATTCCAACAAGGCAAGCTAATGATTCAGTAATTATTTCTTTCCTAGAAAATAATATATTGTCTAGATTTGGCTGCCCAATGAAGATTATAACTGACAATGCTCAAGCTTTTAAGTCCAAGAAAATGATTAATTTTTGTCACCAATATCACATTACTCTTGGACATTCTACTGCTTATTATCCGCAAGGAAATGGCCTTGTTGAATCATCAAACAAAAGCATTGTAAGGATCATTAAAAAGGTGCTGCAGGAAAACAAAAAAGCTTGGCATTTGAAATTGAAGTATGCCTTGTGGGCTGATAGAATTTGTACAAAGAGATCTATTGGCACTTCGCCATATGAGTTAGTGTACGGTGCTGAAGCTATATTTCCAACATCACTTGGAGTACCTGTAATGAAACTAATTCAAGGACTAGAAGAGGAACCAAATGCTGTACAAAGGAGAATCAATCAGCTGATAGCCTTGCAGGAGAAGAGAAATGAAGTGTATGACAGTCATCAACATAGTCAGAACAGAATCAAGAATACATTTGATAAAAAGATCAAAGAAGTTAGTTTTCAGATCAATGACAAAGTGCTGAAATGGGAGGCCAAAATCGAAGAAAAAGGCAAGCACGGTAAGTTTGAGAATTTGTGGAAAGGTCCTTATCAGATTGCTGCTTTCCATGGAAACAACACTTACATTCTGCAGGAAATTGATGGAGAATCATATGCTGGAGGACCTGTTAATGGCAGGTTCCTAAAGCAATATCATTTTTGAAATACTATCAATCTCTCATAACATTGTATATATCCATTTTATCGGTTTTTCTTTTTTGCTAATAATGACAAGTTGAAACATAAGGCTTAAGCCCGAGGTGAAGGCCCAAGAAGCTTAAAGGGGATGCTTGCCAAACAAATTTTTGTTCATCCTAAGAGGATAAAGCACTGGACCTGTGAGTTCTTAGTGTACCACAAGGGCACACTATCCCAAGTGGAGCCACTGTTATCACTTAAGAAAAAAAATTAAATTCTGAGCATCAGTTAGATTCCAAAGGATTGATGTTAGTTTTGTTCTAGTCTTTCCATGGTTGTTTTAGAGTCTAAGATCTAGAAAAGAGTCTTGTTGGTATGGTCAAATAGGGTCAACACTCTATTCTTGCCTATCACTAGTCCCACATCACACATAAATTTCCATGTGTCAAACTTGTGTCAAGGTTTTCATGCGCTACGAAACTGTCTAGGATTTTTCATAGCGCAAAACCCAGTTTGGGAGTTTCGTAGCGCAAAACCCAGAATTTGCACTGGCTGCGCTACGAAATCAGGGATTCGTGCTGATTCGTGTTAAATTTCACCTAGCTATCCAATCTATCAGAATCTGTTAGTCTTACATCATCAACTGTCAGTCCATACACCATGCCTATCACATGCAACCGCTCCTTCTCATCATTAGGTTCGTTAGGTGTCTTGGTACGCTCAAGTTTCAAATTTCAAAAAAGGATCCAAGTGTTTTCAGTTATTGGGTTCATGCATGAGAAGAAAATTGACAGAAATTTAATCAGAATTCTCTGAAGTTCAAGCAAGGCAGTTTCCCTGTTTATTTCAAGCGAGCCAATCATTAAGATTAAGACGGTGCAAGCTCTTCAATCTTCATTTGCAGAAATTCCATTGAGGTGTCTACAGAAAGGAAGGATCATAGGTCGGGCAGGTGTCTAAGGAATGAGCCTAAAGGCTTAGATGATCTCCTGAAGAACAATGAAGTTGAACGAGCTTTCAAACAAGTTGGCTGTTGGAGATTTTGTGAAAAACTTCAAGGAGGCCACATGCAAGTCACCAAAGAATTTGCTTTAAATTTCATAGGATTGAATTCGAAGGTTGGAGTGCTTGAATTACCAATCTCTCCAGAGGTTATATCTGCAGTCACTAAAATTCCAAGGGGACAGGAGAGGTGGTTTAAAAATTTCAAGTTTGATATGACTCCTTGCAAGGAATTCTTGAAGCCAGAGTTCATTGATTCAGACTTAAACAAGTCAGTGCCCAGGAGCTTTGTCAAAGATTCATATGCCAATTTACTTACCTGCATATAGAGATACTTCACCTATGAGGGGAGGTATCATAAGGTGTATTCCTATCACTTTAAGCTTCTGCTTCATTTCACTGGAAAGATATCTCTAGATTTGCCTTTCTATTTGTTTCGTAGCCTAGGCAAAATGTGTGACAAGGTTCAGTTGAAGAAGGAAGCCTGTGAGACCTCGTTGTTTCATCATGGCTTAGTCAAATTGATTGTTTTGCATGAGCTCCAGAAAATAGATAGGGAGTGGTCCATTTTCTTGTTTATGTCTGGCTTCAAGAATGAAACTAGTCTCAGCCCTCAGGCTACGAAGATTTCTTCACCAGCAGTTAGTCATCGTGAAGAAACAAGATCAAGGAGATTCGTGAAATTGAAAGCTAGGAAACAGGTAAAGGAGCCCATGAGACCACTAGTAATCCAAGACACACCCCAACAGTCACAAAAAAGGAAAGGTCAGATCGAAGAGGGTGTATAAGAGAAATCCACAGGTGAAACGGTCCAAAGAAGAGTAACCAGGAGCCAGCTAGCTAGAGAAAAAGGTAAGACAGTGGTTACTGAAGGAAGCCCAGTTTCAAAAAGAAGTTTGAATGATTTTCTTCAAGCTATTGACATTGAAGAATCTCCTCTAGTTTGAGCAGACTTAATGGAAGCAAGTAAAGGAAAAACCAAAAAAGCCAAAACCTCTAAAAAGCTCAAATTTGATGATCAAGCTTCTGAATTTGTTTTTAAGCCAAGAATACCCGTGACAAGGTGTTCAAAAGAGATACAAGAGGCACTGCCAGAAGTAAGTGAAATAGGGGAGGTAGCAAAATTTCATGAAGGACCTGTGGTTTCATCAGAAACATCATCACAACTACATAAAAATGACAGAGGTAAGGCAATTATCTCTCAACAAGAGGAATGTAGTTTTGAAGAGTTGAAAAAGAAACTGAAGCTGGCAAATCTTGAAATTGCCAAACTGAGGAAAACCTCAAGGAAACATGCATTCAAGTAATCTTATTTTAACAAAATGGAGGCTTTGTGGGAAGATAAAACAATTTCAATACCCGAAGTGGTCAGTTGTCATGCTCAATACTTCACCTGGACAGTCCCTGCAATAAAAGAAGCAAGATACATCAGAAAGGTCAATGCAAAATTGAGAGCTGGAATCAAAATTATGAAGAGGCAAATCGAAGATCTGAAGATATAGCTAAACCAGCCTAAAGGCCATCCTCAGCTAAGAAAAACTACATAGCAAGTAAGGCTAAATCCTAAATTTTGATGTAGACTACCTTTTGAAGTTTACCTTGAAGAATGGTGTCAGTTTATTCAGTTTTGAACAGCTTCATGGCATATGGAAGAGCCATTTCAAAGGAAAGAAAGCTCAAGGAAGTTAAATTTTGGCCTTAAACTATGTTTTTGAAATTACACAATAGTTTCGTAGTGCGCTACGAAACTGCTGTAGGTGATGCCTAATGCACAGCAGTTTCGTAGTGCGCTACGAAACTGCTGTAGCTACATGTAATGATTTGGTGGACCAATTTTGAGAGAAAAGGAAATCTTTTTGAAGAGGGGCTTCTGAAAAGGATTACTTACAAGGTGTAAACATCTAGCAAGGGCAAAACAAGTAAAGGAAGGACATCTATGAACTCTAAGCTCTATGTTATGAAAGTAGTCATTATTTCGTAGCTAGTATTGTTCATGATGCTTCAGGTAGCATTAAAGAAGTTTTTGTCTTACCACGTGTATATGGGCAAGGTCTACAGCATATGGAAAACAAGCTAATCCAATGCATTTTTATGTAATTAAGAAGAACAACAGGGATAATAGACTTCAAAGATCCTTTTGGAGACCAAAATCAAAAAAACAGGAACAGCTTCCTAATTTCCAGGAACAGTCAAAGGATGAAGCATCAAGGGTCAGTAGGGAGTTTAAAGCCACCACCAAAGCTAAACTGAAGAAGGCCACTTGTTAGAGAACGAGTTTGAATTGTAATCAATGCTACTACCAACATAATGAGGAGTTACACTCCTAATTGTTTTAGGTCTCTAGAACTACCAGTTAACAGTTAGTTACATTAAATAGTTAGTTTTAAGTGTCAATAGGTGTCAAAGTAGGAAAAATTCGAATTCCCCTCATGCTGGAGGAGGAATCTAAGTCATGTAATGAACTCTATATATGGGAGAAAATCTAATGTATCAAGGGTTGGAAATTTTCAGAGAAACTCTCATATTGTGCTTTGTGTAAGACTCTGTTTTAAGTAATACAGTATTTGGCTTTGCTTCTCAGGAATCAGAAGGAATTCAATGTTCAAAATGTCTTGTATTGTCCTCTTCTCATTATTTACAGTGGTATGAATGTGTGATTACTTAGAAATCACTGATTGTGCTCTAACTTCCTTCATACATTTATAAACTGTGTTGTCCTATATGTTTCTGATGTATTCTCCATGTGTTGAATTCTAGATGCCCTGACTTCCATGTAAAGCTAACATTATTGTCATACTGAAACATTTTTGACTCCATAAGCCCAATGAATATTTTCTAATTGTGTTTCAACCATTTACACTTCTTCATTTGTTTCATAGAGTTAGCCATCTTATTCATTATCAAAATCTTTAATCTAGTGAGAGAGCCCTCTCAGGTTGAGGAGGCTAAGCCTCAGCCAAAAATTGATTTGAAAGAGTTACACAAGGTCTTCCTAATTACTAGCCTATCAGGGTTGATTTTGTGATAACAGTACCATTGGTCCCAGACTAGTCTCAACCGACCCGAAGTCAACGTCATAGTTGTTGGCCGCTCTAATTGTTTTCACAATTCGAGCTCCACATAAATTGTCAACCCGAGAAGGTCTTTTTATTCCAAAGGTAATAACGCACTGGATATGCTCAATTTCAAAAGCAGTTCAATGTTGTAGTAAGAGAAAGTTACACACAACTGTTAAATTCAGCAATCTACTAATTCACAGTCTACTTAATTAAAGTTGAAGTAAATTAACTTATAGCAGACACGATTTCTCTGTTACAGCAAAGGGAAAATAAATGTATGGGAAAAGAAATCATTCAACTATAGCAGGAACAGGACCCTATTCCTTAGTGGGAACTTCAGCACCTGCTGCCTGGCACTAATCACACTGCAAAAGAAGTAACCTTAAGAGGTCAAGACCCTATTCCCAGGAACAGGAATCTTCAGCACTTGGCCTCTCGTTTCCAATCACACTGCAAGTAAAAGAAGGCAATCAATGGGAGAAAGACCCTATCTCTATGTACAGAGATCTTCAGCACATGCTCTCATCATCCACTCGTGCAATCAATACATGTAGCGCTAAGAAACAGAGCATCACAAACCATGTAACTAGTGTTTCAGCAACAGAATTAACTATAATGCAAAGAAATAAACAACTACAGAATAAAGGGGTGGATCTTGTGAGGAAGGCGGGCCCTTTCCTTCTCACAAGATTCCCCGAGAGAAAGAATTAAACGAGAATGCTCAAAACAGGTCTTTATTCATCTGTCAAGAAAACTGGTACATACAAGAAGGAGACTAGCTCCTGTTCACACAATGCTGTTCTCAAAAATACAATTCGCTCCCCTCTAATGATGATGTCTCCTCTTTTTAAAGAGGAGACATCATTTACAAATTTACACAAGAGCGGATATCTTGATTCTGTTCAAAACAAAACTACTCTGTTCTTCTTTAAAAAGAGTTACTGTTACAACAGTCATGCTATCTTTACAATAATTCCGGTAACCATATCCTCGGCTTGCTACTATTATCCACAAAAAGTTCTTCAGAATCGCAAATTACGCAAAATGGAATTTGCGTGCTGTGTCGGCTGTTTCAGCAGCTGAGTTAACTGTTTCAGCATCGGGACCAGCTGTTTCAGCAACGGGACCAGCTGTTTCAGCAACGGGACCAGCTGTTTCAGCAAGTAGTTGGCTGTTCCCGCAACTTAGTCAGCTGTTTCAGCTACAGCCGCTCGTTCTCATCAAGGCATATAACTTTATCTGCGATCTTCAACTTATGTTAGCAACAATGCACTTCAATAGTTGATAAAATATAAGAGTATTATGGAATTAAATGTAAAACAGATTAACCATATAATAAAGAGAGGATTTCCATATACCTTAGGATATAGTGAATGAAAAAGACATTGAAGCTCATAGTTTTGAGGGCAAAATGATATCAAAATATATAACAAAATGGTACATATTGGAGTCCTAACATCCCCCCCAGCTAAAAATGTTGCATGTCCTCAGGCAACCCCTTCGTCTGAATCAGAGTCTGAGTACTGGGACTGGCAATGCAGATTACTCAAGCAGTAGCTGGAGAAAGTGGCATCTGTAGGAGCTCGAAATCCGTTGTTGGTCTGCAACTGTTGCCATGCCGAGGCTTCCTCTTCGTCAGTCAACAAGTAATGATTTTGATATTTTTCAGAAGGCAGCCATAAGCTTGGAAAACGGAAATGATACCCAATCCAGTTGACTCCACAATGCTGAATGCAATCAATATACTTAGGGACTCTATACAATGCAGCATGAAAATTGAGAGGGTTAAAAGGATGATAGTCCTGTCTTTCCTTATCTGAATGCTGCCAAAAGAGATCATTGGCCTTTAGTGCAGCAGGACCCTTCATTCGAATATGCTCTTGACACTTGAAAAGGATTGAAGCCTGTAATTGCTCTATGTGCTCGCTCATACCTGGCTTCTGCAAGAACTCATAGTATTGTGCTATAAACATGGCTGGGCTTGCCGGCTCTGGCCTAATCCACAGGAGTTTATTCTCCTCATTATGACTGCTTGTATTGAATGCAGTCTGCCAAGTGAGCTGATTAGACAAAAATGAAGAAAATGCCCTAATTTGTATGTCCCCTGCAATTGGAATAAGATTAATTCTTCTTTCTTCAGGCATGGCTTCATTATGAAGGTAGAGTTCGCACAGCAGATGCTGGTCGCTTTCAGGGGCCTCCTTGAAGGTCTCAACAAACTTTTCTGAAGTCAATACTTCATGTGGTCTACCATGTGCTAGTGATTTAATTTGAAAATAAGCTAGTCGTTCAGCAAGAAAAAGAGCATAATTTACAGAAGGTTTGCGTGTGACCATCAACTTCCTTACCAATGAAAACATCAGGGCTATCCGTTCCTTAGACTGTGTGGCTTCCTTCTTATATTCCCTGTGCTCTTGCAGTAATTGCTCCAAGTTCTCCCAGTTAGTGTATACAAAGTTTTGCCATTGCAACTTATGCTGTTGTAATACTATATTCT
This sequence comes from Pinus tabuliformis, assembly GCA_031772625.1. NCBI lineage: Eukaryota > Viridiplantae > Streptophyta > Pinopsida > Pinales > Pinaceae > Pinus > Pinus tabuliformis. The sequence goes on along the minus strand of CM062807.1, from coordinate 1,357,851,364 downwards.
GTTTCTCAGCATGTTCCTTCTTCCATCTGTTGAATTGTTCCAATGGGTCCCATAGCCGAGTCTGTGTCTTTTTAACAGAAGTAGTAGGCTTAGGCACTATTCCCTCTGTCTGTATGGCTGCCTCAGAGGAAATGCATTGAGGCATTATTTCTTCTGTTGGGATACTTGCACCAGTAGTGTGCTGAGGCAGTGTCTCTTCTGCCGAAACAGCTGTTTCAGTAGTAGTATGCTCTGGCGATGTTTCCTCAGCTGGAGTATCTGAATCAATAATCATGTGCTCTGGCAATGTTTCTTCTGCTGGAATATCTGAATCAATAGTCATATGCTCTGGCAATGTTTCTTCTGCTGGAATGTCTAAATCAATAGTGGTGTGCTCTGGCAGTGTTTCTTCTGCCGGGATTGCTGCATCAGTCCCCAAGGGATGAGATATCTCTTGTTCGATTTCTTCTTCTTCTTCTTGCATCACAGGAGGTCCTACTGGCTCTTGTGGAGCAGTGGGGCATTCCTCTTGTGTTCCCTCTGTCATAATTGTCTCAGGGAGTGAAATTTCAACTACTTTATAGCCTGCATTCTGATAAATTGTGCCACACTCCTTGCACATATATTCTATACATGTCTCCCTGTTCTGCATTGAGGCTACTTGTGCTAATGTATGGAGATTGAGTTCTTTTTCAAAAGCCTCTCGAGCCATGGCTAACTCAGCTTTGTAGGCTTCTATTTCAGACTTCAGGAACTCATTTTCCTGCAGTAGAGATGCCATCGTATGTGGGCCTTGTATGCTAGTTGTTTCTGCTGGAATATTTTGCTGGTGCACAGTGGTAGCTGGTTGTTGCACCACAATGGGTGCCTCTTGTGTTTCATCCATCGTGCCAGGAATGGATTCTTGTTCTTCAGAAACTAGTTCTGATACCACAGTAAATAGTCCTCGTGCTCTGTCAGGAATGAATCCTTGTTCCTCAGCTACTAGTTCTGATACCACGGTGAGTGGTGCTTGTATTTCCCCTATGAATTCTTGCTTCTCAGTGACTAATGCTGGTACCACAGTGGGTGGTTCTTGTGTTTCATCCACCGGGTTAGGAATGGAATCTTGTGTTCCGGTTTCCAGTTCTGGTACCACAGTGGGTGGTTCTTGTGTTTCATCCACCGGGTTAGGAATGGATTCCTGCACTTCAATCTCCAATTCTGGTATTTCCATCTCGAGCTCTGGTATTTCAGTCTCTAGTTCTGGCATTTCAGTCTCTAGTTCTGTCATTTCAATCTCTGGGCATTTCCCACTATCATCTTGCTTGTTGTGTTCCTGTGCCTCAGTGACTGGTTCTTGTGGAACAGTCACTGGGCATTCTTCAGTATTGATCTGCTCTGTGAATTCTTCTGCCTCAGTGACTAGCTCTTGTGGAACAGTCACTGGGCATTCTCCACTAACAACCTGCTCTGTAAATTCCTCTGCCTCAGTGACTGGTTCTTGTGGGACAGTCACTTGGCATTTTTCAATATCAACCTGCTCTGTAAATTCTGCTGCCTCAGTGACTGGTTCTTGTGGAACAGTCACTGGGCATTTCCCGTTATCAACCTGCTTGGTGTATTCTTCTTCCTCAGTGACTGGTTCTTGTGTTACAGTCGCTGGGCAAGTGACTGGTTCTTGTGGAGCAGTCACTTCTTGATCCATAACCATTGTCGTATTATCCCGAGGTACTGATTTTTGTGGGACAGTGTCTTCGGACGAAGCCGGCTGAGGAGTTCGGGATGGGGATAAGGGTTTCAATACAATAGTGGCAGGGTTAGGGAAAATGGAGGTAGATTCTGCCTCAACAGTCTTTGTCCTCTTTCTTTTTGGTAGGAAGGCAGCAAAATCGCTGCCTTTCCTTTGTCTCGAATGGGAGTGCTTTTTCTTCAGGACAGGGTTTTGCGGAGAGATAGGAATTTTGGATGTGGACCTTGTCCGTGGTCTAGAACTTGTGACTGCTGGGGTTTTCCTTTTTTTCTTAATGGGTGAAGAAGGGGGTGTTGGAGAATCATCACTAGGGACAGGAATAGTAGAGGGTGTTAGCTCTGCTAACTGTGGCGAGCTCGGGGTTGGGTTGACGGGAGAATTCAGGGTTTCCTCCTGTTGTTCTTCATGAGGATTTTCAGACAATTGGGACGTTTTCTCTTGTTGAGGAGTTTCGGGTGGGGCTTGCAAAGGGGCTTCAGGTGGTTGGGGAATTTGTGGTGGGGCTTCAGGTGGTTGGGGAATTTCTGGTGAGGCTTGCAGAGGAGCTTCAGGTGGGGCCTGCAAAGGAATTTCAGGTAGGGCCTGCAGAGGAATTTCAGGTAGGGCCTGCAGAGGGGGATTTTGCTGAGAAAAACCCCTCTGTATTAACAGCTGACATAAGCGATGATGGGTAAGGGATGTCATGGGAGATTTGGCTTGCTTACAGTAATACGACATATTTTTAATACAACCAAGCAGGTAATAGGGGATATTAACCAATCTTCCATTTCTCAAATGATTCAGCAGAACAAAGTCGTGATTGTACACTACCTGATAACGCCCTTCGCATGTGAGGTAGTGTTTGACGAATTCTGCCACTGATGGCCATGGTTGAGGAAGTGAATGCAGACTGACCCCGCGGCCTCTAGGTTCCACTTGCTTGTCCGGGCGCAAAAAGTCTTGTTGCGCGTTAAGAACGACCGTCTTCCTGCTGAACCAGCGAATGCCCTCAGCTGGCAACCCTGATACCTGAACTATGTCATCCTCTATCACTGAGATTCGAACCCCTCGGACCACTGAGAAATTGCCTTCAAAATTCTGTGCGAATTCTAATACGTCCTCTGCGTTAAAATCTCCCAACCTTTCGAAATATGCTGTCCACCCTGCTCGTTGGAAGATCTGATATGCTTCAGGAAAGAGCTGTAGAAGACTTATGGAGCCGGGCTCATTTCTAATGGCCGCCTTTCCCATGGCTAAAGCTCTGAGTTTTTCCGCAGAAGCACAATTCAGTACTCTCAGACCCTGATCAGACTTAGTAGTTGCAACAATGGCTGCGTAGTCTAAATGACGGCAAAAATGGGTATGATAGCCGGCGGCAGGTTGGTGCATGCGAAATAATCATTCCATTTTTGGAATTCCCCCCTCCTACGTATGGTATGATAGTGATTGGACGCGGGGAGATATGCAATCATTTATGACATGAAATCTTCTCTTTTAATATGTTTTAACCGAATTACATTAAAACCATATACCTCATACTTTACCTTTAATTAATAACTCGAAGTGTTGGTTGCAATAGCCTTGAATGATCATAGAAGGGTCTGTGTAATTGATTCTGGTATATTGCAAGTAATTTTTCACCAAAAGGATCTAAAATATGGTCATGAAGGACCAGAAAGCTTATATGTCGTCAAAGAGAGATGCTGCTTTGATAAAATCAAGTTGCTGAGACTGATGTTTGAGCAACTGACAACGAACGATACATTGCTGAAGCAGGTGTTTCATCAATCGGGGGAAATTGATAATGTATTGCTGAAACAGGTGTTTCAGCAATGGGTAGAATCAATGGTATGTTGCGGAAACAGGTATTTCAGCAACGGAAAAAGTTGGTGTTATGTTGCTGAAACAGGAGTTTTAGCAATGGGAAAAATTGGTGTTACGTTGCTGAAACAGGTGTTTCAGCAACGGGAAAAATTGGTGTTACCTTGCTAAAACAGGTGTTTCAGCCACGGGAAAAATCAGGAAATTGTGATAACTGACTTAGGTCTGTGAATGATAAGGGTTTATTTCAACAGTAAGGGATGGGTAACGCAGACTGAAAGAAGATATTTCGGGAGTGGTGGGAATGATTGGGGAAGAGGATAAAATGATGGGCGGAAGCTTCTTGATTTAAAGCTTCAGATCTTCTCATGATGAATCAGTCCTCCTTATTGCCTTTCCAGAATCTGTAAAATTCAATTGTAACATGCCAATCCTTGACAGGGATTATTAGTGCTAAATCTAATCTACTACTAAAAATATAGTGCAGAAAATTAAGTGCTGTGAGGAGCAGAAGACTCCCCTGGAAAAAGATAATGAATATCAGTCATGCAAGTAGTCTTGAAATCTTCTCTAGAAACAGGGCGCTCATATAAACGGAGCCTATGGCCATTGACTAGTAGAGGTGTTTTAGCATCATCAATTGTTACAAGTCTTACCGTTCCATTTGGAAAGACATCTTCTACTTCATATGGTCCAAGCCAACGTGTGCGTAGCTTTCCCTGAAAATTTTCAAACCGTGAATCATACAGCAAGGCCCAATTACCTTTTTGGAACTGCTTGTGTTTGATAATTTTGTCATGCCATTTCATCCTTTGTTGCTGAATCATGTTTGTTTGGTGAATGGCATCCAATCTCTTTTCATCCAACTCCAAAAGTTGCTGCAATCTAGCTGTCTGCACATCATTCAAATCAAGATTAACAGCTAAGGCAGTCTTCAAAGTTTTAATTTCAAATTCCACAGGAAAAATAGCATTTTTACCATAAACCAATTCATAGGGAGAAAAACCGGTAGTGTTTCTCCAAGTAGTCCTGTAAGCCCATAATGCCTCAGGGAGCCTTTGGGACCAATCCTTCCGGTTGTCCTTCACTGTTTTAGTTAGAATGGCCTCTAAAACTTTGTTTGTGCTTTCCACCTGCCCATTGGCCTGGGGGTGGTATGGTGTAGTCATTCTATGTTGAATATGATATTTGTGAAGAGTAGATTTAAAACCATGAGAATTGAATGGAGGTCCTCCATCAGTAACTAGCTCTCTGGGGATTCCAAATCTAGTGAAAATATCTTCAAACAAGAAGGACAAAACAGCCTCTTCATTGGCTCTAATAAGTGCTTTGGCTTCCACCCACTTAGTCATATAGTCTGTGCAGACTAATATATAGGTTCTTTGATTGGATGGAGGGTTAATGGGTCCTATGAAGTCCAAGGCCCATCTTTCAAATGGTTCAGAAACTACCTAGGGGTTTAGTGGCATTTGGTCTCTATGATTGGGTTGACCCATTCTCTGGCAGCTATCACAAGCCCTTACATACTTCTTTGCATCCTTGAATAGTGAGGGCCAATAGTAACCCATCCTCAGAATTTTATGCGTTGTTCTTTTATCAGCAAAATGGCCTCCACAAGGGCCATCATGACAAGCTTTCAGTATGTCATACACTTCATCTTCTCTAATGCATCTTCGAATCTCCTGATCAAGCCCAGTATAAAAGAGACATCCGCTGATCCAGCTATACCTGGCACTTTGTTGAACAATTCTTCTTTTTTCCCTATATGACAGGTGTGCTGGTAGTTTTCCTGCAACCAAGTAGTTAGCAATATCTGCATACCATGGAGAATGAGCAGAAACTGCAAACAAATATTCGTCAGGAAAACTATCATCTACTGGAATATCATTATCAGTTTTTAACCGTGAAAGAAAATCAGCCACCACATTTTCTTTACCAGGCCGATCTATAATTGTAATATCAAATTCCTGCAATAGTAATAGCCATCTGGTAACTCTAGCGTTTGTAACAGATTTGTTCATTAAGTATTTAATAGCTGAATGATCAGTGTGCACAAACGTAGGATAACCAGTAATATAGTGTCTGAATTTATTAATGGCATAGATTACTGCAAGGAACTCTTTCTCGGTAACTGTATAGTTAAGCTCAGCAGAGGTCATGTTCTTACTGATAAAGTATATAGCATAAGGAAGATGATTTTCCTCTTGTCCCAGGACTGCTCCAATAGCACTGTCTGAAGCATCAGAGGATATGTGAAATGGAAGATTCCAGTCAGGCCCCCTCAAAATAGGAGCAGTAGACAGCTGATGCTTCAATTCTTCAAAAGCTTTTTGACAAGAGCTAGTCCACTTGAATTCAGCATTTTTCATAAGCAATACAAACAATGGAGAAGCTATTTTGGAGAAATCTTTAATAAATCTCCTATAATAACCAGCATGTCCTAAAAAACTTCTCACATCAGTTTGAGTTTTAGGAACAGAAAGATTCTGAATGACTAATATTTTAGATGGATCTACCTGAATACCTAGAGATGAAATAAAATGTCCAAGCACTATTCCCTCACTCATCATCATGTGGCATTTTTCGGTGCTTAAGGAAAGGTGGGCTTGAATACATCTTTTTAGCACTTTCTCAAGGTTTTGTAATCCCTCTTCAAAAGAAACACCATAGGGGGTAAAATCATCCATAAATATTTCCATACAGTCATTCAGCATATCTGAGAAAATTCCTATAACAGCTCTTTGAAAGGTTGCTGGTGCATTGCATAATCCAAATGGGAGAACTCTATAGGCGAAAGTTCCCCAAGGACTGGTGAAAGTGGTCTTGTCTTGATCCTGGGGTGCAATTTTTATCTGATTATAACCACTGAATCCATCTAGAAAAGAGAAGAATTTCTTCCCTGCAAGACTGTCCAACACCTGATCAATGAAAGGTAAGGGAAAGTGATCCTTTTGGGTAGCTTTGTTTAAAGCCCTATAGTCAACACATACCCTCCATTTCCCGTTTTTCTTAGGAACAATTACTAACGGGGAAACCCATTCACTGTCAGATATGGGGTATATAAACCCTGCATTAAGCAATTTTTGAAGTTCTTCTTTAACAATTTCTCGTAAATTAGGATTCATCCGTCTTTGGGGTTGACAAACAGGTCGGCATCCTTCTTTAATGTAAATTCTATGAGTACATAATTCAGAAGAAATACCTTTCATGTCCGTGTAATCCCAGGCAAATGCCCCCTTATATTTGTGTAATAACTTCATTAGCTGCTCTGTTTCAGTGTCTGTTAAATCAGGATTTATGTTTAATGTCTTACCGGGTTCAATTTCAACCGTTACGCTCTTAGATGGGATCGTGTTTAAAGTTTGAGCTGAATCTTCAGGTTCAATCTTTTCTTGTATATCAGTTTCAAAAATTGCAGTTAATTGATTGTGTGTTTCAGCAATGACAGAAGAAGGTTCACAAATAAAGTTATTAATTATTTCATCTTCTGTATTGTCTTTAAGAGTTAAAGCTTGTCCTATAGTTAGAATTGGCTGAACAGCATTATCATCATAATCCATCCATATAGAATCTTCATTATTAACTACTGGTGTAGCGTGAGGATAAAGAGTTAACTGCTTTGTTTCATAACCATTAGAAATTGTCATTGAACCAGATCTACAACTTATAAATGCATCAGCTGTGGCCAACCATGGCCTTCCTAGAATTAAGGGATGTCCCCCCAGCTTTGTTTTAGTTTGCAATACAACAAAATCAGCTGGATATTTCCAGGATTCAACTGATATGAGCAGGTCTTCAACAACCCCTTCTGGCTTAATTGTGGAACGGTCAGCTAACTCTAGAATGGTGGGTGTATCTCTGATTGTGTTATTCAGCTGTAACAATTGTGAAGTTTCCAGAGTCATTATATTAATTGCTGCACCTAAATCTACCAAAACTCGGGGGATTACTGCTTTACCTATTTGAACTGTAACAGTAGGATGGCCAGGATCACCATATTTTACAGGAGGGGTTTTTCCGGACATTAATGCAGACAAGTCTCCCATCACATGTACTGTAAGGGGATCCTTGGTTTTCCTACCAGGTTTCTTCACACAAATATCCCTTAATGTTTTGGCATAAATTGGTACATCTTTTAATGCTTGTAAAAGTGGAATCTTAATATACAAATTTTGCAATTCCCCCATAAAATTAAAAGCAGGTGTTTCAGCTGTTTTGGTTAAAACCAAACGCTCGGGGAATGGAGGTTCAGTTAATTCAGCATTTTTGTTAGACGGTGGTTGAGCTTCTTTTTGCTTTTCGGTTTCATTTTTATCTGAATCAGTTACATCATCAATAATAGGCTCTACTACTCTTCCAGATCTCAAGTGAATATCATTACATTGCATAGTAGGGGATATAGACTGATTCTGAATTTCAATAACTTGCACAGCTTTATTTTTGGGGTTAGGATTTGGTTGCGCAGGTAGTTGGGGTCTCATTTGGTTGTTTGGTGGGGCATTGGATGGCAGAGAGAGTGATTGTTGGAATTGAGGCATCTGATTTGGGTATGGAAGTGATTGATTATTCCAACTTGGGTTCCAAGGATTGAAAGGAGGTGGTTGCTGTGGAGGCCAAGGAGTCCACATGGAAGGATCAACAAAGGGAGGGTTTTGCATTTGCATGGGTGGGAAACTCATTTGATTGAAAAGTGGATATTGCATTTGGTTGAAGGGGGGGTAGCCTGTTTGGCCAAAAGCAGAATAATTGTTCCAACGATTAAATGGCATACCAGAATTCGTACCTTGCCCTTTAGGTTGCCACTGTCTTCTTTGAGTTAGAAGGTAGACTGCTTCAGCTTCTTCCTCTGTTGGCTGCATCGCTGCTTTTATCCCCGGTAGAGATGGACATTGTTCTGTCTCATGATCTTTCTCACAAAGGGTGCAAACTGGTGCTTTATCTCTTGGGCACTCCCTTAGTGGATGTTTATCTCTACATTTCAGGCAGTAAACAGCCAGAGTTGCTTCTGCCTCAGCCTGCTTCTTCTTAACCTGCAAAGTGTCAATCTGCGAAGCAAAAGAACTTAGCATTTCGGTTTTAAATTCTTCAAGCAAATTACCTATCTCTGCTCTTGTTGCTCCTCCATTGGCTGATTTCTGTACCCTTGAATAGGTGGAATCTCTTATTCTGTTTCTTGCAGCTCCCCTAGAACATCTTTTAGCAAGTTCACAAATCTCATCATATGATTCTTTAGATATATCTCCCTTAGCAAGCATATTTAACATATTTAAACAATCATCCCTTAACCCTCTAAGTAATATTGTTTTGCGAATTTCCTTACTTATATCTGGATGATCGGATCTCTGTATGTTGTATTGCAATCTTTCGATGTAGTCCTCCAAGCTTTCGTCCGATTTTTGTGCCATATTGAATAATTCATCCTTCTTCTCTCTCGTCCGGCAGTAGTCCTGATATTTAAGCAAAAAAATTTGTTTCATTTGCTCCCATGTTGTGATTACCTGGCTTCCAAGGCTCATGAACCATCTCAAGGCATTCCCTTTTAAGGTGGCTGGAAACAGTTTCAACTTTTGAGCATTTGTAACATAATCATAGCTTCTGCATAAAATATCAAATTCAAAAAGAAACTCATCAGGATCCTCAGTAGATAAACCATGAAAGTTAGGTAGGGCAGACAATGGGATATTTTTCATTGTTCCTGCAGGCAGATCACTGATGGGAAATCCCAAGGTAGAAAGAGAATTTTCATCCCTTCTCTCCTCTTCAGGACCTGTACGTCCTCCTCCAAAGAGGAAATTTTCATTGTTGTCTTCCATTGTTGGTCCTCCTACTACACTTTCTCGATCGTCAGAATCCTCTATTGGTTCTTCAATATTTCCTACTGGTCGTCCAGCGCTTTCTACTATCTCCTCGATGTATTCTTCTATTCTGCTACTTTCCTCTGATTCTTCAGCGCTGACTGCTGGTTCTTCTGTATTTTCAGGACCCACAACTTCTTCTGTATTTTCAGGACCCACAACTTCTTCTGTATTTTCAGGACCCACGACTTCTTCTGTTCTGTAATCCGACTGAGGGGAACGCTGAAATTTTGACTTCCGAGAACTCAATCTTTGTGATGATTCAGCTTTTGATACAATCTCGTCAATAAACGTTTTTCGTCCTCCCCAGCCCTTGCCACCTGCGCGGTTATTTTTCTTCTGGTTTCCTCGTCCTCTCATACAATCTGCACATTAGGACAAATAGATAAATACTTTTTGAAATCTATAATTACCTTCCCCGGCAACGGCGCCAAAATGTTGGCCGCTCTAATTGTTTTCACAATTCGAGCTCCACATAAATTGTCAACCCGAGAAGGTCTTTTTATTCCAAAGGTAATAACGCACTGGATATGCTCAATTTCAAAAGCAGTTCAATGTTGTAGTAAGAGAAAGTCACACACAACTGTTAAATTCAGCAATCTACTAATTCACAGTCTACTTAATTAAAGCTGAAGTAAATTAACTTATAGCAGACACGATTTCTCTGTTACAGCAAAGGGAAAATAAATGTATGGGAAAAGAAATCATTCAACTATAGCAGGAACAGGACCCTATTCCTTAGTGGGAACTTCAGCACCTGCTGCCTGGCACTAATCACACTGCAAAAGAAGTAACCTTAAGAGGTCAAGACCCTATTCCCAGGAACAGGAATCTTCAGCACTTGGCCTCTCGTTTCCAATCACACTGCAAGTAAAAGAAGGCAATCAATGGGAGCAAGACCCTATCTCTATGTACAGAGATCTTCAGCACATGCTCTCATCATCCACTCGTGCAATCAATACATGTAGCACTAAGAAACAGAGCATCACAAACCATGTAACTAGTGTTTCAGCAACAGAATTAACTATAATGCAAAGAAATAAACAACTACAGAATAAAGGGGTGGATCTTGTGAGGAAGGCGGGCCCTTTCCTTCTCACAAGATTCCCCGAGAGAAAGAATTAAACGAGAATGCTCAAAACAGGTCTTTATTCATCTGTCAAGAAAACTGGTACATACAAGAAGGAGACTAGCTCCTGTTCACACAATGCTGTTCTCAAAAATACAATTCGCTCCCCTCTAATGATGATGTCTCCTCTTTTTAAAGAGGAGACATCATTTACAAATTTACACAAGAGCGGATATCTTGATTCTGTTCAAAACAAAACTACTCTGTTCTTCTTTAAAAAGAGTTACTGTTACAACAGTCATGCTATCTTTACAATAATTCCGGTAACCATATCCTCGGCTTGCTACTATTATCCACAAAAAGTTCTTCAGAATCGCAAATTACGCAAAACGGAATTTGCGTGCTGTGTCGGCTGTTTCAGCAGCTGAGTTAACTGTTTCAGCATCGGGACCAGCTGTTTCAGCAACGGGACCAGCTGTTTCAGCAACGGGACCAGCTGTTTCAGCAACGGGACCAGTTGTTTCAGCAAGTAGTTGGCTGTTCCCGCAACTTAGTCAGCTGTTTCAGCTACAGCCGCTCGTTCTCATCAAGGCATATAACTTTATCTGCGATCTTCAACTTATGTTAGCAACAATGCACTTCAATAGTTGATAAAATATAAGAGTATTATGGAATTAAATGTAAAACAGATTAACCATATAATAAAGAGAGGATTTCCATATACCTTAGGATATAGTGAATGAAAAAGACATTGAAGCTCATAGTTTTGAGGGCAAAATGATATCAAAATATATAACAAAATGGTACATATTGGAGTCCTAACAATAGTATGTACCACTCTCACTGGTCCCAGACCAATCCTCCACTGACCTGAAGTCAGTCTCAGAGTATGTACCACTGGTCCCAAACCAGTCTCAACCAACCCGAAGTCAGCGTCATAGTGGGTAAAACTCCTACAATTGGTCCCAAACCAGTCTCAACTGACCCGAAGTCAGTGTCATAGTGGGTACAACTCCTACAACTGGTCTCAGACCAGTATCATTGATCCCAGATCAATGAAGGTCATCCTAGCATAGGGAGTACGATAGATACAATGATGTGTCCATCAGTACTACTATGGTCCCTATCCTTATTTCCCTTCTCATTGATTAGATGAGAGGCACTTCCCATGAGTCCCAGACTACATGGGTAGGATGCATTGACAGGAGAACTTAATCAATCTTGTCCTCACAGGAGAACTAATCATCATGTTACATAAACGCCATGGAGAACACATCATCCAGGCCTCACAAGAGAACCAATCATCCTGCTACATAGTCGTCATGGAGAACACATCATCCAAACCTCACAGGAGAACCAATCATCCTGCTACATAGTCGCCATGGGGTGTACACGTATACCACCAAGGGATGGTGAATCACCCTGTGGTTATATGTTGCTCCAAGAAGTACCTCGCACCCCCCCGGAGCCCCCATAGCTCAATGCATCATACAGGACCCTCTTTGGAGGGTCTTTGAATGACACTAAGTGGTTCTCAGAAAGTAAAAAATTTGACCTTTCCTAGGGGTTTTGTTAGAATGTCGGCGACCTGTTCATCTGTACTGATATGTTGGAGCCTTATAGCTCCCCGCTGCACCATACCTCGAATATAGTGATACCTGATATCGATATGCTTGGAGTGATCATGAAATACGGGATTCTCTGACAAACAAATCCCACTCTGGTTGTCACATAGGATCATGGTGGTATCCAATGTAAATCCAAACAGCTCACTGAAGAGCTTTCACAACTAGACTACCTTATAGGAGGCCATGCTAGCAATAATATACTCAACTTCGGTGGTGCTCAAAGCCACCGACTCTTGCTTCCTGCTCATCCAGGATATCGAAGCAGATCCCAAGGAGAAACAACACCCGGAAGTGCTCTTACGGTCCTCCACATTGCCTGCCCAATCAGCGTCAATGTATCCAAGTAGTCTCACATCTCCGGCAGTGTATCTTGACCCATATGTAATTGTGCCATGAAGATATCTTAACAGATTCTTGGCATCAATCCAATGTATGTGGTGAGGTTCAACCATATGTTGATTCAACATGTTGATTGCAAAGCATATATTTGGATGGGAGTTCACTAAGAACATTAATGCTCCGATGAGTTGCTGATACTCAGTAGCATTTCGTAAAACAGGTCCAGCAACACTACCACTTAACTTCTTGAAGTCAAGCTCCATCGAGGTAGTTACAAGCTTTCATTCTACCATACCAAATATTTCCAACATCTTCACCACATATTTTCCTTGAGATATGAAAAATTCCCTTGGCTTCTGCCAGACTTCAAGTCCTAGGAAATAGTGCATCAGTCCTAGATCCTTCATTTCAAATTCAGAAGCCAACTCCCTCTTATATTTGTGAATAAGAGGGTCTGTGCTTGTTAGGAAGAGGTCATCCACATACAACACCAGTATGAGAGGTTTTTCATATTCAACCTTAAAGTAAAGGTTAGGATCGGCTTCACTCCTGGTGAATCCCAGCTTCATCAAGTAGCTATCAATCCTCTCATACCATGCTCGAGGTGCTTGCTTCAGCCCATAGAGAGCTTTCTTCAACCTGCATACATGAGATTTTTTATCATAAATCTCAAATCCTTCGGGTTGCTCCACATAGACCTCTTTTTTTATTGAACCATGCAAGAACATGGTCTTGACATCCATCTAATGTAGGTTCCATCCTTATGAAGTTGCAAGGGCTATGATCGAGCGGATGGTCATATATCTTGCAACATGTGCAAATATCTCATCATAATATATACCTTCCTTCTGGGAGAAACCAAGAGCAACAAAACGAGCCTTATACTTTTCCGTACTTCCATCTGATGCATGCTTTATCTTGTAAAGCCATTTAGAAGTGACAATTTTCTTGTCCTGGGGTCTGGGAACTACTTCCCAGACATCATTCTTCATAATAGACTCATATTCTTCGGTCATAGCATCCTTCGATACTTTATTCTTGACGGTATCTGAGAATGATGAAGGCTCATTTTGTATGATCGTGCTCATGATGGTCAGGTATCCCTGATACCTGTTAGGTTTCTTACTTTCATGGAAGGTTCCTCGAGGTGCAGCATGTCCTTCAGCATCATCGAGTAGCCCCCTAAGCCAAGAGGGCCTCTTCCTAGAAGAGGAAGGCTTAGGTGGATCAATATGATCCATGGAATCCTCCACATTAGGAATTGTTACATCATTTTCCCATAAAATCTTTGAAAATCTTTGATCATGGAGCATGGCACAGACATCTTCCACAATCATATGGTTCTTCCTTTCTTCCACACCATTCTGCTCAGGAGTATATGGTGTAGTAGTCTCCCTCTTAATGCCAGCCTCAGATATGTCTAAGTGAACCAACTGTAATATATCAGAGGTCTTGCTTGGGCTTGAGGGGAATGGTCCTCTTTTGAGCTTTCCTTCGGCACATCTCAGATATACACCTTCTTTCTCTACTCAGAATTTGGGCATCCCTGTCACCATTTGTCTTACATCGGGTAGAGATTTATAATGAATGTGGGCAAACATCCGATGTCAAAGTTCGAACTGAAAAGATGTGTCACAAGACATGACACCTAGCAGACTTCCACCAACCTGATATAATGAATCAACTCGAAACCCAAGAGTGAAGGCATCTTTAACATTATGTTTCCATATATGTACCTTGCCATTGCTGAAGGTTACCTTGTAGCCTCTGTCTTCCATTGCTGAGATGGACACCAGTTTATTTTTTAGGTTAGGTACATATAATACATCCTGTAAGTGCATCTTATTACCTTGATTCAATTTAAGGGAGACATTGCCTACACCTTTCACGGGATATTTCATATTATCTCCAAGGAAAATTTCCAGGTTAGTTTCTTTCTCTATCATATTATGGAGAATTTCTTTGTAACCATTGAAGTGCCTTGAGGCACCACTATCAATGAGCCAAATTCCCATTGAGTCCGAAGGAGCAGAGGTAGATAGAGTAGGTGGTAGATAATATTCATCCTGCTTATTTTCAACAATGTTGGATTCATACCTGGAATTTCTAGCCTTCTTGAAAGGTTGTCCTCTTCCTTGATTTCCAACACTCCTTTTACCTTTGCTATTGAATTTGCCATTCCTTTGATTGTCATGAGAGGGATTTTGATCATCGTCCAGGTGTGAGTCCTTTCTATCAGGGCACTCCCTTGCATAGTGACTTGCTTTATCGCAAATGTAACATCGTCCTTTTCTTCCACCCTTAGGTCCAACCTTTTTTTTTTATTTAGTCCCAGAATTACTTCTTTTCTTAGCATGAGAGGAAAAGGCAGCAGGAGGACATTTAGGCATGGGCATTTCTTGCTCTTCTACCCTTGTTTCTTCTTGAATGCATCTAGCCATTAATTCCTAGAAACTAGGAATTACATTATTATTCAGAAGAGTGGTCCTGAACACGTACCATCTGGATGGTAATCCTCCCAGAGTCGTGAGTGCCATTTCCCTATCAGTGATAGTCTCCCCAATATATAGGAGATCATTCCTGATTTCGGTGATCCTTAAGAAGTATGCTTGCATACTCTCATATTTACCCTTCTTAATTCTAAGAAACAAAACTTGATTTGCATCATTGACTTTAAATAAACTCACCAGTCTATCATAGATTTCCTTGGAGGTGTTCAAGTCAGAGATGTAAGCCACCAAGCACTTGTCGATAGAGTCTTAGATGATCTTCTTTGTTTTGACTTCTCTGATTTTCCATTTGTTCCTGGCAATAGTGGATGCATTTGATGGAGGCTCAACAATATTGCCTCTCACATGGTCCAACACTCCTTGATCTTCTAAGGTTAGATCGATAGACATCTTCCATCTGTGATAGTCAACTTTCTCACGGAGCTTGTCCTCGACAGGAAAGAGTGATGAGGACCACATAGTTCTTTTAGGATAGCCTTGCCAATCTTCTCTTCGGTGATTGCTCTTGCTCTTACTTGTGCTTTGTCTTCACCTCAACTCTGATACCATGTTAAGTTATGGTATGTTCTATGCTTATAACAGTTTACTTATCTTTCTTATTATTATCCACAGATTAGCAATCACATGTACATAAAGTAAAGTGTAGATAGAACATTAAATGATCGACATAAAACAAGCCAAGATAAGAGACACAAGATGTGGCGACTAGCTAGGGACAAACCCCAATTTCGAGAAACCCTTTGATCAAATCTTCCTTTATCTTCAATAATTCAGCAGAAAGAAATAGTACATAAATCGGATTTACATCAGCAGTAGCAAACCCTAGATCAACCAAACTAGGGCAGGCAATATCTTGCAAACCGACCATCGGATCGGCTTGATTCCACCACCAAAAAATGCGGCCTTCAGAGGAGATCCAAATTCAGCTACATCGTAGTTGAGAGAGGCAGACTGATGATCAACACTAGTCAAACTCTGGTTCTGCAGTTGCAACCCTAAAATTGCATCCTTCCTTCCACATGTGTGAGAGAGAGTCTCTTTTCTATGCAATAGAGAAGAGCCTCTTTTCTACGCAGGAGAGAGACAGAGATGTGATGAGATGAGTGAGTCCAAATGAGGAAAATACCTCCTGTATTTATACACAACTGTTGATGTTTGAATAGATGCGACTGTTGGGATTCTGAGCCTACATGAGTTGGAGGTCAGGTTGATAATTATTCCATAATCAAAATAAATTCATATCTCCATAAATACTTATCGGAATCAGATGATCTTTAGATCAATCCTACACCTCTCGACGAGAGGAATATAATAAAAATATTATCAGCCATGAATAAGATGACCCACATGGAGTTTGGCCCTAGTTGGTATTATGTGATTTAACTATGTCACATAATACCAATGTGTGATCTACTATGATATATGCTAATGATTTGTTTTGGTTTTATGTTCTAACCCGATATTAGTGGCCTCAACCAACCACATATGAATAAATTCATGAGAGGAATCAAGGGATAACCTTCCCTATGTATATTGAGAGTTATTAAGACTATTAGGGGTGTGTGTGCATGGAAGACTCTCTTGAATTAAGGGATACCCTAAGGAGTTTGAGGGTAGAAATAATAAGATGCAAAGATGAAAATGAGAGGCTTTTCTAAGCATAGGATAGACAAGAAGAATTTAATGCAGTCATATTACAAAGCTTGTGAGACTTGCAAAGACAAAGGCAACAAGTATTAGGTACTATTCATGGGGATAGGAAGAGTCCCTTTCACATAGACGAAAGGACCAATGGAGTAGACAAAATGCGGTCCAGGAAAAGGCACAAAAGATAAATTGAAGACATTGTGAGAGGGAACGAACCATTGAGCACCTTAGAGGGAAGAACTAGCACTTATGGGCATCACTCTGGTAGGCCATCTAGTTCTACTACTAGAAGATTTCATCATCATCACCATCATTAGCATCAGAGGAGAGAAAGGGACTATATGCCAAAGGACTTTAAAAAGTCCAAACCACCCACATTTGATGGAGAGATGAAGAAATCTGAGAATGCAAAAGCATGGTTGCTTGGAATGAAGAAATTCTTCAGAATCCATAGTTATTCTAAGAACATGAAAGAAAAGGTAGCCACCTATCATTTGAAGGGAAAAGAATACAGATGGTGGGAAGGTTTAAAGAATGTCAAAGTCATAATTGAAGAGGAGTTGATTTGGAACAAATATGAAAGGCTCTTCAGAGATAAATATCTATCAGAGAGGTACTATGAAAGAAATGAAAAATAATTGTATGATCTCATAATGGGACAAATATCAAATGAGTAATACATCACCAAGTTCCTAGAATTGCTAAGATATGTTCCATATCTCAAGGATGAGAAGGAAAAGGACCAGAGGTTCATCGGTGGGATGCCTCTAACATTCAAAGATTGAATTAAAATTATAGAACCTTAGACCTTAGATGATGCCATGAAGAAGTTGAAGTATTGTCACAAGGAAGCAAAATGAAGGCCAAAGTTCAAAGGTGATTGTAAAGCAAAAAGTGGCATTAAATATAAAAGGAAATGGCACAATAAAGTACTAGACAAGAAAGAGAGCATGAGCATAGCCAACACAGGTTGAGTACAAAAAAAAATCAACCCAATGGACAAAGGTCATACACACCATCCTAAAGGATATCAACGCAAATATGAAGCCAAAGAACCATTATGTTGTTGGACATGTGGAGAAAACCACTGAAAAAATGACTGGACACATTAGAAAAATGCAGAACCAAAAATTTACAACACATAGGAAGCCCAAACTATGGGAAAAATAGCACAGAGAATGTCGATAATTTATGTGGCAGTGGACAATCATCAGGCATACCACTAGGCATCCATCATTGAGATGGAAGGTAAGTTGTGCAATCAGATTATTTCTGTCTTAATTTACCCTAGTTCTAAATATAGTTATATCATCCCAGAGCATGTGGAAGAATGTCAATTGGTCAAGGAAGTGCATGCAGAACCTTGGCTGGTTAAATTATCAATAAGGACAAAAACAAAATAGCCATTGGGTGAAATCATGTGTGTTTGAGATCACCAACATGCCAACAACAACTCATTTGAATTTGTCACCATTGGGTGTGTACAACATGTTGTTGGGCATGTATTGGTTATATGCACACAACACCAAAGTTGATTGCTTTGAAAAGGAAATCAAGTGCTTGGATGAGCATGGAGAAAGAAGGGTATTGCAGGGAAAGTAAAATCCTACTTCAGTGAGGTCGATCACAACCATGCAGGCCAAAGACAACTACTGGAAGGGATGACATTTATTTATTGTGCAAATTTCAAGCGATGACAAAGGCAATAGCAGTGTTGAGGAAGAGGAGAGTGAGATACTAAAAATATATCCTGTGTTGTAGAAATACAAAGATGTATTTCCAGTAGGTTTTCTTGAATTACCTCCTCACATAGAGGTTGATTTCTCTATCTAGTTGATGCTTGGAGTAGCACTAGAATCCAACGAATCATACAGGATGAGTACTCCTGAACTAATTGAGTTAAAATTACAGCTGAAAGATATGTTTGATAAAGGCTATATACATCCATGTGTGTTTCCATGGGGAGCACCAATCTTATTCGTGAAGAAAAATGATGGTACACTCAAACTCTGCATTGATTACAGACAACTAAATACAATGACCATAAAGAATAGGTATTTGTTGCCATAGATTGATGATTTGTTTGACCAATTGAGTGGAGCATCAATACTCTCCAAGATCAATTTAAGGTTGGGCTATCGTCAAGTGTGCATCAAGGAAGAAGATATCCATAAGGCTACATTCCAGACTAGATACAGGCATTACAAGTTTGTAGTGGTACCCTTTGGACTTACTAATTCCTTGCCACTTCCGAGTGTTCAATGAACAATGTATTATGTCCTTATTTGGAAAAAATTGTGATTGTCTTCGTTGATGATACATTGGTGTACTTGAGTACTGAAAAAAAAAGAACATGAAAAGCACTTGGTTCTTGTGCTAATTACTAAGAGAACACAATATTTATGCAAAGCTTAGTAAGTTTGAATTCTTCCAGTCCCATGGGCATGTCATCTCCAAGGAGGGGATATTAGTTGATCCAAAAACAATCAAGGTCAAAATGGAGTGGCCAACACTAAGAATGTGGATGAGATTAGATCATTTATGGGGTTGGTAGGATACTACAGGAGGTTCATCAGAAAATTCTCCAAGATATTCCATCTTATCACTCCCTTACAGAGGAAAGGAAATAATTTTGAGTGGATAGTTGAATGTGCAACAAGCTTTGAATAGTTGAAGCATTTTCTCACTAATGCACTAGTGTTGAGGATTGCAAATCCAGACAAATATTTCTTAGTTTTTATAGATGCCTGCAAGGAAGGGCTTAGTGGAGTCTTGATGCAGGAAGGATAGTTAGTTTTCTATGAGTCACGGAAGTTCAATGAAAATGAGGAAAACTATGTAACTCATGACTTGGAGTTAGTTGACATTATCCATGTTGAAAATGCAACAAGAAAATCTCAGTTTGACTTTGTCTTGGTCAAACTAGAGAAAATTTGAATTTCCACATCAACTTAAATCTTGGAGGTAGTTAACTGAGGTGACATGGCACTTTTCACTTAGTTAACTCAGTTAATTCGAGTTGGGGAAGCTTGATTTTAGTTTAGTATGATTGATTTCTAATTTGTAGCAATCTATTTCAGTCAAATTGAGTTATGATTAGTTAAACTAGTTCTAATTGTTGGAGGAACTAGTGGAAGGTTAAGTTGTGGAAGTGTAACTTCAACCATGCTTAGTGATAAACCAATTAACTAATCAATCAACCCAAAATAATTGATGCATGTAGATAATTCGGGTTACCCAGTTGAGATGGATACTCCAAGGAAGTGTACTATCAGTTGTATAATATTCTGAAATGTACAGGTGGTGCATGCAGTCATAGGATGAGCCTAAATTAATTGTGCAATTCCAATTCAGGAATTTTCCTAATTAATAGGGGCCTAATTCCTCAAGGAAGAATGTAAGGAAATATGAAGAGGTTTTGAGCAGTTTCTTTCCCCTAGATAAATATTTGTGCATGTGCGTTAGTTCATCTTACATGTTTATGAATTGTGTTCTCGATCATGAATTGAATTCTACAGAGCAGTAGGGTAGATTTGTGTCTTATGTTTTAGTAAATTTGATGGGAAGTTTCAAATCTACATCATAATTTCTACAATCCATGCATTGAAAATGTGGAGGCATTACCTCCTTGGTAGAATATTTATGCTCATGAAAAACCATGGAGGACTCAAATGATCAGCCTAAATTAAATGCAAGACATGTTATATGGTTGGATATACTTAGCAAGTTTGACTTTGAGATCAAGTAAATCAAGGGAAAAGAAAACAAGGTTGTCGATGCAATCAGTACAAGGATTCAATTGAATCACCTAGCATCCATAAGTTTTTATAGAATGGACCTAGGAAAGCAAGTCAAACATGAAGGGAAACATGATGAGAAATATCAACAGATCAAGAAAAGGCTCCAATAAGGTAGTGAGGGTGGTGAGGATAAGGAATATCATCTCACAACTGATGGTCTAATTAGATTCGAAAATAGAATCTATGTACCAAATATTGATGATTTGAATAGGCGTGTAATGAGAGAGTCCCATGCTAAGCCTTACTCTAGCCACCAGGGATACCAAAAGACTCTCATAGCCATCAAAATATTCTATTATTGGCCTAACCCAAAAAATGAATTAGTTGATTTTGTTGCTAAGTGAATAGAGTGCCAATAAGTAAAGGTTAAATGCAACTATCTAGCAGGATTATTGCAGCCCATTCCCATTCCAAAATGGAAGTGAGAAGTGATCTCCATGGATTTCATTATTAGTTTTCCAAGAACCTCCAGGAAACATGATGCAATTATGGTGGTCATTGACAAGTTGAGAAAAGTGGTTCATTTTGCAGTATTCAATTCCACCAATTCAGCTAGTGAGGTGGTTCAAATATTCATACTAGGAGATTGTGAGGTCAATGCATTGATTTCCCAAGAAAAACATTTCAGATAGAGATGCCAAGTTCACTTCAAGGTTTTAGAAGGAGTTGTTTGTAGGCTTAGGAAGAAAGTTGGCCTTCAATACAACTTATCATCCACAAACAGATGGACAAAAAGACAAGACAAATAGAATCCTCGAAGACATGTTGAGGATGTATGTAATGCACCAGCCAAGGAAGTGGGAAGTGTGTCTTCCACTTGTATAGTTTGCATACAACAATGGGTACCAAGAATTTATAAGGATGATCCCATTTGAGGCACTTTATGGAAGGAGTTGCAACACTCATATCAGCTAGAGTGATCCAGTGAACAAGGTCCTTATTGGGCCTGATATGAAAAAATAGATGGAGCAGTAAATGCATATCATCATGCAGAATATAAAGGTGGAATTACATAGGAAGAAAAGCTATGAGGATTAGCATAGGGTGCATAAGGAGTTCCAAGTCAGGGAACACATTTACTTAAGAGTCAAACCCAAGAAAATTTCACTGAAGATTAGGTCATGTGCCAAGTTGGCACCACGATTTTGTGGGCCTTTTGAGATACTTAAAATAATAGGGCTAGTGGCCTATAGGCTTACCTTATGTCCATTAGTAAAATTCCATGATTTTTTCAATGTTTCTATGATTAAAAATGTGAAAGAATCTAATCATGTGATTGATTGGTCTATGCTACAGGTGGAACCAAAGGGAGATATTCACCCCAAGCCATTATGCATTCTAGACTAGAGGAGTCTCGCACTTCAAAATCAAGCAATAGAGTAAGTCAAAGTGTAGTGGAGGCACTCTGGGCCCGAGGAAGGAACTTGGGAAATGGTTGATACTATGTGGGCATCACATCCTTTTTTTTTGTTGGTTGAAGAAAATGGATATCAAATTGTAAATATTGTAAAGAGTTGTGTATATAATGCTCCATAAAGAGTATGTTGTTTCTTTTGAACATGTTTTATGTGTTGTATATAGAAAAAGAACATCGAGGATGGTGTTCCCCAAAGGGGTAGGAGTTTTTTACATGCCCTAATTTTATTCTACACCCATATATATAATGTAAATATGTAATAAATGAAAAATGGGTTGAGTCAAGGGACGTAGATTCCAGAGCTGAGGAGGTTTCTTGCTTGGGATGTTCAATATTTCCTTATTGCAGGAAGTCTGAACTACTCTTGAAAACCTTCTAAGGTTGGTTAGTGAGATCTAAATGGAACATTTTCTCTAAATTAAATGAGTTGGAAAAGAAGGATGAGGGCCATGCTTGTTTGGGCAAGGGACAAGGCCAAGAGGACAAGAATATATGAGGTTGGGGGCTTTGTGCATAAGAATAAAAGACATGAGAAGTCAACCACGATGGATGAGAGTACGTAATATGGGACAGCTTGTGAGTTAACAAGGGAGGGGAGTCTTTGCATTCAGGGGGAATAAGAGAAAAAGAGTCCCTAAAATGCTAACAACAAAGGAGTCTTGTATAAAAAGGAGGAATAACCACGATATCAACTTTGGTTGAAAAGATTGGCAATAAAAAAATATTGCCCCTGAGTGAGGAACAATGGCCCCTCGATTCCCTATTTAGCCATAGGGTGGAGATGGATTTCTCTAGAGTCCCATGATGGATGGGGTGGATGGTTGTTCCTTGGATTCCTGAAAGGAGGATCTCTGAAGCCTCTCTTGTTGTGTTTGTTTAACAGTGAGTTCTAGAATTGCCAAGGTTGGTGGAACCAATGTGCTATTGTTTGAAGGGTGGATACTTATTTCTCTAGACTCCCTTGACATTTTAGGGTGGAGAAGAATTCTTTGGACTCCTTGAAATTACTAGCTACTGAGCAACTAAAGGGTGAAGGTATTGGGCCCCTATATTCCTTGTGCTTTTATTGACTACTTAATTAGTTGCTGGGTGGAGGTGGGAGAACCTCTAGAGTCCCTACTTTAACTGGTAGTCAGTGTTTAAAATCCTTTGAGAAAATCCCCTCAGTCTCTAGATTCTAGCTTGAGGTTGACAGTTGCAAGTGAGGATTGGTTGCAACTTGTCTATGGTTGGGTGGAGAGTTGTTGTCCTAGACTCAATTTCCCAACTCCAACTTTCAATCCAAAATAATTCTTTATACATGTAACTTGTGCCATTGAATATGTGTGTTGTGTGTGTGTGTGCACGTGTGTGCACATGTGTTGGTAATGTTGGCATTGATTTCAAATGATCATGTTAAGGATGCTTGATGTCATTAAGGTTGATTATTGTTGATTGTGTTAATGCTAATTTATGTTGAAGGATGATAAGTGATGTGAAGTGAAAAGGTTTATCATTATTAACTATGTTGATCATTGTGAAGGCTGAACATTGTTAAACATGTTGATTGATTATCTTAATGTATGACGTACAATCAAAATGAAAAATGACACATGATATCTTGAGACATAAGTTCGAAAATCTATGATTTTATTAAACAAGAATCCTCAAAGGCATTCCTCAAATCTAAAAATGTCTCAAGATTTGTCCTTTGCATTCATTGTTGTTGGCTTATATTATTTCAGCTCTATTTATGATTATAGAATTCCAATTTTTAGATTTGAAAATGAAGAGGAAAATTGTGAAGAACCTTATAATATCAAGAGACAACTCCTCATTTTGTATTCCTGCATAGAATAGAAATAACCAAGAAGTTATGCTTATAAAATATGCATTGTTGAATGTGAAAATAACTTTTTGATGTTAAGTTGTTTATCTTAGATGGTTCATAAGCAACACTTTGGTGAGGAGAAGGAGAGAAAAGTTTCAAAAGAGGAACAAAATTGAAGAAGAGAAGTAGAGAATATAAGTAGCAAACTTGAGAGCAGAAATTAATCTCATGTAACCAGAAAAGTTGACTTTGTATCATGATTAGGAGATTACAGTCTCCTTTCAAATTGCAGTTTGATAAAGAACAGGTTATATCCTATTGAGGTAGGAGCCTCTTGTGGGTTGTAGCATGCCGAAAAGTTTGTAGGAGTCAGAACTTCCTTGAGGTAGCAGCCTCATGTGGGTTGGAGCCTAAAAAAAATTAATGTAAAAGGGGAGTAGGAACTCGCCATCACATCACTCTCAGCCAAAAAATCATGATTTTCTCCCTTATGGGTTTCCACTTATATCTGATGTCTTCATGTGTTGCTTGTTAAATGTTGTGTGAATGCTCTTGAATTTTGTATAAGCATATGTGCAAATATTTCTTTCTGGTAACTGCAAAATAAATCTTCAATAATTGATCATGTACATAAGTTTCATAAGAAGATAATAGAAAAATGAAACTAAGTTGAGCTAAAAATTGGAAAGATACAATTACTAATTCACCCCTGTCTCAAAAATTTCCAAACATACATTAATTGGTATCAGAGCCAAGTTCCTTCAATATCAGTCTAACAACTGGAAGGAGGTACTACATCACTAGAATTGCTAATCAACAAGGATGCTCAACAAATAAAGCCCCTTTATTCCTTAAAACAAATTATATATTCTAGAAAGTGAGAATGAAAACATATTTAATGTCTCTTGGTGTAGAAGTTTGGGTTGTTTTGTTTGTGGGATATAAAGAATCAAAGACAATGAGTAGAGACAAAGATGAAAAAATTGGAATTACAACCAATGCAAAAGCTATGAATGCTCTTCTTAGTGGATTAAGTGAATCAAAATGTATTAAGGTAATGCACTGTAAAATTGCTAAAGCAATGATCTGGGATAAACTAGAAAATATTCATGAGGGAGATACCAAAGTTAAGATGGCCAAATTACAAGTATATAGAATGCAGTTTGTGACATTATAAATGATTTAAGATGAAGATATTGCTAAGTTTTTCCTAAGAGTAGATGAAGTTGTTAATTTCATGATGGGTCTAGGAGAAACAATCAAAGAGAGTATAATAGTCCAAAAAATATTGAGGTCATTACCTTCAAAATTTAATCCTAAGGTTTTAGTTATAGAAGAGACAACCAACTTTGAGACTCTAAACAGGGATCAACTACTTGGTTCCTTGACAGCATATGAGATGATAATTTCAAAAGGAAAGTTAGCTACTAGAGATGTAGCTTTTAGGGTAGACAATACCACAAAAGACAAGGAATTTTCATACTCAAGGTCCAATGAAGAAGATGTGAAGTTTGTTAAAAGATTAAAGAAAGGTACAGGTAAGTACAAAGGAAAAATTACATTTAAGTGTTTTAATTTTGGAAGAGTGGGGCATAATGCCTCCAAATGTATTTACAAGAAACAAGAATATTAGTCTAGAGGGAAAGGAAAGAATAAGTCAAATAAAATGCAGAAAGAGAAAAAGTTTAAAACGAAAATATTTTATGCTCAAGAAGATAGTAGTGTATCTAAAATATATAATGAATCCTCTATTGAATATGGAACTAGTGAATTCATATTGATTGCCTTAGAATATCTAGAAAAATATTGGAAGGAATATGAAGAGGATGAGGAAGGTGAGGTAGATCTTGAGGGAGAGTTGATCAGTGCCCTAGAGGAAATAGACAGATTTAAACAAAAGAATAAGAAGCAGAAAGATATTTTATTGAAATATGTAAAATAAGAATCAAATTTAGAATAAATTATGAAGTTGAAAGTTGAGCTTGCATAAGCAAAGAAGGTGGAAGACATTCTGTTGTAGCAAATAAAGAAGAAAAGTCAAGAGTGTGAAATATTGGAAGAAGAGGTGGTAACCATGAAGAAAAAAATACAAAAGGAATAGAGTGATTTGAACATGAATATTCAACACGTAAAAGGATCTAAAAAACTAGATGTGATACTAATTTCTCATAGGTATCCACTCATGAAGGTTGGGTTAGGCTATGAAGGAAAATCCAGTGAAATTAAAATAGAGGACAAAAATAAAATTAATTTTGTAAAAGGTGTCAAGGGAGACAATCACAGTCCACATCATTTTGAGAAAACAAAATGCATAGCACTTCAACATCAAATGAGAAACAACAAAGAATCATCACCAATCAAATGCATCAGACAAAAGGAGTGGACAATTAAACAACAAACTATCAAATACCATGCTTTTTCATGAGACAAGATTATCAAATTTCAAGATTGATGTATCCTCAAGTGTTATCCACTACCATGATTCAGGTGGATAGTGGTGGCTACCCACCTATTGCACTTGGACCCCCACCATTGTTTCTTTCAATTTCCTTAATTGTAGCACAATTTACTATTTTTGGTAGTTTTTCGGGTCATGAACTTCCAAAGCCGTTTTGAGGACGTAAACTGCATTATTTTGGAAAATGGGAGAACTTGTAGCTTACAACATGAGCTTATCATCAAAAGTTTTATTCCTCAGATAGATATTTCTAACAAGGTATTGTACATGTCAAATGAAGATCTTATGCCAAAGTTACGACCCTGGGAAGTTGATGTACTAATTTACCTGAATGCGACCCACAGACTTTTGGCACTTCATCTCCTAGGGTTAGGTTTTCAAATGTTTAGGGTTTTCCATTGTTTCTAAAAAATAAATATGCCTTCAAGCCTCATTTTAACACATTTTATAAGGCATGTAGCCTCCAAATCTCTTCTCAGAGATAAGCTACCATAGCCTAAGCTTGTTTATTTCCATTCTACATGTAAACAGATTTTAGTACTTTGTTGTTAATGAATTGAAGTTTTGTTTTTGTTTTATCTCTATGTTTCTATTCATATATGTATTTCATTTAGTACCTTCATAAATTTGGATCAATGATATCAAAGCAGTCTTCTCTTTCTCTGTTCTTTTGTGGATATCCCCAACGAGGTTGAGGTATAAAGAGTTAGGGCTCAAACTGGTTGAACCTTTGTAAGACCGGCCTCACTAACCCTAACGACCTCCCATAGTATAAGAAAATAAAGACGAGGGGGAAGGAGATACTTTCAAAATATTGCTTGAAGAAGGCCCTGAGAAACAAAGGAATGCAATGATGGACAACTTTTCCGAAATCCTTCAGCGAATGCCCACCGAGAACACACCTTCATCCAGAAGTTACTACGAAGGTGCCACCCCCCTTCAAGGTACAAGTAAACTTTGATATCCCTATATTTGAAGGTCAAATACATGAAGATGTTGTAGATAAATGGTTGAATCTGTTGGAAGGTTACTTTTCAATCCATAATTTCTCTGATAGGGAGAAGATTACTTTTGCACTTATTAAGTTTGCTCCCCATGTCAAGGATTGGTGGAAAACTTACTGTGAGAAATAGGTCAAGGAACCCTCTCTATTTATATCCTTCTCCTCTTGGAACTCTTTCTGATACACTGTCAAGGAATAATATTACCCAGTGGTCTTTCATACTCTATGCGCAACAGTAGGTATCAAAGGCTCTAAGCGACATCTAGTGCTCAAGTACCGCAGTTGTCTGCACAAATACATTTAGGAAGAAATGGAGTTCTTGGACATCTCCTTGCTTGGTGCAACATACTGATATGCTACCAATATTGAAAAAATAAATAAACAAAAGAAGCGCAACTTTGGATCTACGAATCAAAAGTAGGGAAAGTGTCCCCAAACTGCATAAAAAAGGGAAAAGCCAATGTGGAGTGAACCAGGACAACCCACCAAATCCACAAGCAAAGAAAAACATCACAAAGACAAACTAGGACACAAAAAACTGGTGTGAGTTCCATAAAAGCCCCACTCAAAACACAAGTGAGTGTCAAGCCAACCAATCCCTGGTGGCTGAACTGAAGGCTTCATAATCAAAAGCATGTTCCGACTCCGAGTTAGAACCTGACAAGGAAAATGAAAAAGGGAAGCATATTATTGATGTGGTTACCAACGCCATTGTTGCCACCACCAAGATCCCGAATATTGAGCCTGAATACCCATACGAGGGTGTTGGACACCTAATCCTCAATGGGTTAGTGTGGAAGCCGAATGGACAAAAGGAGTCCAAGAGACCTTGGGATGTGAATCCCAATGGTCACAACAATGTACTATAAATGTATATTTCCTGTTAATAAAATGTGTACTCACATGATTTATCTTTCCTATTTTATGTTTCCCATGTGTGTTTGACATGGTATCAGAGCGGGCGATCTCCTACCCTGCTCCATTGTGAGCCACCTGTTTGTGTGGCCTTTGTAAACCAATGCTCTCCTCTTGATGATACTTTTCTGAGCATTTCTTAGAATAGAGGATGTTACCTCTATCAGCGCTGCCATTCCTCTGTTGTGAGCAGTCCTGGCCCTTTGCCATATTCTTTTCCAGCGCTGCCTTATAACGCATCTGTCCATGAATGTTTGTCTGTTTGCCATATACCTTTTACAAAACCTGCGCCCTGCTCTTCTGTTGTGCTGTCATCCTGACAGAGTCTGAACGCTGTCCTATTCCTAAACGTTCACCTGAGCGCTGTCATAACCTGAGCGCTGTCCTGTCCATAGGGATCCTGATGCTCCACTAAAATTTGTTGTCTGACAAAAGCAATTATATTTGTTCTGCATTATTCGTTTTCTGCAGTGCACTGAGCGTTATTTGCATTTGAATAATTTGGAAGTGTGCGTTGAAGGAGAAGGAGATCGAATTCCAGCGCCTTCTATCATGGAGATTGCGGACTTCGAAGGTGAGTGGCCTTTGGATTTTTGTTTCTGAAACCCAAGCCTAATAAACCGGAGGCGTTTTTACTGCCATGGGAAGATGGATCTGCGTGGGGTATTTACGCTGGCCTTCGCCTCTTCCACGGTAAAATTGTACCCTCTGAATTAATTATACGCCTTAAAAACGGCTTTTCTGGGAATAGTTTTCGAAGTATTGTCGAGCTCAAATGGGTTCATCTCTGGATCCGTTTGTTAAATGGATTTCTGAAGCCAAAACGATGGTTAGATGTTTTTTGGATACGATTCGGAGTCTGTACAAGCATCAATGCGAAGTTTCTCTTCGGTTTTCTATATTTTGTGGAAATTTTGAGTAATTAAGCCGGAAACTTTGTCTCTGTTTTGTGCGTCGTACGTCCTCGCCCTGGTCGATGTTGTCTCCTTTCTGGTCGATGGCAATTCGTTCTCCGTAGAATTTTGATCTGCTGGACGTTTTCTCACACCCACACGGCCATACACGCTGCTGGAAGTCCAGAGGACATTGCTAAACTATTTCCGCAACTCTACGGACAGCCATCGGTCCATCTCGAGCCGAGCGATACAGCGGCTTTACAATCAGACCGAAAATTGAACATCGGTGTCGTGCTTTCTGGTGGCCAGGCTCCAGGTGGTCACAATGTCATTGCGGGATTGTTCGATTACGTGCAAAATAACACTAAGGATAGCACTTTGTTTGGATTCAAAGGTGGCCCAGCAGGAATAATGAAATGTAAATATGTTGAGATGACAAAAGAGTTTATGTATCCATATCGCAACCAGGGTGGCTTTGACATTATTTGCAGTGGCCGAGACAAAATTGAGACTCCCGAACAGTTCAAGCAAGCGGAGGAGACTGTACTGAAGCTTGATTTAGATGGTCTTGTTGTCATTGGTGGAGATGATTCAAATACAAATGCCTGCCTTCTTGCAGAAAAATTCAGAGAGAAAAAGTTAAAAACACAGGTGATTGGCTGTCCAAAAACAATTGATGGTGATCTTAAGTCCAAGGAAGTTCCAACAAGTTTTGGGTTTGACACAGCTTGTAAGATTTATGCAGAGATGATAGGGAATGTGATGGTTGATGCGAGATCAACTGGAAAATATTATCACTTTGTGAGGCTTATGGGCCGATTTTGCCATTAAAAGAAGAGCCATACGCTGCCATAAACTGTGGGTCGATTTTATGATTGCACTTTCAGGTGGTCAAACAATTGCCTTCGGTCAAGCATCTATTGCATCTACACCAGCTACATCGTCTTCCATTCCTTTTGGTAATAAACCACCTGGATTTGGTGGTAGCACATTTGCATCTTCACCAAGGTTCTGCGTTTTGTTTTTCTAGTTGAATTTCCAACTGATATTTTTGTTATCAAGAAACCCAGAGCAGGACAGAGTTTGAGGCCATTCTTGTGATATCGCAGCGTTAACCATATGTTGTCTCTAGTCATTGATATTTACGTTGTCTCCATTCATTAACATACCATTGTTTTCTATTTGTTTCCTTGTATAACATTGCGCTGCTCATACCTCCATATGCATACGCTGTCCATATACCACCGTTGTCCATTTAAGTAACGCTGTCTCATGTGACTCTATGTAAAGGGTCTCTCACATTATCGTGTGTTTTTAATTATGGTTGCTTCCATACGCCATTAAGCAGGAGAAACAAAAAGGATTTCTTATTTCTGGTCGGCAGCTTGAGTTTGGAAACAAGAGCTTACTTAATTTAGGCTATACGGTTGATGAACTTTTCTAACAGAGGCTACACAAATTTTGGAGCTCTACAAGTCAGATTTCTGGTTTGGTACGAAAGTAGGAAACGTGGTCATTTATTGATTTGATTGTTTAAATAATGGAGAAAATTCATGGATTATTGGAGTTTTTAAACACTCTAATATTATCTGCTGATGGAAGCACAGTTAAAGTCAGCAAAGACACTCTCAAAGATATTCAAACATCTTTACAACATGCACAAGAAAACATTGATTTTTTGCAGCTTGAATCACAGCTACAGCAAGAAGAGCTACATCAAAATAGACATCATTCTGAACCTGTTTCTGTTCAGAACATTGAGACTGCAACCCATCAACAGCAAGTCAATAATGTTACTGTTCATTCAAATAAAGCAACAATTGTACATGCAGATGCAGAAACTCAGTCTGCACTTCTCAAGCCCATCATCAGACCTTGGGAACAGCTTGTCCACAACAAGCACAGAACTAGTCTTGGATATGACAAGGACTTGTCCTTTCATATTCCAGACTATGCCAAGCCCATTTAGTTTCAGAGTGCTGGATTCATTCATGACAGTTCAACTGCTCCTCATGACAGTTCAGCTTCAGCTGTTCCAGACTCTTCCCCTCTTCCACAGCAACAACAACAACAAATCGTGAAATGCCAACACTGTGACCGAGTTGGCCATCTGAAAGATCACTGTTTTGATCTTCATCCATGTAAGCACTGTCATAAAACCAGCCATTCTTCACACAGATGCTTCAAAAACAAACATCCTGCAAGAACAAAGATTCATCTTGGATGGATCGCTTCTTGGCAATGGGCATCAACAGCCAAGAAGATATTCCAAACACATGTCAGAACTTGTTCTAGAATATTGAACAGTCTTGCAGTTGAGTTTTCTCCATCATGAAATGATGGTCATCTACAAGCTTCAAAGTCACATCAAGCGAGCCTGAGCCACAACCTGCCACACCAGTTTCAGAGTTGTAGCCAGAGACAAAGATGCCCGTGAACATGCCTTCAGTTGGCAATCTGGGACACTTCCTCTAGCAGAAGACTTCAGCTTCTAGCCAGTTTTGGAAGAATTCTAGTAACAAAATTGAGGACACTTCCTCTAGTAGAAGACTCCAGCTTCTTGCCAGTTTTGGAAGAGTTCCAGGAATTGCATTAAGCATTCCAGAGTTGTTGGTCATCCTTAAACCATCACAGGTTGAGACTTCCCTTTTCAGGTTGAAGTTTTACCTTTTATGCGGGTGAGACCTCCCTTTTATGGTTGAAGGTTTCCCTCTTTAAAACAATAGGATCACTTCCTCTAGCAGAAAACTTCAGTTTCTTGCCAGTTTTGGAAGAATTCCGGGAACTGCACTAAGCGTTCCAGTGTTGGTGGTCATCCTTAAACCACCATCCTTTATACCAACATTTCATAGAGCACATTCAGCCTAGTGCTGCCATGCATTTTTTGCACATTTTGTATTACTGCTCTCTTCTTGGACTCATACATAACCCTTCGGATTAAGGGGGGGAATGTTGGACACCTAATCCTCAATGGGTTAGTGTGGAAGCTGAATGGACAAAAGGAGTCCAAGAGACCTTGGGATGTGAATCCCAACGGTCACAACAATGCACTATAAATGTATATTTCCTGTTAATAAAATGTGTACTCACATGATTTATCTTTCCTATTTTATGTTTCCCATGTGTGTTTGACAGAGGGGGAGCATCTAGTCCACTCATAGATGTGGGTGAAGGGTTCTCCATTGTAGTTCATTGTCGACATCGGGAGCCAAAAGAACCTCATTTCAATAGAGGTTGTAAATCCATTGGGCCTACCGACCACACCACATCTACAACAGTACACCATCGGTTAGCTTCACCAAGGACGAGATCTTCGTGTTAGCCAACAATGTCGCCTTCCCTACAACATATAGCCCTTCACATATGAGGTAGTGTGTGATGTTTCTCCTCTTAAAGTTTGTGATGTATTATTAGGCCAACCATGCTTGTGGAAGTGTCATGCTTTGTCTAAGTTTAGGCTTTTCATTACTATTATTTAATTTGGTAATAAGTTATACAGGATACCATAGGTAGCCCCACCTACCGCCATCCCTTGGATCTCTGCTAAGCAATGCAAAAAGATCATATCTTAGTCTACGATTTTTTTATTTTATTTTTATTTAATCTCAAAGTAAGGGGAAGATTGTCGCCACGTCCATGGCCCCTCGAAAGGGCTCCTCCACACAACAGAAGTAGGGGGATAAGGTTGTGCAAGAATAATGGAACATATTCTCTTCACCCACAAGGGTACCCTTGCACTGTTAGGTCAAGCATTCGAACGATTTGACTCTTAGAGAACCCATACCCAATGGGATGATATACTACCACTCCATTCTGGAAAATGAAGAGATCAAGTGATAGATCCATGATTTTCTACAAAAAAGGAACATCTAACCAAGTTTTTCACCCTGCAAGAGCCCAATTTTACTTGTACAGAAGAAGGATGGGACCTAGAGGCTCTGCATTGATTATCCGGCACTAAACAAAATCACTATCAGGAACAAGTATCCAACCCCATGGCTTGATAACCTTCTAGACTAGCTCAAGGGGGCCAAGTATTTCAGCAAGATAGATATGAATTCTGGCTATCACCATATTCCAATAGAACCTACAGATGTATGGAAGATCGCCTTCAAATCCAAGGAAGGAATTTTTTAATGGTTGGTCATGCCCTTCAAGTTGAAAATTTCCCCTACTACTTTTATGAGGCTGATGGATGACATCTTGTGGCCCATTACCAACTCGTTCATGGTTATTTATCTAAACAACATACTTATTTTTAGCAAGAGTTGAGAAGAGCAATTGCAACACATATGAGAGGTCCTTCAAACCCTACAACAACATAGATATAACAAATCTCTCCATAACTCAATTGGTCTCAGTCCCTTTCAAGTGAGTCTGGGATTTCAACCATTGTTTTTTATTGATGTCGCCATGCCTCTTGTCACTACACAAACAAAATCCACACATTTACAGTCCAATGATGATAAAACAACCAGGTTTGTTGAACACATCCAGCACATTCACCAACAGGTTCACGATATCTTGGAGAATTCCAATGCCAAGGACAAGTAGCAACATGATCAATATTAGGTGCCACACAAGTTTCAAGTGGGTAACAAAGTTTAGTTGCATTTACAGAAAGAACGCCACACCAGAGACCATCAGAAAAACATACCACTCCGATATGGGCCTTGCACCATCATCAAGGCTATGGGAGGCTATTATTTTGAGCTCAACATTCCCCCATTCCTTGGCATGCACTCAGAGTTCAATGTGGACCACCTTCGGCGATACTTTCCACTATTAATAGACACATCAGACATTGCAAAACAACTCACACCAACAGAACTAAACCAAAACTGCATGGAACAAGACACAATTGATTAGATCAAGGACACATAAATTAAGAACAATCACCAGTAGAAAATCCAATTGCATTGAGTTATCAAATCTAGCCAACTCCTGCACCAAGGCAAGTGCCTCACCAGGGACCAAGTTCACCAAAACTTTCCCCATCTCATGGAGGCACTCAACGTGATGGGAACAATTGTTTCCTAAGGTGGGAGGACTAATCAAGGTGGATTGGTGGCTACCCACCTATTCCATGTTGGCATTATGAGATAAGTGTTGTCCTTGATGGCAAACCACACTGATGACAAATCATAGTGCAGAAGGTCAGCAGCAAGGAATTGATGATCAGACTATAAGAAGAAGAGAAAGTTCATACACGCAGGTTCGTTAAGCCCAAGTCGCGTGTACACGCAGGTTGGCTTCATTAAAAGAGCGTGTATGTGGAAAACTCATTTTGGTCCATGGCGGTTAGTCCTTGGAAGTTGTGCCTATGGTTTTGGACCTTGGTGTCTCGACGGACGTGTTGATCCCTAGTTTTGAAGTTGATGGTATTGGATTTCTATGGTTTTGGCTCTTGGTATTGAACAAGGCCTAAGGCTATATAAAGGGAAGGAAATCATTAGGCAAGTGCATCTGAAATGTCTTGAATATCTGATGAAGCATTAGATCCAGTATGCAGGGTTATGGGTTGATGATGCATTGCTTGATCTGAGCTAAGGAGAGATCTCACCTGTTGATGGAGAACTAGATCTAAGGAGAGATCGGGATCAAATGGTTTGAAATGAACTATCTTTATGATGCTTATTCTAGATCTACATACTGACGCATGTATTGTTCTATAAGTGTTATGAGTATGACTGATGTCTGGTACAGCTGCAAGTTATGAGAAATTATTTTTAGATCTGTACGCGGGTTGTCTTTGATAAAAGCGCGTATACACGCGGGTTTGATTCATCGAAGTAGCGTATACCTTGTAAATCTTAATATTTGAAGTTGCAGATGGATCTGATGGTTATTACAGAGTTCTGTGTCTGCTCTGTGTTCTGGTGACTGTTGTTAACAGGGTTTCAGTGATTCAGAGTTTGATGATTGTTTTGAGCTTCAATGATAGTTATGGGTCCAGTCTGAAAATTGATGAAACGTGGTACCTGGAGGTGAGAAGATTGTAGGCAAGCACCTACGTACTAGTATCTAAGCTAGTACAAAAGCTAAAGGAGATCTTTGGAGCATTGTAGCAGGTAGCAGCCTGCGTACTAGTAAATGGATCTGCTAGTACAAGAGCAAAGGGGGTTGTAGCTCCCGTACTGGTATAAGACTGCACCAGTACAAATATTGTAAAAGGATTTTCTTATTAAGAAGAAGATTGAGATGACTTGCAGCAGGTGGTTTTCACCCACATTGGGTTTCCACCTTATATCTTTGTGTTCATGTGTGTGGCTCTTGTGTGATGTTCTGTTCTGTTATTCTGCACCTGTTTACTATTAATATGCTTAATAATGATCTGATGCATTTACTGAAGATTAAGCTAACTGAATTATAAGATCTCTGGATATACGCGAGTTTCATTAGATACAGTAGCGTGTACACGCGGGTTCACTTAATTGAAGTAGCGTATATGTTTCTGAGTATGAAATTGAAAAGTTTGATTGATCTGATAATACTGATTCACCCCCCCCTCTCAGTATTATTTCCAACAATTGGTATCGGAGCCGGTCCTTTGGTAGAAGCTTGATCGCTTGAAGGAGATCCATGGAACAATGGGAAAGAAGCTTAAGAAGAAAGCTCATAAGAAGAAGAAGACATCTCAGAAGGACTATGACAGTGGGAGAGTCGATTGGGGA
This sequence comes from Pinus tabuliformis, assembly GCA_031772625.1. Taxonomy (NCBI): domain Eukaryota; kingdom Viridiplantae; phylum Streptophyta; class Pinopsida; order Pinales; family Pinaceae; genus Pinus; species Pinus tabuliformis. Next base: position 1,357,815,832 of record CM062807.1, on the reverse strand, counting down.
TTAGGTATAAGAAGCTCTTCAGATTCAGAATCAGATTCAGAATCATTATCAGGTATGAATGTGTTATCCTCTGATGTTCCTGCTATATTTCCTTGTGAAAGTGATGGAAGTGATAGTGAAACTACTGAACATGCTTTTATGGGTGAGCAAGAAAAGTGTCAAATAGAGGCAGTGTTTAGAAGGCTTGCAGACAAAGTTAAAGATCAACAAGATCTATTGAACAAAAGGGAATGTGCTTTTAAAGAAGAAGTTACCAAACTAAAGGCCCAAATAGAAAAAGGAAACAAGGTAAGAAAGCTACTCAAGGACAAGGAAGACCAATGTCAAAAATTGCAGCATGAAGTGACATCATTAAGAAAAGAAGTCAACGAAAGAAGCACAACCATCAAGAAACTCAAAGATAGATCCAGCTACTATGAAAATCTTGAAGCTACAATCCCCTCACTAAAAGGAGATCTTGAAGAATCAAAGAAGCAGAATACAGATCTACTCCAAGCTATTGCAAAACAAGAAAACGAAGTCACCAGCTTAAAATCTCAACTAGAATGTGCCTTCCGAGTTCGTCAAATGCAGCAGGATCTGAATGAAGAACAAGAAAAGGAGATTCTCAAATTAAGGCATCAATTGGAAGAAGGAAGGAGAGATGGAGAAGACATGAAGAAGCAATGTCTAGAAAAGGAGGAACAACTTCAAGTTGAGGTAAATATCTTGAAAGGTAAAATAGAAGAAAAGGATAAGCTTTTACGATTTCAAGATAGTTCTAAAGTCTTGGATGATATTCTTAGTAGTCAAAGGTCTCCTGCTATCAAGACTGGTCTTGGTTTCCATGAATCTGTTGAAGGTGAATCTAGTTCACAAGGTGAGGCAAGGAACTCTAAAGAGAAATCCAAAATGATCAACAAGGAGATGAAAGGTCAACCCCATCAACATTCAAGGAAAAAGACTCCTCAAAGAAAATTTTTTACTCCTCCTATGAATAATGTTGAATGTTATGTATGTCATAATCTTGGACATGTTGCAGCTAGATGTAGAAGAATAAGAATTCAAGACTATTATGCGAACAGGTCATCTCAATCAAGGTACTTTAATGGATATTGCTTTGCTTGCAATATGTATGGTCACAAAGCTGCTGATTGCTACAGGAGGAATATGAAACATGTAAGATGTTATACATGTAACAAGCCTGGACATATAGCAAAGGAATGCAGGAACAAAGGATGGACATCACACCAAAAGGAGAAAACCTCATCACACTTGAAGATATGGAGGAAGAAGGAAGTACAGTCAGCACAATGTACTGAGACACAGCACAGCACAGACATATCAGACTCAGGGGGAGCTGAAGGTGTAAAACTTCAGTGTTCTGAATCTCATACGCAAGTTCCTTGAATGGAAGTCGCGTGTATACGCGAGTTAGACACTGCAAAGCCGCGTATATGTCAGTCTGAGGAAAAGCAGTGGGGACGGGATCAGAAAAAGGATCTGATATGATTCAGTCTATTATTTGCTCTATTGGTTACAGTCTGCTGAGGATGTGTGGAAATGTTTTGTTACTTGTATGATGTCTAGAAGTGCTTTTGATCCTAACTTGAGGATGATGATGTTTTGATGCTTATTGCTGATATATACATGATCAGATCTAACAGATGGCACTGGTTGAGGGGGAGCATATGCCTTTAGTAATTCATTGTTGGCATTATGGTTAATAATCCTTGGTGATGATTCTTATATGGCTAAATGATATATCTTGCTATGATGTGGTTGTGAGTTGTCTATGATAAAATCTCATATGATTCTTGGGGTTACATAGTTGATGTTCAGATCAGATTTATGGATGATTCTTTGATGATGCATATATGGTGCTTACATGGTGATCTTCATAAGGACAAGGAGAAGTACAAAGCTTGAATATACATCTTCCTCACTTGATGATGGGTCACTCATATACTGCTGTTGTCATATGCATAAAAATCATACAGTTATGATGCAGGCACTCTTGTGGATAAGGATTGTTGCTGTCGATGATATCAAGAAGTTTTGTCAAATAAGCTTGAGCTCAAGATACATAATGCTAATACATGGATGACTACTCAAAGTTGCTTTATTGGAGACATGGTGATGAGTTCTTATCTATATGATGATAGGTTTATACTTACATATGTTAATTGATGCAGATGTCCCCAAGTAATGATACTTGGATCATGTAGAGCTTGATGAAATGGCTATGGTGGTTTCACACATGATACAATGTGAATGACTCTGAATTCTGTTCAAAGGGATGAATTGATGCAGACATACCTTGTTATAGGTTGATGACCTATTCTCTACAGGACATTTACAGGTTGCTGATATGGAAATTTGTGTACGCGTGTTGTTTAAAGGATATCCGCGTGCATACGCCGTTTTACAAGGGGATAGTCGCGTATATGGTGTACGCGTATTGCGTAAGGGATATCTGCGTATATACGCTTGTTTATGTGTATACAGACGCGTATATGGAGATTTGAAGGAAATCAGCAGGGACAGATGTTGGTTGCAGAAAGTCTGATATAGGTCTGACAGAAATCATCTGGCACAGGTTCAGGGGGAGCAGATAATCTTCCAATGATGCATTATTGGCATTATCTTAGAAGCCTTTGGTTCTAGTTCACAAGTTGTTGTTGATTTCAGGTGAATCAAAGTCAGAGGAAGAACAAAAGGATCTCTTGGTTGCTGATCTAAATGCTGATTGACAAGATGCCGGCGATATCAGTTATTTGTGACTTTCATAAGTCTTGGTCTAGATCTATTGTCGCTATGTCATGTATCTCATTTGTGATATCTCTTTTATGGTGTCAAGGTCATGTAACGGCCTATTTTGGTTTCCCCACTATGCCTGGGATGATTGATGCAATATGATTGGTTGTCATATGTAAACTTTTGATGTATCCCCACTTGGTTGGGTGGATGAGTCAATTTTTGTATATCCTCACTTAGTTGAGAGATGGATGTATGTATGAGTCTTTGGTGATAGGAAGGTCTTTTATGATGTATAGAGTCATGTTCTTCTTGAAGAACATCTTTTGCAGATCTTGCCTATAGTCAGGAAGAGCATGTACAACACACTTCAGCGGTACAGAGATTCAGCATGTACTCAGGGGGAGCATGGACAGATTGGTACACCTTGGCATATACAAAGGGGGAGACTATTCAGAGATTTCAGCAGGTACTCAGGGGGAGTATGGACAGTGGAATGATTCAGTAAAGGAAGAGAATATCTTGGTCCACCCTTTGCCCTTGATGTCAAAGGGGGAGAGTGATTTGGTGTTGTTGCCATCAAGTCCAAAGGGGGAGATTGTTGGCATTATGATGCATGTGTTGTACTTGATGGCAACCCTCTCATAGAAGAATATCTCACTTATGTATAACTGGGTGAATCTTCAGAAGAGATATCAGATGTGACTGATGGAGGACAGCTCAAAGGAATCAGATGATGAATCTTCAGAAGAGATATCAGATGTGACTGATGGAGGACAGCTCAAAGGAATCAGATGATAGTTCTAAGTGTGACAAGTTAGCTTTGCCATCAAGTCCAAAGGGGGAGATTGTTGGCATTATGAGATAAGTGTTGTCCTTGATGGCAAACCACACTGATGACAAATCATAGTGCAGAAGGTCAGCAGCAAGGAATTGATGATCAGACTATAAGAAGAAGAGAAAGTTCATACACGCAGGTTCGTTAAGCCCAAGTCGCGTGTACACGCAGGTTGGCTTCATTAAAAGAGCGTGTATGTGGAAAACTCATTTTGGTCCATGGCGGTTAGTCCTTGGAAGTTGTGCCTATGGTTTTGGACCTTGGTGTCTCGACGGACATGTTGATCCCTAGTTTTGAAGTTGATGGTATTGGATTTCTATGGTTTTGGCTCTTGGTATTGAACAAGGCCTAAGGCTATATAAAGGGAAGGAAATCATTAGGCAAGTGCATCTGAAATGTCTTGAATATCTGATGAAGCATTAGATCCAGTATGCAGGGTTATGGGTTGATGATGCATTGCTTGATCTGAGCTAAGGAGAGATCTCACCTGTTGATGGAGAACTAGATCTAAGGAGAGATCGGGATCAAATGGTTTGAAATGAACTATCTTTATGATGCTTATTCTAGATCTACATACTGACGCATGTATTGTTCTATAAGTGTTATGAGTATGACTGATGTCTGGTACAGCTGCAAGTTATGAGAAATTATTTTTAGATCTGTACGCGGGTTGTCTTTGATAAAAGCGCGTATACACGCGGGTTTGATTCATCGAAGTAGCGTATACCTTGTAAATCTTAATATTTGAAGTTGCAGATGGATCTGATGGTTATTACAGAGTTCTGTGTCTGCTCTGTGTTCTGGTGACTGTTGTTAACAGGGTTTCAGTGATTCAGAGTTTGATGATTGTTTTGAGCTTCAATGATAGTTATGGGTCCAGTCTGAAAATTGATGAAACGTGGTACCTGGAGGTGAGAAGATTGTAGGCAAGCACCTACGTACTAGTATCTAAGCTAGTACAAAAGCTAAAGGAGATCTTTGGAGCATTGTAGCAGGTAGCAGCCTGCGTACTAGTAAATGGATCTGCTAGTACAAGAGCAAAGGGGGTTGTAGCTCCCGTACTGGTATAAGACTGCACCAGTACAAATATTGTAAAAGGATTTTCTTATTAAGAAGAAGATTGAGATGACTTGCAGCAGGTGGTTTTCACCCACATTGGGTTTCCACCTTATATCTTTGTGTTCATGTGTGTGGCTCTTGTGTGATGTTCTGTTCTGTTATTCTGCACCTGTTTACTGTTAATATGCTTAATAATGATCTGATGCATTTACTGAAGATTAAGCTAACTGAATTATAAGATCTCTGGATATACGCGAGTTTCATTAGATACAGTAGCGTGTACACGCGGGTTCACTTAATTGAAGTAGCGTATATGTTTCTGAGTATGAAATTGAAAAGTTTGATTGATCTGATAATACTGATTCACCCCCCCCTCTCAGTATTATTTCCAACATTCCACTTGGATCCCCACCATTGTTTCTTTAAGTTTTCTTAATTGTAGAACAATTTACTGTTTTTGGCGGTTCTTCGGGTCTTGAACTTCTGGAGCCTTTTTGAGGCCCTAAAAGACATTTTTTTGGAAAACAGGTGTACTCATTATTATCACTGCAAGTTTGTAGTCAAAATTTATAGCACTCATATAGATATTTATAATGAGGTATCGTATGCGTCAAACGAAGATTGTATGCCAAAGTTACGACCTCAGGAAGTTGATGTACCAATTTACTCCAACGAGGCCCACAGACTTTTGGCACTTCATATCCTAGGGTTAGTTTTTTGGATATTTAGGTTTTTCTATTGTTTCTTAACAATAAATAGGCCTTTGAGCCTCATTATAACACAATTCATAAGGTATCTAGCCACCACATCTCTTCTTAAAGATAAGCTACCATCATTTGAGCTAATTTATTTCCATTCTGCAGGTAAACAGTTTTCAGTACTTTCTTATTAATGAATTGAAGTTTTGTTTTCATTGTATCTTTGTGTTTATGTTCATATATGTATTTCATTTCATTCCTTCATAAATATGGATCAATGGTATCAAAATGGTCTTCTATCTCTCTGTTTTTCTGTTCATATCCCCAACAAGTTCGAGGTATAAGGATTTAGGGCTTGAATTGGTTGAACCTTTGAAAGACTGGCCTCACCGACCCTGACAACCTCCTATGGCAAAAGAAAAGAAATATGAGGGAGTAGGATATCCTTTTAAAATATTTCCTGAAAAATCCCTCGAGCAAGAAAGGAATGCAATGATGGACAACTTTTTCCAGATCCTTCGATGAATTCCCACCAACGACACATCTTCATTCAATAGTCACTCCGAAGGCACCACCCCCTTCAAGGTACAAGTAAATTTTGATATCCCTCTATTTGAATGTCAAATAGATGTAGATTTTGTAGAAAAACGGTTGAATATGTTGGAAGGTTACTTATTGGTCCATAGTTTCTCCCCATGTCAAGGACTGGTGGGAAACTTACTGTGAGAAAATTTGAGGAGCCCTATCTATTTACAATCACCCCCTCTTGGAACTCTTTTCGAGATACTATCAAGGAACAATATCACCCCATGGGGAGCTATGAGGACAAGTACATACAATGGACCACACTATGACAACAAAGGGACCAAGATGTGCATGAGCTCACAAATATTTTTCATACTCTACGCACAAATTTGGGTATCAAATACTCTGAGCGACATCTGGTGTTCAAGTTCCACAGTTGTCTACACAAATACATTTAGGAAGACATGGATTTCCTAGAAATCTCCTCAATTAGTGAAACATACTGATATTTTGCTAAGATTGAACAAAAATTTAAACAAAAGAATTACTACTTTAGATCTGCAAATCAGAAGTAGGGCAAGTGCGCCCCCAAACCATAAAACAAAGGAAAAAACCAAGATGGTGATCTAGGTGGATATTGGTGGCCACTTGCCAAGTCCACTTAGACCCCCACCATTGTTTCTTTCAGCTTTTCAGTTTCCTTAATTGTAGCATAGTTTACTATTTTTAGCAGTTTTACAGGTCCTGAACTTCCGGATCCGTTTTGAGGCCCTAAACGACGTTTTTTGGGAAAACTAGGAGAAAAATGGGTCCATGGACCATGATTCTCTTCCAAAATTTTTAGTCCTTGGATAGATCTTTCTAACAATATACTGTGTGCGTTAAACGGAGATCATATGCCAAAGATACAACCCCGGTAATTTGATGTACCAATTTACCCAAATGGGGCCCACGGTTTGGCGTTTCATCTTCTAGGGTTAGGCTTTTGAATGTTTAGGGTTTTCCATTGTTTCTTAACAATAAATAGGCCTTCAAGCCTCATTGTAACACAGTTCAGAGGCATGTAGCTGCCACATCTCTTCTCAAAGATAAGCTACCATCGCCCTAGCTGGTTTATTTCCATTGTTGTTTGTAAGAATATTTAAATATTTTACATTAATGAAATGAAGTATTATTTCCACTGCATCTCTGTGTTTATGGTTGTCTCTATGATTCATTGTGTTCTTGTTTAAATTTGGATCAGTGATATCAAAGTGGTCTACATTTTTCTCTGTTTTTCTTTGCATGTCCCCAACGAGGTCAGGATATAAGGAGTTAGGGCTTGAGCTGATCGAACCTTTGCAAAACTAGCCTCGCAAATCCTGACGGCCTCCCATGGCGAATGAAAATAAAGACGAGGGGGCAGGAGATCCTATCAAAATCTTACTCGAAGAAGCCCTCGAGCGACAAAGGAACGTGATGATGGACAACATTTCCCAGATCCTTCACCGGCTACCCAGGGGTGACACATCGACTTCCAATAGCTACTCTGGAAATGCCACACCGTTTAAGGTACAAGTTAATTTTGAAATCCCCATATTAGAGGGTTAGATAGACACAGATGCCATCGATAAATGGTTAAATCTGCTAGAGGGTTATTTTTTTGTTCATGATTTTTCTAGTCGGGAAAAGATTATTTTCGCTCTTCTCAAAGCAGCCCCCCACGTCAAGGACTGGTGGGAAACCTACTGCAAGCAGAAGGATGAAAGTACAGGCTCACTATTTTCAGCTGCACCCACTTGGGATTCATTCCGAGATGCCATCAAGGAGTAGTACTACCCTGTCGGATGCTATGACGATCAATACATAAAGTGGACCACGCTGCGGTAGGAAAGGGACCAAGACATGCCGAAGTTTACTAATATTTTCCATACCCTTCACACAAAGTTGGGTATCAAGGATTCAGAGCAGCATTTGGTACTCAAATACCATGGCTGCCTGCACAAGTACATCTAGGAAGAAATAGAATTCCTGAACATCCCCTCACTCGGCATAGCCTGTCGATATGCCATCAATGTCGAGCAAAAGTTTAAACAGAAGAAGCAAGACTTTGGATCTGCGAATCTGAAGCAAGGGAAAGGTGCCCCCAAACTACAGAACAAAGGACAAAGTCAAGGCGGGGTGACCCAAGACAACCCACCAAAGCTGCAAGCAAAGAATAGTGTCGTGAAGTCAAAAAAGAACATAGGAAAGTGGTGTGAGTTCCATAAGAGCTCCACTCACAACACAAGTGAGTGTCAGGCCAAGAAGTCACTGGTGGCTGAGCTAAAGGTTTCAGAATCAGATGCATGTTCCAACTCTGAGTCAAAACTCAACAAGGGGAATGACAAAGGGAAGCAGATTATCGATGCGGAGCCCAATGCCACCATTGCCACCATGAAGATCCAAAAGGAGGAACCCAAAGATCCAGAGGAGGAGGAGCGTCTCTTCCACTCCTAGATGTGGGTAAAGGGCTCCCTGCTACAATTCATCGTCGACATCAGGAGCCAAAAGAACCTCATTTCGGCAGAGGTCATGAAGCAGTTGGGCTTACTGACCACAACACATCCACAACCGTACACCATCGGGTGGCTTCACCAAGGATGGGATATTCGCGTGAGCCAGCAGTGTCACCTTCCATACAACATCAAGCCCTTCAGGGATGAGGTATTGTATGACATTGCTCCCCTTGAAGTTTGTGATGTATTATTAGGAAAATGATCTGATAATCACCCTATGAGTGACCTCAGTTAAAGATTTATTAAATGAAGGTATTACAGACTCATAAGTTGGTGTGTGCGTCTATGTTATTTAAGCAACGGATCGATCAGATTGCAAATACACAAACACTTGAAATGGAAACAGCAGAGAAACACAATAAGAAAATACAAGAACACAAGAATTTAATAAGGAGTTCACCCTATCCTCCAGGGATACATCTTCAGTCTAGCTCTTAGTGGTGGCCTTCTTTTATTGTGTCTTGAAGCAGAGAATTACAATGAAGGAGCTCAGTATGAGTCTCCTGAAACAGATTGGCTTGGCAGGGTGGTTCTTAGATTCCCCAAGCCACTGGAGTACACAGACTCTTTTCCTTGCCAGCTCTTTGACCTCTCTGGTCTGACAGATCCTCTCAGGGATGGCTTGAATCTCTCAAGCTCTCTAGTGCTTGATGCTGCCCTTGGTTAGCTCGGCCCTCTGCCTTCTTTCTGCTTTTTGCTTCACTGGTTCTTCTCTTTTCTGGTTTCTGTCTTCCTCTCTGGGTGTGTGTTTTCTATTCTCTGTTTATGGCTTTAAATCATTCGAGCTCATGGCGGTTCATTTCCTCTTCCGCCTCTATCAATTCACCTGCTTGCAGCTACGCTTGGAGTTCCCTATTCTCAGCGTCATCATCAGACTCACAGGGATGGCCACTTGTCCTCCTGCGAACTGCACCAGCTTGCCTCATCGGTTCGTTTCTTCAGTTACATTATGGAATGAGTCATTTGCCACCATGGCGGTCAATTCGAACTTCAAATTCTTCTAAATTATGGCATATTCCCTCATCAATTATGTCTTCTCCATTGGGCGTGATCTCAGTCATTAGATCTGGAGCCCCCAGATCCGACGCCATTCGCTCGTCCCGCACGGTTGACTAGCTTGACCGTTAGCGTGTGATGAGCGGCAGTTTCCTCTCTCCTCCGCTTGCCATGCATTAGGCGCTGAGTGGAATCGCTCCTTTTCCTTCAAAACTACTTACCACCCATGGACGCCCCTGATCAATACCACCGGTTTTGGAGCGGGTCCCGCCATTAGCTCTTAGCCTTTTATCCCACGGTTTTCCTAGCTCTCATGCGACCGAGCACTCGGGGCTTCTCCAATTTGAGGTTTTTCGCTAAGTGCTAATCACGCATCAAAAACTGCCTCTGTTTCTCGATCTGAGCCTCCCAGGGGCTAATTTTTCCTCCCGCGCAGTCTCCATGGGCTCGGTCAGCACGCTTTGGCCGAGGTCCTCGTCGTTCCACGCTGGCTGCCATTGCAACTAGTTTGGAGGTGTTCTTGATCGCTGTTTTAAATCCTTTGAAGTCTGTCCCAACCTAGTACAGCCATGGCTCTGTTAATCATTCTTTATGGATCCAATTTAGATCACGGACTTCCCACTAAAAAGCTTTTGGACCACCAAAAGTTGGTTTTCTTTCAAGCATCGACTAAGTGAGGGTACTGCTGTCTCACTTGCCCAATCTCAATCCACTTTGCACTGCTCGGCTTCAAACCTTTGAGTCCAATTCTGAGGTACTCAACATCTCCTCTGCACATCATCCTCACCTTCCCATCCAGCACTGTGTCTTCCTGCAATTCATTAAGATATTCAGATAGTAGGTCATCAATAGAAGGCAATTGACTTTGCTCTTCCTGATCCTCAATTAGAGAAGGTTCAAACAATCTCAAGCAATCTGCATTTACGACTAAGTAGATGTTCATGTAAGCTGGTAGATCAAGGCGAAAAGTATTTTCACCAACCTTCTCAAGTATCCTAAAAGGTCCATACCTGATAGGCTTTAGCTTTTTAGCTTCACCTTGCATCATGTCCTTGCTGATATACAGCCAGACCTGGTCTCCAACGTGAAAACTATGCTCCATCTGATGCTTGTCATGCCTTGCCTTATTTTTGGCTTGGCTCTTTTCCAACCGTTCCTATACTGCCTGGTGGATCTCCTGGATCTGTTCAGTGAACCTAGTTTCCTTGTCCACATCACTGTGTCCATCAACTGTGGTATATTTACCAAAGACAAAATCCAAAGGAGACCTTCGTATGAAACCAAAACAGGTCTCAAAAGGAGATCTCTATGTAGAAGTGTATTTTACTCTGTTGTAAACATGCTGCACATAACATAAGTGTTCATCCCAAAGCTTAGGATGTTTGCTGCAATATCCCCTGAGTAACTGGATCACTGTCCTATTGACTACTTCTTTCTGGCCATTGGTTTGTGGATGAAAAGTTGTACTTTTCTTCAGTTGGGTGTCCATAAGCTCCCACAGACTTGACCAAAACTTCCCCACAAATCGGATGTCTCAATCAGATACAATAGAAGTGGGTAATCCAAAATGAACCCATACATGTTCAAAGAATAGTTTTGCAATTTGTTCAACTGTAATCTATTTATTACAAGGTATCAAAATACACATTTTGTTGAACCTATCCACAACCACATATAGATAATCATGACCTCTCCTAGATTTAGGCAGTCCTCCAACAAAGTCCATGGAAACACTTTCCCAAGGGTGAGAAGGAACTGGTAATGGAGTGTACAAGCCTAGTTTTCTATTGTTGGGCTTGATTTTAGCACACATAGTACACCCTCTTACATATGTAGAAACTGTCTCATTCATTTTTGGCCAATAAAAAAATCTTTGCAGCTGTGCAACTGTTTTACTTACCCCAAAGTGACCTGATATCAGAGAAGTGTGTGCTTCTCTAACTATCTTTACTCTCTCAGTTTGTGGAATGCAGAGTTTCCCACAATGATATAAGAGTCGGTCCTTTACATGATAATCCAATTCTTCTATTCTCTTGCCTCGACTCAAAGTTGCATATACATCTTTAAAGTCTATATCTTGAGCATATTGTTCAATGTAGCTTTCATGTAGTACAAAATTATGCTTAAGTATAGTAGATTCATTTATAATGGGTCCAGATAACATGTCTGCAACTTTGTTGTGTATGCCCTTTTTATATCTGGTGACTAAATGAAACTGTTGTAGAAAACCCATCCATCTGTAGTGTCTTGATTGCTGCGACTTAGTTTGGGAGTGCAGATATTGGAGTGGTTGATGATCAGTATGTATTACTATCTCTTTGCCCATTAAGTAATGTTTCCACTTTTTCACACTCTAAACTAATGCATACAATTCTTTATCATATGTAGGATAGTTAACTACTGCAGGATTAAAAGTTTCAGAATGATAACATATGGGTTTACCATGTTGTGTCAACACTGCTCCCATGGCATAGTCACTGGCATCTGTTTGGATCTCAAACGGTCTTTGTAGATCAGGCAGTGCTAGTACAGGTGTTGTACTAATCTTTTCTTTCAAGGTGTCGAAGGCTTTCTGATGTTTGCCTCCCCACTGAAACACCTTGTTCAATCCTGTCAAAGTATGTAAGGGAGCTGCAATTGAGGAAAAATTAGAAATGAACTTCCTCCAATATTTTGTTTCTCCTAAGAAGCTTCTCACTTCTATAGCATACTTAGGTTTAGGCCAGTTTACAATGACGGCCACTTTAGAGAGATCTATTTTCAATTCACCACCCCCTACTATATGACCCAAATAATTTAGAGATGTTTTGCCAAATTCACATTTTGAGAGTTTAACATAAAGTTTTTCTCTTTTCAAAACATATAATTTCTGCTTAACATGCTTTAAGTGTTCTTCCCGCGTTTTACTAAAAATCAGAATGTCATCCAGATACACAATAACGAAATCATCAAGAAAAGGCCTGAGTACATCATTCATTAATCTCATGAAAGTAGCAGGGGCATTGGTCAAGCCAAAAGGCATAACCAGCCACTCATACAATCCCTACTTCGTTTTGAAAGCAGTTTTCCATGCATCTTGCTCTGCAACTCTGACTTGATGGTATCCACTGTGAAAATCTAGCTTGGTGAAATAAACAGCTTCCTTCAATTGATCTAAAAGATCATCTATGTGAGGAAGGGGATAACGATTTTTTATTGTTATCTTATTCAGTGCTCAATAGTCAATGCACATTCTCCACAAGCCATCTTTCTTTCTCACAAAAACGATTGGTGACCCACATGGTGATGTGCTAGGCTTGATGAACCCCTTCTCAAGAAACTCCTACACCTGCTTCTTGATTTCAGCATTCTCTACAACAGACAACCTGTACATTCCAATGTTAGGCAATGGAACATCTTGCTGCAAAATAATATCATGTACTATTTCCTTTTTGGGTGGCAGACCTGTAGGTTCCTGAAACAGGACATCATACTCTGAAACGATCTTTTCTATATCAACTTGCTGCTTAGCATTACAGCCCTCAAATACATTGGTTTTATCAGGTTTCTTTTCCTTTACAACCATGAGTAAGAATTGTTTGCATGAATTTATCATTCTTTTCATCTGCCTAGAATTTATGAGAGTATAATTATTCTAGAGCTTGTGAGCTCTTACAAAGTATTTGATTCCATCTTTAACAAGTAGATACTTGTTCTCAGCTCTATAGAAAATAGCCTTTCTATCATAGAAGTAATGACTCCCTAAAACAATTCCACATATATCCAAAGGAATTATGTCTAACTCAACCTCATCTACAAATGCTGACCCAAAAGAAAACTTGAGTTTTCACTGTCTAGTCACTTGTAGTTGTGCTTTATCATTCAACCATCCTAATGGGTATGGTTTCTTGTGAGGTGTAGTTTCTAATCCCAATTTCTTTACAATTGATTCAGAAATCAAATTTACTTGTGAGCCATTATCAAACAAAGTATCAATCTTTTGATGTTTGGAAATAACTCGAATATGGAAAAGCTCATGTTTTTTTCTCTCATGTTCTTCATCAATAATAGTTTGAGCAGAATTACTCGTAGATGCTTCAGAATTCTTACCTTTTATACCTATGGCTGCAATGATTGTTTCATCTCCAAAGTCTGACCCCAAATCTTTCTGAATAGCTGCAATAGTCTTCTTCTTCTTGCCCTCAGACTTCTTAGGTCTCAGCTCTAGATGCAAAATCCAACAGTGCTCATCATCATGCCCCTCCTTTTTACAGTGAGTGCATGAAGCTTTGCTTTTCTGTGCAGTGTTAGCCTTCCTTGATTTCCACTTTTGCTTTCTTTTCTCCTTGCTCTTGCTTGCAGTGGGTTGGGATGGTCCCCCAACTTCTGGATCTCCATTCTTTCCTCTAGCTTCTAGATGAGTAGCTTATACAGATACCTCATCTATACTAGTGGGATTAAACATGAGGATGGTATGCCTCATGTAGCTGTGTAGACCACCAATGTACTTCAAAAGAGTCTCTGGTGAGTCTAATGAGATCCCTAGAATCAATGCTCTCTTTCTAAATTCTTAACTGTACCCTTGCACACTTTGACCTTTCAACTGCCAAAGAGTTTGCCAACTCATCATGGCTTGTTGCATGTAGGCCAATGGATAGAACTGTTTCTTGATTGCAAAAACAAATTCACTCCAGACAGAGATAGTTTTACCATGTCTTTTCATGTCAGCTTGGGTTCTGCCTTCCCACCAAACCAAGGTAGTGCCTTCTAGGCATAGGCTTGCCAGCTGAATTTTGCTCTTGTCTAAGTCGATGTTTTTCACTCAACAATACACATCAATTTGTCTAATCCAATTGTCTAATTTTTCAGGATTTAGCTCTTATTATGCACAGGGCTATTAGGAGGTGTGAGAAAGCTTTCCTCTTTCCCTTTTCCCTTTGAGTGGTCATGGGGATGAGAGTCATCTTCGTCTTTGTCTTGTTTAGAACCTGATGAATATTCATCCTTATGCTTTCTAAAGTCCCTATACATTTCTTCTACCATAGACTTTATAGCTAGGAAACTCTCTATGAATTGAGGGTTTGGCCCCATAGAACCTTCCTCTGACATTGTCTTCTAAGGATAGACTCTCCCAATTTCAGGATTAGTTTTGACCAACTCTCCTTCTCCTAATTTGAGCTTTGATCTAGTGAGCATTCAACAGCTAAACCAACACAAGCTTGTCTAACCTTACAGCCTAGAGCTCTGATACCACTTGATCTAATAATCACCCTATGAGTGACCTCAGTTAAAGATTTATTAAATGAAGGTATTACAGACTCATATGTTGGTGTGTGTGTCTATGTTATTTAAGCAACGGATCAATCAGATTGCAAATACACAGACACTTGAAATGGAAAACAGCAGAGAAACATAGTAAGCAAATACAAGAACACAAGAATTTAATAAGGAGTTCACCCTATCCTCCAGGGCTACATCTCTGGTCTAGCTCTCAGTGGTGGCCTTCTTTTATTGTGTCTTGAAGCAGAGAATTACAATGAAGGAGCTCAATATGAGTCTCCTGAAACAGATTGGCTTGGCAGGGTGGTTCTTGGATTCCCCAAGCCACTGGAGTACACAGACTCTTTTCCTTGCCAGCTCTTTGACCTCTCTGGTCTGACAAATCCTCTCAGGGATGGCTTGAATCTCTCAAGATCTCTGGTGCTCGATGCTGCCCTTGGTCAGCTCGGCCCTCTGCCTTCTTTCTGCTTTTTGCTTCACTAGTTCTTCTCTTTTCTAGTTTTTGTCTTCCTCTCTAGGTGTGTGTTTTCTATTCTTTGTTTATGGCTTTAAATCATTCGAGCTCATGGTGGTCCATTTCCTCTTCCGCCTCCATTGATTCGTCTGCTTGCAGCTGCACTTAGAGTTCCCTGTTCTCAGCGTCATCATCAGACTCACAGGGATGGCCACTTGTCCTCCTGCGAACTGCGCTAGCTTGCCTCGTTGGTTCATTTCTTCAGTTATGTTATGGAATGAGTCGTTTGCGACCGTGGCGGTCAATTCAGACTTCAAATTCTTCTAAATTGTGGCTTATTCCCTCGTCAATTCCACCCTCTCCATTGGGTGTGATCTTAGCCGTTAGATCTGGAGCCCCCAGATCCGATGCCATTTGCTCGTCCCACACGGTTGACTAGCTCGACCGTTAGCACACGATGAGCGGCGGTTTCCTCTCTCTTTCACTTGCCACGCATCAGGCGCTGAGTGGAATCGCTCTTTTTCCTTCAAAAATGCTTACTGCCCATGGATTCCCCCAATCAATGCTACCGGTTTTGGAGTGTGTCCCGCCGTTAGCTCTTAGCATTCCCATGGTTTTCTCGTCTCTCATGCGACCGAGTGCTCAGGGCTTCTCCAATTTGAGGTTTTTCGCCCAGCAATCAAAAACTTCCTTTGTTTCCCGATCCGAGGCCTCCCAGGGGTTAATTTTTCCTCTCGTACAGTCTCCATGGGCCTCGATTAGCGCGCTTTGGCCGAGATCCTCGTCTTTCCACACTGGCTTCCATTGCCACTAGTTTAGAGGTGTTCTTGATCGTTGTTTTAAATTCTTTGAAGTTTGTCCTGACTTGGTACAGCCATGGCTTTGTTAATCATTCTTTATGGATCCAATTCGGATCATATAACCATACTTGTGGAAGCGACATGTTGTGTATGAATCAAGGCACCATGTTGTTATTGTTACTTTGGGAAATAAGTTGTACAGGATACCGGAGGTAGCACCGCCTAGCGCCATCTCTGTGATTACTGCAAAACAATGCAGTAAGATCGTTTCCAAAATCGGGAAATTTGTTTTCCTGATGATATGCCCTCAAGGAAAGAATAAAACGGTGGCCACGAACTCCAGACAAGGCCCCTTCGCAAGACAACTATAGATGGACAAGGTTGTGGAGGAGTACAAGGACATCTTCACCTCCCCCGCAAGGGTTCCTCTACACTGTCAGGTCAAACACTCCATCAATCTGACCCCAGGTGTGTCATTGCCCAATGGACCAATCTATCGGTGCTCCATTCTCGATAATGATGAAATCAAGAGGCAGATTCAGGAGCTGCTGTAGAAAGGTCACATCCACCAAGTTCATCGCCCTGTGGAAGCCCGATCTTGTTGGCACAAGAGAAAGATGGGACTTGGGGACTCTGTATTGACTATCAGGCACTGAACAAGATCACTGTCCGTAATAGGTACCCGATCCCACGGATTGGTGACATCTTGGACCAAATAAGGGGGGAAATATTTCAGCAAGATCGATTTGAATTTAGGATATCACCAAGTACCAATCAAACCCTCCGATGTGTGGAAGACTGCCTTCAAAGCCAAGGAGGGCCTTTTTGAATGATTGGTTATGCCTTTCGGATTGACGAATGCTCCTACAGCCTTCATGAGGCTAATGGATGACATCTTGCGGCCATTCACAAACTCATTTGTAGTGGTATACTTGGATGACATCCTGATCTTCAGCCAGAGTTGGGAAGAGCACCTCCACCACATCCGACAGGTTCTCCAAACACTGCAGCAACACAAGTTATGTGCCAATTTGGAGAAATGCACTTTTGGCATGATCCAGGTTCAATATCTGGGATACATTATTAATGAACAGGGGGTGCATGTGGATCCATCCAAGATCCAAGTCATTCGAGATTGGCCATCTTCAACCACTCTGACAGAGCTCCGTAACTTTCTAGGTCTTGCCAACTTCTACCGCAGGTTTGTGTTGGGATTTTCTCATATCACTTGGCCCTTGAGTCAAGTCACCAAGGGAGGAGCAAAAGCAAAATTATTTTGGTCTAAATATCAACAAAAGGCATTCATAGAGTTGAAAGATCGCCTCTGTACAGCACCAATGCTCGCATTACCAGACTTGCAACAACCATTTGAGGTTGAGACAGATGCCTCTGACTATGCTATTGGGGCATTCCTTACTCAACATGAGCATCCAGTGGCATATCACAGTGAGACACTTTCAGACATAGTCTGGAAGTATCCCACTTATGACAAAGAGATGTATTCCATTGTGCAGGCCTGCCAACAATGGAAGCATTACATTTTGGGGAAGGAAACGGTCATCCACATAGACCAACGACCCCTGCAGTTCATACAGACCCAAGGGAAATTGCAGAATGATCACCATCAGAAGTGGTTGACATACCTGCAACAATTCCATTTGAATATCAAGTATAAGAAGGGTAGCACCAATAATGTTTCAAATTTCCTCATTCGACCACCGATCATGGCGTTAACCACTATGCTCAACTCTTGTCGGCACGAGACTTCGGATTGGCCACTACTCTACAAAAGCCACCCAGAATTCAGCCACACATACCAAACACTCTTGGAGGGTCAGCATGTTCCAAATTTTCACCTCCAGGATGCCCTGTTATGCCTCCTGGGTCACCTTTGTGTTCCTTCAAGCGAGTGTGCCAAGATGATTTGGGAAGCACATTATAGTCGGGCTGTTGAACATTTTGGGGTCGAGAAAAAGGTGGCAGTACTGGAGAAGTATTTCTATTGGCTGAATCTTCGACGGGATGTCAAGAAGTACATCAGATCATGCACTACCTGTGCCATTTCCAAACTGACCATCAAGAAGAAAGGCCTCTATACCCCGCTGCCTACCCCTAGTCGACCATGCGAATCCATCTCCATGGATTACATGTCAAACCTCCTTCCACTAAGCATGGAAACAACTGTGTTTTTGTGGTCATCAACAAGTTCTCAAAGATGGCCATTATGGTTGCCTGCAAGAAGAATATCACAGTAGGAGCCACTGCTAAACTCTTCTTTGAATGAGTGTGGGTACACTTTGGGATCCCACAGTCTATCATCTCAGATCGGGATAGTAGGTTTCTCAGTACATTTTGGTCTAGTCTCTAGTCGATGCTTGACACCAAACTCACTAAGTCCATAGCCTTCCATCCTCAAACTAATGGCCAGAAAAAGGTTGTCAACAGGATGATCGTACACATTCTGCGCATGTACAACTCAAAGCATCCACGCACATGGGACGAGAGCCTCCCCTATGTTCAGCACACCTACAACTAGGCTCTCCACAGCTCTACTGGCCACAACCCTTTTCAGGTGGGCTTGGGATTCCAACCACTATGTCCCATTGATGTGGCCATGCCATTTGTAG
Organism: Pinus tabuliformis; assembly: GCA_031772625.1. Lineage (NCBI taxonomy): Eukaryota > Viridiplantae > Streptophyta > Pinopsida > Pinales > Pinaceae > Pinus > Pinus tabuliformis. Next base: position 1,357,797,303 of record CM062807.1, on the reverse strand, counting down.
CTATTCACACAGATTTGGCTCATGTTTAATCTGAAACAAATAAGGCAAACAGCTTCATTGAGCACATCCAACACATTCACTAGCAGGTCCATGACATTCTGGAGAAATCAAATGCCAAGTACAAGCAGCGACATGATCAACATCGGGTGCCACACAAGTTTCAGGTGAGCGAAAAATTCTAGTTGCATTTGCAAAAGGAACGCCTTATTGGAGCCTATTGGAAATTCAGACCACTCTGATATGGTCCTTACACCATTACCAAGGTTGTGGGAGATAATGCATTTGAGCTCAATATTCCCCCATTCCTTGGCCTGCACCCAGTGTTCAATGTGGACCGCCTTCGGCCATATTTTCCGCCATTACTAGACACATCCGACATTGTAGAACAACTCACACCCATAGAGTTAAATCCAGATTGCATGGAACAAGTTGCAACTGATCGGATCATGGACACATAGATCAAGAACACTTGCCAACAGAATATCTAATTGTATCAAGTTGTCAAAGCAGGCCTACTCCTTCACCAGGGCAACTGGCTCACCAAGGACCAAGTTCAGCAGAAGTTTCCTCATCTCATGGAGGAACTCAACACAATGGGGACCATTGCTTCCTAAGGGGGGAGGAATGATCCAGGTGGATATTGGTGGTCACTTTCCAATTCCACTTGGACCCCCACCATTATTTCTTTCAGCTTTTCATTTTCTTTAATTGTAGCACAATTTTCTACTTTTAGCAGTTTTTCAGGTCATGAACTTTCGAAGCCGTTTTGACGCCCTAAACGACGTTTTTTTGGAAAACTGGGAGCAACATGGGTCCATGGAGCAATGTTTCTCTTCCGAAAGTTTTAGTTCTTGGATAGATCTTTCTAACGAGATATTGTGCACGTCAAATGGAGATCGTATGCCAAAGTTACAACCCCGGGAAGTTGATGTACCAATTTACCCAAACGAGGCCCATAGTTTGGCATTTGATCTTCTAGGGTTAGGTTTTTGGATGTTTAGGGTTTTCCATTGTTTCTCAACAATAAATAGGCCTTCGAGCCTCATTGTAACATAGTTCAGAGGCATGTAGCCGCCACATCTCTTCTCAGAGATAAGCTACCATCGCCCTAACTGGTTTATTTCCATTGTTGTTTGTAAGCATATTTCAGTATTTTACATTAATGAAATGAAGTATTATTTCCACTGCATCTCTGTGTTTATGGTTATCTCTATAATTTGTTGCATTCTTGTTTAAATTTGGATTAGGTGGGGTGACCCAAGATAAATTGTTGAAGCCGCAAGCTAAGAACAATTCCACAAATACAAATAGCAACATAGAAATTGGTGTGAGTTCCATAAAAGCCCCACTCACAACACAAGTGAGCGTCGATCCAAGCAGTACCTAGTGGTTGAATGAAAGGCTTCAGAATCAGATGCATGATCTAACTCTAAGTCATAATTTGATAAGGGGAATGAAAAAGGGAAGCAAATTATTTATGTGGAGCCCAATGCCACCATTTCCACCAAAAAGATCTAGAAGATTGAGACCAAAGATCTAGAGGAGGGGGAGTGTCTCTTCCACTCATAGATGTGGGTGAAGGGTTCTCCAATGTAGTTGATTGTCGACAATGGAAACCAAAAGAACCACACCCATAGCCATACACAATCAAGTGGCTTCACCAAAGGTGATATCTTCATGTCAACCAGTAGTGTCGCCTTCCCTATAGCATTAATCCCTTCATGGATGAGGTACTATGTAATGTTACTCCTATTGAAATTTGTGATGTATTATTAGGCCAACCATACTTGTGGAAGCATCATGTTGTGTATAGGTGTAGGCCTTGCACTGTTATTATTACTTTGGGAAATAATTTATACAGGGTACCGGAGGTAGGCCCACCTACCACCATCTATTTGATCTCTACTAAGCAATGCAGTAAGATCATCTCCCATAGCAAGAATTTTTTTTCTTTCTAATTCAATATGAAGGTAAGGAGAATATTGTGGTCAGGTCCATTGCCCCCAGGAAGGGTTCCTCCATGCAGCAGACGTAGGAGTATAAGGTCGTGAAAGAATACAAGGACATCTTCTCCTCACTCATGGGGGTACCCTTTCACTATCAGGTGAAACATTTAATCAATTTGACTCTTGAAGAAACCATACCCAATGGGTAGATATACCACCACTCCATTCTAGAAAATGAAGAGATCAAGTGAAAAATCCAAGATTTTTTTGAATTGGTTTCCATATTCATCGCATTAATATTGGTTAATGTAGCAATGTTTCGAACCATCTTATGTGGTACATCATCAGGATTAATTAAATATGTGGGCACATTCGACCAAGTTCCTCACCTTGTGGGAGCTCGATTGTACTTGTACAGAAGAAGGATGGGACGTGGAGGCTCTAAATTGAGTATCGGGCTCTAAACAAAATCACTATTAGGAGTACGTATCCAATCCCAAGGATTAATGACCTTCAGGACCAGCTCAAGGGGGCCAAGTATTTCGGCAAGATCAATATGAAGCTTGGTTACCACCAGGTTCCAATAGAGCCCATGGATGTATGGAAGACTGACTTCAAATCCAAGAAAATGTTTTTTGAATGGTTTGTCATCCCCTTCGATATGACAAATGCCCCTACTAGTTTTATGGGGATGATGGATGACATCTTGCGTCTCTTCACTAACTCGTTCGTGGTTGTTTATCTAGATGACATCCTCATATTTAGCAAGAGTTTTTAAGAGAACTTGCAACACATCTGACAGTTCCTTCAAACCCTCTGGTAGCATAACTAAAACATATCTCTCCATAGCTTGACTGGTCGCAATCCCTTTCAAGTGGGTTTGGGATTTCAACCATTGTGTCTAATTGATGTTGCCATGCCTCATGTGACTACACAGACAAAATCAACACATGTAAAGTCATAGGTTGATAAAGTAACCAGCTTTATTGAATGCATCCAGCATATCTGCTACTAGATTTACAACATCTTAGAGAATTCCAATGCCAAGTACAAACAACGACATGATCAACATGGGGTGCCACACAAGTTTTAGGTGGGAGACAATTTTTTTTCATTTGGTGAAAGAACACCTTACTATAGCCCATCAGAAGCTCATACCACTTTGAGATGGGCCTTACACCATCACAATGGTTGTGGGGGATAATTACTTTCTGCTCAATATTCCCCCATTATTTTTCTTTTGCCCAGTGTTCAATGTGGACTGCCTTTGGCCATAATTTCCACCATTACTATACACATTAGACATTGCTGAAGAACTCACACCAATAGAGCTAAACCAAAACTGCATGGAACAAGACACAAATGATCGGATCATGGACATGTATATTAAGAATTCTCACCAATAGAATATCCAACTGTATCGAGTTATCAAAGCTGGAGAATTCCTAAACCAAGGCAAGTGGCTCATCAGGAACCAAGTTCAGTAGAATTTTCCCATCACATGGAGGCACTCAATGCAATGGGAATCATTGTTTCCTAAGGGGAGATGACTGATCTAGGTGGATATTGGTGGCCACCCACATATTCCACTTGGACCCCCACCATTGTTTCTTTTAGTTTCCTTAATTGTAGCACAATTTACTATTTTTGGAATTTTTTCACGTCCTGAACTTATAGAGACGTTTTGAGGCCCTAAATGATTTTTTTTTATAGAAAATGGGAAATTCCATGGCTTGCATTATGTGCATGCAGTCTAAAGTTGCAGTCCTTGGATAGATATTTATAATGAGGTACGTTCACGTCAAATGAAGATCGTATGCCAAAGTTACAACCCTAGGAAGTTATCGTACTTATTTACACCAATGAGGCCAACAACCTTTTGGCGCTTCATCTCCAAGGGTTATGGTTTTAGATGTTTAGGGTTTTCCATTATTTCTTAATAACAAATAGGCCTTCAAGCCTCATTGTAGCACAATTTAGAAGTCAATTAGCCACCATATCTCTTCTCAGAGATGAGCTACAATTGTCTGAGCTTATTTATTTCCATTCTACACATAAACAATTTTCAGTACTTTGTTATTAATGAATTGAAGTTTTGTTTTTGTTGTATCTTTGTGTTTGTGTTCATATTTGTATTTCATTTTATTCTTTCATAAATTTTGATTAGTGGTATCAATAGCAGTCTACTCTTTCTTTTTTATTTTTTGCATGTCCCCAACGAGGTTGAGGTATAAGGAGTTAGGGCTCGAACTGGTTGAACCTTTGCAACAACGGCCTTGCCAACCCCAACAACCTCCCATGGTGGAAGAATAGAAAGACGATGGAATATGAGATCCTTTCAAAAATATTTCTTGAATAAGCCCTCGAGCGAAAAAGGATGCAATCATGGACAAATTTCCCCAAATTCTTTGGCAGGTGCTCATTGGCAACACATCTACATCCAGTGGTCACTTCGGAGGCCTCGTCCCCTTCAAGGTACAAGTAAAATTTGATATCCCTATATTCAAAGGTCAAATAGATGCAAATGTTGTAGATAAATGGTTGAATATGTTGGAAGGTTACTTTTCAATCCATAGTTTGTCTAATAGGGAAAATATTACGCTTTCATTGCTTAAGGTTTCTCCCCATGTCAAGGACTAGTGGGAAACTTACGCTGAGAAAAAGGTCAAGGAACCATCTCTATTTATAGCCACCCCATCTTGGAACTCTTTCTAATATGTTGTCACATTATAGTATTGCCCCGTGGGGAGCTATTAGGACAAGTGCATACAATGGACCACACTACAACAACAAAAGGACCAAGATGTGCATGATCTCACAAATAGATTTCATACTTTACACACAAAATTGGGTATCAAATACTCTCGGCGACATCTAGTGCTAAAGTAATGCGACTATCTGCACAAATACATTCAAGGATAAATGGAGTTCCTGGACATCTCCTTGCTTAGTGCAGCATATTGATATGCTTCCAATATTGAGTAAAAATTTAAACAAAAGAAGAACAAATTTGGCTATGTGAATCAGAAGTAGGGAAACAACATCGCCAAACCACAAAAAAAAGGACAAATCCAAGATAGGTTGACCCAGCATAACCCGCCAAATCCACAATAAAATAACATCACCAAGAAGAAAAACAAGGATATAGGAAAGTGTTGTGAGTTCCATAAAAATCCTACTCACAACAAAAGTGAGTGTCGATCCAAACAGTCCTTGGTGGCTGAACTAAAGGCTTAAAAATTATATGCATGTTCCAAATCTAATTCAGAACCCAATAAGGGGAATGAAAAAGGGAAGCATATTATTGATGCAGATCCCAATTTCACCATTGCCACCCCCAAGATCTAGAAGATTGAGCCCGAATATCTAGAGGAGGGGGGGCATCTCTTCCACTCACAGTTGTGGGTGAAGGGTTCTCTACTGTAGTTCATTGTTGACAATGGGAGCCAAAATAACCTCATTTCAGTAGAGGCCATGAAGAACTTGGGCCTACTGACCACAACACATCCACAGTCGTACACCATCTGGTGGCTTCACCAAGGATAAGATCTCAACCAACAATGTCACTTTTCCTACAACCTCAAGCCCTTCATGATGAGGTACTATGTGATGTTGCTTACCTTGAAGTTTGTGATGTATTATTAGGCCAACCATACTTGTGGAAGAATCATGTTTTATATGAGTCTAGGCCTCACATTGTTATTATTACTTTAGGAAATAAGTTATACATGATACCGGAAGTAGCCCCGCGTACCACCATCTCTATGATCTATGCTAAGAAATGCAGTAAGATCATCTCCCAAATGGGAAAATTTGTTTTATTTTTTATTCAATCTCAAGGTAAGGGAAAGATCATGGTTGTATACATGTCCCCCGTGAAGGGTTCCTCCACATAGCAGAAGCAGGTGATAAGGTCGTTGAAGAATATAGGGACATATTCCCCTAACCCATAGGGGTACACTTGCATTGTTAGATCAAGCATTCGATCGATCTGTCTCCTAGAACACTCATACCCATTAGGCCAATATACCAGCTCTCCATTATGGAAAATGAAGAGATCAAGATGAAGATCCATGAGTTGTTGTAAAAAGGGAACATCTAACCAAGTTCCTCACCCTGTGGGAGCCTGATTGTACTTGTATAGAAGAAATATTGGACCTCGATGCTCTACATTAATTATCGGGCACTAAAAAAAATCATTGTCAAGAACAAGTATCCAATCCCAGGGATTGATGACCTCCTCAACCATCTTAAGGGCACCTAGTATTTCAGCAAGATTGATGTGAATTTTTGCTATCACCAAGTTCTAATCATTGGTCATGCCTTTTAGGTTGACAAATGCCCCTATTACTTTTATGAGGCCGATGGATGAAATCTTGTGACTCTTCACCAACTCATTCATGGTCATTTATCTATATGAAATCCTCATGTTCAGCAAGAGAAGTTGAAACATATTTGACAGGTCCTTCAAACCCTAAAGAAGAAAGACTATAATAGATCTCTCGATCACTCGAATAGTCGCAGTCCCTTTCAACTAGGTTTGGGATTTCAACCATTGTGCTTGATTGATGTCATCATTCCTCATGTGACTACATAGATAGAATCCACACATGTATAGTCTGAGGCCGATAAAGCAACCAAGTTTATTGAACACATCCAACACATCTTCCATAAAATTCACAACTTCTAGGAGAATTCCAAGTACAAGTACAAGCAACAACACGATCAACATCGGGTTCCATACAAGTTTCATGTGGGAAAAAAATTGGTTTCACTTGCAGAAATAACACCTTACCAAATCCGATCAGAAGCTTAGACCACTCTGATATGGGACTTATACCAACACCAAGGATATGGGAGATAATGATTTTGAGCTCAGCATTCCCCCATTCCTTGGCTTGCACCCAGTGCTTAATGTGGACTTCCTTCAACCATTCTTTCCACCATTACTGGAAACATCAGACATTACAGAACAACTCACACCAACAAAGCTAAACCAAGACTACATGGAACAAGACACAATTGATTGGACTATGGACACGTAGACCAAAAACACTCTCCAATAGATGATCCAACTGTATCAATTTATCAAATTTGGCGAACTCTTGCACCAAAGAAAGTGGCTCACGAGGGACGAAGTTCAGTAGAAGTTTCCCCATCTCATGGAGGCACTCAACACAATTGGTACCATTTATTTATAAGGAGGATGGAAAATCCAAGTCGATATTGGTGTCCACCCACCTATTCCACTTGGACCCCCACCATTTTTTCTTTCAGTTTCCTTAATTGTAGCACAATTTACTATTTTTGGCATTTTTTTGGGTTCTGAACTTCTAGAACTGTTTTGAGGCCCTAAACGATGTTTATTTTGGAACACGAGAAAATAAATAGCTCGAAACACGAGTTTTCAGTCGAAAGATTTTTTTTTCAAATATATACTTCCAACGAGGTATTGTTTGCGTCAAACAAAGATAATATGCCACAATTATGACCCCAAGAAGTTAATGTATGTTAGGTCCCTATAATACTAGTGATTCCCCCATTACTATTGTCATTGTATCCCTTATTATTATTATTTTGCCCCTATTGTCCCCATATTTTTATTGTTGTGCCCCATAGAGGCCCATTATTGTTATTTTTGTTCCCTTATATTATTATTATTAGGTCAGCTTTGGTTATATGGTGACTCCATAGACTCCTATATATAGAAAGAAGGCTTTGTCATTTGTATCATCCAAGAATTGTTCATTTGTGTAATGTAAAGGAGGTTACCCCCTCGAAGAGGCTGAATTCTAAGTCATTTATCTCTCTTTTCTATCTTTTTGTGAGCTGGTTTCATAACATTTAGTATCAGAGCTTTGGGTTCTAGGGTTTCGCTGCTCCAAACAGGTCATCGTGGAATTTTTGCTATAGCTTTTTCACTACGAAGTTTTAGAAGCTAAAACAAAAACTCATTTGAGAAGCAATCAGTCTAAACCTCAAGTCTAAATTTCAGATATTTTCTCGCTATATTTGTGGAGCTATGATCTGAGGAAGTTAGTGTTATAGACATATTTGGGCACTGCAACCCCAATCTTATATGTCAATAAACCAAGGGCTCTTTAACCCATAAAAGTGTTGTTTCATACCCTAAAGGATCATGGTCAACTGATTACATCATTCCCCAGAAGTTCCACTTGAAAAACCACTCAGAACTAGCCAAAACTGGACCATACTTACTGCTCCATTGTCAAGGTACGATGCATATTGACTCCTACACTAGCCAAGTGCGATTTATATTGAAGAGGCCTTCTGTGGGGTGCGATGAGCGAGAATAGACAAATGTCTGAGATAGTTTGCTAAGTGGGTGCTCATGGAATCTTCTAGAAACTTATCTTATGACACTTGCCTCTCTGAATTTTCCCAGGGATGAGTAAGAGATATAAGAAATCTCCAAGTGGAACCAAGAAATACAAGTGGAATGACACTAATAAAAAACTCAGAGATGACTCACACCCTTGCAAACATCTATAAATGGATCCCTCATCTGAGAGATCTAGGGGCTGGAATTTTGTAATTTTTAAGGAAGTGCTGATAGTTTGTCTTTGCGAGGAAACATTGTATTGTTGGGTGATCTTGCTTTTCATGAGGTGAAGAGGGCTTTGATGCTAGGAGAATGATGCTGGATCAGACAGCTGGGTTGTAATCCTCTCTTCTATTATTAATAAATTTCTTTGAGTTTTCCTCCATACAATTGTGTACTTGTGAATCTTGTTATTTGTGAATGCCATTATATGTTCAATGTATTTCTGATTCTGCATTGTTTATGATGTAATAGATTGAGGTGATTTGATGGTGTTTTGTTACTTTGTTTCTACAGGTATTCTCTAAGCGGGACAAGTAGGAGAAGAGTTGCAAGCTCTATCAAAGGGGAGAGAAATCAAGCAAGGAGTCAATCGGAAGATCCAGGTTGGCCCCTTTGCTTCTCTCTTATCTATCATACATAAATGAAATCGCAAATTGTTTTGATTTTTTGTTTCTAGGATCGCTACCAATCCTAGTGGGACTAGCAGATCGAAAAGACACTAGTTTTCCCGAAAACAGTTAGGGTTTATGCAAGATCCATAATTTCATCTCAAACAGGTCATCGTGGAAGTTTCACTATAATTTTTTTTCTACAAATTTTCAGACACTAAAATTAAAACCCATTTGAGCCGAAATCTTGGTGAAGCTCGAGTCCGAATTTCAGATTTTGTCTCACTATATGTTCAGAGATATAACGTGAGGAACTTGGGGTTTTTGCAGACTCCCGAATTACATTCTAAACAAGTGACCTTGGGAAAATCATCAAAATTTTCTCTCTAAGCATCAGATTGAAATTTCGTAAGAAGCTACAGAAAGAGGATGGACTATAATTTCTGTGTATTTTTCTTAAGTCCACGGGATGAAACAGTTGCACGTGGAACTTCGTGCAAGTTCGATCTACTGAACAAGTATATAAGTAGGTCAACTTGGGAGGTGGGGAATAACTCTTTCTTGGAGAATCCAATTTCAATCAGACTACTGCCATTAGAAAGAGGGCACAAAGGGATATTGGTGTGTAGTTTTTTTTTTTTTTTTTGCATAAGTTTGGTTTGAAAAATTAGTTTGAAGGAATTCAAAGGGCATAGTGAAGCATTATTATCAGTAATTGATGCCCCGAAGAAATAAAATGGAAACACCTAATAAGAAACCTGAAAGCTCTAGCATGACTCATGAAGAAGAGGAAGAAATGCGACATGATATATTAAAATTATGAGAACAAGTGCAACAAATTTCACTCGCACAAAAAGTGATAGAAGCTAAGGTGGATGGTTTAAAGAAAGACATAGAAGCTGAGATGTGTGGTGTGGAAGCTAAGATGGATGGTTTAAAGAAAGGTGTAGAAGCTAAGATAAATTATGTGGAAGTTAAGATGGATGGCGTGGAAGCTAAGATAGATGGCGTGGAAGCTAAGATGGATGGCGTGGAAGCTAAGAAGGAATATTTGACAAAAATTCTATAAGAAATGTGTACTGATGGTGAAAGAGTAGTAAAAGAAACTCATGATGAGAAAAAAATAAATTTTAATCATGATTTCATAGATTCTAATGCTGGATCCAAGAACCACCATGTTCCAAAGATCGATATGAGGAAGTTTGATGGCAAGGATCCCGCAACATGGATACTACAGATGGAGAAGTTTTTCAATCTCCATAATGTCCAAAACACACAAAAGGTATGCATTGCAACTTTATATTTGGAACCAAATCAGTTTGTATGGTATCGATGGCTTTGCTCTCGTAAACAAATTGTCACTTATGCTATTTTTATGGATGAAATGATAGCACATTATGACGATACAAAAAGCAACACTTTTTTTAGCCAATAGATAAATCTCAAACAAAAAGGTTCAATGATGGAGCACATTGAGGACTTCCAAAAATTGAATATAAAGGTAAAAGATATTCTAGACGAGCATAGGATTGATGTGTTCATAGGGACTTTAAAGGATAACATCCAACATGAGGTCCGCCTTTGGGAACCTGATTCATTGGAGAAGGCATTCAGGTTGGCAATAAAAATGGAAATCAAAATTATGGCAACAAGGAAACCTACCACTCACAATCATGAATATGGAAGTATTGTTTCCCCTAGCCATCCACAACCTACAAGGTTGACACCACAAGGATTGGAAGAAAAAAGAGCAAAAGGGCTTTGTTACAATTGTGATAAAAAATACACTAAATGTCATAAGTGTGCTAAGAAGAAATTATTTTACATAGATTGTGAAGAGGAGGATGAAAAGGAACAAGAAACATCAAAAGATGAGGATATACACCAGGAACAAACCCTAGATAAGGAAGAAATGAATACAACCATATCTTGTAATGCATTGGCTAGAATTACCACTCCTAAAACTATCAAGATAGAAGGGCATATCAAGAAGAAAAAGGTAATAGTGTTTATTGATTCGGGAAATACCCATAATTTTATTTATTGTAAGATAGCCAAGGAATTGAATTTCTTCCTATATCCAGCACCAGAGTGTCAAGTGATGGTTGCAAGTGGAGGAACCATAACTTGCTCAGAAAAGTGCCATAATATCAAGCTATCCATGTGAGAATACGTATTGAATAGCCCAGTGCTTTCCATTGTAATGGGTGGTGATGATGTTGTACTAGGAGTACAATGGCTACAATCCTTGGGTACAATAGCTTTTAATTTTCAAGAAATTTTCATGAAATTTTCTTTAGAAGGAAAGGAAGTTGAATTAAGGGGTATTGTAGGGAAATCAGGAAGGATAATCAGCTCTAATGGAATGACAAAGCTTCTAAAGAAAGAACAACGAGGCATAATTGCACAATTATTTTCACTAGAGTTTCCCACATCGAAATCATCTATTTATCCAAATCTCCAAAAAGTATTGGACAATCATTCCAAGGTATTTGAGACTCCCAGAGGCCTCCCACCTATTCGTGATCATGATCATGCTATTCATTTGATTCCAGGAAGTGTTCCTCCAAACATTAGGCTTTACAGATATCCCTATGCCCAAAAGAGTGAAATTGAACGTATGGTTGAAGAAATGCTAGAGGCTGGTATAGTTCAAACTAGTCAAAGTTCTTTCTCTGCTCTAGTAGTATTGGTTCACAAGAAGGATGGATCATGGTGCATGTATCCATATTATAGGGAGCTCAACAAGCCCACTATTAAAGATAAATTTCTCATTCCTATCATTGATGAATTATTGGATGAATTGCATGGATCAATTTACTTCACCAAGTTGGATCTTCGTTCAAGATATCATCAAATCAGAATGAGACTGAAGACATTTCAAAAATAGCATTTAGAACTCATGAGGATCATTATGAATTTTTGGTCATGCCTTTTGGCCTTACCAATGCACCTTCTACATTTCAAGGTTTGATGAATTCCATTTTCAAACCCTTCCTTAGAAAATTTGTGTTAGTATTTTTTGATGATATACTAATCTACAGCAAGTCTTGGAAGGATCATGTTCAACATGTTGGTAGGGTGCTCAAACTATTGGAGGAGAAACAATTATATGCAAAAAGCTCCAAATGTAGCTTTTGAGTACAAGAGGTGGAATATCTGGGTCATATTATATCTCATGAAGGTGTTAAGGTAGACCCTAGAAAAATTAAAACCATTAAGGAATGGAAAATCCCCACATCCATAAAGAATCTACGAGAATTTCTCGGGTTGACAAGGTATTATCGCAAGTTTGTTAAGAATTATGGGAGAATAGTAGCACCTCTAACAACATTATTGAAGAAAGATGCATTTCCATGGACTCCAAAAGCAACGAAGGCCTTTGAACATCTTAAAGAGGCAATGTACCAAGCACCGGTCTTAGCTACACCAGACTTCACAAAAACCTTTATTGTGGAATGTGATGCCTCGGGAATGGAATTGGTGTTGTTTTAATGCAAGAAGAAAGACCCATTTCTTTTGAAAGTTGTCCAATAAAATGCAATTATTTACACAAAGCTATTTATGAGAAGGAAATGTTGGCAATACTACATGCACTTAAGAAATGGCGACCCTACCTAAGGGGAAGACACTTCAAGGTAAAAACAGATCATGATAGTCTTAAATACTTTTTAGAACAAATATTATCTTCAGAAGAGCAGCAAAAATGGGTCACAAAGATGTTGGGTTATGACTTTGAAATCATCTACAAAAAAGGGAAGCAAAATGTTGTGGCAAATGCACTCTCGAGAAAGGATGAGGATGTGGAAGCATTTCTTTGTGCCATTTCTATTATCCAACCAGATTGGATAAATGAAGCAACGGATGAATGGAAGAATGAAGAAGAAGTGTGGGCACTCATTCAAAAGTTACAATAAGATCTCAGTACATCTGATACATTTAGCTGGAAAAATGATTCATTATGGTACAAAGGTCAGTTATACCTATGTAAGAATTCCCAACTCAACCAAAAGATTCTTAGGGAATTGCACAACTCTCCCTTAGGAGGGAATTCTAGATTTCTAAAAACTTACCACAGGGTTAAGAAGGAATTTTTTTGGGATGGCCTTAAATTGGATATTCAAAGTTTGTGTCGGAGTGATTGGTTTTCCAACAAAATAAAGTTGAAACAATTAAGACCCTAGGTCTATTACAACCTTTATCCATTCCAAACCAACGTTGGGAGGAGGTTTCAATGTATCTCATCATAGGTTTACCCAAATCTGAAGGAAAGAGTGTTATCATGGTGGTAGTGGATAGACTTACCAAGTATGCACACATTTGTGCATTATCTCATCCATTTAAAGTGAGTACAATTTCTACTACATTTATGGAAACAATTCAAAATCTACACGGAAACCCAAATATTATTATAAGCAACATAGATCCCATTTTCACTGGAATTTTTTGGACAGAAATATTTTTCTTGTCTTGGTACTCAGTCATCTCATAGCTCATCTTATCGTCCTCAATCTGATGGGAAAACTGAGATAGTAAACAAATGTTTGGAAGGATATCTTCATTGCTTTGTATTTGATAAACAGAAACAATGGGTCAAATGGTTGCCTTTGGCCAAATGGTGGTATAAAACTTCCTTCCATACTGCAATAAAAATGACCCCATTTATGGCACTTTATGGATATCATCCACCATCCATCACATCATATTTAAGAGAAAATTCTAAGGTTCTATTGGAGCCTCGAAAATCATTGCCTCAGCATGGGGGAAAACGACCCGGTCCAGACCTTGGTTGGCAGCTCCTTTTCCATTTGGAGTAGTGGCTCCAACTAGGGATAATGGGATCAGTTTCCCAATATGTTTAATGCTTGTGCTAAATGGGGTGATGTGTGATGTTTTTAGAGTAACGTTTAAGCTAACAATAACCTAGTTTAAACTAATCAATCACAAATGCATTTAACTTCTAATTTCTAAAAACTATCTAATCATAATATACTTGGGATAACTTGATATATGTGATCTACAATAATTTATAAAAGCAATTGGTAATAAAGATCATTCAATTATGATTAGAAGTGAATCTGTTTTAACAATAATCATTTCGTATAAAAATTTAGCCAAAACAATTGTGAGAAATATATCGCATAAAGAGTTATAATATATTCAGCATAAAATAAACATCATCATACAGAAGTGCAATAACGATAATCAAAATTCAGACTTTCATACATAAATAATTTGAAAAAGAAATGATTGCTTAATACACAAGTAAAAAGGATTACGAGATAAAAGTACCATTTATAATATGTCCTACTCATGTGTTTCAGCAATATTGATCTATCTTCAATCCATTCAACATCATCTAAGAGTACAAAAGTGCAATTTTAGTAGAAGATGCTAAGTCAGATAAAAATAAATCCCGTTCCATATATTTCACCAAAACTTCCTCAAAGGGACAGAAGTGCATGTTTTGAAGAGATTTTCTGATTAAATTATGGACCCCTCTCTAAATGCATGAGAGGGGTTTAAATATTAAAACTATAAACTAAAAATAGATTATTACAAAAATAGTTGAGGAGGTTTAAATGACCTGCCTCAATTTATGCAAAAATAAAATCAAAATTAAAGTAAACAAGGTGACTAACTATGTTGCATTCAATCCTTCAGATCGCAAATATCCACCATAGGCTTCAGCTGTGTAGGCTGGTTGACTTCAGCTTTCAACTGTCCATCGAATATGGCATCGGTCAATGCTGGCGCCATTTTCTCGGCAGAGGTGGTTAGGCATCACAAGGTCATCCATTGGCTATGAGGCTTGACCAAATGTTTCCAATATGCCTCCCAGTCTAGCCTAGTCATTTGCCTTATCACTTCTGCTTTTTCTTCCACTGCCTGTTTCCATTGTTGTTCAAGTTGTTTCACATCTGGAAGGAACCCTAGAATGGACTCTGCCACTAGATTGGAACCATGCAAATTCTCATTGATATTTTCTATGATAATGTTTTCTGTTGCTGCCACGTCTGTTGTTGCCTTTTCTGCTTCTTTAAGCCGAGAATCCCAGCTTGCAAACAAAATTTCCTTATGTGATTCTTCTAGCTTGGGCAGGTTGGCTTTTCTCCCCTCCTCTGTATTTTTCCAGGTGATGAAATCAGAGACCTTTTTAAAGATCTCATCATATTCAAGTCGCATTTCTATGACTTGACTTGTCAGTTTATCACTTGTTTCGCAATAAGATTTCCAGTGTGAAATCTTCTGGCACAGTAATTCTTTCTGATGTGTCAACTGGGAATTAAGTCCGAGTGCTTCGGTAATAAACTGATCAATTTTTGGATCGTCTTTATGTAGATCAGTTATTGCCTGCACCTGTGCTTCCTTCTCAGCTAAGCTAATTCGATGTTCTATTTGCATCTGTTCAAATTCTTGTTGAAGCTTGGCCAACTGTATCTCTGCCTGCTAGTCGGATTTGACTTGCTGTAATTGTTTCTCAAGCAACGTTATTTTATTTTCCTTTTCTCTAAGCAACATTTGGACTTTTGTTTCTTTGTCTATGGTCATTGTAGCATAAGCACCTGCAAACTGCAAGAGTCTAGTTAGGTTGGCGAATGGATCAACAAGCGAATCCTTCCATAGAACATCCATTAGTTCATTTTCGGGGGTAGTAACAGCTATAGAGTCCAACTTTATTTTCTTTCTTTGCCTTTTTACAATGGCCTTACACTATGGGCTATAGAATACATCCAGAGGGGGTATTCAATTCTAATAATTATTTTGAAGGTGGGGGTAACATGGGATATGCTCTACTTCTAGTTCATTTGCAGTTTCTTCCACTGTAATTTCCAGAGTTTTTTTTTGTTGTGGAGTTTGTAACTCTGGCACCTGTTCCTCTATATTGAGACTCTTATTAAAATTATCCCACTCTTCCTCTAAGTCAATTACCATGGGTTTTATTGGTTGTGCAGAGGTAGTAGGGATTTCAACCTGTTTGCTAGTTGAAGCTTCTTCAGCTATCTTTTGTGTAGATTGGGCCGTATCCTCGATGCTTCTACTTTTGCCATTTTGTGATGACTGTTGCGATTCCCTATTAGATTTTTCTTGAGACTTTGCCCCAGAATCGGATTTGGAATTTTCTTTGGAGTCGCCTTCTATAGTCACAGTAGGAGTA
Organism: Pinus tabuliformis; assembly: GCA_031772625.1. Classification (NCBI taxonomy): domain Eukaryota; kingdom Viridiplantae; phylum Streptophyta; class Pinopsida; order Pinales; family Pinaceae; genus Pinus; species Pinus tabuliformis. The sequence continues at coordinate 1,357,781,244 of CM062807.1, read as the reverse complement.
GGCTCCCTTATTGGTTCAATTAATAATTGGTCCAATGGGATCATTGCCAACCTTCTTTCTCTGTAACTGTTGGGTAGCGGAAGCCCTACACAACGGTAATGGGGCACGAAGCCCGCAATTTTGAGTAAAGAGAGGGTAAAGATTCTGCAAGAAGCATGGAGCGTGATTTGTAACAAGTTGAAGTCAAAGGGTAGTCCACCCAAAAATAATGTAAAGAAATGTAAGATGAGTCGGCCCACCTGTGGATCACGATCCATGGAAAGGTAGAAATAGAGAGAGGCTCTATGGGTAGAATATAGCTAAGTTTAGTTGTATGATCTTGGATCTGTAATGTAATGGGTTTTTGAGGAGAACAATCTGTAAGCATCTGTAAGTCCGAGTTGAGGATTTGGGTAGTAGATAAAAGCTCTGCAGCTGTGTGCATAGAGGCCTGGAAGAGTCTGCAACTGTGTGCGCAGAACTTTACAGCTGAGTGCGCAGGGCGAATCTAGATGTAGTGGTGAAGAAAGAAAATAAAGATAAGTTGTTTTGATAATTCTGCGTTAAACCTGAAGCATCACGGATCTAGCTTTTTGTATGGTTAATATCATTGTATATGCACATATGCTTACATTTTGAATACATGTGAATCTATGTGCAAACTGGATAAATATGATAAATGTTTGCTTAAAGACCCTTCTAAGTAGATTTGGTTTACAATACCTTAGCAAATAGATTAGACCTGTAAACAGTGCACTAATAACTAGTAAAGATTATTCGGGGTTCGGATCTGCGCGAAACCGAGTAGCGCAACATTGTGGAATGGTGCGCGAAGCCTCCATACCACATCTAGGCATCCCAAGGGTGTGGAAACCTGGTTCTAGCACCCTCCCCTGCTACCTTGGGTGAGACCTCAGTTCGCACTCTGCGGACTGTTGCCGAAAGGGCCGGTAGCTGCGGGATTTGTTTGGCTAAATAATTCTTCTGAACCTGGGTCAGGCCCATATAAGCCAATAAATGGTTCTATTGCTGGGACTAGGATCTGCCTAAGGGGTGTTTGATGTGGGAACACTGGAACCCTACAAAGAAAGAGATTGAAGAGTGGTGGGATTTGAAACTCCACGAGTTCGCAGTTCAGGAAAACAGAAACCCGCGAGTATCAGAGGAAGATTGGCTGGACTGTTATATATTCACAGACATTCATGAAATCTTCTTTGTGTCATTTCTGGTAGAGTTGTATGAGTGGATCGCAAGGCTAGCTGATAGCGTGGGAAGGTACAGATTGGACCAGCCTATTGTGTGGACCCTAGAACTGGTGTGCAGGCTAGAAGCCACCGAGGATAAAATCGCTCATGCAGTAGATCATTAGATGGATCGAGTGATAAGAGGATTTATCTCCGAGTTCGCGATAGATACAACTGTGAGCTATAGCGAAGAAGAAAGGTGATTTCTTCAAGGACCTCAGGGTAGGTATATCAAACCATTGAATACTTGGATTAAGATGTTGTTGTGTTAAAAATAGATTATGCGCGTTATTGATGTCTAGAGTAACGCGGAGTGGAAGAGGTTACCGCAGAACGGGAGGAGTAGAGAACAGTCCCTTAGCTTCTCTTTCCCAGGAAAGCGAGGAGGAGCTCGTGAGGTTCCACCAGGGAGTGCGGTCCAATTGATCAGGGAGCGCTTCCCACCGACCCCACCCCCAACCCCGCCACCACCAAAAGTCAAGATGGAGAGCGCAGTCTAGCTGCCAACATTTAAGGGGATAGGAAATGAGGAACCCAACTGGTTATGGTTTGTGATAAAGTGTGTATGGGACACTTAGGGCATCACAGATGATAACATCAAGAAGGCTACCTTATTTAGCGCACTCCGCGACTGCGCATTGTCATGGTACATGAAATATTCAAGTGATCATCCAAATGAAGGACTGATAGCAATCAAAGAGGCACTAAACAAGGAATTTGGGAAACCCAAGTCGGAAGCACAATAAGTTATTGGGTTCAAGGAAATTGTATTGTTGCCTGATAAAACCCCATGGGATTTAGATCAGAGGTTGAAAAGCACCATCTGCAAGGCCAACTTGACACTGACAGATGCGCAGCACCACGCTTGGTTTGTCGCATCATTAATGCCATATCTGAGATCAGCTTTATCGCAACAAAAGATATCAACCCAAGCTGAAGCGTTAGAGGCAGCAATGTGGCTGTACGAAACCCCAATACAGGACCTAGGGTTGGGAGTCCAGCAAATCCAAGCGCAAATACAAAACTTATGTCTAGAGATGCGAAGCTTGAAACAAGGACAGGTGCCTAGGATAGAGGCACGGGAAGAAGTATGGTGTATCAAATGTAAGGGACTGAGCCATGATAAGGACCACTGTCTGATAATTGCGAACTATGTGGTAGGAGGGGGGCCAATAACATTGCAAGCAGAGGTAGAAGTTGGGCTAAGCGTGGCGCGGGCACTCTAGTGCGCAATCTGTGAGGTAGGAGGAAAGCATGCCACAAAAAATTGTCACCTATTTCCAAACTTAATACAACCCCCTCCTCAACAATTATTTTGTAACTTTTGCAGAACGGTGGGCCACGAGGAAAGAAATTGCCACAGTTACCAAATGTTGATGGATCGAACACCTACTTATATGATGCAAACAGAGGTGCACGGGTAGGATCCCACTGCACCATTCGGGCAGGGAGGGTACTAGGGACACGAACGGGGCCGTGGAGGCATGGGACCTGGACGGGGACGAGGGAAATTAATTTGCTACAATTGTGGAGGGTCGGGGCATTACGTGTGGGATTGCATGAACCTGACCAAAGCCTATTGTCCTTACTGTTACCAATTTGACCATGAAGCAGTCGATTGCCCCACGCTGATTGCTTAGATGCGAGAAAAGGGGGTGCTCCCGGCCAACCCCACTCAGAACATCCAGATGATGAAAGTTGAACCTCATGTGGAGGAGCCGAATGTAAATATGATGCTCCGGAGTGGCATTACCACCAGAGAAGATAAGGGGAAATAGCCAGAGACGAATGCATGGGTCCGTAAGGCCCCCTCGAAACAACCATACTTTGACTTGGAGCATGTGAAGGAAACCTTTATGGAAGCGAAGAAGAGTGTCGCGAACCTTCTACGCCTAGAAGTAAGGATCAATTAGGATCAGAGAAGGATACATCTGTGCTAACTGCCTTCTTGGAAACTTGCATGAACTTACTCATGGATGCTAAAGCAGTAAAGGGGCTGCAAGAATTGATAACTCGGTGTGAGGGAGCGGATGAACGCGAATGATATGAAAATTAGGTAAACATACTCTACGCACTGGGTAGGAAATGCGACTAACTACCCAGATCGGAGACTATGGGATGGATCATGTCGTCTTATATTTGGGGTCCGACGTGAATGTCTTACCAAAGCAGACTTGGGAACACATGGGCAGGCCTTCGCTGCAATGGCCGCCGATTCAACTACGGATGGCTAACCAATAAAAGATTCTGCCCATGGGATGCCTGCAAGGAGTTACAGTAGACATCAATGGCACCAACACCCAAACCGATTTTGAGGTCATCGAAATTATGGATGACAGCAACCCGTATCCTGCACTGCTAGGGATAAATTGGGCAATGGATATGAATGGAATCATCAACCTCAAGAAACGAAAAATGATATTCAAAAAGAAATCTCTCCACGTGGTGGTCCCATTGGACCCAACAGAAGGGGAACGATATACCAAGCCTGTGCACAATGAAGACAGCGATGGAGAATTGGACTGTATCTACCAAATTACAGCGCAAGATCAGGACAGGGTCAATCCAACTGCAGATGGTCAACTCTCATGGGACCGTGATAGTTTTTACACGTCGGACTTAGATGAAGAGGTTGAACGATGGAAGAATCGACTGCATGAAGTAACCACACCCAATTGTAATCGAATGGTCACAATAGGAGCAAAGGAATAACCGGAGGTTTCCGCGGAAAAATCCCGTAAAGCTACTACTTCTGGACAGATTGTGACCTTGAAGATACAAATGACAGGGCGCAGATGTCGAAGGAAGGTGCGCACATGGCTAGAAGAGTGAAACAAAGTAAGCATTCCTCACCAGCATAGGCTACAGGTGTCTGAGGTGCAGACATCCACCCAGCTTAGAAGCCACCCCAACAGACTGGTGCCACCCCAACAGACCGATGCCCAAGTGGCCGACGCTAAGGTTAGCAGGGGCGCAAGGAAGCTACAGATACCACGGATTTTCTAGGCCTATAATTGTTACACTAAAAAATGTCACCATGACTATTTACAGTTAGTATGGCTCTATCAACAGTCATGCTATCCTCTTAGGCAAGTCTTATGCCTCTGCTCTCCATGTCAAACTCCAAGAAGAGAGAAAGTCTTTGTAAATGTATTTATCTCTGGGTACACAGGTTCTCTCAACCTTACCTGCGGGTACGCACCCAATGTTCACAAAATCTGCGTACTTGTATGCTCTGTATGTAAAGGGGCAGGTGCGTCCCCCTGTAAAGGTAAAAATGCGCAAGTTTCATCTTTAGAAAGTTACTTGTGGTCATTTCTAGAGCATTCTAGAAGGTTGTTCGACGTGTATTGAGCGCCTCCAGATGGTTCATGTACCCCTACCAAAGAGGAACTTATCCCATCAATAAGGGAGCTATCCCATCCAAAGAGGGGATTATCCCATTGATGGTGGACCTGAATAACTTCCTCTAGAGCACTATAAATACAGGCATTGGGCCAGAAGGAGGGGAGGTTGGAAGCTAAACATTTCTAAGTGTAGATGCTGCTGGAATTAGGACTCCCATTTAGAAGCTTGTGAGGAGAGATTGCCATCTTTGCTTGTTCTATTTGGAAGTGGGTGAGCTTTGTCAAAGTAAAGGAGAACTCTTGATGGACCCTGGGAGGGACTTGCACAACACCAAGGCTCAGGTTGTAATTGTTCCTTTTGTTTCCTATTAATGAAAATGAGTCCATTCTTCTCAATAACTTGTTATTTATGAGTTATTTCATGTACTCCTTGGTCTATGTGTTAAATATGTTTTATTCTATGAGATTATCAAGTGCTATTTAATCGTTTGATTGTTAGTGGATGCAGGTTTCAAAGTGAAGGAGGAGCTCATCCGGATCAGCGAGGCTGGACTGCTACAACAGCGTTGGACTACAGGTAGGATCTAAACACTTGATTTCTTATATAGTAAATACATGTTTAGAGAAGGATTGCTCTTATTTGTCTTGTTTGTCACTAGAGAGTCTTAGGCTCCTAGGGAGGTTGGTTGTGTCCGCACTATCGACTCTTTCCGCCTGACAAAATGGCGACTCCGCTGGGGACTCCATGAATGAGAATGACTTTTCCTTTGAATGAACTTTGCTCTGAGAAAATTGGTTTATTTTTCTGGTTTTTGGCTGTGTGAACTTGTATTTGGGTGGATTAGCTTAGGATTAAATTAGATTTAGTTTTTCTTGAATTTTCCAGTAGGACGCACCCTCTGAGTATTGCACAGTGCGTACCTGTACGCACTGTTGCTGTGTGCACAGAGCGGGCCCGCACCTGTCTTAACGGGTTGCCTGCGTCCCCTGCTAAAATTTAAGAAAATTCCATTTTTTGCATTTTTTCTCTTAGATTTTGCTTTTTCTTAGTTTTTACTGCCCAGATCCATTAGTCTCTTGTCAAAGATCTTCACCTGAACTTGTTTCGATAGCATTGAGTGTTTTAGTGGATTTCATAGAAGTTTAAGCCCTAGGGTTTGATTTTTGAGTAGGTCTTGTAGTGACTTTGGCGGTAGAAGTTGTCAAGCCTTAGATCTCTCTGGTTTTGTCAGCATTCTTAGAAGTCAGACCTGTCATAAAGTCTACCTGTGAGAGCAACTTACCTTTGAGTGGTCTCTTTGGCAAATTTCGAAGTGCTTGTTGATTAAGTATTGAATTCCATTTTATAAAAAGAACAAAAAGATTTGAGTTTTGTTTTGACTGGTCTTTTGATTCTGCATTAGCTGGTCCTTGACTTGATTTTGGTCAAGTAAAACAACCTAGAATCATCTTTGTAGGATTTTGCCTCGTTAGGTTTGCTTAGAATAAATTTCTTTTTGATTTGCTTGTGAGTCAAATTTTCATAGATTTTATAGCCTTTGAGATTGATTTTCGTTAAAATAGATTTATATGCTTTATTAAATAAGAGAAAATACAAAAACATCTCCTTTGAAAAGTTTTGTTTCAAGTAGCTTTGAGGGACTTTGAAAGAAAAAGAATTTTTTTCGTGCACGTAAGGAGTGGTCATGTTTGTATGCTTGGAAAGATAAAGAGAATTGTTTCTTTGATTGTCTTTACTAAGAAAGTTGTTTTCTATAAAATTTGCATTTCTCAACTCTCTTAGTTAGGAATTTCATTGAAAGAGAAAAGTAGCGTAAATCATCTTAGGTGCATCTTTGTAGTGGTTTGAGTCGAGTCTACACACCATTGGTTTCACTTCCGCTACCTTTTGTCTTTAAGAAAAACCATAAAATTAACGCTTAAAGTAAAATCAACGTAGTAACTTTTATTTACTAGGGCTCTGAAACACCAATTTAGATCAGGCTAGTGTCTTGGAGTAGGAGAGTAATTAACTCTCCAAGACAACAAAACCAAACAAGTAGCTTATCTTGTGATAGAATAAATCCAATTGTCTCATTTGTACTCTGGGAAAGCTCCTCTTAAAGGAGAAGCACGAGCTCGTGTCCGAACCAGTGAGGGGATCAATCCTCCCTCGTTGGGAACGACGCCAGACATGCACGTATTACAAACGGTAAACCTAGGATTAACCATTGTCGAGGAGCCAGGGGTCACTTGTCGGTAAACCTTGTATTATTGTCAAGGAACCGACAAGGGGATTGAGCTTGATACTCTGCCCTTGCGTGCTGTCGGAGTGTAGACTGTTCTCCCAGGTGCATTTGTTGCAGTTGGTAACCTTAGTGACCATTATCTTTAGGATTCTACCGAGGTGACGGTGGAGGGAAGATCCCACTGTACCTGGAGCAGACGTCGGCTAGACTCACTTGGATTTTCCGGGGGTTCACTTCACTCGAGACGGTTAAAGTGGAGGAACTTGTGCCGGTCTATTCATTAAGCAGGTTGTCGGGGTAACTGTTCCACCCGCCACTTCTGTACTGAATCCGGCGATGTTGGGTTTCATCTCCAACTAGCGTTTTCGGTCTGGAAGGCTACTGTTTGTGCTTGGTTTGACGCCCTAGATTCTTTAGGCGTGTGATTCAAATTTGTTTGGTTCTTTAGAGACTTTAGGTGGTTTGATTTGAGATTTTACTTTGTTTTCGTGTGTAGTAGTTAAAAGTTTTTAGCTGTGGCAGAATTACCGAGACAGTCCCGTAGACTTCGGGGCCAGTCTCCTGAAGTTGTTTCTGTGGCCGAATTGTTGAGGAGATCTCGTAGACTTCGGGGTGAACCTCCTCGAGACGACCCGAGTAATCTAGAAGGTTTGAAGGTCCTTGTAACTCCTCCTAGTGGCAGTAGAGTAGGTTCACCTGAAGAAGGAGAATTTTCCTTGGTAGTCCATCCCGATTACCAAAGTCTAGAGACAGGTTATAATCCCGAAGCTGTTACAGTTTCTGAGCTTGCTGGTAGTTTTTCGTCTACTAGTGATATAGGCGAAGAACCTGAAATATCTGAACCTGTTACTCCGACTTCTAGTGTTCCAGATTCACCAAGAGTAGAACGAGTTATCACCGAAAATCTTCCTACTGGTCTGATTGCTATTGAAGAACTTGCTCCAGAGGAAGAAATAGGCGTCTCTAACCTTGAAGATCAACTTACTATTGAACTCAGGGAGCGTGAATCTATCTTTTACAGTCCTCCTAGAAGTACTACTTGGTACCTTTCGTTAACCAATTATTTAGACAACTCAGGGGTAGGTTTTTCTACACCTCGTACTCCTTTTCCACCTGGAGGTATTTATACTCCTGTAAATATGTCTGGTCAGTCGTCCGTGTTTACTCAAACTCCTGAATCTTTCTTACATGGCGGTCCTTCTGTTCCCACCGGGTATCAATCACTTTCTGGTACCTTTGCGGGGGCATCTCCTCAACCCATTGATCATGGGTTATTAGCTGGAAACAATGGTAATATACCATTGGGTGTAGGAGACATTTACATGATGTCAGGTTCAGTTCCCGTTTCCCAACCTCAAGGTGGCCAATTACCGCCTGGGGGGCAGCCTCAGTTAACGCCTGGGGGGCAACCTCAAGGTACACACATCGTGTCTGGGGGGCAACCTCAAGGTCAGTATGTACCTATGGTGCAATACATGCCTCAAGGTCAACCCCAGCCTCAATATGTACCCCAGGGTCAACCTCAGTATCAATATTTACCTCAAGGGTATCAACCTCAAGGTCAAGGTCAACCCCAGTATCAGTATTTACCTCAAGGTTATCAACCTCAAGTTCAATACTCGAGTCAAGGTTATCAACCACTGCAAGGTCAGTCATATGCTCCAGGTATGGGAACTGTACCTTTCAGTTATCAATCCTATCCTCAATCCGGTTATGGATCTCAGTATCCTCAACCTGTTACGGGTCAATACCCCGGAATTTTAGTGTGGGATCCATCACAGGGTCAACAGGTGTTGCAGCCAAGTTTACAGTTGGTACCTCAAGCTGGACAACCCGTAGTTTCTGGTCCACCCCAGCAACCGCAACCTGTCCAGTCAAATGTTCAAACTTCTGTAACTTCGGTAGTTACTCAGCCGCCAATTGCACCTAGTACTCCATCTCAAACGGCTGCTGCAACTACCGCTACATCTACCGCACTTACTTCTGGAGTATCGACAGCTCCGGTTTCTACTGTCTCTGCAACCACTCCTCAGACATCTTTACCGTTGTCTGGATCTACGATTCAAACCACGGTCCAGATGCCTACAGGTCAGCCTGGTATAAGTACGGTTGTCACTACTCAACCTCAATTTGTTCATCAACCGTACCAGGGACAGTACCAACATGGGCAAGCTGTCCAACAGCCGGTTTACCAGTATCAACCGTATCCTGGGTACACTTATCAACAACCTCAACAACCCCAGTACGGTCCAGTTAATCCTGGTTTTCCAGGAGGATATAATATCCCTAATGCGATTCCTGTTCCTAGTTATCCTGGATATCCTCCTCCTGGGACTGGTCTTGTGACCCAGAGTTTTAGAGATCCTAACCGGCAATTACCGTTTATCGCAACTTTGGATTTACCAGACTTGACGCGCCTAACGAATGATCCAATTCAATATCTTCTGTTCTGGCCGCCAATGCCAAATAAGTTGCCCAGTGATATACCCAAGTTCGAAGGTAAGTCTGGAGAGGATCCGTCCAATCATGTGATGACTTACCACCTCTGGTGTGCTTCAAATTCTATCTCGGATGATTCGATCCGCTTACGTCTTTTCCAGCGTACACTCATTGGTCTCGCGGCCAAGTGGTACATTGAGTTACCACGGGCCTCTTTTTACAATTTTAGCCAGTTAGCTACCTCGTTCTTAACTCACTTTCAGTTGCCAGTCAGATACGATAACGGCACGGAGTTATTAACTTCACTAAAACAATCGACGTCCACGTATATTTCTGATCACATTCATGAGTGGAGACGTCGAAGAAGGCTAGTGAAAGTTTTTATTCCGGACCAAATCTTAGCTGAATGGTTTGTTAAATCATTATTACCGAAGATTACTGAAGATGTAGCTAAGGCCGGAGTAGTTACTGAGGAGCAAGTCATTGCTCAGGCGCAGTACCTTGACTTAGTTTATACTCAGTCGGGTACGTTACACGAGAAGATCCCAGATCTTCCAAAATCGAATCAAATCGCTGCTGCTCCTTCGGGATCTCATGCCGCTGATGGTATGATTGGTACGGTGAACACAAAGAGCAAGAAGAAATCTTCCAAGACTTCTACTACTCCTATAATCACTTTGCCTGATTCCCCGACAGGAGAGTCTTCTCCTGAACTTTCCGCCGATATTCACGCTGTAGAGTCATCTACGGCCAAATCAAAAAACGGTGGAAAGAAGAAAGGAAAGAAGAAGGCTAAAGCAGACAAGGCTCCGAAGGAGAAAACAGAAAAGTCGGAAACCAATGACGAAAAGCGCAAACCTCGATATCCTTGTCTTATTTGTGAAGAGGATCATTTTACAAGAGATTGCCCTCATCGGGCCGAGGTTGTGAAAATAGTCAAAGGTTCTCCCACTCCTGCTGTGTTAAAAGATCCATTTCCAAAGCAGGAGAGTAAGATGATAGGTTCTTCCTCAAGTGCCAGTGAAGAACCCATTTTGATGATGTCTCATGTGAGGATTGCGACTCGATCGCAAGATTATGGTAGTAAGAATCCTGTTGATGGTAAAGAAGCAGAATCTTCTCATTCTAATCCATCAACCTCAGCTCCTGGTTCCGATCCACTACAGATCGAAAAACCTAACCCGGACTTAGTAATCAAACCGCCCGCCAAGGGTGTACTTCGAAGGTCTGCTTTCAATCCACATGCGAGAGCAGCCCAGAATTACAACATTGTTGAGGACTTAGCTGTTTCACCCTCAGCAATGTCGGCTTTAGAAGTGCTGCAATCATGCCCAGCACAACGAAAATTACTTTTGTCGGCTATCGGAGCTGTTGATGTTCAGGACCCGAATCTGATAATCTTCGATCTAGAAAATAGTACACCGCGTCTACCCCATCAAATGGCTTTCCAAATTCCAGTGATAGTCAAAAACAGGCCTATTCATCGGACTGTGATTGATGAGGGAGCTTCTACGTGTATTATGTCGATTCAATGTTGGAGATCGCTTGGTTCTCCTTCGTTGAACCAATCCCCGACCATCCTTAAGGCCTTTGATGGCCGTGGGTTCCGTCCGTTTGGTATTCTACAGGAATTGCCTATAGGGGTAGAAGGTAAAACCGTTAGTCTGGATGTGGAAGTGGTTGATGCCCCTCTAGACTACAACCTTCTTTTGGGTCGAAGTTGGTCATATGCTATGACAGCGGTCGTTTCATCGGTCTTCAGAGTAATAAAGTTTCCATATAACGGTAAGATCGTGACAATTGATCAGCTGACATACTTTTCATCCGACCCAGCCTCTTCAGAGAGTATCCAGCATGTCGGTAAAACGACAATCCCTTATAGGGACGTTGGCGTAGGTTTAGTTAAAGATTCCGGTTTACTGGGAACTTTTCCTTTCCCTCCAATCAACGCAGACCCTTCATTTGCATCAATTCATATGATTACATCAGACAACATTATTTATGATGATCCTTGGATTGTCCCATCTGAATCTGAGATAGACTCATTCGGTGATGCTATGCCTTTGAGTCCATATGAAATTGCTTATGAAGCCGTCATGTCTTTTACCGACTTGCGTTCAACCCAAATCGACCAAATGAATGTGGTCAGTGAAGAATCACTTTTCACATCAACCTTAGAACGGATAGCGTTTCCCGAAGTCGTGTCATCTGACGAGCAACTTCGCGAAATCCTAAGTGTAGACGATCTACCATGGGAAGATCTCCATCACAGATCTTCGTTTTTACCTAAGGATGATGTTTTTGAAAATGATTTTTCATCTATCTTTACCGCTGAATATGTCAAAGACGCTCAGAATCCAACGAAACATTCTGATTCAGAGTTGAATTTAGGGAATATTTCTCGCACTATTCCCATTGATATTTCAGTGAAGCCCGGAATTGAGGAAAACATTCATATAGGTGCCTCATGTACAGAAGAAGAAATTCGAACTTACAAGGCCCTATTCCAAGAATTCCGCGATGTGTTTGCCTGGTCTTACGAGGAAATGCCAGGAATCGACCCTGCCATTGTTGTTCATGAAATAAAGACCTACCCGGACGCTAAACCCGTCCGGCAACGGTTGCGTCAGATTCACCCTCGGAAAGCGGCTGCGATTAAAGCAGAAGTCGAAAAGCTGTTGAAAGCAGGTTTCATTTATCCAATCCCGTTAACGGATTGGGTATCGAATATTGTTCCGGTTAACAAGAAACAAGGAACAATAAGAATCTGTATCGACTATAGGGATATAAATCGAGCTTGTCCAAAAGACAACTATCCTACGCCTTATATCGATCAAATTATTGATGATTGTGCCGGAAGTGAAATGTTTTCCTTTATGGATGGTTTTTCGGGCTATAATCAAATCAATATTCTACCTGCCGACCAACCAAAAACGGCATTCATTTGTCCATGGGGGACATTTGCTTATTGCAAATTACCTTTTGGGCTTAAGAATGCCGGGGCCACTTTTCAACGGGCGATGTCTTACACATTTCATGACATCAAGCACATTGTGCAACCGTACCTCGATGATTTGCCTGCTCATTCTTTACATCGAGCTGATCACCTTGTCCACTTACGAGCAATCTTTATGAGGTGTAGGCATTATCGAATTCGGTTGAATCCCCACAAGTGTGTGTTCTGTATAGAGACGGGTCGATTGCTGGGATTTGTTGTTTCAAAAGCCGGCATTCGCGTCGATCCCTCGAAGGTCGAAGCTATCATCAAATTGCCTCCTCCTTCGAGTTTGCGCCAACTCCAAAGTTTGCAAGGGAAAGCAAATTTTTTACGCCGATTCATTCCAAACTACGCCGAGGTCACTAAAGGTTTTACACGGTTGTTGAAACAGAACGCTCAATTCTTTTGGGACGAGATTGCCCAACAATCTTTTGATGCACTTAAACACGCGTTGACCCATGCACCGTTGTTGCATCCTCCCAACTACAACCAGGACTACTTCTTATACCTCGCAGCTTCGCATTCCACCATTGGAATGGTGTTAGTTCAAGAAGATGAATTCGGAGCGGAACATGTGATATATTATCTTAGTAGGACATTAAACCCCACTGAGCTAAAATATTCGCATGTGGAGAAATTGGCCCTGGCAGCCGTTCAAGCTGTCCAGCGTTTTCGTCACTACATTCTTCTCCGTAAAACTACAGTTATTTCGGATTGCAACCCTATGATTTATATTTTGACAAAACAACTGCTAGGGGGCAAGTACTCTAAATGGATCGTTATCCTGCAAGAGTTCGACTTGGAGTTTGAGAAGTCCAAGTCTAAGAAATCCTTAGTTTTTGCGGAATTGATGTGTGATTTCCCGCGTGCTGACACAGAAACTGTGGCAGAGGAGTCCATTGCGGACGAATCTTTGTTTCTTATCAGTACTTTAGATCCGTGGTATGGGGATATAATCATCTATCTCCAAACCCAAACCTTTCGGCCTGAAGCTTCAAAGTCGGAACGTCGAAAAATTCGGTTTCAATCCCAGCAATACAAGATTATTGGAGATACACTTTATCGCCGGGGGGCAGACTTAGTTTTTCGACGTTGTTTAACTCACGAAGAGGCTGAAAGGGTTTTGAATGATTGTCACTCTGGAGCATGTGGCGGTCATATGTCTGGGTATGCCACAGCTCAGAAGGTGTTGCGCGCTGGCTATTTCTGGCCGTCCATGTTTAAAGATTGTATCATTGCTGTCCAGAAGTGCCACAACTGTCAAGTGTTTGATCGCAAGATGCGCGCACCACCTGCTCCTCTCCATCCTATAATTGTCGTTGGTCCATTCGCCAAATGGGGTATCGATTTTATTACTTGTAACCCTCACTCGGCCGGGGGGCATGCGTATATCATCCTCGCGGTTGATTATTTTACTAAATGGGCCGAGGCGATGCCTACATTCGACGCAAGCGGCAAAACAGCTGCAGTTTTCGTATTCAATCATATTATAACTAGGTTTGGTGTCCCACAAGCAATCATCACTGACCATGGGAGCCATTTTCGAAACATCATGATGACTGAGCTTACAAGCCAGCTTGGTTTGCGCCACGATAGCTCTACTCCTTATTATCCGCAAGCCAACGGTTTGGTTGAGTCTATCAACAAAGTTCTGGTTATCATGATCCGACGAACCATTGGTATTCATCGGTCGAATTGGCACAACATGTTATTTTCAGCGCTATGGGCATACCGAACCTCAGTGAAAACTTCAACAGGGTTCACTCCTTTCCAGCTAGTTTATGGCTTGGAAGCTGTGTTACCCATTGAATGCGAAATCCCATCACTTCAAATGGCTGTCGAATTACTCCCAGCTACTTCCGAAGAGGAGAAACATTTATTATACTTAGCTCAATTAGATGAGACTCGACGTGACGCTGCATTGGCAATCGAGACTCACGCGAAGCGAATGAAAGCTCAGTATGATAGAAATGTGACCCCTCGAAGTTTTTCGGAGGGAGACCTAGTGCTATTATATGATCAAGCTAACGATAAGCTAGGTGCTGGAAAATTCGTTCCTATGTGGCATGGAACCTACATTGTAAAGCGAAAGCTAGCAAAAGGGGCCTATGAGCTGGTAGATTTTGATGGGGACTCTTTAGGTAAACCCAGAAATGGACTTTACCTTAAGAGGTATTATGCTTAAATGATGGGTATGGAGAATGTTAGTTAGGTTAGGTTTTCTTTCTAGCTAGTATGTTTGTTAGTTTAGTTAGTGTGCTTAGCTTAGAAAGTGTGTTTTTCGTCGTTATTCTGGCTTATCTTGGTTTTACTCTTGATATTGCAGATGTCGACGCCTCTCCAAACATACATTGGATTTGTTGATGGTGCTTGTCGTAATACACGGAATATCTCTTCCGCAGCTTGGGTTATCTATTCACCCTCTGACGAGTTAGTTTCTATGCATGGGGTAAGCCTCGGTCAAACGACGAACAACATTGCAGAATACAGTGCAGTGGTTGAATTATTGTCTGAATCTATTTCATTTGGAATTCGACGTTTGATAGTGAGGTTAGATTCTGAACTCGTTGTATTACAGCTTAATAGAGTATATGCCATTAGAAATCCTGTGTTATTAAGGTTGTTTTTGAGAGTGCGTCTCTTGGAACGTGAATTTGATTACATTGAATATCAGCATATTCCAAGGTCTTTAAATACATTAGCAGATGCAATCGCTTCTCGAATGTTGGACAGACATTTACGATAACCATGCAAGTAAATTTAAAAAAATTTCATCACATATGTTAAACAAGATAAGCCGGTAATAATGATATATATATATAGATAGGAGTGTGTCAAAAAATATACATCGTCTTCGATCATAGGTTGAAAAACACCTTATGATCGGCAAAAATGATAAGTACAAAAAACCAAAAATGTCATATGTGTCTACAAAAGTGACTAGCCAATCACTGGTGGTGCTCTGTATACGAGACCACTGCCCGCGCTACCCTACACAAGAACCTCCTAAAAAGTCCTGGGACTGCGACCACATAGCGCTGAAGTCGAATAGGAATATCATCTATGGTGGTCTCTGGTATATCCGCCGTCAGACGCTCTAGATCCTGTTCCAGCTCGGCTAAGGTCTCTTCGGTCGCATCCTGTGGGGGTGGTGCTGGTACAGCTGGTACTCTCCTCTCAAAAGGCCGGAGGTTGGCTGGACGCTGTGGACCAACATCTGCATTTTGAAAATTTTTACTGTCAGTTTTGAGACGATATATATAAAAAAAAAAACAAAAAAATAGATAAATTTAAAACTTGTGAAAAATAAAGTACCTCTGTTGTCCCATTGTTCTCCCTGTGGAATAACCATGTCCGGATCACCTCGAAAATCTACTCCGGCATACGGAAAGTCCTGGATCGCAAAAACCTGGTCCTCTAACCAGTGAAAATAACCAGCAGGGAATCGAACAACTGCCGCGCCCTCGTCAGGATGTCGGGCCATCACCGTAACCCATCGTATCAGCTTTGGCTCCCGAGGACCCAAGATGTCAATAGTGAGATGCTGAGGGATCAGCATCGGAACTCTCTCTAAGGCAAAGCTCACAACTAGAGGCCCATATCCAAAGGTCTTCAGTTGTCCGTTCTTTGCCCTAGTCAGTTGGCCCTTCATGTTGGCCGACACAGCATCGCACCAGTTGAAGATGGTGCCTCGAAAACAGTCAATTGCCATCCGCATTTGGGACCCGGTGGCAATATGTAAAGCGGCTGTGCCACAAATTCTGGTAACCGTGAAAGCTATAACCATGAGTTCACGCCGAGAGATGTATTTGATTTCTATGCCTTTCGCATGGTTTTGATTGGGTATGCACCAATCTGCCCAGAGACTAGCAAGGGATTGGCCACCCGGCCTAGTCCCGGCTAGATTGAGTTGCTCGCCCCTATTTGGCAAGCCAGTGAGAAAGTATATGTCAGAGGGCTCTATCTCGAGCTGGTGCCCTCCGATGTAAAAGCATTGCTCATGAATGTTCCATCTCTCAACCAGCCACTCCAAGAATCTCACCTAAGCCCTCATGCCAGGTATGGCCCAGTATTTATATAGTCCGCATGCTTTTAGGGCATCAATGGAAGGTTGGTGACCAATTGCGGCTAAATCAATGTCCTCGTGCTCTCTTTCTCTCCAATCCAACATGGTGAGTGCCCTACACACCAAGAAATAAAGATTAGAATTAATTTGGGAAAATCTAAATGGTTATTTTTGGGGTTTGGGGTTTCAAATTCCGCCCTTCGCGGGGGACGCACCCCGCGTTTAGGACACAGAGCACCGGTACGCAGCTGGCCTGAAGGTGGGCTGCGTACCCCGACCTTTTTCCTGTGTAGGAAAATGTCGGGGGACGCAGGTCACCCTTAGGGCACCTGCGTACCCCGCAGAGCGGTTTTTAAAACCTAAAACCCCCCAAAAAACCAAAACTAAAACCTAAAACAAAATTTTAATCAGATGAAATTGAAGAGGAGGATGTTGTGAAATACCTGGAAGAGACGGCGTTCGATTCTGACGGTCGGATTCTCCGCAATCACCACGAGAAGTTTCTTGCCAAAAGCCCTTTTCTCAACCTCAACAGTAAAATGGTAAAAATGACATGGTAAAAAGTCTTTTTATAGGTTTTTTGGATGAATGAATGCTAGGTTTGTTTATTTTTCACCATGGAAGGATATTTTTCAATGTATTTTTTCCTATCTTAAACAGGTATGAGTAATGTGTCGTTTTTGTGCAGGACAAAGAGATTTAGAGGGAAAAATTGTCATTTTTCATGAACCAAAATATCAGAGTCATCTTTTAAGCCCTTTTCTGACTCCTAAAATATGAAAAGATTGCCGAGCGTTTCTTTTACACTCGTTAAAACGGAATTAAAAGACGGTCCCCTTATAGCCCTTTTCTGACCATAAAAACAGGAAAAGGTTGCCGGGTTTTTGTCGTTTCAAACTCGATACTGGAAATAAAACGACGTGTCCTTGATCGCTTTTTACTTTTCATGTCAGTGGCACTAATTATGAAAGTACTCCTTGGTCGCAAGATCAAGCGGTTCTCCCAGGTATTATTTTATACTTTTTCGGGCTTGGGGGACACAAATCTACGAAAAAGTTCAACTTGGAGTCTTCTTAAGTTTTTCAGACTCTCTAAAATTGAAAAACGCCGAGTTTCTCCTATACTGGGCTCGTTAAAATTTCACAGTAAAGGACCTGTTCAATTACAAACAGGAACGAACCACTCCTTCCTAGGGTTCGAATCAAAACTAGGTTAGACTCATCCGAAGGATGGGCTTATAATCAAGCATATGTTATCCTCCTCAAGCTTGTTAAAAATAAAGAGGTACTTGCCAGAAATGGTGGGGGAAAAGAGAGAAGAATGAGCCTATTTGTTATCTTTTGTCTCAGAAGAAACTTTATTACCACTCTTGGACACGACACTTTTCATTCACCTGGGTTGGGAAATCCTTTACCTCACAGTTGATCAAACCACTTTGAAAGGCTTCAGCCGGGTTCCGGGGATTAACTTTGAGTCGTTTATCACCAAGCCATCTGTCGTGTCGTTATGTGTTCAAGAGGTCTGCAAACAAAACTTTCATCTGAAAAATATTTGTCATCCATTTGACCATCCCTGAGTCAGTCCTTATAGCAACATTTCTTCAACTTGATCAATGATTTCGTGTTGTGGGCTTGCCTGCAACGGGTCGCTTTCTATCGACATCAGCACATTATCTAGAGAGATGACTTAGAAATCGTCAGTACCTTGAAGTCTGCATGCATCAATGGCAGGTTTCTCGCCTTTGACGTCAGTTTACATCATTGACTTTCGATCAAAGGATTCCGTGAAATGTTCGACATCAACTCATTCATTCACATCTCATGGATTGTACTGGGTACTTTGAGAACCATTGACATTACTGGTGGTCTCTCTCACACTTGTTAACAGTTTACATCAACGACTGGTAATCAAGTGGTTTCTACCATGTTCGACATCAACTCATTTATTCGCATGGCTAGAATCGTACCAATTCGGGAAGCAGAAATGAAGACCCTGGATCTAGTTTCCACCATCCAGGCTGCGAGGAGTTTTGTATTCATTATCTAAGTAGACTAATCATAAACAGATGGCTGCGCCCATACTGTGTCTACAAAAGTCTATGATTATGATGTACTGCAAGATCATTCCTGTATCAGAGTAGTTAGTCTGTTAGTTAAAGTTTTGATCTGAGTATGGGAATGCCTACCTCAGTGATGATATAATCTTATACATGTATTTTGTGTTGAAAATTGCAGGTTCTGACCAGGCTCTCCACGAGATAATCCTTGAAATGATAAAGCGCTTCACCCTTCCTAGATAATACAAACCCTAATCTATTACAGGCTTCGCACTTTAGGGGGCAATCTGTTACACTAAAAAATGTCACCATGACTATTTACAGTTAGTATGGCTCTATCAACAGTCATGTTATCCTCTTAGGCAAGTCTTATGCCTCTGCTCTCCATGTCAAACTCCAAGAAGAGAGAAATTCTTTGTAAATGTATTTATCTCTGGGTACGCAGGTTCTCTCAACCTTACCTGCGGGTACGCACCCAATGTTCACAAAATCTGCGTACTTGTACGCTCTGTATGTAAAGGGGCAGGTGCGTCCCCCTGTAAAGGTCAAAATGCGCAAGTTTCATCTTTAAAAAGTTACTTGTGGTCATTTCTAGAGCATTCTAGAAGGTTGTTCGACGTGTATTGAGCGCCTCCAGATGGTTCATGTACCCCTACCAAAGAGGAACTTATCCCATCAATAAGGGAGCTATCCCATCCAAAGAGGGGATTATCCCATTGATGGTGGACCTGAATAACTTCCTCTAGAGCACTATAAATACAAGCATTGGGCCAGAAGGAGGGGAGGTTGGAATCTAAACATTTCTAAGGGTAGATTCTGCTGGAATTAGGACTCCCATTTAGAAGCTTGTGAGGAGAGATTGCCATCTTTTCTTGTTCTATTTGGAAGTGGGTGAGCTTTGTCAAAGTAAAGGAGAACTCTTGATGGACCCTGGGAGGGACTTGCACAACACCAAGGCTCAGGTTGTAATTGTTCCTTTTGTTTCCTATTAATGCAAATGAGTCCATTCTTCTCAATAACTTGTTATTTATGAGTTATTTCATGTACTCCTTGGTCTATGTGTTAAATATGTTTTATTCTTTGAGATTATCAAGTGCTATTTAATCGTTTGATTGTTAGTGGATGCAGGTTTCAAAGTGAAGGAGGAGCTCATCCGGATCAGTGAGGCTGGACTGCTACAACAGCGTTGGACTACAGGTAGGATCTAAACACTTGATTTCTTATATAGTAAATACATGTTTAGAGAAGGATTGCTCTTATTTGTCTTGTTTGTCACTAGAGAGTCTTAGGCTCCTAGGGAGGTTGGTTGTGTCCGCACTATCGACTCTTTCCGCCTGACAATAATAGACGACAGAAGGAAACTCACAAAAGACAGAGTGGCCGCAAGCCCCTCAATATCGATAAACTATGGTTACGGCCAAAGAAGTAAAGTGTGCTACGAAGTAGAGGAGCCCAGGAACACGTTGCGACCTTGCTATCATGGCTGCGCCTACACTCATGAAAGAACATAACCCCTAGACTGATTATCCAGATGCTTCAGAGGTGCTCACAGCCCGGTCTAGTAGGGATGGTCCAAACTCGTACCAAAGGTGCGAGCACCTGACTAGCAGTAGAAACTACAGTCTCAATGCCTCGGGCAGTTGAAAGAAGGTGTGGGACTATAAACTAGTCTGCAAAAAACCGGCACGGAAAAAGGATTCTTTACCAAATTAGGCAGTCCCCAAGTTCGCAGCTGCACCCCAAGGATAGCGCTACCGCGGGGAAAAGTCAAAATATGACCGTTAGCCACATTGGCTCTAACAGGAAGGACAGATCACGTCAGAAAGGAGTGGGCGACGGAGCATTAAAACAAATGTTCCAGACGAGATACACAAAGATCTGCCAACTCGACACCACTAATGAACTGAAAATGGAGGGAAGGGATTGTTTCAAATCTCATAGTTTGTGGCCGGCACTAGACTTTTGGCACTTTGAACCAGCAAAAAGCAGCAAGTACGCAGCTACCAGGCACTCCATGAGTACTATGGCAAGAACCCAAGCATGAGTCGTAGAAGAAATGCAGCTAAATCAAGAAGAGCCTGAGGATGTAACTCAAGTTCCCGAAGTTCCTAAGTCCCCACGTACCCCGTGACCTAGGAAGAACAAGCAGAAGATGGGAACAGTCCGGGCCTCCCCACGATTCAACAAATGCTCAGCAGTTGACAAAGGCAAAGCAGTCATAACCAAAACCGCTGAGGAGGATGACAATCTACAAGACCTGATTGATCAGATTGATGCACAGGTAGAGGAAGAAGAAGTTGTGTTCCAACTTCCGTCATTGCCCCCGTATCCTTCTCCAGTGACCGGGACGACCAAGATACCAAAAGACATGGACACTGCAAAGACTACACTCTAGAGCCCGCTTCTTCCGAATGACATAAGGTTCGAAGGGTTGTCGATGGAACGTGTTCCAAGCGTCAAATTCGAATATTGAGACCTGGCAGACAACAAAAAGTTCCCCGACCTGGCTGAAGACAGGTTATTGCCGCAAAAGTGGTTACTAGGTGTGGAGAAGGCAAGTCTGCTAAATCTTATATGGATACCTCACTATCACCGCACAACCATCACCATATTTGTGATTCAACAGCTGCTATGTCTCATACATGATGGATATCTCTGGTTGGAAGAGCCAATCCCGATCATAGCCAACCTAGTCCACTAGATTACACACTTGCCACTTAAAGGGAATAACCCCGCAGACATAGCAAGGACTAGTAGTGAGGGAGGCATCGCTGAAACAATGAAGGCGAAATACCATCTGGATAAAGGAAAGCGGGGATATGTCATAGCAAGCATCAGTGACCATGCGGTATGAGTTGCCACTAAGCTACTAGCTGGTAAACTCATGAGAAAATGTCGCGCAGATGAGGTGCCAGCCCCTATCATTTCATTGGCCGAGCAACGAATTCCTGACCAATTGTCAAGAAGCACAGTAAAAAGGTAAGACATTTCATTATGCCTGGCTACTGTTATCAATCCTTGTGGTTACAGGCCAATTACCATAGGAGAGCTAGTTTCCTAGCCTTGAGGATAGCCTACCCGAAGCCACGCAGTATCTTTTGCTCTAGGCTACAAAGGACGCAGCAAGGGTTTCTGCGATCTGGGCGTTTTGGACCTCCATGGAAGGAAAGATACGAACATGGATTGCTCGAAGACCATGCATGTCAACCATAATCTATAATACTTTTCAGAGCACGGCCGAGTTCAAAGCAGACATGCATCACTTGTATATCCATGCACGAAAGGATCCAGAGCAATCATGGGTCACACTTCCATTTCTTGCAATAGATGATGCCATTTACGTAGTATTAGCAGCATGGCCTCTAGAATGGCGCACCCCAGACAAGGCCGTTCTCAATAGGCTAGCAGCACAATAGTAGAAGAAGGAACGCCAACAGCGCCTCACTCAACTGGCAGAGAAGGCACGCCAGGAACAACAAGCCGTTTTGCAGCAAGAAGCTACCACGAGCCCGACAACAGAAGAGAACCAGGCAGATCAGGGACTAGAGTTGGAATAGGACCTGCAACAGGAATCAGATATGTGGGACCACCTCAAGCGGTTACGCAGCAAAGAATCACCGACTGCCCAGAAAAATTCCAAAACAACAAAGGCTCTGGAAAAATAATTCATGGGCAGTAGCCAACCAGCAAGTAATGCTACCACCAGCGCGTTGCCCAAACTAATCACTGAACAAACAACTATGTTGGGGGAGATCAGAGCACAGTTGTAGGCATTACAAGAACGACCCCCGGGCTAGGTCACCCAACCAATAGCAGAGGATATAGCCACCGCCGAACAGATGGTCAGCACGCACACGCCACACACCCTACCATTGCCAGCAGGTGTTGTCTGAGCTGCAGCCGCAGGCAAAGAATGCAGTTGGGAATTAAATCTAGCCACCCTGTCTAGAGAAGTACTATACCTACTCCAAGAGGGAGTAACTCAGGAGTTTCGAGCCAGGGAAGGTCACGCTTTCCACATCTTGATAGAGCAGAAGGAAAAATTAGAACAAGTCACTCTCCAGAATGAGGACCTGGCCACATGATACTGGGAAGTAGAACAAGCTGTGATGGAGGCATGTAGCATGGTACTAGAGCTAGCCATCCCCGGGGACCTCCCACCAGCTACCAAGATTCAGCACATGGCAGTTGGCTTTCGCACGGCCCAAGAAGAGGCCGCAAGAAACCAGGAGGAACTAACATTACAGGTTGTAGAGCTCCGTCTCAAGGCTCGGCCTCCCACACCTCCAGCCGAACGAGAATGTCGCGGCGGTGAAGTTGTAGCTGGACTAGAAACGATGAATAGTGTTGTTCATGAATGCTCAAGACTACTCGGTCAGTCGCTCGGGATACTCACCTCCCTCTAGGAGGACCCAACCATTCAGCAAGTAGAAACCAAGGCGCACGAGTTACAGCAGGCCTATGACACCACTTGCAGGGCTGCACAGATGGTCACTATCACACAGTAGTTGGCCAAAATGAAGGAGGCCCAGGCTCTCAAAGCCCAAGTTGACGCAGTGCGGAAACAAGAGGCAGTATTGAAAGAACGTATCCAGCCCTGGCTCGATGAAGCGTTTAGCATATCTACAACCATTGAAGGCAAGGTAATGCAGATGCAGGTAGTATGTGCGACGGAGCAAGCAGCTGCAAGTGATAGGGATGCTTCACTAGCTCACTTGGAAAAGGTACAGAGGCTCGGAGCCCAATTTATTACAGAGACTGGCAAGATGCAAAAGTTGCTAACTAACCTCCGTGCAAATATTCCCACACCAGCTGAGTGACTCGGGATGAGTCACGATGATTGTGTTGGGGGACTGTTGGGTAGCGGAAGCCTCGTGCAATGGTCATGGGGCATGAAGCACGCAATCTTGAGTAAAGAGAGGGTAAAGATTTTGCGAGAAAGGAGGAGCGTGATTTGTAATAAGTTGAAGTCAAAGGGTATTCCACCCAAAAATAATGTAAAGAAATGTAAGATGAGTTGGCCCGCCCGTGGATAATGATCCATGGAAAGGTATAAATAAAGCGAGGCTCTATGTGTAGAAGATAGCTAAGTTTGTTGTATGATCTTGGATCTATAATGTAATGGGTTTTTGAGGAGAACAATCTGTAAGCGTCTGTAAGTCCGAGTCGAGGGTTTGGGTAGTAGATAGAGGCTCTGCAGCTGTGTGTGCAAAGGCCTGGAATAGTCCACAGTTGTGTGCGCAGACCCCTACAGCTAAGTGTGTAGGGCAGATCTGGATGTAGTGGTGAAGAAAGAAAATAAAGTTAAGTTGATCTAATAATTTTATGTTAAACCTGAAGCATCATGGATCTAGATTTTTGTATGGTTAATATCACTATTTATGTGCATATGCTTACATTTTGAATACATGTGAATCTGTGTGCGAACTGGATAAATCTGATAAATGTTTGCTTAAAGACCCTTCTAAGTAGATTTGGTTTACAATACTTTAGCAAATAGATTAGACCTATAAACAATGTGCTAATAACTAGTAAGATTATTCGAGGTTCGGATCTGCACGAAACTGAGTAGCGCAACATTGCAGAACGGTGCGTGAAGCCTCCAAACCACATCTAGGCATCCCAAGGGTGCGGAAACATGGTTCTAGCACCCTCCCCTGCTACCTCGGGTGAGACCTCAATTCACACTCTACGGACTGTTGCCGAAAGGGCCGGTAGCTGCGGGATTTGTTTGGCTAGATAATTCTTCCGAACCTGGGTCAGGCCCATATAAGCCAAGTACTATAAAAATTTTCCAAATATTCTTGGTCAAAAAGTATTTGT
Source organism: Pinus tabuliformis (assembly GCA_031772625.1). NCBI lineage: Eukaryota > Viridiplantae > Streptophyta > Pinopsida > Pinales > Pinaceae > Pinus > Pinus tabuliformis. Next base: position 1,357,757,064 of record CM062807.1, on the reverse strand, counting down.
TCCATATGCTTCACCTTTGCAAATGTGTTTTTCTATAAAAATATATCATCAAAAACATCCTCCTCATTAGTGAATACTTTTATCTTCACCAAAGTGGTGAAATTCTTGACAGTGCTGAACGAGTCATACTGTCGTCCAGGGAATTTGGGTAATTGCAGAGATAGCATGTTCTTTGCTTCTTTGAACGCGTGTCCCAGGTTGTGTAGTGAAAATTCTCCGCACTGTACAGGGAATGTAGGCCAAATGGCCTTCTTTGACTCTTTCAGTGTATGGCTCATTCCTCCCTCACTAGCTGTCTGGTAGGCTATCTCCCTAGCCATTAATTTATCTGGAACATAGTATGGGAGGATGTGGGGGGAGGTGATGCTGCCAAAAACTCTGATATATGTAAATGTTTCCTCCCTGAACCATCTGGCCACTAGGAGGATGTCAACTTCAGCTTCTTGGGAAAACCTGGGGGTGTCTCGATTATAAAGCTGCTTGTGAATAGGGAGCATAACTCCATGGAAAAACTTGAAAGAATGTGGTTGAAAATTGGATTCCCACATGACCTTGTGGTACACGTGAGTGGGAAGTGGATTTCGAATAGTCCATTTCCATCCCATGATGGGGAACTTTGAATTAAAACAAATAGCATCCATAAATTAGGCGCTCATAAAAAATGGATGGTAAACCCTTGAAGCAATACTTCTTCTCCTTCTATACTCGATAATTGTTTTTTCTAAATTGTCTGACAAGATTTGGGCCTAATTCATTATAGTTGCGTTAATGACTGCATCTATTAATGGAAACCACTCCGGGGAGAATTGAGTACTATCAGGTCTGCCAAATAGTCCACATAAAATAGCCCTAGCAAAACTATAAGGGGGACAAATGGATGCAGTAGCGTACATACCATTTTTGTCTTTCTTGATTTTCTCTTCATTATTCGAACAGGCATGGGTGCAATCCGTTGGTTCTTTGTTCTCTTTACCAAATGTTTCTACGAATTCCCTGTTGTAGATGACCTATGGCTCTGGTAGGTGGTACATAAGTCGTAGGTTGTCTGGGGTAAAAGATCTGATGACCCCTTGGCTTCTCGTCTTGAATTCTCTGTCTGAGATGTTTGCTTCATCAATAACCCATTTTACCATGTCAGTATAAGGGATTATCTTCAACCGAGTGGCTATGCGATGCAAAAATGAGCAAGTCATCTCTAGCATGGAAGCATCTGAGGAATCTCATCCGTCAACTGTAACATTAGTTTCCATAATCCTCGGTTGTTCCTCCTCTAGTATGTTGTACATAGTCTCCCATGTAGAGGTTCCTCCCTCTCTGTTGCATGTGGTATCTGTGAATAGGGGAGTCATCTCAGTCTTCTCAGAGGCAACAACTTTTCCTTTCTTCCCCATTGTTCTCAACACTTTGCTCTGTAGGTTTTTCCTGAAATGAAGAACAACAACTATCAGACACTCAAAGATGAACATAAAAATGAAATAATGCAGATAGCTTGTAAAGGTGGTAAAAGAAGCATTATTTGAATGCACGTAACAAGATATCGTATCAAGCTAAATGGCTTTTCACACATAAATGCAGTTATTTCCCACTAATGCCCACTAATGATTCGTTATCCCTTAGCTTTATTGCTCATAAATGTTTGCATTGTAAAACAGGATGAAAGCTTCTAGGGTGGTGAGCCATTGTACTGCGATGATAGCGATTGTGCGATTTGCGAAGCAATATCGCAGATTGCAATATCGCAAGATGTGCCTTTTATCATTCTTACCTCCTATTATGTGTTTGCAGATGCGATATGCGAGCCAATGCTTAGCTATTTCACGCATACTTAATCGCTAGGCTTATCCTATGCAATAGACTTGACGGACTCGAAATATTTACTTTTAATATTCTAAGGTGTGGGTCTAGTGCAAATCGAATTTCGCAATATTGGTTGATGGTAAGTGCAAAGTGTTTGCTTGAATGCCCAAAATACGATGCGATAAAAGTCAAAGCGCCATCATAGTTTTGTAACTCGCAAATCTTGCTATATCATTTTTAAGAGAGAGTTCTTTATAAGTCATGATATGCGATGCGAGACTTAAGCTTAAAAAGCTTAAGGACTTCTATTTTCGTCGGATTTTATGATAATTTAGACCATGGAGCCCTTATTTAATTACTTTGCTTGATTTTGGAGGTTTTAAGAAAGGTCCTTTGGTGGGTTTTAGACATGCTATATATGAAAAGGTAAGTCTTTAGTAGTTCCTAAAAAGTTTTTGATTGTTATTTTTTCTTTATTTACAAAATAAAATAAATTACTAAATACTAAGTTTTGTTTTTTTGAAAAAAAAATTAAGGGTCCCCATTTAGTTAATGTAACATTAACTACTATCATTAACAAATGGGGGGTTGTTGAATACCACAACAGGTTAAAGCAGTGGAATATCACATCGAGCAGTCAACAACAAGTTCTCCAACTCTTAAAGGATAACCTCACCTTGGCGCAAAATAGAATGAAACAACAGGCAGATCAACATCGCAGTGAAAGAAGTTTTGATGTACGTGATTGGGTATTCCTATGGATACAACCATATAAACAAATGTCCCTCAAGCAAGCTAAGAAGGATAATAAATTATCACCAAATTATTATGGTCCATACAAGGTGTTACAAAAGATAGGTACTATGGCATACAAATTGGAGCTTCCTGCAGCTTCCTGAGTGCACCCAGTTTTCCATGTGTCATGCTTAAGGAAGGTTATAGGTGACAAGCTCCCAATTCAAACAATATTGCTAGAACTTGATGAGGAAGGAAAAATCATATTGGAACCTGAAGAAGTCAAAGAAATAAGAACTCAACAGATATGAAATTGATCAATTTCAGAGTATCTCATCAAGTGGAAGAACTTACCTATTGAAGATTCCACATGGGAGGGTGAGAATTTTATATAGAAGCATCCAGAACTACTCAAGCATTGAGGACAACACGTTTTTGAAGGAGAGGGGCATGTTAGGTCCCTATAATACTAGTGATTCCCCCATTACTATTGTCATTGTATCCCTTATTGTTATTGATTGTGCCCCTATTGTCCCCATATTGTTATTATTGTGCCCCATAGAAGCCCACTATTGTTATTTTTGTGCCCTTATATTATTATTGTTAGGTAGGCTTTGGTTATATGGTGACTCCTTAGGATCCTATATATATAAAGGAGGTTTTTTCATTTGTATCATCCAAGAATTGTTCATTTTTGTAATGTAAAGGAGGTTGCCCCCTCGAAGAGGCTGAATTCTAAGGCATTTATCTCTCTTTTCTATCTTTTTGTGAGCTAGTTTCATAACAATGTACCAATTTACCTCAACAAGGCCCACAAACTTTTGACGCTTCAACTCCAAGAATTAGGTTTTTGGATGTTTAGGGTTTTCCATTTTTTATCAATAATAAATAGGCCTTCGAACCTCATTATAACACAGTTCAGAAGGCATGTAGCCACCACATCTCTTCTCATAAATAAGCTACCATCACCTAAGCTAGTTTATTTCCATTTTTCATGTAAACAATTTTTAGTACTTTGTTATTAATGAATTGAAGTTTTGTTTTCATTGTATCTCTGTGTTTATGTTCATATATATATATTTCATTTTATTCCTTCATAAATCTGGATCAGTGGTATCAGATTGGTCCACTCTTTCTCTATTTTTTTGTGCAGTCCCCAATGAAGTCAAGGTATAAGAAGTTAGGGCTTGAACTAATTGAACCTTTGCAAGAATAGCCTCGCTGACCTCAATGACCTCCCATAGCAGAAGAAAATAAGGTGAGGGAGAAGAATATCCTTTCAAATTATTTCTCGAAGAAGCCCTCGAGCAACAAAGGAACGCAATGATAGACAACTTTTCCTAGATCCTTTAGTAGATGCGCATCGACTACGCATCTTCATCCAATAGTCACTTCAGAGGCGTTGCCCCCTTCATGGTACAAGTAAACTTCGATATTCCTATATTTGAAGGTCATATAGAAGTTGATGTTGTAGATGAATGATTGAATCTGTTGGAAGGTTACTTTTCAGTCGATAGTTTCTCCAATAGGGATAATATGATTGTTGCACTACTTAAGGTTGCTCCCCATGTCAAGGACTGGTGGGAAACTTACTATGAGAAAATGGCTGAGGAACCCTCTCTATTTATAGTTGCCCCTTCTTAGAACTCTTTTTGAGACACTTTCAAGGAACAATATCACCCCATCAGGAGCTATGAGGACAAGTACTTATAGTGGACCACATTATGACATCAATGGAACCAAGATGTGCATGAGCTCACAAATATTTTTCATACTATATGCACAAAGTTTGGTATCAAAGACTCTAAGTGACCGTTGGTGCTCAAATACCGATGTTTTCTACACAAGTACTTTCAGAAAGAAATTGAGTTCGTGGACATCTCCTCGTTCGATGCAACATACCAATATGCTACCAAGATTGAACAAAAAATTAAACAAAAGAAGTGTGAATTTGGATCTACAATTCAGAAGCATGGCAAGGGTGCCCCCAAGCTTCAGAACAAGGGATAAATCTAAGGCAGGGTCACCCAGGACAACCCGCCGAAGCCACAAGAAAAGAACACCTCCATGAAGACAAAGAAGGACATAATAAAGTGGTGTGAGTTCCATAAATGACCCACTCACAACACAAGTGAGTGTCGATCCAACTAGTCCCTAGTGGCCAAACTGAAGGCTTCAGAATCAAATGCATGTTCTGACTCTCAGTTTGAATATGACAAGGAGAATGATAAATGGAAGCAAATTATTGATGCATAGCTGAGTGTCACCATTTCCACCAGCAATATCCAGAAGATTGGGCCCAAAGATCCATAGGAGGGGGAGCGTCTATTCCACTCACAGATGTGGGTGAAGGGTTCTCCGTTGCACAAGAACCTCATTTCAATAAAGGTCATGAAGTAGTTGGTCCTACCAACCACTCCACACCCATAGTCGTACACCATTGGGTGGCTTCACCAAGGACGAAATCTTCGCGTCAGCTAGAAGTGTCACCTTACCTACAACATAAATCCCTTCACAGATGAGGTATTGTGTGATGTCGTTGAAGTTTGTGATGCATTATTAGGAAAACCATACTTGTAGAAGTGTCATGTTGTGTATGTGTCCTAGCCTTACAATGTTATTATTAATTTGGGAAGCAAGTTATACAGGATACCGAGGGTAGAACCACCTACCACCAACTATTTGATCTCTGCTAATAAATGCGTTAAGACCATCTCCCAGAGGGGGTGATTTTTTTCTTTTTTATTCGATCTCAAGGTGAGGGGAAAAATGTTGGCACAACCATGGCCCCCAGAAAGGGTTCCTCCATGCACCAAAAGCAGGTGGATAAGGTCATGGAAGAATATAGGGACATATTCTCCTCATCCATAGGGGTACCCTTACACTGTCACATACAACATTCAATTGATATGACTCCTAGAGAACCCTACCCAATGGGTTGATATACCGTCACTCCATTCTAGAAAATGAAGAGATCAAGCGCCAGATCCATGAGTTTTTTCAAAAACTTCACATAAGACCAAGTTCATTATCTTGTGGGAGCCTGATTGTACTTGTAGAGAAGAAGGATGGGACCTGGAGGCTCTGCATTGATTATCAGGCACTAAACAAGATCACTATCAGGAACAGGTATCCAATCCCACGTATTGATGACCTTTTGGACCAACTCAAGGGGGCCAAGTATTTCAACAAGATCTATTTGAAGTGTGGCTATCACCAAGTTCCTAAAGAGCCCATAGATGTATGTAAGACCACCTAAAAATCTAAGGAAGGCCTTTTTGAATGGTTGGTCATGCCCTTCAGGTTGATAAATGCCCCTTCTACTTTTATGAGGCTGATGGATGACATCTTGTGACCCTTCACCAACTCGTTCATGGTTGTTTATCTAGATGACATCTTCATCTTCAGCAAGAGTTAGGAAGAACACTTGCAACACATCTGACGGATCCTTCAAAACTTGTGGTAGCATAACTATAGCATATCTCTCCATAGCTTGACTAGTCGTAGCCCTTTCAAGTGGGCCTAGGATTTCAACCATTGTGTCTAATTGATGTCGACATGCCTCATGCGACTATGTAGATAGAATCCACACATGTACAATCTAAGGCTGATAAAGTAACAAGGCTTATTGAATGCATCTAGCATATCTTCCAGCAGGTTCACAACATCTTGGAGTATTCCAATGCCAAGTACAAGCAGGGACATGATCAACATCGCGTGCCACACAAGTTTCAGGTGGGTGACAAATTTTGGTTGCATTTATAAAAATAATGCCTTATCGAAGCCCATTAAAAGATCATACCACTCCGATATGGAGCTTACACCATCACCAAGGTTGTGGGAGACAATGTTATTGAGCTCAGCGTCCATTTCTTGGCATGCACCCAGTGTTCAATGTGGTCAGACTTCGGCCATACTTTCCACCATTACTAGACACATCAAACATTGCAGAACAAATCACACCAATAGAGCTAGGCCCAGACTATATGGAGCAAGACACAATTGATTAGATCATGGACACACAGATCAAGAATACTCACCAACAAAATATCCAACTGTATTGTGTTGTCAAAGCTAGCCAACTCCTACACCAAGGCAAGTGGCTCCAGGGGACCAAGTCACAACAGAAGTTTCCCTATCTCATGGAGGCACTCAATGCCATGGGGACCATCTCTTCCTAAGGGGGGAGAGCCTATCCAAGTGGATATTTTTGTCCACCCACCTATTCCACTTGGACCCCCAACATTGTTTCTTTCAGTTTCCTTAATTATAGCACAATTTACAATTTTTAGCAATTTTTGTGTCATGAACTTCTGGAGCCATTTTGAGACCCTAAACAACAGTTTTAAGGAAAAAGGGCACAATAGTGAGTTCCATGACAATATTATAGTCAATTGTCATAGTCCTCATATAAATTTTTCTAACAAGGTATCATATGCATCAAACAGAGTGTAGTCCTTAGATAAACATTTCTAACTAGGTATCATACGCATCAAACAGAGATTATGTGCCAAAGTTACGACCCCAAGAAGTTGATGTGCCAATGTACCCCAACGGGGCCCACAGACTTTTGGCACTTCATCTCCTAGGGTCAGGTTTTTGGATGTTTATGGTTTGCCATTGTTTACCAATAATAAATAGGCCTTTGAGCCTAATTGTAACATAGTTCAGAAGGCATGTAGCTGCCACATCTCTTCTCAGATATAAGCTACCATCACCTGATCTAGTTTATTTCCATTTTGCATGTAAACAATTTTCAATTCTTTGTTATTAATTAATTAAAGTTTTGTTTTCATTGTATCTCTGTATTTTTGTTCATATATGTATTTCATTTCATTCCTTCATAAATATGGATAAGTGATATCAAAGAGGTCTACTCTTTCTCTATTTATCTATGCATGTCCCCAACGAGGTTAGGGTATAAAGAGTAAGGGCTCGAACTGGTTGAACCTTTCCAAGACTTGATTCGCATACCATGACAACCTCCCATGATGGAAGAAAAGAAAGACGAGGGAGTAGGACATCCTTTCAAAATATTTCTCGAAGAAGCCTCGAGTGACAAAGGAACGCAATGATGGAAAACATTGCCTAGATCTGTCAATGGATACCCACTGGTGACGCATCTTCATCCAATCACTTCAAAGGCACCGCCCCCTTCAAGGTATAAGTAAACATTGATATCCTTATATTCGAAGATAAAATAGATGCATATGTTGTAGATAAATGGTTGAATCTATTGAAAGGTTACTTTTCAGTCCATAGTTTCTCTGATATGGAGAAGATTAAGGTTGCTCCCCATGTCAAGGGATGGTGGGAAACTTACTGTGAGAAAAGGGTCGAGGAACTTTCTCTATTTATAGCTGACCTCTCTTAGAACTTTTTCCGAGATGCTGTCAAGGAACAGTATTACCCTATGGGGATCTATGCAGACAATTACATACAGTGGACCACACTACGACAATAAAGGGAGCAATATGTGCATGAGCTCACAAATATTTTTCATACTTTAAGCATAAAATTTGGTATCAAAGACTCTAAGCAACATTTGGTGCTCAAGTTTCGCAGTTTTCTACACAAATACATCCAGGAAGAAATGGATTTCCTAGAAATATCCTCACTTGGTGCATCATACCGATACGCTGCCGAGATTTAACAAAAAATTAAATAAAAGAAGCACTACCTTGGATTTGAAAATTAGAAGTAGGGAAAGAGCACCCCCAAACCAAAAAATAAAGGATAAAGCACAATTTTCTGCACAAATACATTCGTGAAGAAATGGAGTTCCTAGACATCTCATTTCTTGGTGAAACATATTGATATGCTAACAAGATTGAACAAAAATTTAAATAAAAGAAACATGAATTTAGATTTGTGAATCAGAAGTAGGGAAAGATCGCCCCAAACCACATAACAAAGGACAAATCCAAGGCGGGGTGACCCAAGACAAACTACTGAAGCCACAAGTAAAGAACAACACCACGAAGACAAAGAAGGACACAGGAAAGTGGCATGAGTTCCATAAAATCCCCACTCACAACACAAGTGAGTGTCGAGCTAAGTAGTCCCTAGTGGCTGAATTAAAGGCTTCAAAATCAGATGCATATTCCAACTCTGAGTTAGAACCCGATGAGAGGAATGAAAAATGGAATCATATCATTGATGTGGAGCTTAGTGACACTGTTGCCACCATCAATATCTAGAATATTGAGCCCAAATATCCAGAGGAGGCGGAGCATCTCTTCCACTCACAGATGTGGGTGAAGGGTTTTACGTTGTCGTTCACTATCAACAATGGGAGCTAAAATAACCCCATTTAACACATATTGTGAAGAAGTTGGGCCTACCAACCACACCACACCCACAACTGTACACCATCGGGTTGCTTCACTAAGGATGAGATCTCTGCATCGGAAAGCAGTGTCACCTTCCCTACGACATCAAGCCCATCATGGATGAGGTACTGTGTGATGTTGCTCCTCTTAGAGTTTGTGATGTATTATTAGGCCAACCAATACTTGTGGAAGCTTCATATTGTGTATGAGTCTAGGCATCCCACAGTTATTAATAATTTTGGCAATAAGTTATACAGGATACCAGAGGTATCCCCGCCTACCATCATCTCTTTGATCTTTGCTAAGAAATGCACTAAGATCATCTCCCAAAATGGGATTTTTTTCCTTTTTGATTCAATATCAAGGTAAGGGTAAGATCGTGGCCACATTCAGGCCCCAGGGAAGAGTTCCTCCACATAGCAGAAGTGGGTGGATAAGGTCGTGGAAGAATACAAGCACGTATTCTACTCACCCACAGGGGTACAAAGTTAGGTCAAGCATTCAATAGACCTGACTCATGAAGCACCCCTACCCAATGGGTCGATATACCATCTCTCCATTTTGGAAAATGAAGAGATCAAGCGGTATATCCTAGAGTTTCTGGAAAAAGGGCACATCCAACCAAGTTCCTCACCCTATGGGAGATTAATTTTACTTTTACTGAATAAGGATGGGACCTGGAGGCTACGCATTGATTATGATGCACTATAAAAAATCATTGTTAGGAACATATATCCAATCCCATGGATTAATGACATTCTGGACCAACTCAAGGGGGCCAAGTATTTCAACAAGATAGATCTAAAGTATGGTTATCACCAGGTTGTAATAGAGCTCACAAATTTATGGAAGACTGAATTCAAATCCAAGGAAGGAATTTTTGAATGGTTGGTCATGCCCTTCGGGTTAACAAATTCCCCTGCTATGTTTATGAGGCTGATGGATGACATCTTGCGACCCTTCATCAACTCGTTCGTGGTTGTTTATCTAGATGAAATCCTCATCTTCAGCAAGAGTTGTGAAGAGAACATGCAACAAATATGATATGTCCTTCAAACCTTGCGGAAACACAACTATAATAGAGGTCTCCATAACTCGACTGGTCGCAGTCCCTTTCAAATGGGTCTAGGATTTCAACCATTGTGTTCGATTGATGTTGCCATGCCTCATACGACTACAAAGACATAATCAACAGATGAACAGTCTGAGGCTAATAAAGCAACCAATTTTATTGAACACTTCTAGCACATCTACTTGTAGGTTCATGACATCTTGGAGAAGTCCCATGCCAAGTACAAGCAGCGACATGATCAACATCGAGCGCCCCACAAGTTTCAAGTGGCCGACAAATTTTGGTTGCATTTGCAAAAAGAGGACCTTACCGAAGACACCATCACCAAGACTATAGGAGAAAAAAAATCAGCTCAACATTCCCCCATTCCTTGGCCTGCACCTAGAGATCAATGTGGACTGCCTTCAACCATACTTTCCACCATTATAAGACACATAAAACATTACAAAATAGCTCATACCAATAGAGCTAAACCTAGACTGCATGGAACATGCCACAACTGATTAGATGATGGAAATGCATATGAAAAACACTCATTATCAGAAGATCCAACTGTATCGGGTTGTCAAATCTTGCTAACTCTTGCAACAAGACAAGTGGCTGACCAGGGAAGAAGTTCGACAAAAGTTTCCCCATCTCATGGAGGCACTCAATGCAATGGGGACCATTTCTTCCTATGGGAGAAGACTAATACAGGTGGATATTGGTGGAAACCCACCTATTCCATTTGGACCCCCACCATTGTTTCTTTTAGTTTTCTTAATTGTAGCACAATTTACTATTTTTGGCAATTTTTGGGCCTTGAAATTCCATAGCCATTTTGAGGCCCTAAACGATGGTTTTTTGAAAAATGGGAAAAATACTAGCCTATTATAATGGTTTACAATCTAAATTTATAGCCCTCTAATAGATCTTTCTAATGAGGTTTCATACACGTCAAACAAATATTGTATGCCAAAGTTACGACCCCAAGAAGTTGATGTACCAATTTACCCCAATGGGGCCCACAAATGTTTGGCACTTCATCTCCTAGTGTTAGGTTTTTGGATGTTTAGGGTTTTCCATTGTTTCTAAATAATAAATAGTCCTTCGAGCCTCAGGGTAACATAGTTCAGAAGACATGTAGTTGCCACATTTGTTCTAAAAGATAAGCTACCATCGCTTGAGATAGTTTATTTCCATTATGTATGTAAACAATTTTTAGTACTTTGTTATTAATGAATTGAAGTTCTATTTTCATTGTATCTATGTGATATGTTCATATATGTATTTAATTTCATTCCTTCATAAATATATATCAGTGGTATCAAAGCTATATGCCCTTTCTTTATTTTTTTGCATGTCCCCAATGAGGTTGAGGTATAAGGAGTTAGGGCTCGAACTTGTTGAACCTTTGCAAGGCCGGCCTCGCCAACCCTAATTACTTTCTATGGTGGAAGAAAATAAAGACGAGTAAGAAGGAGATCCTTTCATAATGTTACTCAAAGAATCCTTCAAGTGACAAAGGAACACAATGATCGATAATTTTGCCCAGATCCTTCGGCGGATGCCCACCGATGACGCATCTTCATCCAGCAGTCATTTCGGAGGCACCACCCCCTTCAAGGTACAAGTAAACTTCGATATCCCTATATCTGAAGCTAAAATATATGAAAATGTTGTATATAAATGGTTGAATCTATTGGAAAGTTACCTTTCGGTCCATAGTTTCTCTGATATGGAGAAGATTACTTTTTCACTTGTTACCACTCTGTATTTTCCCTAGGTTATGGAGAGAAACCTAAAGGTAACCACAAAAGCACTTGCAAAGCTAGGATGTAGCCCTTCCAGCATCAGAGAGGGATCTCTCTATTTGATTTAAATTTTTTCTTAAGGTATTAGGCTAGTTATTGAGTTCTAAGGTTAGTTTTTTCAAATATTTGGTTGAAAATTGTAGGGAAAGTCCATTGGGCATGGAGTCATGAATATTAGGGTGATCAAATACAAAAATAGCAGAGAAACTATAACAGGGCAGGATAGGCAAACTTTTGGATCTTTTAAAGTATTTGTGGTGTTTAGGATTAAAATGATTTAAGTTCAATTAAATATAGGGCATACTGAGATGAATTTTATACTTAACATCAGAGTGAAAAAATTAATATTGTTTACAAGCCAGTGCAGAGTACATTTAAGAAAATCCAACCCTTAATCTTCTTGAAACAATAAAGATAGAAAACATATGGAAAACTGAGAAAATAACAATTTCACATGGGAAAGTACATCACCAAATGGTTTGGCACGGGAATCGTGGAACAAAACTTCTTTGTCTTATTGCAAATTGATCACTTCAATACAATGCTCAACTTACATCAAAACGTGGCTCCCTTCTTCGTACAAGTTCCAACCCTCTCTAAGTCATTTTACTAAGTATTTATAGGAACTTTTTACATCTCAAATTAGACTTCAAAATAAAATATATTTACAAAATAATATATGTTAAAGACACATATTTTTTATATATAGAAGAAGAAGATAATGAAAGTTTGGTAAAATTTGTTGTGTTATTGAGGCTTTGAAGGAATCTGGTGTTGACTGTGGTTATTTTGTTGCAAATGTTGTCTCTCTGCTACCAAAATTCCAAGGCTTCAATTGTATTTACTTGATCAACTTTAGCAACTGGTCCCACCTTTCATCATTTGGGATAGAAAAGTTTATCATGTTTCTAAACTTTTCATCTACTTCAATGTAAATGTCAAAAATTGGCTTATTGGCAAAAAGGTGATGAATCTTATGTTGAATATTTAAATCAAACTGTTGGCCTTCTATAAATGCTTCTCCACTAATAACTCCTTTGGCCTTTACAAAATTCGAAGCATCAGTTACACAATTGTTCTTGGTAGTTTTCTAATGGAATCAATTTTCCATTAGAATTCCTCAGAGTAGGTAGACCCCTTTCCTGTAGTAGTGTGAACCTTCTATTGAATCTTTTGACTTGCAACTTGGGCTCTTTAAATTTGTTCTCTAGTTGTATCATCAAATTTTTTTTTTGTTAAAACTATTTTAACCTCCATTATTTTTGTTGTCATGTCCGGAATGTTTAAGTCCTTTAATTCATCCTTGGTCTTTGAGTTTAAGAACTTAATAATCCTTTGTGCCTCTTCTGGTCTATGCTCCAAATCTTCTTTAGTATTTTTTATTGTTGCCATAACTCTTTGCATGAGTTCCTCTTGCTCAAAAGTGATTTGAATGGATGGCCACATATATGTTATATTAGCATTTATATTCTACCAAATGCTAGTTTTGGCCCCTGCCAACATCTGAATGATAAAAGACTGGTCTTCATATTTCTGAATTTGCTGAATGAGCTTGAAGTTCTTTTGCACCTCTATTAAATAGGCATTATCAGATTTAATTTTATTCTCCTCTATTCGAATCACTGTTGTTGATAACTTCTCTTTATCTTCCTTAACTGATGATAATTCTTCCATATATTTAGCAAGCTCTTATGTAGAATATGAAGATGTTTCCTTTCTTTAAGTCTCTACTGCTATACCTGTGCCTGATGTAGATGTCCATGTTGCTTCTCACTGTTCTTTTTCTCTTGATAGTGTTTCCATGTCCTGCTCCATTTTCTATATTTGTGCATTCTTCTCAACAATTATTGTAAATAATTTTTCCATTACCATTTCTATGCTAGCAACTTCTTTAGCTTGAGGATGTTCTATGGATGGTAGCTTTAATATCTTTCTTAATTCTTGAATATTTGCCTCTCTTCTCTTTATAAGCTCTTTTGTTTCCTTGATATTAGCAGGGTCAAGTCCTAGCTTTATTATCAAATCTTCTGGAGATTTGGTTATGTTTTCTTTAGAAAATGAGGACATCTTCTAAATATTCAACTAAGAATGCATTTTGTTCAAGGATGAATGTAATTTGGAAACATTCATGGTCAAACTGGTAATTGTTGAAATGATCAACTCCCTTGTTTTCTTGTGTAAATCGATTTGATAGATTTCATGTATCTTCTTTGTATTTATTGAGAAAATGGAAGATTTTTAGTCTTCAACGCTCCTGGGAGCTGGCACTAAAGATTCCATGAAGGCCATTTGGAACTATCCTTTCTTTGGGTCGAATGCAGAGAGCAATCTATGTTTATCTTTGATGTCTTCTTCCAAAATTTTGAGTAAGTTGAAACCTTTAAAGCTTCATTTTTCGACTTTATCTCCCTGTACCTTAAAAATATACTTTGCTTAGTTGAAATTTGAGAACTAGAAGATACTGGAGACTGAACTGTTGGTTCTATAGTAGGTTACTGAATTGTTTCTTCTACTTGAGGAAAAGGAGTGACAAGAATTCCTGTCAAAACTACTATGGGTGGTTGTTGTGTATCCCTTTCTTCTAGAGATTCATCTTGGATAGTAATCACCCGAGGATCAACTTGAGGGTATTATTTTTTAGTACTATATGGGTCCTTCTTTATTCTTTAAAAAAAAAAAACAAATTATACACCTTGTGTTTCAGAGTCAATAGGGGACATGGCCTCTCTCTCCCTCTCTCCCTCCTTTTCCTTGGGAATTGGCATCCACATGGATTACTGACTAACCAGTCGTTCTTCAACTTCTTGTAAAGTTCCCTCTGTCCATTCCTCTTGGTTAGCATACTATTCAATTTAAGGCCTTGGTGTATTTGCATAAGAAGTACCCTTTTGTTCCACTCTAAGTTTTGAAATGATGCCTAGAGGATCATAAGTCCAAGAGAAACTAGGCTTCAATTTCATTTGACTTAAAATAACCTCCACCTCCTTCATTGTAGCTCTAGTGTTGACAATATAAGGACCTATATTAGCCTTTAATTTGAACTATGCTTTCTTTTTGTAGGATACAAAGTGAATCTCATCCATGTTCAACATTTTTCTAGTGTATTCTAATGCAAATATTCTAACTGGTACAAACATTGATAACTTGTAAGGAGGTAACTATGATCCATATATTCTAATTTTAGTATAATTCTAGTATAAATACCAGTCTCCAACTTTTGATTTCTCTGACAAGTGCAATATATTCTTTATCTATTGTGAAATCCTTGGGATCACATCACTACAAAGAAAGCATAATGAGGTATGTAGAAACTTATCAACAAAATTAATGTAAGTATACTCCTCTGAGTTATTTCTAACCAGAGAAGTCCAGTGAATCACTGACAAAGGATTTCCCTCATTATTTGTCTTTTGTAAAGGAAATTTGAACCTGTCTGACTGATGAAATAACATAAGATAAACCAATACTGACTGATATTTGAAAACACCTTCAGCTTTGAAATTTACAAATTGATCATGCATTGCATTGGACATAAATTGACTGTAATTGAAAAGAATGGATGGTTTTTTGCCAACTGCAAAAATTGACAAAAATCCTAGAACTATTTCATCTACCCATTGATCATTATAATACCCAAGCAACCGGGTTACCATAGATATTACTTATTTAGACATATTTGGGAAGATTTAGATTGGGTATGGGGGATTGGTCCGGGGTAATTTAGCATTTTCGGGAAGGAAACATTCAAAGATTTGCGCTCTCTGAGGGAAAGTCAGCTTTTTGTATAATTCCATCAATACATCGGTTGAGAAAGGATGATGGGAGGCTTGGAATTCAAATTTCAAGGCCTGTAAAATACTTTCAGGGGAAATGGAGAAGATGACTTTGTTATTTTAGGAAATCAAAACTTTTCGGCTTGGCAAGTATCGAAGATGACACCGAGTGGAGAATTCTGTCAGGCCAGGAGTAACTCCAGTTTGGCAGAAAACTGATACGATTTATTTCATTAGGTAGCTATTGTTATATACAAAGAGTGTGACTGCTCAGTTCATCTTCTGATGACTGTTCACATTCCAAATTCACCCAATCGCAGAGGATTAGGTGTCAAAATTCCCCCCCTTAATCTGAAGGGATGTTGGTGAGTCCAAGCATCGTTTTGAATCTTTCAAGCTTTTCTCTTCCAAGCGCTTTGGTGAAGATGTCTGCAATTTGCTCATTTGTGGAACAATGACGGAGATGGATTGTTTTGGCCTCAACATGATGTCGGATCAGATGATATTTAGTATTGATATGCTTTGTACGATCATGGAACTTTGGGTTCTTGGCCAACTTTATTGTAGAGGTGTTGTCAATCATGAGTGGAGTTGATTGTACTTGTTTTACCTGCAAATCTTCAAGAATTTTCCTGAGCCACACAATTTCTTTTGTTGCTTTAGCTGCTGCCACGTATTCTGCTTCTGTTGTGGAATCTGCTGGAACTGATTGTTTGCGTGATCTCCAAGAGACAGCTCCTGATCCAAGACTCATAGCATATCCTGAAGTAGATACCCCAGTTTCTTTGTCTCCATCGAAGTCTGAATCAGAGTATCCAATCAAGCTGAAGTCATCCACCTGTGTATACTTGATTCCAAGGTCTTGAGTTCCCTTCAAGTACCTTAGAACTCTTTTTGCAGCAGACCAATGTCCCTCACAAGGCTTTTGCATAAACCTGGAGAGGATTCCAACAGCAAATGAAATGTCTGGTCTGGTAGTAGTGAGGTAGATGAGACTTCCTACAAGCTGTCTATACTTTGTTGCATCCTCAAATTCCTTTCCTTCAATAGATGTGAGCTTTAAGTTTTGTTACATTGGAGTAGAAAGAGGATTGCACTCTGTCATGCCAAATCTGTTTAACAAATCTCCAATGTATTTCTTTTGAGAAAGAAATATGGATTTTGGATGTTGGGTTACTTCAATGCCAAGATAGTAATGAACATAGCCCAAATCAGTCATTTCAAAACTTTTCCCCAATTCCTTCTTTATGGATGCAATGTAGCTTTCATTGTTCCCTGTCATTAAAAGATCATCTACATATACCACAAGATATACAACTGTTTTTCCAACTTTCTTGACAAATAAAGTTGCATCATCAAGATCAAAATGATTGAAGTTGAGTTTCAGAAGATGCTCAGTTAGTTTTTCATACCAGGCTCGCGGTGCTTGTTTGAGGCCATACAAGGACTTCACAAGTTTGCATACCTTTTGTTCATGTCCTTTCATAGCAAATCCTTCAGGCTGGGACATACAAACATTCTCTTTTAGATCTCCATTTAAGAAGGCAGTTTTTACATCCATTTGATGGACTTTCCAACCGTTCTGAGCTGCTAGTGCAAAGAGTGTCCGGATGGTGGCCCATTTTGCTGTGGGGGCAAAAGTTTCCTCATAATCGACCCCTTCCTTCTGTGCAAAACCTTTTGCCACAAGCCTAGCTTTGTGCTTGTCAAGTGAGCCGTCAACTTTGTACTCGTTCTTGTAGACCCACTTGCAGCCAATTGGTTTGGTTCCAAATGGAGGATCAACCAGCTTCCAAGTGTCGTTCTTTATGAGGGCATCATACTCCTTTTGCATCGCTTCTTTCCATTCATCATGAGAAGCAGCTTCTTTGAAGGAAGTTGGTTCAAAATCTGTAGACAAGTTTAATTCACAATCATAAGAAACATCCATATCAACGGGTGAATTAGAGTCATCTACATCACCTCAATTTTGTCGGTTTGAATTTCTGGTTCCTGTTTTTCCAATTTCATCAGGATGAACACTTTCAAGTGTCTTTGTCAGCCACTTTGGGGGACCTTTCTGAGATGGTCCAGGCTGCTCTGTTGATTGAGTTGGGATTGAATCAAGATTGAGTCTCCCAATTCTATCAATTACATCACTTAAAGCATCATCCGTTGTTGGAGTTTCATTCGGGGGAGAGTGTTCTTCATTAGAAGATTCCACATGTTGATCTAGTATAGGAATCCCCCCTTCAAGATGTGGAATCTGATTATCAAATTCTTGAAATAATTTTGTTTTTGTGAATATATCCAAGCGATCAAGTTGTCGCTCAACAACATTGTCAGATTTGGATGATTCAAGAAAAATTACATCTCTAGATACAACAAACTTTTTATTTACTTCATCATAGAGGTGGTATGCTTTGGAGGTTGTTGAATACCCCAGGAAGATACACTTACGACTTCTATCACCAAGTTTGTTTCTATGTACCTTTGGTATCAGAGCATAACAGGTGGAACCAAAGATCCTGAGATGTTTTACCGAAGGAACATGTCCATACCACAATTCATAAGAAGTCTTGTTTCTTATAGCATTAGATGGACATCTATTCTTTATATATGCAACACATAGAACAACATCAGCCCAAAACATTATCTTTACATTTTTGAAGAAAATCATGGATCGTACCATATTCAAGATTGTTCTATTCATTCTTTCAACTACACCATTATGTTGGGGATTATAAGGCACAGTTGTTTGATGTTTGATCCCATGTTGGCGAAGATAGTTTTCAAATTCATTTGATGTATATTCTTTTCCATTATCAGTGTGAATAGACCCAATATGAGATTGTGCATCATTTTCAATCCATTTATGAAAATTCTTGAATGTTTGAAAGGCATCAGATTTGTTCTTCAATAAATAAACCCAACACATTCTAGTGTAATCATCAATAAATGTCATGATATATTTATTTCCATTTGCAGAAGGAACAGGCATTGGACCACATAAATCTGAATGAATGAGTTCAATCTTCCTATGTGCTCTTGAATGTGAATCATGAAAAGACTGTTTGCTATGCTTTCCTAGAATGCAAGCATCACATTGCTTATGTTTCCTAGGAATTGTAGGCAAACCAGCAACACCATTTTTCTTCAATAAGCGGAGATTGTCATAGTTTAAATGTCCAAATCTAGCATGCCATAATAAACTTGATGGAAGTGTACCTTCTTCATGATGAGAAATATATGAGAAATGTTGTGCATGAGCAGAGGTTCCTTGCAGTTTGAGAAGTCTTTCTTCTTCTATTCCCCTCATGACAAGTGAGTGGTCAGAAGCTTTTCTTACCTCAAGCTTGCCATCCAACATATGGATGACCTTGCTGGCGGATGTGGACCAAGGACAGCAAGTTTCTCTTGAGCTGTGGGAGATATAGAACATGATCCAGAAGAAAGTCTAGAAGACCAGGCAGTTTAAGCCTGATTGTGCCAAGCCCTAATGGCTTGATTTTTGACTGATCTGCAAAGTATACTACTCCATCAACATTATCAGTGAAATCTTCAAAAAAATATTTTCTATGAGTCATATGGCAGGTTGCTCCTGAATCAAGCAACCAATCATTTTTCGAAGAAGCAAGTGAAGCATTAAACAAATCTTCATTTACTCCAATGTTACATTGTGCCTCAATATAGTGAGCGGATTCAGGTGCTTTACCTTTGTCTGTATCATCAGTTTTACCTTTCTGTTGGTTTCTTTTCTGCTCAATTTTGTCCCATGGTAGCTTGCATGTAGAGGCATCATGTGATCCATTTCTTTTGCAGCGAATGCAATGTAAGTCTGCCTTTTCTCCTTGAGAATGTCTGCCCCCCCTGCCTCTGAAATATCTTCCTCTTCCTCTTCGTCCACCTCTTCCTCTTGTAGGATCTTGAGCAGGATGCTTTTCTTTATGAGCAAGGCACACAGTCTCTTCAGAAGATTCAGGGGTTGTCTTCTTTCCAAAGGCTTTCTCTCTTTCAGCAAACTTTTTCACAAGAGAGTCAAAGGTTATATCTTTAAGATTTCCATTTGCTTGTAAAGACTCAAGATAATTGGAGTAAGTAGGATAGAGTGCCTTGAGAAAAGCAATAAGAGGGATATCCAGCTCAACCTTAGTGGATTTGATATCATGCATTATAGATTTTACTTCAGATGCAAGAGCAAGAGGATCATTATTTTTCAGTTCAAGAGTGAAGAGTTTAATCATGAGCTGAACAACTTCAAGTGCAGAATGTGAGTCATAGAGTTCTTTCAGCTTTTGTAAAGCTTCAAAGGCAGTTGAATATGATGAAATATGGCGACTCACCTCTTCATTTACAGATGTTGCGATTAATGCATAGGCTTTGTTGTTCTTGTTTTCCCAAATGACAAGCTCTTTGTCTGAGGTAGGCTGTACTAGGTCATTGTCTCCTTCTCCAACACACACTCCTTTCCACAACTCATTGAAGATGAGGGTGTGTTTTATCATCCGGGACCATTCAGGATAGTTCTCCTTGCCACTGAGAACTATTCCTACCATAGAGATGATTGAATGCATTCTGTAAAAAAAAACTTCTGCTGATATACAGTGAAATTGTACTCAAAAGGGAAAAAATATTTCAAATACTTTTATGTACTATGTTTCTTCAAATCCCTCCAATGTTTATAAAAGGATCCTCATATAATACATCCACCATATTCCATTCTACAAACTTAGTTCATATTCCATTCAACACATATCTACAAACTATTCAATATATATATGTTGGTCAATATATATCATTCAATATATATGCTGGTTAATATATACCATTCTACGCATAAACCCACAGCGCATAGCTCATATAAACCACAGCATTAATACAACCCACAGCTCATATAAACCACAATGTTAATACAACCCACAGCGCACAACACATATAAACCATAGTGTTAATACAACCCACAGCGCACAACACATTCAACGCAGTTCAATATACCATACCAGCGTTTCAAATACCATATAAACAGCGTTAATACCATGTCAGCACATTCAACGCAGTTCAATATACCATACCAGCGTTAATACCATGTCAGCACATTCAACGTAGTTCAATATACCATACTAGCATTTCAAATACCATATAAACAACGTTAGTATTCCAGATTAAAAGAGCCGTGGAATAGTGAGTAAACCCACAACGTTAATATGAATTCAACGCAATTCAATATATACATTCAACGCAGTTAAACAGTAAAACTGGACAGCGTTAAAACCACTGGATTATTAGACAGCGCATACCATGAGATAGCACATTCAAACGTCCCACTCGTATATCCTGGAATCATATGAAGTGAGCAACTTGTAGAGAGAAGGAACGATGTGGTTAAAATGGCTTGAACGTTGTGTTAAAATCCATTCAG
The DNA here is from genome assembly GCA_031772625.1 of Pinus tabuliformis. Taxonomy (NCBI): domain Eukaryota; kingdom Viridiplantae; phylum Streptophyta; class Pinopsida; order Pinales; family Pinaceae; genus Pinus; species Pinus tabuliformis. The sequence goes on along the minus strand of CM062807.1, from coordinate 1,357,736,164 downwards.
AGCAGTTTAATGGGACAATTCAATATACCATTCCTCAACGTTATACCATTCAGCAACGCAGATACCACAGTCATTTTAACTGATGTGCTATTTGTTAAAAAAATTGGACAGCGTTAAAACAATACAGGTATCTCATTCGCATACCATTCAACAACGCATACAGGAGCTGGGTGGCATATCTCTGCAGTGGCACCGTCAGGTCTCAGTGTGGACAGATGTGCAGTGCAGCAGAGGCAGATTATTTTAGAACAAAAGGGAATAAATCAGAGGCAGAGGCAGAGGCCAGGATAGAGGAGTTACAAGGAGCATAATAGCTAAAACAAGGAGTTGGCTCTGATACCATGTCAGGCCAAGAGTAACTCCAGTTTGGCAGAAAACTGATACGATTTATTTCATTAGGCAGCTATTGTTATATACAAAGAATGTGACTGCTCAGTTCATCTTCTGATGACTGTTCACATTCCAAATTCACCCAATCGCAGAGGATTAGGTGTCAACAAATTCAGGAAAAAAGTGAGTTTGGGGGAAAATAAACTGATGGAGAAGGGATTTCCAAACTTTCAGATCATCACTTTTGTCAAGGAATTTTGTTTTGCCTAGTTGTGAAGTTCGTAAAGGTCAAATTCACACTGGGTCTCAACTATTTTATATTGGGTGTCAATTAGAGGGGATTTATCAAAATCAGGGATAGGAAGAATTGTGGGATCTTTCTCTGGAACTTTCCCCTTTCCTTTGCATGTCGACATCTTGAAATGGAATAATAGGAAGGCAAAAGAATAGTATCAAATAGCGCTTAATAAAAATAATTCTAAAGAACAAGGTTACCAGGGTGAAATTTGGTCTACTTCGCGAAGGAAAAACTATTATAGAATGTTGATAGTTGGTGGCAGCTTGATCTTCGACCTACAAAATCAATCGTGTGGAGAAAGGAGCAAATTGTAGGCTTCCAGGGGTTTTATAGCAGCTTGATCAATTGTGTAATGAAAAACTTAATGTTATGGAGCGAGGGAAATTTATTGAGGAAACATATAAACAACGAGAACTTGAAATGTAACAACATTCAATATTTGATTTGGCAGTAAATATTTTCATGTTAAACGACTAGTCAACATGGAGGTGGTGACGTGGCAAGACAAACAGCGAGATTGGACTGGCAGATGAGAAGACAGGCGGCAGGAGTGGAGTGAGAGATGTAACAGATAGTTTGTGGGAGATGACGGTATTTCGGAAGGGGGGGGGGTGTAGGTGGTAAGTAGTTTTGGGAGGGGACCCCCTGAAATTCTCCAAGAGATGCCATGTCGCTCCAAGTGGTTTGGGCAGAAACCATTTTTCGGGCCCCCCTCCTCGTGTTAACCGTCGGGAATGCTTGGGGGGGGTTAATTTTCCCTCTGCAGTAGATCTTGACAGGACTAATCTGGGTCCTCAGTTTGAGCACTCCATTTAACCGCAAATGACAAAAAGAACTTGTCGTATTATTTTATAACATAATACATTATAACCAAAGTTTAAAAATATTGTATGAAATTAACATTTTTAACTTTAAAGCAACATTTTGATTGGCTCGCTATAGGGGCTTATTTTTTATTTTCTGATTTTTTTTATTCTTCTCTTTTGTTTTCACATATATATCTTTTGTTTTCCCCTATTTATTTATTTTTCCTTTTTCTTTCTCTCTTTTTTTTTACATGATAATTTTTTTATTTTTCTTTGAACTTTGAACTTTTGAAAATAATTTGCAGAAAGTAATAATTATTTACAACATCTCATGGGAGAAAAGCAACAGAAAATCATCAATTGATCCTATAAATTATAGAACCCTAAAAATATCTCCAATGGGGGTGGCATCTTCCCTGTGAGGCGCTAAGAACATCGCAGATCAATAGCCTTTGTCCTTGTTCTGTAACTTAATTGATTAGTTGTTGTTATTATAAATATTGGCAGCAACTCATCAGAAGCTTAGGGCCTTCTCTGCGAGCTTCAATTCCTTATGTTAGCCACCCTCACTTGCAGTAAAAGACAAATTATATTTACAATGATATGTATTAAAACTTATCTATCCTTCAGTGAAATATTGCTTGAGTAGTCTGTCATTGACAGGTCCTCATGGTAGTCCTTCTCTAGTCAAATATTTCAACAATAATGAATTGTTAGCTCGAAAAGATTCAATTTTATAAGGTCCTTTCCATAGACTATCAAACTTTCCATGCTTACCTTTCTCTTCATTTCTTGAGTCCCATCTTAGAACAAGATCATATAGTTTAAAATCATATTCTTTAGTCCTTCTGTCATGAATTTTCTTGATTTTATCTTTAATGACCTATGTATTATTGTAAACCTCGTCTCTAGTTTGTTGCAAATGTATCAATTAATTGATCCTTATCTAGGAATCATTTGGTTCTTCTTCCTCTTCCTGCAATAATTTAAGCACTGGAATTCCTAGGGAAATAGGAAAAACTGCATCTACTCCATAAACCAATTGGAAAGGTGACATTCCAATTAATTTCTTTTTGCTTATCCTATCAGCCCATAGGGAATTTATCAATTTCTTGTGCCAAGATTTCTTGTTTTCTTGCAGTAGTTTCTTTATGATGTTCGCTAACGACTTGTTAGAAGATTCATGTAACCCATTTCCCTAGGGATAATAGGCATTAGAATGACCTAACTTTATGTTATATGTGTTACAAAAATCAACCATCATATTTTATTTAAAAGCTACAACATTATCTGTAATAATTTTGTGGGGACAACCAAAACTAGAGAGAATATGGTCTTCAATGAACTAAATGACGAAAAAAATTGTAGCTTGTCTGGTTAGGACTGCCTCTATCCATTTGTTGAAGTAGCATGTTGCTATTAGGATGCACTTATGTTGAGATGAAGAGCTTGGGTGGATTTATCTAATAAAACCCAAACCCCACTGTTGGAAAGGCACCACCACTGAGATATGATTGAGGGGTAGAGGTACGATTTTTCTCTTACCTTCAAAAATTTTACATTGATGACAAGTCGAAAAAAAATTGTGAACATCTGGAAACAAGGTAGGCCAGTAAAAACTAGCTCTCAGGATTTTGTTGGCAGTGGATTTCCAATATAAATGTCCTCCAAAGTCACATTGATGAAATTCCTCCATGACTTTATCTACTTCATCCTTCAATAAACAATTTAGTAAAATACCTCCAACATCCTTCCAACTATACTATGTGCTTTCACATTTTCCCCTTCGTCGCAATTTACCCTCATAGTCTATGATAAATCTCAGCACCTATGTTTTGTAAACTATGATATTTCCATAACAATGAATAATTTTGTGTTTTCCTAACATTCTTGTTGTTACCATGAATATCTTTAAAATGTTAGGAATTGTTGATTTATATTTATTTATCATATAATCATCAACAAGACATATGGCACCAACTATAAGAAAAAGGCATGGGAAAGAGGTAGCTATAGGTAGTATTGAAGGAGTGGTGAAGAGCCGAGTATCTAAAATTCTGACCTATAAGGACACTGCCGATTATATATAAGAATCAATTCCTTTGAAATGGCAAGAAATATTCCAAGCATTCTCCAGGAAAGATATTCTTGAAGGAGAAGAAGATCGTGATGTGTACATCAATGTTAAGAATTCATGGTTTCACAAAATAGTTTCCCATCCGCCAGTATTCCCATGTGAAAAAACCATTGAGTTGATCTTACAGTGTACCGATGATGATAACATGATATTCAAGAGGTTCCAGACCACATCATTGGCATCATATACACCACAAGGCATTAAATAATAATATAAGTTTCCTAAGCCTTAGGAGAATCTCAGTTGAAAGTGGTTTACAGTTTCAAGAAGGCCACAAAGGATATACTAAATTCATGGTGGTGATAATCCAATAAGTTTAGGTAGAAAATTGATGTAGTTTATAGAACTAAAGTACTTAAGAAAGTATATTAGTTATTAATGATAATGTGTTGTAGAATTTATGGAGGAGAAGATGCATAATACTTCAAGGAGACTTAGGTTGCCATGATCCATACATGTCCCACACAAGGAACCATCTTTAACTGGGCTAATCTCCTAGCATCTTTTCTTAAGTCCATTATCAAGAGTGTGAGGTGCCCAACAGGAGGGGAACAACTATAATTTCACATGACTTCCTACTTAATAGATGGCATTTGCTCTAAGTTAGAATTCCAAGCATAAGGATGGAGGTGGAATCTCACCCATGATGTACTACTTGTGCACATTTAATGTAAACAAATGTGGGAAACAAGGTATAGAGGGATGTATGCTCAGATTAGAGAGAAAACCATTTCAATTATATATCAAAGTTTGCTTGAAATTGAGCCACCTTATGTGACTGACAAAGCAAAGATTTCATTACCCAAAATAGTTGATTGGTTAACCCTGGAGACTGTACACATATAAGGGTATTTGGTGCATACAAGATTCCTCACTGGCTACCATTAGTTTTCATAGATAAGGTGGTATTACAAGAATTATCATATCAACTTACCACATGACTCACCACTTGTTTGGTGAGAGAAAAGAATCCCCATTGGCCCAACTTTCTATTATATATAGGGGCAGATGGTATTAAAAAATTCAAGTAGAAGCCAAAAAAATGGAATTGGAATGCTTTAATTTTGGATAACTTTGGTATCACATATATGATTCTAAAGTTATTGCTAACCTGCATTGTCAGAAAATAAAGTAAAGTTGGGCATACACTCCAGATACCTAAGAAAGTGAGGAAAAGGTCAAGAATTTCTTTAATGTTTCCTAAGCAGCTGAAGTAGTCAAAGGGGTAGGCACCTCCAAACCTAAAATATAACCCTAATAATTTAGAAGAAGAGTCACAAGAGATGATGGACATAGAGGAGAAGATAGTCGCCCTAAAGAAAAAGTAGGAGTAGGAAACCAAGAGAGAAAGATTGAAGAAACAAAGAGACAAGAAGGAAGCAAAAAAGAAATTTAAGGTAGATGCTAAGAAGAAGCAAATAGAGTAGGAAGCCCATAAAATGAAAGAGGAGGAAGAGATGAAGAAAAACAAAGAAGAAGAAAAACAAAGGTAGGAGGTCATAAGAAAGAAAAATTTGGAAGCAACCAAGAAAAGGAAAGAAGAAGAAGCGCAAAAGAAGAAAGAGGAAGAGGAAAATAAGAAGAGAGAGGAAGATGCAAGAAACAAACAAGAGGAACAAATGAAAAGAAAAGAAGAGGAATAGGCCAAGAGAAGAAATGAAGAGTTGACTAAGTAGATTGAAGAAGAAATAATTGTCAAAGAGAAATTGGACAAAGCAACGAAAGAAGCTAGACTAGAGGATTTGGAAGTAGAAATATTATTTCCCACCATGGACGTCCATCCTCCCACGCTTATCACTGGAGGACACTTCCAAACTAATGAAATTGGAGTCACATACGAATAGGTGGAAAGTATATTGGATCTCTCAAGATTCACATATGATCAGCTGAAATTCAAAATTACACAAGAAAGGTGCAAATATTTAGCCAAAGATTCACCACAAAAAGAGATATTGTGGTGGACACTACAACTAACCCCATAGAAATAGCTTATGTTGGAACTATATTCAATGTTGCAATTGAGAAGAATGTAGATTGACTATGAAAAGAAGTCGATAAATTGAAGAAAAATTGGCCACTGCAAAGTAATTGAACATTCATCTTCGTGTGAAGAATTGGACCTTGTTAGCTAAAATCTCCCATAAAGAATATCTACAGGCATAAATCTTAGAAAAAAATAAAGTGTTATAGGGATTCATAAGGTGATTTTATCATGCAATCATGGTCTTGCACAAAATAGTAGCCCCACTTCGCGAGATGCAAGGATAATTAAAAGGGAGAGTAGCATTGATTAAACTGGCACACCCATCCATGGATTACAGATAAGAATGGAGTATGAAATATACTGATGCACCAATATATCTAGTCATAAAATATAGGATGACTATTGAAAGGGATAAGGTGGATATTAGGATGTTAATTCAATTGCATGAGAAGTTGAATAAATACATTGCTAAGGAAATATTTGCCTATCAAATGCTTCAGAAAAAACAAGAATCTTTTGTGAAGGTGCATAAAATACCCTCTATTGGTGCATCAAGTGAAGTAAGGATAGAAGAAGTAAGGCAAGAGATTCAAGTAAAATTATATCCTATGAAGCAATTTGTTGTGTGATATTATTTGGAACTATGAAGGATGCAATCACAATATGTTGTAGAGACCATGAAGTTACACACCAAGATTTCAATGTTGTTGAACCAAGTGAAAATTGAAATGAAGATTGTATTACCTGATGCCTTAGAACGTCGAATAGGTTTGATAATGAACTGTCATAGAAGGTCAGATTGGTCATTGTTGAATACAAAGCTTTGCATGCATGTTTGACTCAGGCACGGCGAATTAAGGTGCTAGACATATCTATTATGCATTTCATTCCATAAAAGAATTATATCTTCTTAATTTCCATTGTAATTTATAAATATATGTTGGGAATGAAATTCAATATAATTTAGAAATGAAAATTCTTGGAGAAGGTGAAATTTCATGAGGGTAATTTAAAGGTCATGGGAGGTGAAGTGTCACCTCATTTTGTATAAATATACCCTCATTGGTAGTTAGTAGGAGTTTTAGTTTTGGACTCCATTTGAACACCTTGTTTAGGAAAGCCTGTACATCCTTTGAGGAATCAAGTGATATAATTTCACTTCCACTGATTTCACGAATGCTACATGTAATGGTGCATTGGTCATTTCAGCATAATATTTAGAAGCCCATTGAGCCAAGGCAAGCAATTTTATGTATGTATTTTCGAGCAATGTGAGACTAATATCTTGGTGATTCGATGGTATGTGATTTCACTTTCGTGTGTTGAGATTAATAAACACTTTTTTTTAATTTAAACACATATTTTACTTTAATTTGCATGTTTCTTATGCTTTCATTGTTTTTTTTGATTGAGAACTAATTCACAATCGATAAACAAATTATTTCTTTTATATGGATGTGTCCTAAAAATATTTTACTAACACTCTTCTCTTAAAGATTCATGTCACTCTCTTTAGTTTTTGTTATATCTTTTGAGTCTTACTTGTAAAGTGTTTAATAAAGTTATTCTAACTTGTTATGTCAAAATTTCTATTAGTTTTCTAATGTGTTGCTCACTCCATCCAAAACAAACTTTGAAACATCATGGTGGAAATTGGGTCCACATACCAGATGGGACTCTTATCTCAAATGTTGTAAGGTATATTTATGACTTTGCACTGGGGAGATCCCCTTACCATTGGAAAAACAATTTGGTATGTCAACAATACCTCATGGTTTCTATTGTACTAAAGAAGAATGATAACATCATGTTGAATTTTTTTTTTTAATGTAAAGTCTAGGAAGCTGATATAGATGAAAATAAATCTATAATAAGTTGTCTTTTCCATTGGTAGTGGAGTGATTTCATGGGCAAGTAAAAAGCAACCTTTCAGTATTGCTTTCAAAAACAAAAGTAGAATACAAACTATTGGAGAAACATATAAAGAAATGTGGTTATGTAGAATTTTAAATGATTTGAAGCTTCCATAAATGTAACCCACAACTTTACATTGTAACAACCAAAGTGTCATTAAGATAATGAAGAATCTAATTTATCATTCAAAAACATAACATGTCAAAATTCAATGCCACTACATTAGCAAATAAGTATAGAGAAAAGAGATATAGTTAATTTATTGCAGATCCTAATATTAAGAGCTAAACATCTTCACCAAAGCACTCAATAGGGAAAAGTTAGAAATTTTTTGAGAGATGTTAGGAGTTGTGGAAAATAAATCGCCATTAAGAAGAGGTGTTACATATCGTATTTTTCATTTCATTGAAGTAATAAAATGTAATAAAATGAAAATAAGTCATATGTAATAAATAACATTTATATTAAATATAATTATGAAATTAGGTGAGCAATTTATAACTGATATGATGGAAATTATTAGATATATATACAGCATTTACTTATGTAATCTTACACACATTAATATAATACCTCTCATTCAAACTCTCTTGCTTGCATCTTGTATTCTTGATAATATAGTTTAACACATAATATTAGTTATGTGAATTTGAAAGAACGTAACTATGGAACAACCACAACTTGTCAAATTCCATCATCCCTTAAGTCAAGTTCGCAAGCAAAAATTTCATGCACCACATCATGGTGTTCTCAAAAAATCCTATAAAGATATTCTCTTTTATAGATGCGACCAAGATAGGTGGATCATATAAATAATGAACTAAAAAAGATAAAAATATATGCAAGTCTCTTTGATCCTTAAAAAAACAAGTTTGTGGTACATACAACAAATCAAAGAGTGAGTTCATCCATATTTAAACATGGGTATCTCACTCATGTACCTAAAAACCTCTAACCACTAAGAAAAGCCATCATCAAGCTCAACATCCTCCTCTTTCAAGAGTGTTCTACTCACTAGAGTAAGATTTTCATCAAGGTCATCTCCGTTGTAAGAAAATCCAACACCCCTATCTTGTCATTGTTTAACACTCCCACCAATGACAAGCTTGGAATCAATAAATGATTCCATAATATATTTTGGAATTTTTCCATGGCATCTTGTCATACATGACTTGGATAGGCCTCCTCAAAAGTAGAAGGCGCACCTAGCATACTGTTGATGTGCACCATTGGATCAACAAGTAACCTATAAAGGCCACCATCTCACGTGCCTCTAGTAAAGGTCCTCAAGATTTCTCAATCAAAATAATTTATAGTCAGTGCTAATCTTCAAAAGAAACTTTATATGAAAATCTATCATACAAGAAATTTAAAGAATATTCTAATTCAATCTAGGGACAAACAAATCATTATCCATCTCAAGAAAGTCGCCTAATGGCACCTGAGAGGAAATGGATCCCAATCCTTTTCCAAGATACGTGGTATCATCACCCAATTCAATTCTCATTCATCATTCTTTCTCTTGAAGCTTGTTGAAAATTTTCTCCTCATGAGTTATATGTATTGACGCTCCATTGTCCATATATCACCCAACATTTGACACAATATTGGTAGATAAACAAAATATAGTGGAGAAATTTGTCTCAAGCTTTAATGATAACTTATCCACTCTAACTATTGTGGCCTCTACATAACCCATCTCTATTGCTTGGACTTTCCTTTCTTTCTTTTTTGGACATTCACTAGCATACTTTCCCTTTTGGGGACACTTGGAGCATTTCACATGACTCAAATCCTTAAACTCTAACTTTGTATCTTCCTTCACAAAGTCATCCCAAAGTTTCTCAAAATATGGTAGCTTCTCATGAGAACAAATACCTTGGAAAAAGGGTTTGTAAGACGATGTAAAACCATGCACAGTAAAGAGAACCAATTCTTCATATTGTTTTTTTTCCTATGGTATCAAACATATTTGTCAACTATGTGATCCTATCCAAATAGCTAGCCAATGAATATGCCAATCACTCAAGTGAATAATCAGGAGTGTATTTCTTAGTATCATCTTTTTAAATTTATTCACAATCTAGAATAATCCAATTAAAACATCATGCATTTCATTGTTAATGTTCTTCCTTACAATATGCTAGGTTGGGTGATCAAATGATCCTTCATGAAATCAAGAATGATTCTCTTTGGGCTTGGCCTCATTTTGATAATGATCAACAAACTTTCTTGGATTGGAACAAATATCAACCTATTTCAATAATAATTCTAACATGTGCTTCCAAATTCTAAAATTTGAAGGACCTTCCAACCTACCACACTCTCTAAGATTGAGTATATTCATCCTTACAAATATAAAGGACAACTAAAATCAAAATCAACAACAAATCAATTAGATCACCCTTCTAGGCTTCAAGTGCTTCTTTTAATGACACTAGGGTTTCACACCAAACAACCTATAATATTTCAAGTGCCTCTTCTAAGCACATAATAAGTGGAATATCCAACTCCCACTTTACCATGAGAGTGGTCTTAGTCAAATAAATTTTGATACCACGTGGAAATTTGGAAAATTTACACTTTAAAGAACTTTAGAAATTTCATCTCAATTACTTGAGGTTTCCTTTATCTATTATATATAAAACTTGAACCTTTTTTCCAAACTAAAATATGAATTAAAATAATAATAACTTCAATTCTTTCTAACAAAATTACTAGGAAAATTCAAGAAAATTGGCAATGGAAATATGTTCTTGAAATAGAAAAGTTTTATAGCCTTTAGGGCACAATCCCCTTCATCAACTAGAATTCAAAATAACATAACATTATATATCACATACCATATCAACAAATTTGTCCCAATAAATCAACATATGAAAACAACCAAGGAACCTTTCATTTAAATTTAAATCATAAGTTTAATTTTTAAATTTGCAACATACAACTTTTGGTAGCAATGGTACATTTCATATTGCAATATAAATGGATATAAATTACAATACTATAACTCATCCTAAGTTGGTACAACATATCCATTCTACTCATCCAAGCAAGAACACTTCAACTGCTACCAAACCCTAGCTAGGGTATCCACCATCTATAACAAACCCTAACCAACAATAACACAACCTTGAAAGGAATCTCACCAAGATATCCTAGCCACATTAAAGGCTACACAAGCTAAACTCACACTGAAAAGTCCACCCTTGGATCTCCCACTTCATCACACAAGTATTCAAGGAGATTCACAAGCTTCACTCATCTCAAGAGTACTATGAAGACTGAGATCTGGCTCACACTAAGACTTCAACCCTAGCACTCCAAGTATTGTATAAAATGTCTCTCATTAAATCCTAGAAAACAAAGTCTTCAACTAAGCCTTTCAAATCTTGCATCACACAAGAAAAACTACCAAAATATGAGTGCATCATAAAAATACAAATGTTCTCGTCATTATGTTGTTATAAAAATAGACACATGTTTTCATTTTTGTAATATTGTGAGAGAAACCAATAATAGAGTGTGGAATAACTCCAAAAGAAACCTAATATAAGCCACTAGAGAAGGTTCAAATGAGGAATGCTCCCCTCCAAGATGGAAATATAAGTGAGGGAGGCCAGTAATTGAAAGTGGACTAAGGCTAGAATCAACCTAATCTAAGCCACTAGAGAAGGTCCAAACGAGGAGTTGAGAGGAACCACCTCCCACATGATGTCCAATCCAAGCTGAGGATCAACATGTCTAGCACTCCTAATCACAAGGCTTCATCTTATCTAATTAAATATCCTAATTTACATTTCTCCTCCACATGTATAGTGGATCCAAAACAACTTCTAGGTGGTGCACCCTATAAGCAAGACTCTCTCAAACCAAGGACTCAATCTCTTAGATTCCTCCACATGGTATTTGATGAGTCAAAAAATTATGATATTTTGATGTTCTCCTTTCTTTATTTCTAATCTCTTTTCATTTACATGTAACATTATATAAGTTCAGAATGGAAAGTCTTGAGGTTGAGTTGGACTTCTCTACAGATCCATACCAAGATGTCTCCATCTATACCTTGCCACCTCAGTTGTCAGGTATAAATCTTCCAAGGACACTGGCACTTTGGAATTCAATATTTTTTCATCCCTCCCATCTATTGAGTCAGTGTCGGCAGTTGTCAAGCATTTTCCCAATACGCCCTTTGCAGTTTTGATAGTGAGGAATGAAGAGGGATTATTGTAGTTGATGATTATGTTTTCTAAAGGATCCCAACAACTTGGAGGGTCGGTTTCCCATGAATTATTTTAGGCTCCATCCTTGGAGGAGTTGGTGACCCAAATACCCTCGGTCGTGGTTGAGTAGTTGAGTTCAAACCCATCTGTAGACATTCTTGTAGGTTCTCCAGTGACAATTTATTCACCTGATTTTATAAATGGATGGGCTCAGACTAGTTTTGCCGGTAATGGTATAAAGCCTCTTTTCTTTTTTTTTTCTTGGATAAAGTTCATCTGTTGGTCTTATAGGACCTGTTTTCCGCAGTTGGGAGAAAGAGGTTCTCGGGGGACTTCATTGGCATATCCAAATATTTTGGCAGGGGAAATACTCGTCCCCTACTCCTAGTATCAAGTGGGTTCTGGGTATTTGGAAGGTTTCAATGTATAAGGTTCTAGTGGATTTCCTCTTATGACAACCGGAGTTGTTGTAGTTTTAGGTGATTTGACGATCCAAGAGTAGTTGGGGTCTTTACCCCAAAACCCTACTAATTGTTTGGTGAGGTTGCGATAAATTTTCCTTTATAGGAGTGACATGGGGTTCCTTCGAGTTAATGGGACAACCAACAAATCATCCCTAGTCAGGAGACAGTGGTAAAATCTAATAAGAAGTGTAAGAGAGTTGTGTGTACAAAGGTAAGATTGGAAGAGGAGAACCTTATTCTGGGTAAAGTGGTAAATTTTGGGGTTGTTATGGAGACGGTTGAGCGACTTCTGGTTGGATGTTTTTGTGGCAGAGAATTTTTTAAGGATAAGCTACAAGACGAATTAAGGAATCTTGGGGTAAGGACCTTGGAACCTTACCTCAAGTCAACACTTTGGTTAGATGATGGCTTTCATTTTGCATTCTCATCCATTGAAGATTCTTCATGGGCACTGAGTAGGAAATGGTGTATAGAGACATCGTTGATTCTTATTAAAATATGGAGTCCCTCGTTCAACACTAATAGAGAAAATTTGGGTTTTGGTCCTATCTTGGTGCGCCTCCTAGGTTTTCCCGTGCAGTTTTGATCAATGGATATTTTTTGGCTAAATGGGAACAAGTTGGGGACCTTTATCGAAGTTGATAACTCTTATAAATAATTTGGTAAAATGGTGGTAGCATGCACCATGGTGAATTTGGATACTCAAGAGGGCAAGGTGTCGTCAATAAATATGCATTATCATGGTCTTAAATACAAGCAAATCTTAGACTACGCAGGTGTCCCATTTCAATGTAGGCAATGTCATAAGGTTGGTCATGTGTTGAAGGATTTCTCTCTACCATATATGGGAAGGAAGTTTCGGAAGTCAAATTGTGGTGGAAATGTAGAAAAGAGTAAGGGGAACCCTCCAATGACCCTTGCATCCCAGTATCCATCGGAGTCAAAACAAAATATTGTTGATAGGATTTGATCATTGGATGAACATATTCAGTCTATTCCTAGTGAGGACCATATCACTCAAGCTTCTCAAGGAGGTTCTTTGTCTTAGGTCACTCCTTCAGCATCAGGTACTACTTCTTTTCCCCTCCGCATATCTAATCTTATCATCTCTTTATGTTCTTTGGTAATGGATTCTAGCCTTTTACCTTATATGCATAGTTTTCCTTCTTTTGGGAGATCTATGGGTTTTGTTTCATGTTCCATAGCCATAGCCATTACCTTCTACTCATCACCCATCTCTTTGTTTTCTAGGACTTCCTCATTATCTTCCCAAGCTGGTCCTAGATACAACTTGAGATTGTATTCTAGGTCGGAGTTCTCTTCGAAGGTTGTGGTTAGGTAGGGGCCTCCTTCACCTTCCACCATCCCTAAGATTTTTTGTGTTAGACACTCTCATATCTCAAAAGCAAAATTAAAATGCAGTCAAGATGTCGCAGTTGGGAGACAAAATTCTATAGTTTGGGTGCTTAGAGTAGAGAAATCCCTTATCTATGCTCCCCAATGAAGTTTTTTTCTTTCAATTGCAAAGGGTTAACTATTTCCCCCAAAAAAATAGCTTTCAAACATCTCATGTTTTCTAGTTTTATTAATTTAGTTTTTCTTCAAGAAACCCTCGCATCAGGAGATGTTATTGTAAAAACTTTGGAATCTCTGGGCGTTGTGTGGAGTTTTGTAGCAATGGATTCCAAAGGCCAATCGGGGGGTTTATCAATGGGTATAAACCAAAAACATGTTAAGTCGTTGAATTACTAGGGGGGCGATGGGGTTCTAGGGGTTGATGTCCTTGTTTTTGAGTTGGACATGGATAAAAAATTGGTAAATGTTTATGGCCTATGTTAGGATAGACCCACCTTCTAGGACTAGCTAATGGAATTTACCTTCATGAATATGGATAACATTGTTTGTGGAGGTGATATCAATTCTTCTTTCGGAATTTTGAAGATATGGGGAATGCATGCTCATTTGGATCCCCTATCAAATTAATTTGCACATCTTTTGACTGAGCATAAATTTTGTGATGTAGACTTAATAAAATTAAATTCCACTTGGCACAACAAGAGGGTCAGGTATGCTTTGATAGCTAAAAGGATCGATAATTTCCTTATTTTTGAACCCCTGATGGATAAAATCCCCTTTTTTGCCAATGGGTTGGGGTAGGTGGAAGTTAGGACCATCACCCTATTTTTCTGGAGCTTAGAGGTGGATGTAGGAATCCTAAGGCCCTTTCAAATTTAACTCATCATGAATGAAAGATGAATCTTTTTTTCTTTAATGAGGGTCAGTGGATCCCCCTCAGTCCATAGGGAAGGATCCTTTGCGACCCAATTTTCCAATAACCTTAACAATATTAAAAGGGCCACAAATGTATGGGTGATGGGTAAAAAGTAAAAATATTCAGATGAATTAAAAAGGTTAACCCAGGAGTTGGAGAAGTTGGAAGACCCACAGGAATGGGGATATTCGTCTGATGAAGCTAAACATAAAATTATCTTGTTGGAGGCTACAAGAAACAGGATTCTAAAGGAGAAGGAGGAAGAGTGGTGGTTAAAAAGTCGAGCAATATGGTTACAAAGTGGGGACGAAAACACAAAATTATTTGAGCAATATGTCAAAGGGCATCAGACCATTATCACCATATGGGATTTAGAAGACCTGAAGGGAGGTCCGGAAACAAGTTTGAGGCTATGGCCCGTATGGGTGTTAATGATTTCAGTTCCTTGTTTAAAACTCCATTGGACAAGTTTTTAGTGGAATTAATCAATCGGATGGTACCTTTCCTCACTTCTTTGATGATGAAAAAAAAGCACCTTGATGGCTCTAGTCTTGGAGGAATAGATGAAATTCATTTTGCACAATTTCCAAAGAGAAAAAATCATTGGTCCTGATGGATGGCTGATAGAATTCTTTTCCGAAATTTTTGAAATTCGTGTTGGGGGGGGGGGGGGGTTCTCTCTCATTGATAGAGGACTGTAGACAATTTGGGTGGATGTATGGTACCTTCATACCCACCTTGTATTGCTCTGATTCCCAAGTCAAATTCTCCTTTCTCTTTTGATGACTTCAAGTCAATCTCCTTAAGTAATAGCATCTACAAAATCATAGCTAAAATTATTGCCAACAGGATGAAGTTGGTCTTGTCCGAACACATTTCAAATGAGCAGTTTTCCTTCTTAGAGGACAACCAGATTCATGAGGCAATTGGGGTGTATTGGGAGGGACTCCATATTATTAAAACCAAAAACTTAAAAGGTTTGGTGCTCAATATTGACCAGTCAAAGGCATATGACAAGGTTAGTTGGGTATATATCGTAATGATCTTAGTGAATTTGAGCTTTGAGGTAAACTTTATAAACTAGATTATGTGTGGCATATCCTGGTCTCTTTTGTAGTGCTAATTAATGAGTACCTCAATTTGTTTGCATGTTGACATAGGTTTGCACCAAGGATGTCCACTCTCCCTTTTGTTATTCCTTCTAGTAGCGGAAGCTCTTAGTAGACTGCTCATTGAGGAAAAGCGAAGGGGTGGTTTAAAGGGGCTTCTTGTTGTAGGATATTTACTCATTACACATTTATTATTTGTAGATGATATCTTTTTTTTATTATTGTTCTAGAAGTGATTTGGTTTCAATTAAATCAGCCCTATCCTTATTTGAAAAATCTACAGGGATTTTGGTGAACTTACAAGTCTATTATTATTGTGGCTAGGTTATCCCATGATGAGTACATTGTTTCTCAGAGTTTATATATGTTTCAATCGAACTCCATTGATGTTGGTCTCAATTATTTGGGTTTTTATCTCAAAGAAAATGACTAAAATAAGGTGGATTGGAATTGGTTATAGGCTAAGATAGAGAAAAGGCTCAAAATATGAAGCCTTAGATGGTTGTCAATGTTGGTTAGATTGGTACTCATAAAGTTTGTTTTAGAAGAAATCCTAGTGTATTGGATGTCTCTTTCATGAATATTGAAGGGGATCCTCAATTCATTCACAAAATTTGTTGTATATTTTTATAGTTGGGTTCTAAATATGGTAGTTTATTTCCTTGGGTGAGATGGGAGAAAATATCCTTGCCCAAAAAATGGGGAGGATGGGGTCTGAAGAATTTATTGACACTCTACAAAGCATTAGCTGCAAAGCTTGGCTGGAGGTTGGTTTCTACCCAAAGATTATGGAAGAAAGTGTTCTACATTAAATAAATTTACCCCTCCTCCCTTGAAGACTGGATCTGGACTCGTAATAAGCAGTGCACAAATGTTTCCATATTTTGGAAGGTGGTGGTAAACTCTTTTGGGCTAAATGAACAAGGGTTGGCATGGAAAGATGGATCTAAGGAAATATTTAGAATTAGTTTGGACACTTGGGTCAAATGTGATGCCCATTATGGGTTACCTCAGGATATGATGGCTTATCTAAATGACAGACGATTTACAACTCTAAATCAAGTGGCAAATTCGATAAGATTGTGTATCTAGGTCCACGATTAGCTCGGGGTCATTCAACTAAATTTGCAACATAATGGACAGAATTATGGCAGAACTATAGCATCTCTCTAAATGCTTCCCATGTCAGGATTAGTGATAAGGAATACCTATTGTAATGGATCCATTCCCCAACTAGGGAATACACCCTTAAGAATGGATATCTTTGTATTATGGTAGAAAAGGAGTCTGGAGATGTAGCTCAGTGGTGGAAGTAGTTATGGAAACTTATTTATCCAATAAAATATCGCATGTTCCGATGGTTTATTCTTGAAAACAAGATTCCAACAGGGAAAATTTAAAAAAAAATAACTTTCATGGGTCAAGTTGGTGTTCCTTATCCGAGGCAATTGAAGAGACTATGTATCATCTATTCTTATAATTTCCTTTCACCTGTGTTGTATGGAATACAGTTCACACCTCTTTATTGTTGAACCTGATCTGGCATGGCTTATCGTGTCATGATGCTTGTCACTCTTTGTGGGAAAAATCTTCCCTAAAGAAGTTGAGAAACCTTCTGCCAATCACAAACTAGGAATTATGGCTAGTCGGAAATCAAGTCATATTTGAGAACCAATCAATTCCTCAGCACAAATTGGTAGAAAATTCCATGGCTATATATGATTTGATCCCTAACATTCTTGAATCTCAAAGACAGAGGATCATGATCCCCAGAATAGTGGATAGTTCTCGTCCATGGGCATATTTTGATGGTGTGGTACAACCAAATGGTGATTGTGGGGGAGGTGTGGTATTTTATTTGCGTACATCTCATTATTTCAAACTTTAAAGTGGCTTGGGATGTGGATTAAATCATTTTGGAGAACTTTATAGCCTAAAACTCCTTCATCTTTTTGCAATTGAAAAAGAATGCAGCAAACTTCAAATTTTTGGCGACTCTATTATTATTGTGAACTAGTTTAATGATTTAATGATTCTAATAGATGTCATGTTCTCACTCTTATTCCTTTTTTGAGGGAATTTTTACAATTAATAGCAAGATTTTTATTATGTTTCATGTACTCATATTTTCAGGGAAAGAAACACCATGGTTGATGCCCTTTCCAAAGCGAGGATGCAGCAAGCTCAAGGTACGTGGAAGATTTCAAAGAAGAATGGCGAAGATCACTATGAGTTCTACCAAATTCCTTTATAGAAGGCCTGAGATAGTTTCTAGCATAACAATTCCTGTTTTGGTTTCATTGATCTTATGACAGTTTGTTTTGACTGGTTTAATTATCCCCACGAGGGGAGGATATATTTTTTCTTTTTTGATTATATATGATGACATGTAAATGTCTCAACAGATTATATAAACTTTTTATCTATGTCAGACTTTATGTCTAAGACTTTGACTATGGATGGTTTATTTTTTAAGGATGATTTTTTGTTTTTAGACGACCAGCATCTTGAATGCATAAAATTGCATCTACAAAATGTAATTTTCTTCTACTATAATGAAAATTACGATTTTTCCTCGGGAAAAAATAGAATATTTTGTGTTTGGTTTCAAGTAATGGATAACATTTAGATGAGTAGTTGTAGGTTTATAAGTTAACATTTCTAGTTTTCTAGCCTATATACTTCAGGTCCCCTTTCAAGTTCTAGCAAGAGGACAAATTACCTTGCTTCTAAATCCAATCGCCTAGTGTGTGCATGTTAAAAAGATATTACAAAGTCTGCACAAAGATGTGAGATGATGGTTCACTACATTATGGATCTAAATAAGTACAATTATTTTTTTGAACCCATGAATTAAAGTTGCAATTCATCTAAAGCTATAGAAGCGAATTATCATTATGGAATCATGCAACATCTCTACTACTATTGAACCTCAAATAATCATTGAAAAAAAGGATTTTCATGGAACCAAAATTAGAATATTATCATTAGAATAATTTATGGGGATATTTCCACTTGAAAATTCATTCGTAAGACATGCCATTGATTTGATGTTTCAATAATCAAGTGAACCCATTAGAATATATTCAAGCATCCACTTAACAAATTTAGTGAGGTTGAATAAATTTAGTGTTATGACTATTTAGGGGAAGTTAATAAATTATTATATATATCATTTTAAATGTTGGTAGGTGAATTTCTAATACCCATAATTGAAAACACGTTTTTTATATATCTATGAGTTCTTGATTAGCCTAGGAGGCTACAGCTCATGTGGATTGGTCAATAGTTGATTTCTACAATTGAATTATAACCAAAGTCACCCTTGATATGTGGAAAATACCTACAACAACATTTTCCGAAAGGGGAATACTCAAAACACATCTTCCTTTCTTCATTATTCATTATAGAACAACTTGGGATCCAATATGTTTTTAGTACTCACTCATTAATATTTTGTTATTTCTATTTCAAGTGTTTCATGTATAAAAATCCATTGACCTCTACAAAAAGGGGAGGATTATTAGAGTAGCAAGCCCTATGGTTGGTGTTGTATTTTAAGCACAATCACAAGATATAAGTGTGAAAAAATACTAGATTAGCTACTTGCAAAACAAGAAAGAAGAGAGAATAAAATTGCTGAGAAATTGACTAATGAACCAAGGAGACAATTTGAATTACTCATAAAATTTGATGATATATTATTTTTGAACATGAATACAATATATAGACCCTCCATAGACCAACCAATTTGAATTATCGTTGGGTTCCATGTGCATGCACTCGATATAACTCAAAAGCACTTTCTCTAGTTGGCAAGTCAAAATTAGACTTGGAACCCAAAATTAGAAAAATATCCTAAAATGAAGTGAACTAGAAGTAATTGTAATTATAAATCAGTTAGAACTCATTAATAACTCTCACATTGAAAACACTAACCATTTAAACTCCAAAATAGGACTAAAATTCAACTATAATGGGAGGAGAGAGAAATATGGTAGTTAATTGCTACAAAGTAGGGAGGAAGTGCAAACTAACTCTAGGAAGACTTATGCATGAGATAATATGAATTAATGAAGTGGAATTATCCATGTCATCCTCCAAGTTTCTAGTCATAACCCCATGTCATCCTAGGTGGCACCCCATACTAAAAATAGACCTACTAAAGATAGAAAATCCTAGTAAATAGAAAATTTGCCAAATTATAGTGAATGAACAATGGTCATATTTTCCCCTAATAATGTATGGAAGAGGCTATAATGATGGCTAGAGAATAGGTCCTGATGAACTATTGAGTGCAATGTACCCCAAAAGTTGGCATTGTAATATTTTTCCAATGGTAAAATATATAGTTGACGCCATTTTTCTTGTGTGTGATTCCCCCATAGTATGTGTGGGTTGATTTCATAGCCTGGCACATAGAATGAGACCTTGGATGGTTCTTTATCCAAAGCAAGGGGTTATGTATGCTCTTTATATATATCATATACATGTTGTAGAAAATTTGATGGTAGGTTAACCCGATAATGCAATATAAATCAAAGCAGAATACTATAACCTACTTATACTATCAATTTGCGGAAGCTTAAAGATCGAGCTGAACAATATAACCAGAAGAAGAAGAATCAATGGCACAATACACATGACCTCAACTAAAAACCCCACACTATTGTATTATCATACAGGTGGAAATACATAGGAATTATACAAAGCCTTAGCTCTCACAACTAGCCAACTCTCGGTACAATCATCACAGATGCTCATGGAAATCTTGGCTTCTCTCCAGCCTTCCTCTCTTCCTTCCAAGCTCCTATTTCCTTGCTTTTTTCTTGTGGATGATCTTCTCTTACCAAGTGGAAAACCAAATTCTCCAAAACTACGAAATTCTCAAGGATAAATCCATGACTGCATGCATGAGTTTTCTCCATGAGAAAACACATACAACTGATAGTACAACCTTTTCATGTGTCATCTTTCTCAAATTTACCTTTGGGAAGTCCTGTAGATATCTGTTGCATTATCTTCAAAGCCCCATGATGCAAATGGCCCAATCGCCTGTGCCACAACTCGCCAATGTCTTGGCTTTGCACCAATTCTACTTTCGTACTCAATGCTACACAATCATCTACCTCTAGTTTATAGAGATTCTTCACCCGAATCCCTAACCTCTTGGTCTAACCCGTGGCTATGTGTCTTAGGAATGCCTTTCCTTTACTAAAGACAACATCGTAGCCTTTGTCCTATAACATCACGACAGATACCAAGTTCTTCTTGAGTCAAAGAACATACATCACATCTATCAAGGTGAGAGGAGTTCCATGCTCCATTTGAAAAGCAATCTTGCCCACTCCTGAAACACCATACCTTCCATTGTCACCCATCTCTATGCGCATCTTGAGGTCTTTCTCCTCCAAGGCACTGAATAAATTTTTATCACCAGTCATGTGGAATGAGGATCCACTGTCAAGATACCAGACACAACCCATCATCGATGACACCATGCATGTGATGAGGGTAAAGTCCATTTCGAACTGAGAGGTTAATGCCTCACCTTCCGATCCTTCCGAGGATCCCTTCTTGGACTTCTTCAATGCAAAATTAGTCGCATAATGTCTCATCTTGTGAAATTTAAAGCATCTTACTTTAAACATGTCACCCTTCTTCCCTCCATGAGAAGAATTTGATTTGAAATGGGAAGCCTTCCCCTTCCCTTTCCTTGCCTTACTTGCTAAGGCCAGATTTTCTTCATCATCATTCTTGGACGAAGAACCATCTCATGTGCTCCTCCTGATCTCCTCCTGCATAAGATCTGACCACAGTCGTTCCCAAAATGGCAGTTTCTCCCTTCCATTCATAGAGTCCTAGTAGCTATTCTAACTCTTTGTAAGGCCAAGGAGAGCGAGGCTCACCATATCATCATCGGCAGTAGTTATTCCCACACTGCCAAGCTCATCTCTGCAGGTGGTGATCTTGTTCAGATATGTGGAAATAGTATCGCCCTTCTCCATCTTGATTCTTTGAAGCTTATCCTTGAGCACCAATTTCCTCTGGTCGCTACTGTTCTAGTAGAGGTCCTTTAATGTCTTCCGCATTGAAAATGGAGTATCCTTCCCATGGAGACTCGAGACGATATGGTCTCGAACTCCCTCAAGGATGATCTGTCTCGCCTTCGCCACACACTTCTTCCACTCAGCCAACTCTTGTGCATTAGTTGAAGCTGGCTATGGGATTTCTTCATCAATGAATTCCTTCTAGCCATTGTCTTCTAATACAACATCCATTCTATCTTTCCATGCTATGTAATTTGAGCTACCTTCCAAGACATACTCGAGTCTCAAGCCATAGAACGCCATTGGCCAACCTTGAAGTATGATATGAAATCGATTTGCACCTGCAACCCCAAACTTCAAACTTCAAATTCTCTTCTCAATATACTGTTCACAACTATGATACCATGTAGAAAATTTCTAAAAAACCTGGCTCTGATACCATGTAGAAAATTTCTACAAATCCAGCTCTGATACCATGTAGAAAATCTAATGGTAGGTTAACCCGATAATGCAATATAAATCAAAGTAGAATACTATAACCTACTTATACTATCAATTTGTAGAAGCTTAAAGATCGAGCTGAACAATATAACCAGAAGAAGAAGAATCAATGGCACAATACACATGAAAATACTTTGGGGAAAGCCTCAGCTAAAAACCCCACACTATTATCTTATCATACAGGTGGAAATACATAGGAATTATACAAAGCCTTTGCTCTCACAGCTAGCCAGCTCTCAGTATAATCCTCACAGATGATCACAGGCAATCTTGTATTCTCTCCAGCCTTCCTCTCTGCCCTCCAAGCTCCTATTTCCTTGCATTGTTCCTAGGGATGATCTTCTCTTACCAAGTGGAAAACCAAATCCTCCAAAACTGCGCAATCCTCAAGGATAAATCCTTGACTGCATGCATGAGTTTTCTCCATGAGAAAACACATACAACTGATAGTACACTATCCTTGACATTAATATCAACTGGATCTTTCTCAAAATAGACATAAATGAGTTTCTAATGAGGGAATATTTGTATAATTTCCTACAAATTCTCTACAAATCTACCTCTGAGATCTATGTAGAAAATCTGACCATAGAATAACCCGATAATGCAATATAACCAAATAAAAATACTATAATTTACTTCTCCTATCAAACTTGTGGAAGCTTAAAGATCAAGCTAAATTAGAGTTGAACACATATAACCATAAGAAGAAGAATCAATGCACATGAAACACAGAAAATACTCATGGGAAAGCCTCAGCTAAAAACCCCTCTATCTGTATTATCATACAAGGTAGAAATATCATAATTACACAAAGCCTTAGCTCTCACAGCTAGCCAGCTCTTAGAACAATCCTCCTAGATGCTCACAGGAAAACAAGGCTTCTCACAAACCTTCTCCTCTACCCTCCAAACCTCCTATTTCCTTGCACAGTTTCTCCTAGGTGATCCTCCTGTTACCAAGTGTAACACTGATCTCACACCCTGTAAAACTGCACAATCCTCAAGGAACCTTATTCCTTCTACATGCATGAGTTTCCTTTATAGGAGAAAACATTCAACTAATAGTACAATGTCCTTGACATTTAGCTCAACTGGGTCTTTCTCAAAATAGACATGCATGAGTTAATGATGAGAGAATCTTCAGTTATCTGGAGTACACTAGTTGGATGCATGCATGCATTAACTGACTGAACTCACAATTAGTTCCTCAAACGGTTTGGAACTAATTTAACTGGACTTAACTCAGTAAACTCAGCTAACTAATTACAACTCAAATTTAACTCAATCTCATCTCCTTAATTAAGGGATAATCTCCTTAATTTAACGGATAACTGTTGCATGACTTCACAAAGACTTCTATCTTGAATTTCTCCAACTAATTAATCCATAATGAATTAATTAATTATTTTCAATCAGCTGGTGAGACTAAATTCGAATTTAATTCACAATTTTAATTCAAGGACAAATTAAAATTGGAATACTTTAGATTCTATTTTTATTATTTCTTGTTGCTATTTTCAACAATCTTCAGTTAACTAGAGTAGCACTAGTTGAGTGCATTAATGCATCAACTGACTGTTAACTCACTATTAGTTCCTCAAACAGTTTGGAACTAATTTAACTGGACTTAACTCAATAAACTGAGTTAACTAATTACAACTCAAATATAACTCAATCTTATCTCCTTAATTTAATGGATAACTCTTTCATGACTTCAGAAAAACTTCTAACTTGAATTTCTCCAACTAATTAATTTAAAATAAATTAATTGATTATTTCCAAGTAGTTGTTAAGACTAAATTCGATTTTAATTCACAATTTAATTCAAGGATAAATTAAATTGGAATATTCTTGTTTCCATATTTCAACACGTGTCGTAGTTTTAACCATGTTAATATTCACCTTTTTATATTAATTTATTTCTTATATATTATTTGTTTCATTTCCTACAAAATTATTGGTTGTGGAACTAGGATATTTACTTGCAGGTTTATAACTAGTAATGGTTACAAGTATAATAAGATAGAAAAATACGCTTTATCACAATATTATATCATTGAGGGTATCACTTTAGGATAGGCCATACATTAGACTTAAAATCATAAGTGTTAGAAGATAGTTTCTACAATTGTGGATGACCGTGTTTATCTACTTTGAAGTGTGATTTACTTTTTATTCAAAATCATGTGTGTTTCCTTTCTACAAAAGCATTTCAATTCCTAGATCAATTTCTATCCAAGTTTTCCAACTACAAGAGTGATTATTTATGGAAATAGGAGGTGCTCAAATCATGCTTGGTGAATCCTCGATGACAATTGAGTTCCTATTCTTGGTTACTTTTGAGTGCCAACAAGGTTATCATGATTGATGTTTAAGTACATGTTCATTTCCAAGAGTGGTTGTGTTAAAATTGAAATTTTGTAGTGAAGTGATATAATTTTATTTCATAGATTAGAAGCATATTAGAATTTTCCAACTAGTTAAATCAAAACCTTTAGTATTGCATATATTGTGCACAAGGCTTCACGAGCATTAGTACCCCCAATTGAAAATTTTGATGATGATCTATATTTTTCTCAATTGTATGGTAATATAAATAGTTTTCTGGTCTTAATGCTCCTATCACTAACCTCCTATCCTACTAGTGTCTAATGTGCCTCCATCAAATATCCCCCCATCCTATTCCAAGGATCCATCCTTTTAAATGCCACATAATATAACCACATCTACAAAAAGTGTGCCTCCTCTATCACATATGTCGAGGAAAAACATCCACTTATAACCAAATGTCAATTAACCAAAATAATATAACATGCAACAATGGACTAAGGTTTCATTATGCACCCTAAATAACATGAAGAATTCCTCAAAAATGGTGTAAATTTTACTTTTGGAGTGTTGTGGCCACAACTACCACCCCTTTTAAAACATGCTCTGATAGCAAATTTTAAATGGGCCCCCTATAAGTCTGATCTATCATCTCTCTGAATGATCCTTTCATCCTAGTAATTTTAACTCTATGGAGGGGCTAATCTTCCATTCACAAAGGGGTAAAGCCCTTCGACCAATCCCTCGCTTAAGCCCTTCATTTCTATGTTCATCGGGATGTGTTTAACCCCTCAAAACCCTCATCACATTGTTATTCCCACCATAATGCCTTATGGCGAAAATCCTTCACAAAGCATGCATAACCCCTTTTCGAGGCCTATCACAATAACACAAGGCATTCATGGATTCCGAACCCAACGGGCTTTATTAACTCAAATGTATGCATCTTGGGTCTAGAGCCCATCGCAGATCGCTATCGACCCAGCCCCAATACCATGTGTATAAGCAACGCACCCCTGGTCTTCGGACCCGCCGGCCTTATGAACCGCATTGTATATATTGTCAGGTCCAGCCCAATTGCATATCGCATATCAGCGGAGCCCCGGGCCTTATACATATTCCGTGCAACGATATAGTGGACCCGCCAACCTATAAAATACAATACATATATTTTTGGGTCCGAAGCATTTCGCATATCGCAATCGGTGGGGTCACAAGGCTTGAACACAAGATGCGTAGCGATGTGGCAGACATGCCGATCCTATTAAGAATATCATATAATATATCGGGTCTGGAGCATTTCACATATCACAATTGGCCCGATCCAAAGTTTCATATATAGCGCACTATAACCTCTCAAACCTGCCGATGATTACAGAATTTGAACGTATAACATTTCAAGTCCTACGTTATGGTTAGACATGGCTTTCCCCGTATATTCCTTCTTTTCTCAAAAATATTGAAATCTCGGTTTTCAAAGGCAAGCCTGTATTGTGGACCTGCCAGCAGTATTAACGTATATACATATATATATATATATATATATATATAGATATATATCTATATATATATATATATATATAGATATATATAGATATATATGTAGTGATATTTATAAGCGCCAATATATAACATTTTAGTTCTCGTTTGAGTGACCAAGGCAGGGTTTTTCCTTGTTTTCCTGTGTTTTCCAAATTTTCTGAAATAACAAAGGGATTGGGGTTTTAGTGTAGAAGGCAGCGCTTGTGATTTATATGAATATTTATGTTATATTGTTCATAATCATGAAGCTAATGATGGCTATCTCCGCAGGTGAGAAACAAAATACACAGGAGTGGATTCGAAGAGCCATATGTGCAGAAACATTGGGTTTGAAGGTCTGGCCTCAAGCGTTCTGAGCCAGAGCCCAGGCGTTGGTTGTACAGTCCGAGAGCAAAGCTGGCCCAGTCTTCATCATGAGGAAGTGACACACAACCACCCCTTTTTCCCACATCTGTCACTTCTTCATGAAACTAATCGCTCCAGCAGATACGCTTCCTACACGGCAGCGATTACGCTGACAGTTTTATCTTTGCATATCGAAAGCAGTAGGGAAGATGAAGAGGTGGGGTAGACCCAGAGTGAAGATATTTTGCATAAATATTGCCTCTAAAGAGGAGAAAGGGCTTTTGATTTTCTAGAAGAACAGTGTTTCTTTATTGCGAATGAGGAGGAATGTTTTTTAGGGAAGAGGGAGCCATTAGTTTCAAACTCATTGTATTGGTTTGGATCAGAGTGTTGTTACTGGCATGAATGTAAATGTGATTTATATTTATGCATGTTGATGACTTAAAGTTCACTATTGGTCTTGTTAAATTGAATGTGATTCAGTTTCATGGTTAACTTGTGAATGGTCTCTGATTTGAAATTAAATTGAACATCAGTTGCAGTTTTAATTCCATAGAAGAATGTGGATTCCTATATGAGTGATTGGATTGCAATTTAGCTTTAATACAATCTTGTCTAGTTGTGAATTCAGTGATTGATTCATTTGGACTTGAATCTATGCATGATGTTTAACCTTCTTTATCATGCTCCTGCTGAACATATATATGATGTTTAAACCTCTGTATCATGTTCTTGCAGGATAGATTAGAGTAGTTAGAAGTAGTATAGATAGGATTTAATACATAGAGGTTAGCTGTTTCATTTTGTTGATTTAATTGAAGTCTTCCTCCCAGAAGCAATCTTTCGACATGTTCAAGTGGTTTACGGGGTCCCTTAAAACCCGTCAGAGCTAGCCAATCCAAACGAAAGCAGGTCTAATTAGGGCTTGCGATCGGGTTAGTTCCCCTTGTTGGCATAGTGCATATTAGCCATGTCAACAAATTGGTGCTAGAAGGAGGGCCTAAACTGCCCTCTCCAGCTTTTCAAGATTTCATCTATAAGTGCCACGCATGGATTCAAAAGGGTTAATGTATGGATTGTAAAGGTCAAAGATATCTACCACACATTTGAAAGAGCCTCATTTTGAAGAAACAGAGACCCCTCTAAGTCCTGTTTCTGGGTCACCCAAGGAAGAGAGACTGTGGGAGTATCCTGTCACTCAGGAACAAACAGTCAGAGCACTTACTCGAGCTTACACTCGTTCCCTCTCTTAGCTCCCCATCTTTCACTATCTACCTCTGACAACTAAGAGAAACCTAAGGATCTTTACCCTAAGCAAAGATACATCTACAGCCACTTCTCTTGAAGATATTGTGCTAGAATCCTTACAAAGTATCGACACCCCTTGGGAAGAAATTCCTTAGGATTCCCTTTCTAAAGGAAACTCCTCGCTTGATTTTGGGAATCCTAATGGAGAAGTCTCCAACCAAAACTACAATGTCCATATATGGCCAACGTTCCTCCTCCAGATGGGTATCAACCTCCACCTCCTCCTACGGGTGGGAATCAACCCCCACCTCCTCCAAGAGCACTCCCTCCCTGGCTTGCACAGGATGTTGTAATGGCACCTGGGCAGCAGCATCCCTTACCCAAAAATACAGAAAGAGTGTTACCTAATTTCGACCCTAAGCGGGGAGATACTGCTGATAACCATATTCGCTCTTTCTTCCTAGCCTTGGTAGGTTGGGTGTCACCGATGAAGATGTGGTATGCCGTTTATTCTCTTTTACATTAACCGGTGCAACCTCCACATGGTATTTCAGCTTGAGAATAGGGTCAATCACCTCTTCGGATGCTTTTCAACAAGCCTTTTTGGACAAGTTTGGTGATGACAAAACACCTTCGGCCTTAGTTTTAGAATTATCCCATCTGAAAATGGAAACTAAGGAGAAGGTTAAGGCTTTTAACATCTGGTTCAACACCTTGTTCAACAGAATCCCAATCACCACTAGGCCCACTGAAGAGGTTCTAATGGAATTTTATATCTCTATTCTCCCTGTCCCTACAGCGATGTGGGTTAAAATGAGTAATGTACAAACCTTACAAGGTGCTATTGATGAAGCAACGAAAGTTGAAAATGATATGATCAGCCTCACAACGTGTCACCCTACAATTGGAGAAAAGAAATCCCCTTAGACAACCAAGAAGAATAATGGAAATGATAACAAAGGGGTTGAAATTAAAGACAAGGACACCACAGATGTGGAAGGGTTGCATCGAATCATTAAGAACTTAAGAACACAGTCATTGATATGAGAAGGAATCACGAAGAGGGTACTAGTGGTAAGGGACGAGATTATAATAACATAAAACCCTTCAAACCTTTCTACAGGAAGAAAATAGAGGGTGGGCATGATCAGCTCGCGTTGCTTGCTCCACCTAATGAAGGGGATTTAAACACAAAGGAACTGGCTCTGATTGGATCGCTCCTCAACAAAGAAGAACATACACTAGAGCTCAAACTAGAACAAGGAGACAAGGAGGAATACCAAGTAGATGAACCCTCAGATGAGGAAACCCAAATTAATGTTCTGTAGAATTTCCATAACGATGAGAGTGATGATGAGGTAGATGACACTGCAGAAATTAATGTTAATGAAATCCACACGCGCAGTAAAGGGTCGCTCCCAGGTGCGATAAAACCCATAGACCAAACAAAGCAAGATGTTTTCCTTATGAAAGCATCTGCCCCAGGAGTTCCTATTGAGAAGAGTGGGTCTGGCGGTCAATCCAAGAATACCCCTGTTACAAGTCACCCAGAGAAAGAAAATGCATCTCCCACTGCAACGAAGGCTACTCAACATGGTAAACCCCCACTTAAAAACGGCAAAACAGGTATGTTTACTTTGCCTTATTGTATTTATAACATTGATTATAATATTGTGGATGATCTCAAGAAGTCTAGGGCCAATATCACATATTTTAACTTGTTAAAATTAACGCAGCAAAGATATTTGTTGTTGAAAGCTATGAATGAGTGGAACTGCAAAGCCCCCCCACCTCAAACACCCAAACCAGGAAACCAATGTCCAAACCTGTTAGTACCGCTAGTGCAGCCCAAATATCCTCCGCCATGGAGGCCACATTGTCTAAAATGAATTGAAAACCCCAAGATGTCAGCACAGCC
Organism: Pinus tabuliformis; assembly: GCA_031772625.1. Lineage (NCBI taxonomy): Eukaryota > Viridiplantae > Streptophyta > Pinopsida > Pinales > Pinaceae > Pinus > Pinus tabuliformis. The sequence goes on along the minus strand of CM062807.1, from coordinate 1,357,706,693 downwards.
ATGATAGGGAGGAAATTGAAATCTATGACCCCACCATTCCTCATTATGTTTGAAATTTTCAACATGAACATCCACAATTGCTTGGCAGATTCCAGCTCCTCATCCACTGTCATGCCTTATGCTGTGGCTAAAAGACTTCAGACCATACCTAAAAAAACTGGAACTCGAATCATGCAATTAGATAGGACAAATGTGACAGTAATTGAGAATTAAAGGATGTGTTGATTCGAATGGCTGCTAAACTGCAATACACACAGGTCATTGATATAGTGGTATTCAATATACCTAAGGCCTATGGAATGCTGCTTAGCAGGGACTGGTCAACAAAATTGAACGGATACTTCTCGACTAATTTGTCCCACCTTTTGTTTCCTCAGAAGGGAAAAAGTGATATGCTAAGAGTGGATCGGAAAAGATACATGAAGTACATGGTAATGGAACCAAACAACCCCAATGAACCTGTAATGTTCTATAACTCTATCCTTGGGAATTATAGTTTCAATTTTTATGCCACGGAAACCTGTTTCGAGGAGTGCCATGCAGAAATAGTCAAGGAGGCTTTGACGAACACAAAGTTGGAAGAAATAATTAAACACCCCCATAATCCAACTGATGAATTACCCTTTATTATAGTAGATGATAGGACTAATTTCATAGGAAGCAGTTCTTTTAGCATAACATTAGAGTTTATTTTCGGGACACTTCACTTGGATGACTCTAACTGTCTTGAAAGTGCAGGCGCTGGGAGGATTTTCATTGGCCCACTAGTGAAACAATGTTTGATGGCTAGTTGGTTGGAATGCATGCGCACCAATAACACAGCAGAACATAAAGGCTTGTTGAAAGGCCTAAGAAGAGCCATTAAAAGGAATGTAAAAAATCTTATAGCTTTTGATAACCCACTGATAATCGTGGACGAGGTAAAGACAAAGATACACTGCAGTCCGCCACACCTAGTGAGGTATCAACATAAGGTATGGAGTTTAATTGACAATTTCGATTCCTTCAATGTCACATATATACCTCGAAAATATAATCATGATGCCGATCTGATGACTCCTATGGTTGCGAAAATTTTGCTTAATCTTAGATTAAACAAGAATAAACTATATGTTGAATTGATTTTCGGATCATCCATAACTAATAACATCTCAAATTGGTAGGTGTTCGAAGGAGATAACCAAATCCTTGAGTTCCTGCATTACGAAAGAACACTCGGAAATGCAGCCATTAACAAAAGGGAGCATGACTTAAACGGAAGTGAAGACAAGGTGATATCTTTCACTGAGAAATTTATTTACTTTTCATCTCTCATGAGTGAGCCAACAGGTAAGCACACAAAATTACAACACCCATGGCTAAGCCCGTTCCAAGCTATGGGAAAAATTGGTCATGGAATTTACAGATTGAAAACCTTACAAGGAGAAACTGAAAAGCTCCCTATTAATGGCCAGCATCTCAAGAGATACTTCCAGTAGCCACCACATGGTGGTTACCTCCTGAGTAGGTTAGAGTTCCTTTCTTTCTGCTGTTAGTTTAGTTGTATTTCCGTCCTCTCTTTTTCTTTTTCTGCCGAGTCTATTTTTCTGTTGTTTTGAATTACATTCCTTTGCAGCCAGCTGATTGTAGTCCTCCAGACTCATTCTACCCTCCAGATTTTCCCTCATTCACTACTCTCAGCCTTTCCCTTCCTCATTAACTTGTTGATGATTCTGTTGTTCCTGAATCCATCATTTCCCTACAAATCAAGCAAACTTTCTATCATCCCATGAGCACTTGAGAATGAGTAGTGGAATGCAAACCGAAACCACTCATTGGCATCGGTTGGGAACTGTTTGAGATCTATTGATAACTTGGATCTCTGAAGCATGTAGGGGCATCTTTATAAAACAAAAAATGTGTAACTACAACTGGACTGGCATGGAGGAACGTTGCATTTAAATAAATCGCACCCAAACCTAGCCTATACTTGCTTGTAAGGTTTACAGTCATTCTTCATTGGTCCCATCCACCACACTAAATGGTCCAATACCTGTTACTCACAAGTAAACCTCCTTTCATGGGCTAAGCTCACTATCTCATACCCTGTGGAAAATCTAATTGTGCTCTAGTCCTTGTGCCTAAAACTGGAAGGACTCACCTAAAAGGAAATGAATTGTCAAGTCCTTGTGCCAATCTGGAAGGACAAGTTGTTTGGGAAGCCGGTTAGAGTAAGGACTGTTGCTGGGCTTAGAGTACCGATTGACACAGCAAGCCCAACCTTGCTTAAGTGGTTTAAAAATATGGCATGATCCATGACTGTGCCCCATTCAATCAATAAATATAGCACTAAAATTCTCATATAAAGTGCAAGAAAAACATGTCTACATCAAGCTTGATGAGCAATAAAGAGCTGAGGTACACACCTAAACAGGTATGGATAGACCAGTGATGGCCCCAAAGGGATTTTTGAAAGTGGGAAATGGGTAAAGAAAGGTCAATAAACCCCATAATACTGCCATTAGAGATTGCCTATCAAAATCATATCAGCAAGTAGAAGTTATTTGTCTTTATCCCCTCTGAAGCAATAATGTTTAAGTGGAACCCATGCTTGTCCATCTATGTAGTTCACATTTAAAGTTTATTTTAACATCTTGATGTTCTATTGATCTGAAGGTTATTTGGAAACAGAGATAACTAGTTCGCCCAGCGGTTTTCCATTTGTTGTGGCCACAACTACCACCCCTTTTAAAACATGCTCTGATAGCAAATTTTAAATGGGCCCCCTATAATTCTAATCTATCATCTCTTTGAATGATCCTTTCATCCCAATAATTTTAACTCTATGGAGGGCCCAATCTTCCATTCACAAACGGGTAAAGCCCTTCGACCAATCCCTCACTTAAGCCCTTCATTCCTATGTTTATTGGGATGTGTTTAACCCCTCAAAACCCTCATCGCATTATTATTCCCACCACAATGCCTTATGGAGAAAATCCTTCACAAAGCATGCATAAACCCTTTTCGGGCCTATCACAATAACACAAGGCATTCATGGATTCTGAACCCGCGGGCTTTATTAACTCAAATGTATGCATCTCAGGTCCGAAGCCCATCGCAGATCGCTATCGGCCCAGCCCCAATACCATGTGTATAAACAGTGCACCCTTGGTCTCCGGACCTGCCGGCCCTATGAACCGCATTGTATATTTTGTCGAGTCCGGCTCAATCGCATATCGCATATCGGCGAAGCCCCGAGCCTTATACATATTATACGCATCGATATAGCGGACCCGCCAACCTATCAAATACAATACATATATTTTCGGGTTCGGAGCATTTCACATATCGCAATCGGCGGGGTCCTAAGGCTTGAACACAAGTTGCATAGCGATGTGGCAGACCCACCGATCCTATTAAGCATATCATATAATATATCGGGTCTGGAGCATTTCGCATATCTCAATTGGCCCAATCCAAAGTTTCATATATAGTTCACCATAACCTCCCGGACCTACCGATGATTATAGAATCTGAGCGTATAACATTTCAAGTCCGGCGTTATGGCTGGACATGGTTTTCCCCATATATTCCTTTGTTTCTCAAAAATATTGAAATCTCGGTTTTCAAAGTAAAGCCTGTATTGCGGACCCACTAGCCGTATTAACATGTATATGTATATATATATATATATATATATATATATATATATATATATATATATATATATATATATATATATATCTATGTATGTATGTATGTATGTATGTATGTATGTATGTATGTATGTATGTATGTATGTTTTCAGGTCCGGGGCCATATCGCATATTAGTAGGGCCCCAAGCTCATGCCTATTGCAATAGGCGATATGCCGGACCCAGTGATATTTATAAGCACTGATGTATAACATTTGAGTTCCAGTTTGAGTGATCGGGGCGGGGTTTTTCCTTGTTTTCCTGTGTTTTCCAAATGTTCTGAAATAACAAAGGGATTGGGTTTTCATTGTAGAAGGCAGCGCCTGTGCTTTATATGAATATTTATGTTATATTGTTCTTAATCATGAAGCTAATGATGGCTATCTCAGCAGGTGAGAAGGTCTGGCCTCAAGCATTCTGAGTCGAAGCCCCACGCATTGGTAGTACAGTCCGAGAGCAAAGCTGGCCTGGTCTTCATCATGAGGAAGCCACACACAACCACCCCTTTTGCCTGCATCTGTCACTTCTTCATGAAACTAATCGCTCCAGCAGATATGCTCCCTACGTGGCAGCGGTTACGCTGACAGTTTTATCTCTGCATATCGAAAGTAGCAGGGAACATGAAGAGGCAGGGTAGACCTAGAGTCAAGATATTTTGCATAAATATTGCCTCTGAAGAGGAGAAAGAGCTTTTTATTTTCGATAAGAACAGTGTTGCTTTATTGTGAATGAGGAGGACTGTTTTTGAGGGAATAGGGAGCCATTAGTTTCGAACTCATTGTATTGGTTTGGATCAAAGTATTGTTACTGGCATTAATGTAAATGTGATTTATATTTATGCATATTGATGACTTACAGTTCACTATTGGTCTTGTTAAATTGAATGTGATTCAGTTTCATGGTTAACTTGTGAATGGTCTCTAATTTGAAACTAAATTAAACTTCAGTTGTAGTTTTAATTCCATAGAAGAATTTGGATTCCTATGTGAGTGATTGGATTGCAATTTATCTTTAATACAATCTTGTCCAGCTGTAAATTCAGTGATTGATTCATTTGGACTTGAATCTATGCATGATGTTTAACCTTCTTTATCACGCTCCTGTTGAACATATATATGATGTTTAAACCTCTGTATCATGTTCTTGCAGGATAGATTAGAGTAGGTAGAAGTAGTATAGATAGGATTTAATACATAGAAGTTAGTTGTTTGATTTTTTTTATTTAATTGAAGTCTTCCTCCCGGAAGCAATCTTTCGACATGTTCAAGCTTTTTACGGGGTCCCTTAAAACCCGTCGGAGCTAGCCAATCCAAACGAAAGCAGGTCTAATTGGGGCTTGCGATTGGGTTAGTTCCCCTTTTTGGCATAGTGCATATTAGCCATGTCAACATGGAGCGACCAAAAAGCTAATAATAATCATTCTACAAAGCTTTGTAACTCTATAATTTAAAAAAACTAGTCATAAACTCTTAATGGATAGGCTCTGATTTTTAGATAGACTTCAAGTGGTGATATAAAGAATTGAAGAACTTTATTGATAGGAGAGAAGCTAAAAAATATAAAGATGAACCTTGATGCACTAGACTCGATAAGAAAATGAGTTGTCATATTTCAATGCAAAGGGAAATAGTTCTAGTTAGTAGTCATTATGCCACGATTTTTTATTGTCACCATGTACAACTACTTGAGAGTAGAACCTATTGGTGCTCAAATCATCCCCACATATGAATGGCTCGAATACTCATTCGTTGAGTACTGAGAAGTCCTCTCACTCTAAGTGCTATAGGTTGACCTCCATTGCACCACAGGGGGTAACCCTGATAATGGCTATATAATTTTCAATAGGAAAAGATAATAAGGTCAGTTGTTGATCATTTCTTTGTTGTAGTAATTTTATGGTATTAACAGAAGATAAATTTCTATCATAAACACTTCCTAAAAGCTTTAACCCAGATGCAAAAGATGAAACCTAACAAATAAACTTCAAAATTGGATTATAACAAGTTAAAGAAAAACTGAAAAAAGAACAAACATCAAAGGTATGAGATGAAGAATCACTTAAATATGATAATTATTATTATTAGTATCCAATTTTAAGCTCACGATCAATCCAGACACAAAATTGGTGTATGAGACCCCCTTGTTTGTGGGACAAGGAATCCACATCCAGACAACGATTTGACTGCTAAGTCTACGAAGGCAAACATACTCTACCCCCCTCTCGTTTTGAATCTGTGACCTCTTAGGAGGAAACACATGCTCTTGACCATAAGAGATCATTGCAACATGTACAAATGTCCTCCAAATTTCCATCCCAATTATCTGAAGACAACCATGTTCAATAGTAAATATTGAAAACATAACTTGCAGAGATGAAATGGAAATTTACAGATTTTAAAATGCAAACCACATGATATATAAACGAATTATAAATGTAACATTGTAACAATTGTAAAGATAAAAAAAAAATTGTCATAAGTCAAGATACAAGATATTAAAATGAATGACAATCAAATGTTGATCATCTAATGATTCAGATCGATAGTATGATATCAGAATACGAACAACTAAATGAAATATTTCTCTAAACGAGGACAAGTCTCATATTTAATTTAATATGGTTGTTGCATAGCATAAAAGAACACAACAAAATTCATCTAAAACACCAAGGAAAGATTTCAAAAATGTACTAACAGGCCGTGTAACATGTACAAGCAGTTTCACAAAATCGAAAATATCACTTCTGTCAATCACCCCCCCCCCCCCCCCCGTATGGGAAACGGGACCTTAAATACTTAGTTTTGAATATAACTGATTAAATAATTGTATCAAATGTAGAAAATTCGAATTTAAAATAAAATAACTCTTAAAATAAAATTTTATGCATCATGATGCCTTCTCGGATTTGGAGTCTTGACCTTCCTCATGTTCTCATAGAGGAGAGAGCGTAGGCCCTGGGCATCCTAGCTATAGGTGCCTGACTTGTAATGAAAGGAATTTCACTCCAATCTTCCGACTGATCCATTATATATTGCATTGGTGAACAACTTGAGTTGTTGAGGAGACCTGTTCAATAACAAGATTTCATTTCAAATGGTTCCTTAACTTAGCCATTTTATCCCATTCTGTTGCTGGAAACCAAGGCACATTTTTATATTTTGTTATAACCACCACCAATCACAATTTGATTTGATAACGAGCTTTAGGAAGGCTCTATATTATTTTTTAATTTTGTCCAAGATGGAAAAGTCTCTGTAAAGATCGTTTATGAATGTAGTCATTGAAATCACCTCTTCACCTTGTATAGTCAAGCAACCAAGATCTTGTTCTATATTCTTTAGTTTATTACATAATTCCTCTTGAGATATCACCCAATTATCTTTCCCCCAAAATGAAGGCACACCAAACCTTCCAAGGTAATTCCAATTCACTCTAAAGTCATTTATTTCCTTAGTGGCCTTCTCGAATTCCTCCCACATCACTTGAATCAAGCATGATTTTCTCTTAACATAGAAAGAGAGAAAATTCATTGATCTCTGGCAGGGATATTCAGCTCTTTCAAAGATTCATCCTCTAAGGTGTTGATAAGATCAATGAGTGAATCAACATATTTCAATATTTCATCAAGAGTCAAGGTTGTCATTTTTGCTTCTAAGTTTGCACTCTTAATAATACCCTTTTCACAGTCTGAAAGGATTTCAATGTAGGCTCGCACTGTAGAGATCTTTTGTTCAATTTCCCTCCATATTTCCCCTTTCACCTGAATTAACACCTGTTTACCTATGTGGGTAAGTTTAATCACTTCCCGTAGGGTCTTAATCTCACCATGTGATTCCTTTACTGCAGCTTGAATTTGTTCAATTTCTTCATTTTTTTTCAATTTACCAATTTTTTTGTTCTATATTCGGCTCTTTCCCTTTCGGATTGGGCCAGTTCTAGATCTTGTTTTAACTAAGTTATCTTAACATGTAGTAGCTGGGACTCTTCAGTTTCAAATGTTTAAGAATATTTAAGATCTTGATCCACCAAGGCTTTGTAGTCCGCCAAAAGCTTGAGGTGATGCTCCTCTTTTTTGTGGGATTCTATTCTTAGTAGCTCCATTTGTTTAAGGGTCTCCTAGCACTCCTCCTCCTTGAGATGCAAGGCTATTTCCATCTCTTGGAGATGGGTTTCAACCTCTTCCTTTCTTTCAAATGTCTGAACTAAAACATGAGTGTCATGATTAGGTATTTTTAGAATAGTTTGTAAATCTTTGATCTCCCTTTCCTTTTCTTCCAACAACTTCTTAATGGGCCCAATGTCTCTAAGTTGTCAGGACTATCGAATTATTATTTCTTCTAATTATTTTATTTGATTTTTTTTGTCTTTAGAGCCACACATGCCACATGTAGTTGTTCAGAAACCTTTTCAAACATTTCCTGCATTTTTCTATTTCCTACACTTACGTCCAACAATCTTCATGCCACAATTTCCCCCATATGTCAATGAAGATCGATAACATCCATATCAGACACCTTCCCCAAGTTAATAGCCAGGAAAGAAGTTTGAGATCCCAACACCTGTCGGTTTTCCCCTATTTTTGGCTGAACAACTGTGAGATTCAATATTTGCTTCGAAGTCAGCGGCAAAAATAAATTGGGGTCCACTTGTAGAAGTTGCACCTTTAAGTGTTGGAATATTTGTTAACTGAGATTGTTCTGATAATACAACCAACTTTGCACATGTTTCTATTATTTGTTCCCCTTCAATAAAAACATGTTTAATGTCAAGGGCTTGTGCCCTTGAATCATTCAGCCTTATGGCATTGATAACTTTTTGCATTTCTTTATCCAATTTCTCTACCTCTTGTTCAAAGATGTCAGTGTCGATGTCGCCTTCCTTTGCCTTTATGCACTGCGGCATTTCGGATGAATTCACATTTTCTGCTTTTCTTTTCATTGTAGTGGCTAGAGCAACACTGAATTCCTTGATTACCTGCATCTATTTTTCAATACAGCTATGAGTAATGTCAGTTGTTCCCTCGTCTCTTGTAGGTTCATGTTGCACCATCTGTGCGATATCATCCATGGGTATCAAAACATTCACCACATTTTCTTGTTTGGGCTTGCTCTCATGAGAATAGGTTGACAACCCTACCTGTTTCTTTAATCCCAAGATGATTCGCAAATGATCGTAGTGCCAGCTATTGTCCCACAGGAATATAAAAGACAACATTTCCTTTTCCAAGATATCTATAACATTTTTATTTTTTTCGATTAGAGGTGAAATTTGTTGGAAATAATACTGAGAGGGCGGGTGAATCAGTATTAGAAAATCATTAACTTTTTCATTTCCATAATCTGATTCATATACGCGACTTCATTTAAGGGAACCCGCGTGTACACGCAACTGTGTTTAATGCAACTAGTGTATATCTAGTAAACTTATGATTCAGTTAATCCATTATATGTTGATCTTTAATCAGTGCATTAGAACTTCATTAACCATATAAATAATAAACAAGTGCAGTAAAACAAAACAAATCATCACACATGAACACCATGATATAAGGTGGAAACCCAATGCGAGACAAAAACCACCTACTGTCGTCTTCCTTTAATATAATAAAAACCTGTTTACAATCTTGTACTGGTGCAGACTCATACCAGTACGCAGGCATCCACCTGCAGAAGGCTACAACCTTCTCTCGTTCTCCAGCTACTACTGGAAGGGAGCTACAACCCTCTAGCTCTTGTACTAGCTGATATATTTACTAGTGCGTAGGCGTCGGCCTACAGAAGGCTACAACCTTCTCTTTTCCTCCAGGGACCACGTTTCATAAATTTTCATACTGGATACTCCTGAAGCACAACATCATAATCTGAAGGCCACGTTTCATCCAATTTTCATACTGGACCCATCAACAACATTGAAGCACAAAATTAATAACCACTGCAATACACCCATCAACTACACCTGCATCATCAATCTCTGAATCACCCAACACTGTAACACTAAAACCCTGTCAACAAAACAGTCACCAGAACACAAAGCAGACCATAGAATTTTGCAACAACAACCAGATCCAACTGCAACTTCAAATATCATACTTCATACTATATATGCTACTCTGATGAGTTGAACTAGCGTGTATACGCGCTTTTACCAAAGTGAACCTGTGTACAGATTTGCAAATATTTACTCATAACTTTGCAGCTATTCCGGACATCAGTCATACCCAGATCATAAAATTTATACAATAAAACATGCATTAATAATTCAGATCTAGTCTATCCATGATCAAACCACATAATGATAATACATTCCAAGCCTTATGATCTCGATCCATCATCCATCATCAACCGCATAGGTGCATCCTTGGTTCAGATCAAGCAAAGCATCACAAACCCATAACCAGCATACTAGATCTCACACTTCATCATATGTTCATCACTTGCACACTTGCACTTTGGACTAATGATCTTCTTCTCCTTATATAGGTTTAGGCCTCTCTCAATACCATGGTCCAAAACCACATAGGACCGATACCTTGGACCCAATACCTGGGGTCAATACCTCGAACCAAATACCATGGATCAATACCAAAATACCTTGGACCAAATACTACGGACCAAAACTTAGTTTTTCAACATGCACGCGCCTTTCCTTCTGTGAAAGTGCATGTGTACATTATACGCGCCTTTGTATATAGTGAACCTGCGTGTATACACGACTTGGTCAATGGTGAACCTGCATATACATTTTCGTATACGCGACTTTGTATATAGTGAACCTATGTGTATACGTGGCTTGGTCAATGTTGAACCTGTGTATACCTTTCTTTCTTCATTCTTTTTGTTTACCTAATATACTGTGATATTTCATCTGATAGAGTTGCCATCAAGGACAACACTTGTGTCATACATGTATCATAATGCCAAAAAAATTGCATACAGATAGTTAAATAATTATCCTTTCTTCTTAGAGACAAAATGTAATTCATTCACAATTGTTTGTTTTTCTAAGAACCTCATAAGAAAACAATAAGGGTGAAACATACTTGGGTAGCTGAAATGGCTATTTTTCAAAGCTCTATAAATGAATAACAGTAAAACTAGGGTATAAAAACCAACTCCCTATACTTTTCTCTTCATTAAGCCTTAATATTTTCCTTTTCTCCTTTACAATTATGTCTACCATTGCCTCTATTATTTTAATCTTTAGAGGATAAGCAAAGCGATCCATATATTGGGAATCAGAGTGAGGAATACGCTGAGGATAAATTACATCTTTCAACTTATAAATTTCCTTCTCTTTATTATCAATATTTGTAATACTCATGGGGAGCTTGGTATATAGAAAATAGGAAGGGTAATTGAAGAGAACTAGATGGATTAAATACGTACAATGTTGACAGGAGTTAAACGAGATGGTACTAGATAGGATGACTGAAAGGGCTAGAGTTAGATACTTTGGACAATTTATCATCTATTGGTTTGGATGGAGGGTGAGGAGTCGTATGGCTAAAAAGATGGGCTCATCCATTTTAGCATCATCCGTTAATCCAAAATTAATGGAAAAAAGAGAAGCGAGTGTCTGAAAGAAGGGTTTCAAAGACTAAGTTGATATGGGAAATTGCAATTTAAGCTCCGGACTGGGATTCCCTAGAAAAAATTTCATGAATTCCAGTTCATCATCTTCTACCCAAGTGATAAATTCTTGGTCTAACCCCTTATCGGTTATGTCAATTACTTTGGCGAGAATGCCTAACATCTTGGCTGTCATTTCTTCTTCTAATTTCAAGAAGACTTTTCGGCTAGATTGGAAGAAAAAGACTTGTTGTTCCAAGTCACAATTCCTAGCAAGCAACTAAATGGAATCAGGGTTGAAATGAATAGAAGGGAGGGTGGCGCCTAAGATTCCGGACTTCAAAAGTCACATATCCTCATCTGATACATTGGTAGAAGGGGTCAAAGTCCTTTTAAGAGTAAGGATATCAATAACACATACTTTAGTATCTTGAACCCCAACTAGCTCATTTACTAGAGCTTCCTTACTCGAAGACTCAGACATCGACTTTTATAACTAAATTACCAGCGCGGCAAAGCAAAGTAAGTGAGAGTAACTTACCTGGTCAATAGAAAGGAATTTTATGTGTTGCACCCACTTAGAGGTTAGTTTTTTCCATTGACGGGTTCTTGGAGTGACATGTAGAAGCAAAAGGCGGAATGAGTGAATTAATCGTAGAAAGTTAACGGCATTAAGGTTCAATGATGGTTATGGAGATAATTAATGCATGCTACAGTTGTTGCGCACTTACTAGTGGAATGTCATCCAAGGATATGGTCCTCATCGATTGGGCATTGGCGCATGATTAAACTTCGTGCAGGTAAGAGCTTGACAGTCGTTGATGATCAGGGATCAGATGGTTATGATGGTATCGGGTCGGCGGAGCAAGTTATCGGTCAAGCATGTCCTAACCTGATATGAAATGAGGGTCATCGAATTACTTGGATTTCTATGGTCGCAATCTATCAGGTGTTGAGTCTGCCTCTAAATCTCAATCATGTTTGGATGCGGCAAGGAGTACCAAGAAAGCTATCGCACATCAAACGATAGTGGAGAAATAAAGATGATCAGAGTTTACACTCATTGGGAGTTTTAATAGGTTAAACCTTTGTCATGAATAATTCTGATGTGCGATCTCTACCGTCAATCTCATAAGGAGTTGGATCGACCACTCAAATCTATGATTTTGTTAGCATGTATCTTGATTCCCTTAAACCCAAAAAGCTTATAATTAATTAAGTTTATAAATCCACCTTTAAAGTTTCAGAAGGGGCGAATTAGGGGCATAATAGGACCAAAAACCTTTAATGAGAAATGCTATATGGATTTTGATTCTTCAAAGATGGAAGAAATTATATCTTGAGAAGCTAAAAATTAGGGTTTTTTCTGCCTATAAATAGAGCATGATGAAATATTAATGTACGGTGATGAATGATCATGATTGATAGAGACCAACTGATATATGACTGCATTGATCTTAGCTGTGGACCAAAGTCTACATTCATTATAATTTTATTTTGAATTTTGATCAAGAGTATAAGAGTAGTGAAGGTCAAAGGTTGGTTGGCTCCCTCGATTAAGGGTTTCCAAGGAATAAAAAAATGTGAATATTTATAGTGTGCCATTATTTATTTTCTATCCTTTAATTTCTCCCATGTGCTTACAAAGGTTTATTTTAATTAAAATTCTAGTCTAGTATGTATAATCGACTCTACAATTGGAATTTTGGTTCCTTAAGCATAACAGTTGATATTAGAGTTCATTTTTGTTGCAAAGGGATGCCTCTCTAGTCAAAGATTGAGGATATTCAACTTGTATATGCTCAAGAAAAATTTTCTCAATTATATTTGAGGCAAGCTTGTTCAAGTGAGTCTTAATATTCAACTTCAATTAAAAAAGGATGGCTAACATTACAAGACTTAAGGTTGATAATTTCAATGACCATAATTTTTAGATTTCAAATCTTAAAATAGAAGATCTCCCTATAGACTAAGGAAATTGGATGTTGTGCATCCTGGAACACCTCCAACTAGCATGTCGATAGAGGATTGGGAGAAACTTAGAAGTAGTCAAGGAGAAAGATTTGAATTTGTCTTGCAAATTTTGTGTTGATAAATGTATCGAGGGAAGAGACTACGAAGACACTATGGGATAATTTGGGAAACTTATACCAATTAAAATCACTAGTCAATAAGTTGTTTCTTCACATGAAACTTTATCTTTTAAGGATGAGAGAGCATGATTCAGTTATAAAACACATGCATGCATTCAATACTATGATCAAAAAAATATTGAGTGCCAATATCTTTATAACACAAGAGGGAAAATGTATTAGTTTGTTGTGTTATTTTCTATACTAATGGAATAGTCCAGTCATGGCTATTTCAAGTAATATGACCTTGTTGACTCTTAATGATGTGGTGGCATCTCTATTATTAGAGGAGATGAGACAAAGGAACATGGAAGGATTGACTAAAGATGAATTATCACTAATAGGTCAACCAATTGACAGAGGTAAAGGTAAATTCTCTAAAGGGGGATCTAGGTCAAAAGGAATATGTAAGTCAATGCTAAGACACTAAGAATATGTTAGAAATGTGATAAAGTAGGGAATTACAAAAGAGATTTTAAGTCAAATATTTTTTAGGAAAGAAATGGATCTTACGAGCAATCGACTGAAAGGATGAATTATTTAAATGAAGGAAGGGATGTGTATTTAGCCTCGATAAATACACAGTCAAATCATGAGGCATGGTTGATCAACTCAAGAGAATCTTATTATATGACACCTCACAAGGAATGGTTCTAAAAATATGAATAACATGATGGAGATGATATCTAGGGGATGATTCGAAAACTAGGATAGTCATTCAAGGTCAAATTCAACTAGTATTGAAGGATGATCAGAGAAGAACATTGCCAAAGGTACTACATATTCTAGGTTTAGCTAGAAATTTAATCTTTATCAATGGGATGAATGAAGCAAGTGTTCATACCATAGTTTCTTTGTTTTTTGCAAAACCTTTTGGAGAATAAATGATTGATTTCAACACTACAATAGAGTAAGAGTTGCAAAATGTAGGCTCAATTTCAAAGGGATAATATTGATGCTAGGGAAAATAATTTTTCACAAAGAGAAAGTGTTAGATTTTGGGTTTCTTTGAAAGTGTTTATGACATGCTAGATATGCCTTTAGGTGATGTGGAAAGCATGGTGAAACCCTCACCCATTGCATCTTATATGTTGTTTTGATTAACTGACTTTTGGAAAGATTAATATAGGTGAATGTCCATCCTCAAGATATGTGGTAGAGGAAGTACACTTCTTATGGAGGTAGTTATCTCATATGGAATTGAAATTTAATATATTTATCAATTGAACAAGTTCTATAACTTCAAAAAAAGAACTATACCCCTAAAAAAACCATATTTTTGTCAAAAACACCAAAATCAACCCACCCAAAAGTAGTCATATTAATATCACACTTGATTTTTGTTGTCAGTGGGGGGGGGGGGGGGGGGGGGGCGCGGGGCGGGGGTGGGTTTGATGTATTTATATTGATTATTGTAAAGCATGTTCTTCATGCTAGAGTCAAAAGAAAAATATATTTTTGAGTCATGTCCATTTGGAATTTTTAAAAGAAGAAAATTTGAATTTTTGAAATTGAATTTTTGGCTCCAAAGTTAGTCAAGTCGGCCCAGGTAGAAGACACACTCATTCAACCCAGAAAAACACTATATAAAGACAATTCGACCTCCTCCACAAGGCATCAATTCGACCTCTCTCAAGCAAGAATCTTTTGGGTATCCAAGCAAAGGACAAGAAGGACAAGGAGGATGAAAAATAAGGACAAATTCATCTCCTTTTCTCTCTATCTAGATCATACGTGTGGAAGTATTCTCTCTCTCCAAACTGCATCATTTTTTTGGAAATTGCAATTGTAGGGCCCGAAATTCTGTGTTTCTGGGCATCTACTGGGACGCTGAAATTCAGCCTAGGGAAGATCAGAAGGAAGAGTTGTTGGATCATATTAGAGGCTTGACTTGGAGGGTGTTGACTAGGTTTGACCATAGATTTTTTTAAGGTCATTTTGATGTAGTTGTTGACTAGAGGTCTAGGTGTGTCTCTAGTCGAAAAGAATAATTTCTCTATTGAAATGGTTGTTGGGTTTTTCCACTTAGTGTGTTTTCCTAGGGTAAATCTTATGCTCTTTTTGTTCATTGCGATATCTACTATTCTAATGTATTTATAGTGGTTGAATTTCTGAATTACAATTTCTTGATGACATACTGGAAAAATTAAAATAAGATCATCATCATTAGAACTAATTATCTATTTTCAGAAATATTGTGCTTGTATATATTGCACTTCAAAAATCAACACGTTATTAGAGCTTTGGTGAAGGAAGGGACACTGAGATCACTCTTGAAGAAACCCTAAATTAAGATCATTATTGTTGAGTCCTTCTTGTTGATCTCCTTCCATTCCTTCTTCTATGAAATCAAAAAACAAGTTAGAAGGGGCATCAAACTTTAGAGCTTGGAAAACTAGTATTGATCTTATTCTTACAAAGAACAAAGTTTTGGATATTGTGAATGTTAAGTCCCTATAATATCTGTGTATTCCCTCATTGTTATTAGTGTAGCCCCCTTAATTTTGTTGTTGTGCCTATGTAGTCCCCATATTGTTATTTGTGTGCCCCATAGAATCCCACTATTGTTATTGTTGTGGCCTTACATTATTATTGTTATGTCGGCTCTGATTATATTGAGACCCCTTAGACTCTTATATATAGAAAGGAAGTTTTTTCATTTGAATCATCTAAGAATTGTTCATTTGTGTAATATAAAGGAGGTTTCCCCCTCGAAGACGTTGATTTTTAAGTCGTTGATATATCTTTTCTTCTATTTTGTAAGTTGGTTGCATAATATTTGGTATCAGAGCTTTGGATTCTAGGGATTCGCTGCTTCCAACAGATCATTGTGGAATTTTTACTATAACTTTTTTTTACGAAGCTTCAGAATCTGAAATAAAAACCCATTTGAGCTAAACTATTTCTGAACCTCGTGTATGAATTTCAGATCTTCATTCACTATATTTTTCGATATATAATCCAAGTAAGTTAGGGTTTGTGCAAGCTCCCAAATTCCATCTCAAATAGGTGGCCTGGGGAAAATTGTCATAACTTTCTCTTAGAGAATCAGATTAAAATTTCGTAAAAAGTGACAAAAAGAGGAAAGAAATTATTTTTTTGGGTATCGTTTTGAGGGTTGAAGGTTGAAATAGTGACACATGGAACTTCGTACAAGTCTGCTCTACTGAATAAGTCTATAATCAGGTCATCGTGGGAGATACTCATGAATCTTTCTTGGAGAATCCAATCTTGATCATACTTGTGGGGTTGGAAAGAAGATGCAGAGGGATACCACTGAATGCAATTTTAGACCTTGGAGATCCAACATTACAGATATGTACAACAAATTCAATATTGAGCTCCTGCAAAGCGAAAAAAAGGTGTGTAGTCTTTTTAGAAATTTGCATAATTGTTGTTTGAAAAATTAGTTTGAAGTGATTCAAAGGGCATAGTGAAGCATAATTATCATTAATTGATGCCCCGAAAAAGAAAATGGAAACACCTAGTAAGCAACCCGAAATCTCTACCACGATATATCAAAACTACGAGACCAAGTGCAACAAATTTTACTCTCACAAAAAGTAATAGAAGCTAAGATGGATGGTTTGAAGAATGGCATCAATGGTATAGAAGAAAAACTAAAAGGAAAAATTGAATATTTGAAGAAAGACATGGGAGGTTTGAAGGGAGTTTTCGCAAAGCTGCTACAAGAAATGCTTCCTAATGGTGAAAAGGTAGTAGAGGAAACTCATGATGAGAACAAAAGAAATGTTAATCACGATTTCATAAAATATAACTTTGGATTTAAGACCCACCATGTTCTAAATATCGATATGAGAAATTTTGATGGTAAGGATCCTGTAATGTGGATACTACAGATGGAGCAATATTTTGATCTTCATAATGTGCAAAACACACAAAAGATATGCATTGCAACTTTATATTTAGAACCCAATCAGTTTGTATGGTATCAATGGATTTTCTCTCGTAAACAAATAGTCACTTGGTAAATTTTTATGGAGGAAATGATAGCACATTATAATGATACAAATAGCAACACCTTCTTTATCCAATTGATAAATCTCAAACAAAAGGGTTCAATAGTGGAGCACATTGAGAACTTCCAAAAACTGAATATAATGGTAAATGATATTCTAGAGGAGCATAGGATTGATGTCTTCATAGGGACTCTGAAGGATAACATACAACATGAGGTCCACCATTGGGAACCTGATTCATTGGGGAAGGCATTCAGGTTGGAAAGAAAAATTGAAAGCAAAATTATGGCAACACTCAAGCCTACCACTCACAGCTATAAAGATGGAAGTGTGGTTTCTCCTATCCTTCCACAATCTACAAGGTTGACACCACAACAATTGGAATAAAAAAGAGCAGGGTTTTGTTACAGTTGTGATAGAAAATATACTAAAGGTCATAAGTGCACTGAGAAGAAATTATTTTACATCGATTGTGAAGAGGAGGAAAAAAAGGAACAAGAAACGTCAAAGAAATAAGATATACACCATGAACCAAACCCAAAGAAATAAGAAATGAATTTGACCATATCTTGTAATGCATTGGCAGGAATTACCACTCCTCAAACTCTCAAGATAGAAGGACATATCAAGAAGAAAAAGGTAATAGTTTTGATTGATTAGAGTAGTACCCATAATTTTATTCATTGTAAGATATCCAAGGAATTAAATTGCTCCCTATATCGAGCACCAAAGTGTCAAGTGATGGTTACAAATGGAGGAACCATAAATTTCTCTTGAAAGTGCCATAATATCAAGCTATCCATGGGATAATATATACTAAATATTCCAATCCTTTCCATTCCAATGGGTGGTTTTGATGTTGTACTAGGAGTCCAATGGTTACAATCCTTGGGTACAATAGATTTTACTTTTCAAGAACTTTTCTTGAAATTTTTTGGGAATGAATGGAAGTCGAATTAAGGGGTATCACAGGGAAACCAGGAAAAATGATCATCTCTGATATCATGAAAAATATTCTAAAGAAAGAAAAACGGAGCGTAACTTCACAATTATGTTCACTAGAGGTTCAAACATCGAAATCATCTATTTCTCCATACCTCCAAAAAATCTTGGACAATCATTCCAAGGTATTTGAGACTCTCAAATGCCTCCCACCTATTCGATATCATGATCATGATATTCATTTGATTCCAGGAGGTATTCCTCCAAACATTAGGCCTTACAAATATTCATATGCCCAAAAGATTGAAATTGAACATATGCTAGAGGCTGGTATAATTCAACCTAGTCAAAGTTCTTTCTCTGCTCCAGTAGTATTGGTGCACAAGAAGGATGGATCATGGCGCATGTTTTCAGATTATAGGGAGCTCAACAAGCTCACTATTAAAGATAAATTTCTCATTCATGTCATTGATGAATTATTGGATGAATTACATGGAGAAATTTACTTCACCAAGTTGGATCTTCATTCAGGATATCATCAAATAATAATGAAGATTGAATATGTTCCAAAAACATCATTTATAACTCATGAGGGTCATTATGAATTTTTGGTCATGCCTTTTGGCCTTACCAATGTACCTTCTACATTTCAAAGTTTGATGAATTCCATTTTCATACCCTTCCTTAGAAAATTTGTGTTAGTATTTTTGTATGCTATACTAATCTACAACAAGTCTTGGAAGGATCATGTTCAACATGTTGACAAGGTGTTCAAGCTATTGGAGGAGAAATAATTATATGCAAAAACCTCCAAATGTTTCTTTTGAGTACATGAGGTGGAATATCTAGGTCATATTGTATCTCATGAGGGTGTTAAGGTAGACCCTAACAAAATTAAATCCATTAAGGAATGGAAAATCTCTGAATCCATAAAGCATCTGCGAAGATTTCTCGAGTTGATAGGGTATCATCACAAGTTTGTTAAGAATTATGCGAGAATAGTAGTAGCTCTAACAACATTACTAAACAAAGATGTATTTTCTTGGACTCTAGAAGCAACTAAGGCCTTTGAGCATCTTAAAGAGGAAATGTGCCAAGAATAAGTCTTAGCTATGCCAGACTTCACAAAAACATTTATTATGGAATGTGATGCCTCGGGAAATGGAATTGGTGTTGTTTTAATGCAAGAAGGAAGACCAGTTTCTTTTGAAAGTCATCCAATCAAAGGAAAGTATCTACACAAAGTTATTTATGAGAAGGAAATGTTGGAAATACTACATGCACTTAAGAAATGGAGACCTTAACTAATGGGAAGGAACTTCAAGGTAAAACAGATCATGATAGTCTTAAATATTTTTTGGAACAAATACTATCTTCATAAGAGTGGCAAAAATGGGTCACAAAGATGTTGGGTTATGACTTTGAAATCATCTACAAAAAGGGGAAGCAAAATGTTGTTGCAGATGCACTCTCAAGAAAGGATGAGGATGCAAAATCATTGATTTTTAGCCATTTCTATTATCCAACCAGATTGGATAATTGAAGCAAGGGATGAATGGAAGAATGGCGAAGAAGTGTGGGAACTTATTGAAAATTTCCAACAAGATCCTAGTATATCTGATACATTTAGCTGGAATAATGATTCATTATGGTACAAAGATTACTTATACCATTGTAAGGATTCCCAACTCAAACAAAAGATTCTTCTAGATTTGCACACCTCTCCCTTAGGAGGGCACTCAGGATTTTTAAAAACTTACCACAAGCTTAAGAAGGAATTTTTTTAGGATGGCCTTAAATCTGATATTCAAAAGTTTCTGGTGGAATGTTTGGTTTGCCAACAAAATAAAGTTGAGACAACTAATACCTAGGGTTTATTACAACCTTTATCCATTCCAAGTCATTGTTGGGAGGAGGTTTCAATGGATTTCATCACAGGTTTACCCAAGTTCGAAGAAAAGAGTGTCATCATGGTGGTAGTTGATAGACTTACCAAGTATGCACACTTTTGTGCATTATCTCATCCATTTAAAGTCAGTACAGTTTCTACTGCATTTATGGAAACGATTCAAAAACTACATGGAAACCCAAATATTATTGTAAGTGACAAAGATCCTATTTTCAATGGAAAATTTTGGACGGAATTGTTTTCTTGTCTAGGTAGTCAATTAGCTCATAGCTCATTTTATCATCCCCAATCGGATGGGAAAACTGAGATAGTGAACAAATGTTTGGAACGATATCTTCATCGCTTTGTATCTGATAAATAAAAGCAATGGGTCAAGTGGTTACGTTTGGTTTAATGGCGGTATAACACTTCCTTCCATACTGCAGCAAAAATGACCCCATTTATTGCACTTTATGGATATCATCCACTGTCCATCACATCATCTTTAAGAGAATATTCTAAGGTTCAAGTAATGGAATATCACATTGAGCATCAACAACAACTTCTCCAACTCTTAAAGGATAACCTCACTTTGGCACAAAATAGAATGAAACAACAGGTAGATCAACATAACAATGAAAGAAGTTTTGATGTACGCGACTGGCTATTTTTACGGCTACAACCATACAAAAAAATGTCCCTCAAGAAAATCTAACAAGGATAATAAATTATCACCAAAGTATTATGGTCCTTACAAGGTGTTGCAAAAGATTGGTACTATGGCATATAAATTGGAGCTTCCTACATCTTCCCGAGTGCACCCAATTTTCCATGTTTCATGCTTAAAGAAGGTTATAGGTGACAAGCCCCCCGTTAAAAAATATTTCCAAAACTTGATGAGGAAGGAAAAGTAATATTGGATCCTAAAGTAGTCACAGAAATAATAACTCGATAGCTACGAAATCAATCAATTTCAGAGTATCTCATCAAGTCGAAGAACTTTCCCGCGAAAGATTCCACATGGGAGGATGAGAATTTTATACAGAAGAACCCAAAACTACTCAAACGTTGAGGACAACACTTTTTTGAAGGACAGGGGAATGTTAGGTCCCTATAATACTAGTTTATTCCCTCATTTTTATTAGTGTAGCCCCCTTATTTTTATCGCTATTCCCATGTAGTCCCCATATTGTTATTTTTGTGCCCCATAGAAGCCCATTATTGTTATTGTTGTGGCCTAACATTATTATTTTTTTGTCTGCTCTGATTTTATTGTGACCCTTTAGACTCATATATAGAAAGGATGTTTTATCATTTGAATCATCCAAGAATTATTCATTTATGTAATGTAAAGGAGGTTTCCCCCTCGAAGAGGTTGATTTTGAAGTTGTTGATCTATCTTTTCTTCTATTTTGTGAGTTGGTTGCATAACAGTGAATGGCAAGGTTGTAGAACCAAAAGATAATGCAAGAAAAGAGAAGTTCAAGGAAGATTACATCACTACCATGAGTCTTATTATGGATTCCATTAAAGATCATTTGATGCCCTATATTTCAGAGCTTGAATCCTCAAATGTGATGTATGATGCCCTAACTAAGTTATTTATAGTCAACAACATTGGTCAAGTCATGAGTTTTGTTATCACTGAAAATGCTGTTGTCAAAAAAAAAAATTTAGCCTAGCTTAAAGACAGGGTGTTTTCGCAGCGCATGAATTCTTTTTAGCAGTTTCGCAGCGCTACATGTTTAGGTGTTTTCGTAGCATGCTACGAAATGGGGGATTTGTTCGAATTCATAGTAGCTGTCATGCAAAATAGTTCTGGGCGGATACATTTTACAGGTGGCATGTTCTCAAGAAGTCATTATCAATGCTTGTCATTAAGTTGTTGATGGTGGTTTTAATGTCTCTCAATTAAGCTCTGTAGTCAATGTCTTGCGCCAAAGAAGCCCGAAGAAGAAATGGCCTCTCATTTTATAAAAAAAACAGAGAAATAAACATAATAAACAGCTGATTGAGGATTGGAGAAAAGCTGGTGCCTTGTGTACAACACCAGCTGGGTCCGGAAGATTATTATGACACATACTTCTCTATGAACCAGGCAAAATCTATCAGGTGGAATGTGTTTGCCGGGGCTGCGAGGCTTAATCCACAGAGGTTTTTCAAATGGATCTATCAATGCCACTCTGGTCTTTGTGTTGAAAAACAAGCCACTAGAATTGGTCAATGGGAAACGACGTTGCACTTTGAATGGGATTTCCTACCAAACTCCTGCAACTCCACTCAAGCTTGCTGATCATTTTAATTTTACCGGAGACTTCAAACTTGATTTCCCAGACAGACAAATGGACAGGACATCAAAGCTTGATATGTCAATAATTAACGGCACCTATAAAGGATTCATGGAAATCATTTTACAGAATAATGATACAACTGTGCAAAGTTATCACATGGATGGCTATGCCTTTTTCGTTCTCGGGATGGACTATGGAGATTGGATCGAAGACAGCTGAGGAACATACAATAAATGGGATGGAGTTGCTCGTGCCACAGCGCAGGTTTTCCCCAATGCCTGGACAGCAATTCTAGTATCTCTAGATAATGTTGGCATGTGGAATCTCCGAACTTAAAATCTAGATACCTGGTATCTGGGTCAGGAAACATATGTAAGGGTTGTGAATTCAGAGATAAAACAACAAAACTGAGTTGCCTCTACCTAGCAATGCTCTTTACTGTGGCGCCCTCTTGCGCATACAGAAACCACAATCCCATACAAATTATTAAAAAAGCGTCGGTGTCATCTATCAATGTTGGCATGGTTACATTGCTTGGCTTCTCAAGCTGTGTGGAGAACATATCACCAAATAAACTCAACTAAGCTGTGACAATGCTACACCTTTGGACGCTGTCACCATGACATATGTCTCAAATATGGAGGCCTTTAATCATCCAGTGACTGCTGTACAGTGGCATCCAGAGAAAAATACAGTTGAACGGGAAATACCAACAATTCCTCACTCTGCAGACGCAATTCAAGTAACTCAAAGCGTTATATATATATCTGCAATGATTCAGCAAGTTTGGCATGAAACTGAGGGATATTAAAGTTGAGCTACTAAAGGGTTTTGAGGAATGACGGCCTGAACATAAACCACCAACACAAGATGAGGAATTTTATTCGCTTACTGGAGAAAGTGAAGAGAGTTTTTCTGAAGGGAAAGACTGTGCACCCTTGAATGCAGTACGAGCCCCGGCCTGTTGCATCTGATGTATCTTAGCTTGAGAACACCATCAGACTGTTATTGAAGTTGGAGCCCGAGTCAAATCCAGTTTGGCATTATTTTAATATTCAGAACCACAGAATTCGTGGCTTCTTGGAAGGCTGCGCATTTGATCATAAGGCGCGTATGGATGCTATATATTGCCATGTCCGTGAACTAGCATGGAGAATGCGCATAAATTGTTTGACAATATCAGCATTAGAAGTTTCTCTTATGGAATGCAGTGATTAAAAGCCAAGTGTCAAGTGGTTTTTTATAAGAATTTGATTGCCACAGGGTCGCCATGATTAATGACACCGGGATAGAGATGTGGCAAACGATATTAGCTGTTCGTTCATTAGCTCTGCCACCGACGAAAGACAGAGACACATGGTCGAAATTTGCTTATGGTTGCCGGAAAGGTGTTCGTATTATTTAAGTTGCTTTAGGAGGCGGCATGATAGAGAGAGCTTCATCCTCAATTAAACGCTTCCACCCCTTGCGAAATATGGCAGATCAATTAAAGAAGAAAAGGCCGAGAGAAGAAAATGAAAAAAATTATGGCATGGCCGCAACCAAATATGGTCTAAATGCAGTGATGTCTTCGTCAGAGTTACTCACGAATGGAAACAAACCTCAAATGCAGGAAGAGCTGATAGAGCGAGATTCATACTTCCACAACTTGCGTCTCCGAGAGTTGGGCAAGAAAGTGATATACAAACGGTTATTCGCAAAACAACTCAAGCACAGATATGCTCCAGCCAGCTAGACAGGGACATGTATTGGAAGGATATTGAGGTAAATAAACAAGTGCAACTACAAATTAGTGAGCTCGATAGAGAGCTCAAGAGAAAGCAAGGTCAGGATTTAATAGATGTTCTTGGAGGACTTGTAAATGTTGTGAATCGCCTGGTAGACACAATTCAGAACAAGAGCTCTCAACAATTGAATGAACCATGAATCTTTAGGGACATACAAATGAGTTTTTGATTTGTCTGAAATGTCTGTAAGCACTTTTAGAATTTCAGAAAGTTTTCAATCAATCTTCAATCATGTCTTGGCTTGATGATGTTCAAGATCTTGCAGAACCCTTGTATCCAAAGGTTGCTAGATATCATCCACCAGTTTTTCAACATGAGGTTTCTCCTCTGTTTTATCCATAAATCAATGGCGGTTATCTTTCACAAGACCTTTTGCAGCCTTGGATGGACGTCGATTCCAACATTCAACACAGGTTTCCTCCAACAGAGACAATTATGCCAGTGTTAGAAGATTTGGGGATACATGGATCCTATGCCAATAGCGTTCAGTTTGGAAACAACAAGTCCTTTGGTAGCAGACTTGTTTTTAATTTTTATTTAATGCCTCCGAATAGCTCTTATGTCAGAGGTTTTATGCCTACCGCTTTAAACAATTCCGTTCTGGTGGATACTGCCATTCATTATGATAGTATGAGACCAGCTATGGCACCATGGATGGATCTAAGAAATACAGGGGACCCTCAGCATTTGAGCTCGTGTTCTGTTGCTAAGAACATTGGCTGGTCAACTTTTCAAGATGATGCCTGTGCATGAAGTAGAATTTTCTATGATAAACATATTTCTGCTTTCGGTTTGTTTTGATAGTAATGTCTTCATTGTGTTTAAGCACTAGCCAAAGGAAAATCTTGTCAATAATAACCCTCCCTTTTGAAAGAAAGATGGAGATTACAAAGAACAGATCTATGAAGGCAAAAAATGAAGACAGTACAGAGTGTGGCTGTGAGACTGCACTAAAGGAAGAATAGATGAACCCTAAAGAAAGGTTGAGGCTATTAACCATACTCATTTACAGGTTGTTCTCATAACCTTGTCCATAGCATCAATTAGGCATGGTGAATTTTTTAAAGGCAGGGAAGAAGACTGTGTTTTTGAAATCACACAGCAGTTTCGTAGCGCGCTACGAAACTGCTGTAGGTGATGATTTTAAGCGCAGAGCAGCTAGTGTGATACTGTGAGCGGGAGTTGAGGAAGAGAAACACCTGTCTATCAACACCACCTACAGCACATCAGAAACATAGCAGCATTTCATACCTGGGGTTATTAAAAGAGCTGAGACATGTTGCTGAACTTTCGGAGAATGTTGGGAGACAGAGACCGTTAAAATAGGAGCACATCTTTTGGTCAATTAATGAGCCATCAGCGCTTTCAAGCATCCAAAGTCAGCATTCATTGCATCTGTAGCTCAGTCATCTCAACCCAAGCAGCAAAAGGACATGTGTCAAGAGCCAGAAAAGCATCATGCTACGAGGAGCAAAGATTTTGGATTTTGATTAAATGAAAACCATTTGTAGTTTCAGTTTAGCCATTATGTAATTAATAAATTAGTTATGCACTAGATAAGGATAGTCAATAGCCACCTTCGAGGCTCCCCTCATGCTGGAGGAGGAAGCTCGAGGTGGTTAAGTTTGTTTGCCTATATATGGATCAATGTTGGATGTAGAAAGGGTTGGACATTTTATACAAAAACAGAGTTATTTGGGCCAATGTAAGACTTGTTACAGTAATAGTAAAACAGTGTTGATTTCTTCTCAAGATTCTCGATGGATTATTTTGTTCAAATATAATGGTGGTGTTTTATATTATATGTTCTTTTACAGCCTTGTTATAGCACAATCACTCAGAATTCATATCTTATGCTCTGACTTCCTGTGTGTTTGGCAAGCTGTGGTTTTTGTGGAGTATGTTTGAACATTTAATGCAAAGAGCCTTGACTTCCATGAAATGACTATGTTTTCCTTGTTTACTTAGTGTATGAGACTCCATAGCCCAATGAGGACCAGTTTGATATGTATCCAACCAGCTTTTGTTTTCATGAATGAGTAAAGAGTTAGCCATCTGTTGTAGTGAAGGATTTTTATCAAGAATCTGTGAGAGAGCCCTCTCTGACCAAAGAGGCTAATCTTTGGTCTAAAGTCTGGTTGAAAGAGTTACATGAAATCTTGCTTGGTTGCAGCCCTTAGTAGTGATTTTGTGATAATAAGTTTAAGGAAGGAGCTTCGTGATGTGAGGATGAAAAATGATGACATTACGGCCTTGTACTTCGTAATAATCTCTCAAATAAGAGTCCAAATTAAATCAGTTGAAGAAGCCATCTCTGAGAAGGAGCTTGTGACTCCAACACTTAACAGACTACCTAGATCATAGGATGCATCTACAGCTGGTATAAGTAGTAGGAAGGATGTTCCCTGTTTTCAAGAATTATTAAACTATTGTGCTCAAGAAGAATCAAGGATTATGTCAAGATATATAAAGGAAGAACACTCAAGAATTTTGAGCACGTTTTGAAAGGAAGAATGGAGGAAAGAAGAAGTTTGGTTTCCAAAATAGAAAACCAAAAGGAAGACTCGCTCCATAAGGAAATAAAGAAATTTCAAAGATTCAATGTTATCGTTCTGACAAATTTGGTCACGATACGAGCAAATGTTCTGAAGGAGAGAATGATAGAAAGAGGAAAGGAAAACAACATGCTTCAATAGTAGGCATTGATGAACATCTAAAGAAATCTAAAGGTGACAAAGTTTTCTTTTACTTTTTTGCTCTAATAGGTTCTATTGTAGATGATGATGATATGTGACTTGTGGATAGTGGTGCTTGAAAATATATGATAAGAGATCTGGAAATATCACTAGCATGGTGGAAATAATATTAGCACAAAGGGTAGAGCTTGGAGACAACCACATCTCTGTAGTCAAAGGAATTGGAAAGACATCCATTGAGTCAGAATCTAGCAAAAATGACCATCTAAAAAATGTATTATATGTTTCAAGTTTGATAAAGAACTTAGTCTCTATTTCATGTTTAGAAGATAAAGGAGATAGAGTAGGTTTTGTTGATGGAAAAGTACTTGTATGTCCCAAGGGCTCTATTATAGATAATGCTAGAGTTATTGGAATTCATGAAGGAAGATTGTATATACTTTTGGGTCAACCAGCTCAAGCTTTAGTACATGATGAAATTAATCCATGTGAATTATTGAATAGGAGATATGGTCACCTTCATTATGGAGCCTTGATTTATTTGGGTTGAATGGTTTTAGGTGTGACTAAATTGCAGATAGAACATAAAGGTGTATGTAAAGGTTGTGCACTTGGAAAGAATGTCGAAAAGTCATTTCCAGGCAGTGATAGTATATCCGAAGAAATTTTGGATTTGATTCATTATGATGTTATTGGACCTATTTCAGTGAAAACACTTGGAGTTTCTTTATATTATGTAACTTTTATTGATGATTTTTCTCGTAAAATGTGGATCTATCTCATGAATACCAATGATTAATTCTTCACGATCAGGAATTCAAGGCTTAAGTAGAGAACTTGATAGGGAAATAAGATCAAGATATTAAGATCTCAAAATGAAGGAGAATACACCTCAAAAGAACTTGTTGCATTCTGTAATGAAGTTGGGATTAAGAGGGAGTTGATTATCCCCTACAATCTTCAATATAATGGAGTGGTAAAAAAGAAAGAACATGTCCATTAAATAATTTTCCAAGGCTTTGATGCATGATCAAGATTTGTCTATGTTATTATGAAGAGAAGCATCCTTAACAGTTGTATATATTCAAAATAGAAGTCCTCATCGAATTCTGGAAGATATGACTTCTAAAGAAGTGTTCACTTGGTAGAAGCCAAAGGTTGGTCATTTTAGAATCTTTGGGTCCCCAGTTTATATCCATGTTCCTAAGGGTGAGATGAAGAAGCTAGAACCTTCAATAAAGAAATGAATGTTTTCTTGTTACAATTAATCATCAAAGGCTTATAGAATATACATTCCTGAGCAGTGATGAGTTGAGGTCACCCAGGACATTACCTTTGATGATAAGGTTTCATATTGGAAGTCTAAAGAAGTTTCCATGGACTCCAACAATGAAGAAGAAATCATGAGGCTTCTAAGGAAGAAAGATCAAGTTCTACAAAACATCCTAAAGAACCAAAAGGGCCTTGTGAACCTGTTGAACCAATTGTTGTTCTTGAGATCAGGAAAAGACCAACATGGCTTATATATACCTTCGAAGAAGTAGAAGAACATGCAGCTCCACATGGAACATCCAGAGAAAGTAAGAATCCTAACAGGATCTCTAGTTATGCAACTCTTATGACAAAACTCATTGATTCAGAACCTTCAACTTATGAAGAAGCAACTAGCCAGCAAATATGGGAGGATGTTATGATTGAAGAATATCAATCAAAGAATGATGTATGGGATATTGTGCCAAGAACTAAATGGAAGTCATTGGTGAATTTCAAATGGATATATAAGATCAAGCATGTTGCGGATTAAAGTATTGACAAGTACAAGGTGCAATTTGTGGCTAGAGGGTTCTCCTGGAAAGAGGGAGAGGACTATGACAAGACCTTTGCTCCAGTTGCCAAGTACACCTATATTAGATATATTATTTATCTTGTTGCTTCATTGGGTTGGATTTTACATCAAATGGATGTAAAGGATACTTTCCTCAATGGTGTAATTGAGTAAGAGGTGTACATATAGAAACCTGAAGGTTTTAAGGTGAATGGGAAGGAGTCTCATGTTTGCAGGTTGAAGAAGGCCTTGTATGGACTCAAACAAGCTCCAAGAGCTTGGTATGCTAGAATTGGTAGCTACCTGATGAGATTTGGATTCTCTAAGAGTGATGTTGATCCAAACCTCTATTTCAAGGTTTTGAAGAATTCACCTGTGATTTTATTGCTATATGTTGTTGATTTATTTCTGACAGGTGTTGAGTCTCTCATTATTCAATGTAAGAGGTAGTTGAACTATGAGTTTGACATGATGGATCTTGGTTTAATGCATTATTGTTTGGGAAACGAAGTATGGCAGAAGCCTAGTGAAATATTCCTTGGTAAAGGAAGGTATGTTATTAATATCCTTAAAAATTTTGGCATGATGGACTCTAAATCTATGGAAACTCCCATGGTGACTAATTTGAAGAAGTTGAGAGACTCTTATTCCAACTTGGTAGATCCATCCATGTACTGAAAATTGATTGGCTCACTGATGTATTTGGTTAATACCATGTTGGACATTTTCTTTGTTGTGAACACGTTGAGCACTAGATTGCAACAAAGCACATATTGAGATATCTACATGGTACAATGAATTATGGTTTGAGATATGCCTCAAACAGTGATGTATAGTTATAGGGATATATAGATTCTGACTTGGCATGGAGTGTAGATGACAAGAAGAGTACTTCAGGAGGATGCTTCAGTTTGGGATCTTCCATGATTTCTTAGATGAGAAGGAAGCAAAGATCTATCACACTCAACACTATAGAAGCAGAGTATATCGTAGTCAATGAATCTTGTACTAAATCAGTATGGCTTTCAACTTTTTTTGTATGATTATTCGACCGGGAGCTAGAACCAACCATGATATATTGTGATAATCAACGTTGTGTGGATCTTTCAAAGAATCTTGTGTTTGATGAGAGGTCAAAGCACATCAAAATCAAGTACCACTACATTTTTGACATGGTGCAAAAAATAGCAATGAAGCTCAAATACATCTCCATTGATGAGCATATAGCTAATATTTTGACAAAGTCATTATTGAGAGAGAAGTTTGTATACTTTGTGTAAAGGCTTGGACTTGTGGAGGTTTCTCCTCTAGATTCATGGGCAGTCATTCTCCCTGTGTCAAATATGTTGACCAGTTGGGGAGAATGGTTCAGCAGAGGATAGTTATTATTCATGTGTCAAAGATGTGGAAATTTTGGGAAGAATAGTCCTAGAAGCTCAGGATCACTCAGTTGAGTGTGTGTCTTTCAGCATCAGGCTCAGTCTCTCCAGATTGGATGAGGAGCTCATTTAACATCAGGCCCAGTTGCTCATGTAGAGTGTGGCCTTTGGAGTTTCACCACAAGTTAAAGAGATTGACCAAGATGGTGAAGCAAGACCATTCTAGGTCAGAAGTACAAACCAAGATTGTGGGTCAATGGTACCGACCAGAGTTATGATGACTAGTTGATGCTAAATGTTATGACATGTGTTAGGAGTACCGACCAGGATTATGGGTCAGTGGTACTGACTAGTTGTGGCAACCAATTGATGTTGATATTGATAATGATGTTGATGATTTATGTCATAGAAGCTTACAAGATGTCAATGATGTCAGAGATGTTAACAAAATGTTAATGATTTGTTATAACCTTTTCATAGAGAAATTTTCCAGCTTAAGAACACCTAAGACAATCATTATGAATACCTCCCTAATTAAGAGGGAGTGTTGAATTTTGTAACTATGGTTAGTCTTCATAATGTATATTTTGTCCCTTGATGTATTTATATTGATTGTTGTAAAGCATGTTCATGTTATAATCAAAAGAAATATATATTTTTGAGTCATGTCCATTTGGTATTTTTAAAAGAAAAAAATTCAAGTTTTTGAAATTGAATTTTTTGTTCCAAAGTTAGTCAAGTCGGCATCCCTCCAAGTTAATTGAACCCAGGCAAAAGACACAACCATTTGACCCGATAGAACACCATATAAAGACAGCTCGACCTACTCCACAAGGCAACAATTCGACCTCTCTCAAGCAAGAATCTTTTGGGCATCAAAGTGAAGGACAAGGAGGACAAAAAAGAAGGACAATTCATCTCTTTCTCTCTTTATCTAGCTCACATGTGTGGATTTATTCTCTCTCTCCAACTGGAATCATTTCTTGGGCAGTGATAGTGTCAGGGCCGAAATTATTTGGCCAAATTGCAAGGCTGAAATTCTGGGTTTCTAGGAATTTACTGGGTGGATGAAATTCGGCCTAGGGCAGATCAAAAGGTAGAGTTTTTGGATCAAATTGTAGGCTTGACTTGGAGGGTGTTTACCAGGTTTTACCATAGATTTATTGAAGATCAATTTGACCTAGTTGTTGACTAGGGGTCTAGGTGTGTCTCTTGTCGAAAAGAATAATTTCTCTATTGAAAAGGTTGTTGGGTTTTTCCCTTTAGTGGGTTTTCCTAAGGTAAATATTGTGCTCTTTTTGTGCATTGTGATCTCTATTGTCCTATTGCATTTATATGGTTGAATTTTTGAAGTATAATTGTTTAATGATATAATAGAAAAGCTAAATTAATATCAACATCATTAGAAGTAATTATTAATTTTCATGAATATTGTGCTTGTATCTTTGCACTTCAAAAATCAATCGGGGGGTTAAATGTACAACCTTATGCGACCATAATCTTACAACCTCATAATGTTTCTCACCAAAACCATAATGTTAATCCTTAGATCAATAAGTGTTTTTACTAATAGCACCCTCCTTTTTGGGGGGTGGGGTGTTAAAATTACAACTTGTTTGACAACACGGCTACAGAACAATCGGTATCATTGCAACCAAAATATTAAGCACTCGAATAAAAAGTGGTGTTACCAATAGCCCCCCATCATTTTCTTTGATATTAAAATTGCAACATTTTTAACAATATGACCTCGACAACTAATATTGTTGTCATAGGAATCCTTAAATCAACCCTCAAATTGAAAGGATGTCCCACTAGTGCCATGCCCTTCCTTGTAGACTAAAACTACAACATTTTTTATAACCTAAAGCTTAACATTGTCACAAACAAAATCATTAAAAAAAATAATTGAAAATACATATAAAAATAATAATAATAATTGATACAAAGAAAAACAAATTTTTATTTAAAATAAAATAAATAAACATTGTTTTTAATAAAACATAAGAAAACAAAGAAAAAGATAGAAATACTTAAAGTTGTTTTTTATTAGAAAAGTAAAGAAGGAATGAAAAAACTTAAGTACAAAACTTTAAAAATAACATTCAATTAATAACAATGATGTGGAAAGGTATTATTTAAAAAATATATTAAAACAATTTAAAATATAAAAAATAAAATTATATAGGAGAAAGTTGAAGAAAACAAATATTTGTTTAAATAAAATAAAATATATATATAACATGGCATGGGAGACCTCTATGGGGTGGATGATCTGAGAAGAATGGAAGGGAGCAGAGTCAACCCTCCCACATGAATTTTCACAACACATGTGGTTCCCTGAGGACAAGTGGCATATGGGGGCTAGAAGGTTCAAGAGGTAGCGTAGCTGGGATATAAGAAGGTTCGTGGGCTTGCTCCTGCAGTTGGTATGTTTGGTTATAAGATCTTATGAGGGTGGTAAGTGTCTAAACAAGTCTATACAAGTTGTCAACTTTTCCATGCTCATTTAGTCTACACTTCTAAATCCAGGATTATTGTAGGCAGATGGCGTTTATGTTGTGGCGACATTCAAGTGAAAAAATTTGCAAAGTGTAGGATCCTCGAGCGATGGATTGTTGGGAATTTCCTTTTTGTTGGTCTGCCCTCGATTGGGAGGGTGTTTCTTTACATTGGCTTGTCAGAAAAATCATATTGGATTGGAGTTCTCCTATAATCAATTTGGTAAGCCCTTTGGTCCTGCCTTTTGGTTTTCATCTTCAAGAAGCCTGGTGAGGTTTATTTTAGTTCCACCTAGGTTCTTTTACCCCCATATCTTATGGAACTTCACCTTGGATTTTTAATGTTTAATCATAATTGTCGTGTGTTTTTTCCCTCTAGTAGCTTTGGGGCTTTGGGTGATAATTCTAAGTCTTGGGTTTTCAGCATTTGTAGTTGTGTGCTCTTCCCCTTTGGCATCTATGGTAATGTAGACAAGAAATTTCGGTGTGGTTTTGGTGGGGGTGGCTATCTAACCTTGACCGTGGTAGATTGTGTGGAGTATGGGGGCATACCCACTGCTGAACTTAGGAGTTGGACAGAGCAATTGGTCCCATGCATTTCAGTGAAGAACAATAGTTGGTCTTTGCGATTTGGTACAAGTGGGGTGATGTTCCAACAGCGTGGGGGAGCTAGGCAGGGGGTGGGACCTCGTTTCCAATCAATAGGCCGCGAAGGACAGGTGGGGGAAATACAAGGTGACGGGGGTGTGTAGGTGGCATTTGAAGGTGAAGTGGCTCATGACCATATTTTGTCTCCTAGTAGGGTAGATGTTCCACCCTCTTTGGTTTCTATGGACTTGCAGTTGTGTAATGTTATCACGCTCTTGAAGGACCTAGGCCAACACTAACATGATGACTACAATGAAGTGACTTCTTTTATGAATGATCTCCAGCATAATTTGTGGGATATCCAAGATCATTTACCTTCTCTTCTGTGGGGCAAAAGGAGAACAAATGAGTGGCTTCAGGAGATTAAGGATCATCTCACCCACCTGGAATTCCACGTCCTTTGATCTGAGACCCCAAGAGATACATAGTGTTGGACCAATGCTGATAATTCCTCCTGGACCTTGATGGCAGTGAGTGGTATCCTCATACTAGAAGTGTTTTGGGCTTTTTGATCCTCCTGTTTCTGGATCCTATGTAAATTTTGGCTTTTTTCACTTAGTTTTTGTGTATCCCTCCTGGCCAAAAAATCCAGTAGGAATGACACTGAGACATCAGACATTTTCATGCAAACCTATTGTATATTTTTGATGAATTAATAGAAGCTTATTGACTGACAAAAAAATAAGAAAAACATGACATGGGAGACTGTTATGAAACCAGCTCAAGAAAAGATAGAAAAGAAAGATCAACGCCTTAGAATTCAGCCTCTTCGAGGGGGCAACCTCCTTTACATTACATAAATGAACAATTCTTGGATGATACAAATGAAAAAACCTCCTTTCTATATATAGGAGTCTAAGGAGTCACAATATAATCCAGCCGACCTAACAATAATAATATAAAGCCACAAAAATAACAATAGAGGGATTCTATGGGGCACAGAAATAACAATATGGGGGTAATAGGGGCACAACAATATAAATAAGGGGTATAACTACAATAGTAATGGGGTAATCACTAGTATTATAGGGACCCAACATGCCCCTCTCCTTCAAAAAAGTGTTGTCCTCAACGCTTGAGTAGTTCTGGATACTTCTGCATAAAATTCTCATCCTCCCATGTGGAATCTTCAGCGGATAAGTTCTTCCACTTGATAAGATACTCTGAAATTGATCGATTTCGTAGCTGTCGAGTTCTTGTTTCTGTGACTGCTTCCGGTTCCAATATAATTTTTCCTTCCTCGTCAAGTTCTGGCAATATTGTTTGAACTGGGAGCTTGTCACCTATAACCTTCTTTAAACATGAAACATGGAAAACTGGGTGCAATCGAGAAGCTGCAGGAAGCTCCAATTTGTATGCCATAGTACCAATCTTTTGCAACACCTTGTACGGACCATAATACTTTGGTGATAATTTATTATCCTTCTTAGCTTGCTTTAGGGACATTTGCTTATATGGTTGTAGCCGTAGGAATACCCAATCACCTACATCAAAACTTCTTTCACTGCGATGTTGATCTGCCTGTTGTTTCATTCTATTTTGTGCCAACACGAGGTTATCCTTTAAGAGTTGGAGGACTTGTTGTTGATGTTCGATGTGATGTTCCACTGCCTGAACCTTAGAATTTTCTCTTAAATATGATGTGATGGATGGTGGTTGATACCCATAAAGTGCCATAAATGGGGTCATTTTTGTTGCTGTATGGAAGGAAGTGTTATACCACCATTCAGCCAGAGGCAACCATTTGACCCATTGTGTCTGTTTATCAGATACAAAGCAACGAAGATATCCTTCCAAACATTTGTTTACTATCTCAGTTTGCCCATCAGATTGAGGATGATAAGATGAGCTATGAGCTAACTGAGTACCAAGACAAGAAAATAATTCTGTCCAAAAATTTCCAGTGAAAATGGGATCTCTGTCACTTACAATAATCTTTGGGTTTCCATGTAGCTTTTGAACTGTTTCCATAAATGCAGTAGAAACTGTACTGGCTTTAAATGGATGTGATAATGCACAAAAGTGTGCATACTTGGTAAGTCTGTCAACTACCACCATGATGACACTCTTTCCCTCAGACTTGGGTAAACCTGTGATAAAATCCATTGAAACCTCCTCCCAACGTTGGCTTGGAATGGATAAAGGTTGTAATAGACCCGGTGTCTTAATTGTTTCAACTTTATTTTGTTGGCAAACCAAACATTCCGCCACAAACTTTTGAATATCTGATTTAAGGCCATCCCAAAAAAATTCCTTCTTAACCCTGTGGTAAGTTTTTAAAAATCCTGAGTGCCCTCCTAAGGGAGAAGTGTGCAATTCCATAAGAATCTTTTGTTTTAGCTGGGAATTCTTACAGAGGTATAAGCGATCTTTGTACCATAACGAATCATTTTGCCAGCTAAATGTATCAGAAGTACTGGAATCTTGTTGTAGCTTTCGAATAAGTGCCCACACTTCTTCGTCATTCTTCCATTCCTCCCTTGCTTCGTTTATCCAATCTGGTTGGATAATAGAAATGGCACACAACAATGCTTCCACATCCTCATCCTTTCTTGAGAGTGCATCTGCCACCACATTTTGCTTCCCTTTTTTGTAGATGATTTCAAAGTCATAACCCAACATCTTTGTGACCCACTTTTGTTGCTCTTCAGAGGATAATCTTTGTTCTAAAAAGTATTTAAGGCTATCATGATCCGTTTTTACCTTGAAGTGTCTTCCCATTAGGTAGGGTCGCCATTTCTTAAGTGCATGGAGTATTGCCAACATTTCCTTCTCATAAATAGCTTTGCTTAAAAACTTTCCCTTGATTGGACGACTTTCAAAAGCAATGGGTCTTTCATCTTGCATTAGAACAGCACCAATTCCATTTCCTGAAGCATCACATTCCACAATAAAGGTTTTTGTGAAGTCCGGTGTAGCTAAGACCGGTGCTTGGCACATTGCCTCTTTAAGATGTTCAAAGGCCTTTGTTGCTTCCGGAGTCCATGAAAATGAATCTTTCTTCAATAATGTTGTTAGAGGTGCTGCTATTCTCCCATAATTCTTAACAAACTTGCGATAATACCCTGTCAACCCAAGAAATCCTCGCAGATGCTTTATGGATGTGGGGATTTTCCATTCCTTAATGGCTTTAATTTTGCTAGGGTCTACCTTAACTCCTTCATGAGATACAATATGACCCAAATATTCCACCTCCTGGACTCCAAAGAAACATTTGGATCTTTTTGCATATAATTGTTTCTCCTCCAATAGTTGTAGCACCTTGTCAACATGTTCAACATGATCCTTCCAAGACTTGTTGTAGATTAGTATATCATCAAAAAATACTAACACAAATTTTCTAAGGAATGGTTTGAAAATTGAATTCATCAAACCTTGAAATGTTGAAGGTGCATTGGTAAGGCCAAAAGGCATGACCAAAAATTCATAATGACCCTCATGAGTTCTAAATGCCGTTTTCGGAATTCAATCTTCATTCTGACTTGATGATATCCCGAACGAAGATCCAACTTGGTGAAGTAAATTGATCCATGCAATTCATCGAGTAATTCATCAATGACAGGAATGGGGAACTTATCTTTAATAGTGAGCTTGTTGAGCTCCCTATAATCTGGACACATGCGCCATGATCCATCCTTCTTGTGCACCAATACTACTGGAGCTGAGAAAGAACTTTGACTCGGTTGAATTATACCAGCCTCTAGCATTTCTGCAACCATACGTTCAATTTCACTTTTTTGGACATATGGATATCTGTACGGCCTGATGTTTGGAGGAACACTTCCTGGAATCAGATGAATAGCATGATCATGATCACGCATAGGTGGGAGACCTTTGGGAGTCTCAAATACCTTGGAATGATTGTCCAGGACTTTTTGGAGATCTGGAGAAATAGATGATTCCAATGTGGAAACATCTAGCGAACATAATTGTGCAATTACACCTCTTTGCTCCTTTTTTAGAAGCTTTGTCATTCCATTAGAGCTGATTATCTTTCCTGGTTTCCCTGCAATACCCCTTAATTCAACTTCCTTTCCTTCCACAGAAAATTTCATGAAAAGTTCTTGAAAATTAAAAGCTATTGTACCCAAGGATTGTAGCCATTGGACTCCTAGTACAACATCAGCACCTCCCATTGGAATGGAAAGCATTGGGCTAGTCAATACATATTCTCCCATGGATAGCTTGATATTATGGCACTTTCCAGAACAATTTATTGTTCCTCCATTTGCAATCATCACTTGACACTCTGGTGCTGGATATAGGAAGCAATTCAATTCTTTTGCTACCCTACAATGAATAAAATTGTGGGTGCTTCCTGAATCAATCAACACTATTACCTTTTTCTTCTTGATTTGTCCTTCTATCTTGATGGTTTGAGGAGTGGTAATTCCCGCCAATGCATTACAAGATATGGTCGGATTTATTTGTTCTTCATCTAGGCTTTGTTCCTGGAATATATCCTCTTCTTTTGACCTTTCTTGCTCCTTTTCTTCTTCCTCTTCACAATCTATGTAGAATAATTTCTTCTCAGCACACTTATGACCTTTTGTGTATTTGCTATCACAATTGTAACAAAGCCCTTTTGCTCTTTTTTCTTCCAATTGTTGTGGTGTCAACCTTGTAGGTTGTGGAAGACTATGGGCAACAACACTTCCGTCTTTATAGTTGTGAATGGTATGCTTCCTAGTTGCCATAATTTTGCTTTCCATTTTTCTTGCTAACCTGAATGCCTTCTCTAATGAATCAGGTTCCCAAAGGCGCACATCATGTTGGATATTATCCTTTAAAGACCCTATGAACACATCAATCCTATGCTCCTCTGGAATATCTTTTACCCTTATGTTCAATTTTTGGAACTCCTCAATGTGCTCCATTATTGAACCCTTTTGTTTGAGACTTATCAATTGGCTAAAAAAAGTGTTGCTTTTTGTATCCTCATAATGTGCTATCAATTCTTCCGTAAAAATTGCCCAAGTGATAAATTGTTTACGAGAACAAAGCCATTGATACCATACAAACTGATTTGGTTCCAAATATAAAGTTGCCATACGTACCTTTTGTGTGTTTTGCACATTATTGAGATCGAAGAATTGCTCCATCTGTAATATCCATGTGGCGGGATCCTTGCCATCAAACTTCCTCATATCGATTTTTGGAACATGGTGAGTCTTCGATCCAACATTAGAGTCTATGGAATCATGATTAACATTTCTTTTGTTCTCATCATGAGTTTCCTTTAGTACTCTTTCACCCTTAGTGACCATTTCTTGTAGCAACTTATTCATATTTATCTTCAATTCTTCCATCTTATCATCCATGCCATCAATTTTAGCGTCCATGCCATTCACCTTAGCTTCCATGCCATCCATCTTAGCTTCTACGCCTTTCTTTAAACAGTCCATCTTAGCTTCTACACCTTTCTTTAAACCATCCATCTTAGCTTCTACATCTTTCTTTAAACCATCCATCTTAGATTCTGTTCATTTTTGTGCAAGGGACATTTGTTGCACTTGGTCTTGTAATTTTGATATATCATGTTGCATTTCTTCCTCTTCTTCATGAGTCATGCTAGAGCTTTCAGGTTCCTTACTAGGTGTTTGCATTTTCTTTCCTCGGGGCATCAGTTACCGATAATAATGCTCTACTATGCCCTTTGAATTCCTTCAAAATAAATTTTCAAACCAAGCTTAAGCAAAAATTTAAAAAAATCTACACACCTTTTTTCACTTTGTAGGAGCTTGATATTGCCTCTGATGTATCTCTGTACTTTCCAATCATCTAGTTCTGAAATTGTGACCTGTAGTAGCTCTCTGTGTCCTCTTTCCAATGCCACCAGTCTGATCCAAATTGGATTCTCCAAGAAAGAGTTATGCACAATCTCCCAAGTGACCTGATTATAGACTTTCAGTAGAGCGAACTTGTATGAAGTGCCACGTGTACAATTTTCGACCTTTGGTTCTGAAAAAGATATACAAGAAACTACAGTCCGTCCTCTTTCTGTACCTTCTTACGAAATTTCAATCCGATCCCCAGAGAGAAAGTTATGACGATTTTCCCCAGGTCACCTGTTTTGAATGTAATTCAGGAGTCTGCAAAAAGACCAACTTCCTCAGATCATATCTCCGCAAATATCGCGCGAAAAGCTCTGAAATTCGGACCCAAGGTTCAGCGCGATTTCTTCTCAAATGGGTTTTTTTTGCGACTTCTGAAACGTCACATAAAAAAAAAATTATAGCGAAAATGCCACGATGACCTGTTTGGAGCAGCGAAACCCTAGAATCCAAAGCTCTGATACCAAATGTTATGAAACCAGCTCAAGAAAAGATAGAAAAGAAAGATCAACGCCTTAGAATTCAGCCTCTTCGAGGGGGCAACCTCCTTTACATTACATAAATGAACAATTCTTGGATGATACAAATGACAAAACCTCCTTTCTATATATAGGAGTCTAAGGAGTCACAATATAATCCAGCCGACCTAACAATAATAATATAAAGCCACAAAAATAACAATAGAGGGATTCTATGGGGCACAGAAATAACAATATGGGGGTAATAGGGGCACAACAATATAAATAAGGGGTATAACTACAATAGTAATGGGGTAATCACTAGTATTATAGGGACCCAACAGAGACTCTCAAAATCACACTCCACCCTCTTTACTTTCGTTATCATCCACACTTTCTTCCTTTCCCACCTCCTTCTGCACTCTTTTTATATCATTTATACTTTCCCACCTGCCTCCACCCTCACATTCTACTCAAAGGAGAGTGGAAGTCGGGTAGAGAGAGGGGACATAGGTAAAAAGAGGATAATAAGGTGGAATATTTTAATTTTTTTTTCTCTACATTGTTTTCTTAATTAATTATTTTATTTTTTATATTATTTTTAATTTAATTTAATTTTTATTTTTTTAAATAATTCATTTTCATTTTTTTTATTTATTTTTAACTTAGGATTTTTTTATTAGTAAACTTCTCTTTATTTATATATATATAGAAGCCTACTAATAAAAAAAATCTTACATATACTTTTATATATATATATATATATATATATATATATATATTCTAGTTTTAATTATATATATATATATTCTAGTTTTAATTAATTAATTAATTATATATATATATATATATATATATATATATTCTAGTTTTAATTTATTCTACAATTCTATTCAAAATAGTGTAACCTTTGAAGTTATGATTTTGAAGATGTTGCAACATTAAGCTTGAAATAAAAAGAAGTGCTATTAGTGGAATCTCATTTCCATTCAAGGATTGCTTTTAGGATTTTTAATTACAACAGTGTTAATTGAAAAAATCATGGAACTCTAAAAAGTTCCAATTTAACCTCAAAACAAAGTGTCTTTCTTGGATAAATTAAAAGAACACATTCTATCAATATCGAATGAGCTTAGGTATTATTTTGTATTTTCATTTATGTTGTAATATGAGTGTACCATCACTAGAAAATTTGTATGATCAAAATGGTATTTTACATGTTTTTCAAATGGTTCCTTAGTTGGTTTTGTATGTTGATTCTATGGAACATGAGTGATGTGTCATATAATTAGTGTGTGATGAAAAAACTAGAAATGAGATTTATTGTTATAACAAATCCACCATTATAACTAAAGTAATTTTTAGATTTGGTTGATAAAAAAGATTGTGTCCTAAATATTGTGAATCTTATCTTTTTAAATACATATTTTTAACATTTATTTTCTTAAGTTTACCTCATGTTTTGGTTGGATAGAAGTGAAACATATTGTTGTAATTTAATCTCCAATTTAACTAGAAAAATTGAAGTTCTATGAAATAAATGTGGCAACCTCATATAAATAAGATGAAATCTCAAGTGTTTTAAAATGTAGTTTTTTTGTTTAATTTCCACGACATAGATTTTAAAGCCTCTACAAAGCTTTCAAACAAACTTGCACTTTTTATAAAAACATTTTGGACATGTGAAAAGGATCTAGAAATTTCTCTGGGTCCATCAGAGTTAGGACCTGATAGTTGGGTCAACTGGCATGAGGCCCCTTTAGATGGGCCCACCTATGGGTGTTGCAAAGAAAAAAAAAGGATCTAGTTTGGATTTTCATCGAGGCTTCAATCTATAAATATTCATTATTCTATGGGGCTATTTTGTCTTGATTTTAATTCAAATACAAAATACATGTTATTCTAAAAAACAGGCCATATATAGAGAACCATCTTTTTATAAGAATCCATGTCATTCAAATTTGAGGCAGTCTGGATTTCAGTTATCCAAAGGAACTTGCTAATAAATTTTTGGTATGAATCAATGCTAGAATTTTAGGAACCACGTAAGAAAGTTGCAAGCTTCCCCATCTCCCTTGAAAAGACATTGTGATAGGCTCAAACATGTCTTTGTAAACACTTCCTAAAGGGAATGACTTTAGAGAAATAAGGAATTTATTTGAAATAGGTTTTAGATTTATAAAAATGTAACACTAAAGTATGGAAATTGTCATGCATATTCTTAAAATATCTTGGAAATAGGATTCAAATTGTAAAAAAATTAGTCCTTTGATGCAAACTTTTCTGTGT
The DNA here is from genome assembly GCA_031772625.1 of Pinus tabuliformis. Lineage (NCBI taxonomy): Eukaryota > Viridiplantae > Streptophyta > Pinopsida > Pinales > Pinaceae > Pinus > Pinus tabuliformis. The sequence goes on along the minus strand of CM062807.1, from coordinate 1,357,664,801 downwards.
GTGTGGGCACTATTACCCACCACTTTGTGGGTGATATCCCCAGGAGAAATTTTTATCTGTGATGAACCTCAGTCGACATCCAACATCCCCTTGCAGCCTCCTACTAGCTCGTTGTGCCACATCTCTACTACCTGAGCCAGTCATGTGGTCCCTCACCCACCTGTATTGATCATAGGTTTGAAGGTGGGCCTCCTGAATCTAAAGGTATGTCTTGCCATTTGGTAATGGAGTATTGGGTTTACTTATCATGGATACTTCGGGGTATGGATTGATGGGGGGATTTTGTGGAAAGAGCGGGCTTAGTTTGTGCTCTTGTTCCCTTGATCTCTTTTTGATGTTACCCTTGGATCTTAGTCCCGTGGGATCTCATTTATTGACCATTTTTTCTAGGGTGGTACTACTTGGGAAACCCCGACTTTGGGTGTGTGTTCCCGCTCCTTCATCCGTGTATATTACTCCTTTTCCACTCACTATACCCTCATTCATCATTTCTTCCACCTGGGTTTACATTTACATTGTGGTTCCACATAGGGCCAACCTCCCTATCCCCTTGCCCCCACCTTGGCTCAAGCCTGGAATGATGCCCCGTAGGTTGAAGCAACTAAAAGAAAAAGAAAAGAAAAAAAGCATAATTGGTCACATCTAATAGGAATTGTACAACAAAATGCAAAAGATGGTTGAGACAAAAATAATTAACACATGGAGAAAATCCAATACATGAACTCTACCCCAATCCATGGTCATCAACCTGGTTCCATAAGCCCTAGATGATCCTCCTTTATCATTCAAGAACCCATGATTTTCCCAACCCCTAGAGGGCAATGAACCCCCCTACCTAAAAAGGGGTAAACACTGCTATATCTTACACATCATGCTCTTGTACTTTGAGCCTCGAGCAGTTAATTAAATAAATTCATAAAAGGCAAAAGGAATATAAATAAGGGTGTAAAAATCAAGGTTGGGGCACCTCATGTACCACAATTTCTCCCTCTTATACATTACATACCAAGATGTGGGCTTCCCCTTATCTAGTTACCCCTATGCCCCAATATGTGACCCAGGACTTCCCCTCTCATCCCCTACTACATTCCACTTATTTATCACTTGCCACCCCCATTAGAGGGGTGTAACTTGGACATACTATCCCCTTTAAGGGCGGAAACCACCTAATAAGGTACTTGGTTAACCCTTCTGGAGCTTGGAGACACTAGCACATGCCAAATCCCACTAATTATGAAGTGCCCACTTTGTTATCCATGGTTTGTAAACTCTTTTACACGATTATTGTAATGATTGGTTGTACTAGAAGCCTAGGGGATACATTGGATCTTATAAAAGATTACAGGTGGTTTTGATTTGGGTTTTCTCTCCCTATACGGGATCCTAAACCCAAAGGTCTACATCGGCATATATAGGGTGTGCATAGAGAGTCATTGGCCTCCACAGCAGTAGAAAACACTCCACAGATCTTCATCGATGCTTAGAGACTACTAACGATCCACTTTTGGGATGATCATGATATGCTTGGCACATTATGCCCAGCAATCCCCTACCAGAGCCCCTCTGATCTAAAGGAGAAAGTTAGTGTTTGTTGTGCTAAATTCCAATTCATAATAGTAAACAAAGTGCTTGAGGATTATGAGGTAAATTGCAAGTTTTACATGAGTTTTTTTTGTGTTTTTATGTAAATTTCATGAGAAAATTAACCTAAGTAAAACACTGAATAGCAGCATAACAGTAATACACTCAGCAATTGATAAAGGAGTTCACCCCTCCTAGGCTACGTCTCCTTGGTCTAGCTTCCAATACCTTGACCCAATCTCATTATGCTAAAAATACTTCAGTGATAAAGAGTACATCAAGTGTGATGACCAAAAGAGTGGCCAGTTTCCCCTTCAAGGAAACAACATTCTACAAAGAGCTCTCACTCTAAAAACATGACAACTTACAGTTAGTCATGAAACAATCAGCAAGAAAAGGATTCTCAAATCAACGCCCCATACTCCATCTAACAATGAGCATAACAAGTACAACAATTCACTTGAAGTACTAAAAGAGAGATTTCCTCAAAGATACAATGAGAAAAGAAAAGCATGAGATACACCATAGATGTCTCAATTTCTATAGAAAACATATGAAGGTTGGAAAACCCCTACAAGGTCCTCTCCATTCTCAAAATCCTTCAAAAACTACTTCGACCTCCTGATTGATCCTAACACCCATAGACTCAAACCTACAAAAAGTATTGTTGGAGAGGTAAATCCCCTCTACGGATAGAGGCGATCCCTACTAGCCCAGAACGGGTCTAGCAACAATCAGTCAATGCTACTATGCAAGTTCCTAATTGCAAATAAAAGGTAGGCAATGAAAACCTACTTGGATTCCAACGCTATTGTTTGATGAAGAGACGTCGCTCTCGCTCCTTCGCTTTGGCCGGTCACAATCCTCCACAATCCTCATGGATAGACACCTGCACACACAAAGAGAAACACAAACACAAGCGTGAAATCTAATAAATGCAATTATACATCAGTCAGAAAGGACATAACTCACATTAACCATTACAAAGACAAATGAGAGTGGAACCATAATAGTAGTCATCTATTATTAATCAAAAAACAGAGAAGAGTACAACCAAAGTTCTGACGTCGAATCCTTCTCAAGCGGGTCCAGCCAGCAAGTCTCTTAAGCATTCACCCTTGGAGGTAGATCTCCAAAGACAAAAACTCTCTCTCACACAAGTTCACACAAGAAAGCAACACTTCACAACCTTCCTTAAGCTCTCTAGCAATCCCACACTTGTCACACCAACTACCTACTACCAGCAGCACTCTACGCACTATCAATTCTGCACTCTCAAAAACTAGCTGCTCATGGCAATGGTAGAGGCTTAAATAGGAGAAGGAGTCTCCATGAATGGTGGGAGGATGAGCTTATCTCCAAGGAAGGTGGCTCAAATGACGGAACAGACATGCCAGAGAAGGGAGGGCGACATTTACTAGGCCAACAACCAGGTCTGGAGTCATCTGGAAGGCTGGCTGTTAGAACAAACTCGCCCAAACAAGATCAGCGCGGGTGTATAACTGCACTGGAGCACTGACATCGCATCTGAATAACAGGGAAGGTTATGTCAGCGTGACCCAATATGAATAGAAGATGCGCTGGTTCATGAAATTCGACCAGCGCGGGAAACACGTGTGCTTCCGCGCTGGCAGCGCATTCGTTGTATTATGAGGCGCGAGTCAGCGCGGTTATTTTAATAACAGTCGCGATGATGGGAAAAACTTTGGCAAAGTGGGTCATTTGGCAACATTAGAGAGCATGAGCATGATTAATTTGAACTCATGACACAGTAGGGAGACTGACAGGGAGACAGTGACAAATTACTGCGTAACAAGTATATTCAGAATTGCTCTAATGGCTATGAAACTTGTCCCATTGGCTTCAGAATGCCCAAAAATGCCTACGTAGCCTCTTTCTGAGTTCAATTTGGATAAAAAATCCTTTTGTTATGGCTTCCTCAAGTTTTGGCACTAATCGCACCACAAACTCCACCAAACCCAGCACTGAACCTACAAATTTGCCTTGAATTATGCTAACTCAGTGCCAAATTTGCAAGATTCCAGGCGAATTTGTAGGCTCGCTAATTTTCCCACTAGGCCTTTAATTCCGAAATTGTGGTCACGTGGGCCTTTCATAAGCCCTAGGGCTAGCCCCTTTCCGCTGGCGGTCAAGTGGGCAGTTTCTAGGCGCGTTTACATGCGTGGTTAGGTTTGGCCATCTAGTTAGGCTCGATAGTTAAGGCTAGAGATAGCGGTCAAGGTGGAACAGTTCACATGGGAGGCGAATACATTGGACAATTAGCGTTAAGGCTATGGGTACGTGGTTAACAGTGGTGGCATTGTTTAATGCCACGGGCAGTGGTACATGTGCGCGACGTAAACTTCGGTGGTCACAATTACATGCAATGCGATGGGGTAATGTTTCCACGTGGGTCGAGTTAGGGTCCAACCCCCGGCCCTCCTGCGCGTGGTCCCGTGGCACAGGGGCGGCTAGGGGCTAGGCCCTAAGTTGGCCCCCCATGCCAAATGCACCACCTATAAACCTTAAATACAATAACTTTGCCATACTTAACAAGTGAGATGCATGGTGTGTTGTTAAGGCCTACAACTTGTATAATGGAGGCTTATGGTTCGAATCTGGCAGAGGTTAATCTGACCCTTAACACAATTTTAGTGGCCCTTGAACTACCACATGGCAGCCCGTGGCCGTGATGCGTGGTAGCCTATGATTGGCCACCTACCAACCAATCAAAACATGCCACCTAGGCACCTGCCACATGTCAACACATAATTCGCTGCAGGTCAAATCATATGCATAGTCACCTTACCATGTCAGCCTGCCACGTAGGTAGCCTAGTCAGCTTTCCATGTCAGCAATACAGACTGTTGACTGTGCAGTTTTGCTCATTTTTGCAAAATTATCTATTTAGGAAAGCAAACATAGCTCGTTTCTGGGAGTATACAGATTCTATTTCACGTGAAATGAGTTGTGCCTGATTCAGAATGACGAGCACTACGTGGTCGTCTAGGTTCCACACCAATCCGACGACTTTTAATTTTTAGCAAATTTTGAGCTCCGGATCACTCTTCCCCACTAGAATCTTTTGGACCCCAAAAGCTCACTTTCAGGTTTTCAGCAGTTGAGGGTATAGTTCCCTCACCTTTCCAATCTCGATCCATTTGACCTTGGAGCTTTTCAAGTTGATATTGAACTATTTGATGTACCAATTGGATTTGCTTGATGAACTTATTGGCTTTCTCTATGTCGTTATGGCCATCAATAGCAACATCCTTCCCAAGAGTGAAATCCAATGACGATCTTCTGCAAAATATTTACCAAGAATAAAATCCAAAAAGACTTTGGCAAATAACCCAAACAAGCTTCACATGGAAATACTCGTGTAAATGAGTGCTTGACACATTTGTAACATACTGAATGGCTGCAACTACTCATCTCAAAGTTTAGGATGCTTACTAAAATATCCACAAATGGATATGCATCTTACAATACGGAATAAATTTGTCTCCCAAATTCCCGTACAAATTGACTCATCATGAAGCCAAAATAGCAGAAATGCCAAAGAAAACATTGTTGCATATAAGTGATTTATTCATAAACATCATTTTTCACAAAATGCCCAACTATGGGGACATGCAACAAGTGAAATACAAAATAAATGTAGTCTTTAATTAGACAAATAGTCCAACCATGTTAGGGAATTTTCTTTCTGCACTTCACTTCCTTATGGAACTACTTCTAGAATGGTTATGGTGTGCCTTGCACATTCATCTACCTTCTCCTTCTCAGGTGATTCCATTACCTGTTTTTCCTTCTTTGGATAGGATGTGGATGCAATTTCCATCACTTTTCAATCCAACGCCCACTTATGTTGCAATGAGTGCAAAAGTTTTTGTGAGATTTTCTTGGCACAAATATCTTTAAGCTTGGATGAGAATTTCCCTTCTTGGTCTCATTTCCAATTGACATATTCAATTTCTTGACTAAGGCTTTCCTTTTGTGGAACTTAGCTACACAACGGTTAGGTGCATGACAAAATGTGCACATAAAAACATTCCACAACATGTCATTCAAATTATTACGTTGTTTGTAATCATCAAAATCCTTTGAATAATCAAGATGCTTATACCTCTTATGGTTTTCCTTTGGCTTATGAGCTTGGCGAGGAGAACTTGAATGGCGAGAAGAACTTGTCTTAGTCTCTTCTTCAACTTTCTCATCTCTCTTTGGAGAAGTCTTGCATTTCATGTCCTCCTTTTGCTTTAGAAACCAAGCTGGTACCAATTCTGGATGCAAATCCCAACAATTTTCCTCCTCATGTCCTCTCTTATGAAAAAAAGAACAAGATACCCAAGAGCTATCGCTGGAAGACCATTATTCCTTTTCAACATAGCCCAAACCTTCATATCAAGGTCTCTCCTTTGCCTCAATTGGATGGACAATGCCTTGATTGTTCACTCCAAGGCCTCCTCCCTTGTAACCCATCTTGGACAAGAGTGTTGTTCCTATGCCTTTTCTATGCTTCTCAAAGGATGCAAAAGAGCTTAAATCAACATTTTCATGTAAAGAAACTGCATGTAAATGCTTACCATTTTCCTCATATTTCGACTGAGGGACAAAGATGCTCTTAAACTCTTTCCTAATTCTTGAGGTGTCTTCTTGGACTCTTGGTCTTTCTTCTTTTAGCTCCTTGGACTTTGGCGCTGATAGAACCTCAACCTCAACATCATGCGGAAAAAAGGTGCAGATTTGGCCATCTTCCTTCTTTGAGGGAATTTTTGCACTAGCCTCTTATGAGTACTCATCTAACAATTCCTCCTTCTTCTTTATTCTAGATGAAGCGGAAGAGCATGCTTCAAGGAAACCTCCTTGTGTCCCTCCTACATAGGAGGTGTCTGCCATTTGACAAGAGCCATAGGTTGCATTCTTCCCATGTCCATAGGCTTTCTTAGTATTGGAGGGACTCTTTGCTTCTTTGGTAGAACAACTTTCATCGGTTTGTTCCTCCACAACATTTTGCAACATGAGGCACATATTTTTCTTCTCTTCCTCAATAGCTTCAAGTAGTCTTTTGAGCTCCATGTTCTCTTGTTGGAGAAATTCAATAATGTCCTCTAAATCTTGGAGACTATCATGCTTTGAAATCATGTCCATGCTTACTGAAGCTTCAACTGCGATTTGAGATGGAAATGGCATTGGAGATTGTGGCAATCTTGTTCTCCTATCCAAACCTTCTCCTCTTTTGAGCTTCAAACTTGTAAGCTTCACATTCACTTGCAGACAGTGAAATCCTCCTTGCACAAAGAAAACCAATAGCTCTAATACCAACTTGATTTGAATGAGAAAGTTAGTGTTTGTTGTGATAAATTCCAATTCATAATAGTAAACAAAGTGCTTGAGGATTATGAGGTAAATTGTAGTTTTACATGAGCTTTTTTATGTGTTTTTATGTAAATTTTATGAGAAAATTAACATAAGTAAAATTTTGAATAGCAGCATAATAGTAATACACTCAACAATTGATAAAGGAGTTCACCCCTCCTCGGCTACATCTCATTAGCCTAGTTTCCAATGGCTTGACCCAATCTCATTATGCTCAAAATACTTCAGTGATAAAGAGTACATAAAGTGATCTGACCAAAAGAGTGGTTAGTTTCCCCTTCAAGGAAACATTCTTCTGCAAAGAACTCTCACTCTAAAACCATGACAACCTACAGTTAGTCATGAAACAAAAAACAAAAAACAAAAAAATTGATAAGAAATCCTTTTGATATAGCTTCCCCAGGTTTTGGCAATAATCGCACCACAAACTCCAACAAATCCGACATCGAACCTACAAATCTGCCCCAAATTGTGCCAATTGGGCACCAAATTCACGGGATTCTAGGCGAATTTGTAGGCACGCTAATTTTCCCACTAAGCCTTAATTCCGAGATTATGGTCACATGGGCCTTCCATAATATCTGGGGCTGGCCACCAGGCTAGTCCCTTTTCGCTGGCAGTCAAGTGGGTGGTTTTCGGGCGCATTTACATGCGCGGTTAGGGTTGACGATCTAGTTAGGCTTGGCGGTTAAGGTTAGAGATGGTGGTCAAGGCGGAACAGTTCACATGGGCGGCGGATATACCAGGCGGTTAGCGTTAAGGCTACAAGTACATGGTTAATGGTGGCAACATTGTTTAATGCCACAGGCGGTGGTACATGTGTACGACATAAACACCGATAGTCACGGTTACATTCAATTCGACGGGGTTATGTTACCACGTGGGTCAGGCTAGGGTCCAGCCCTCAGCCCTCCTGCCCGTGATCTCCTGGCGCAAGGGTGACCAGGGACTAGGCCCTAGGCCGACCCCCAATGCCAAATGTGCCACCTATAAATCTTAAATACAATAACTCCGCCATACTTAACAAGTGACATGTGTGATGTGTTGGTAAGGCATGCGGCTTGTATAACAGAGGTTTATGGTTCAAATCCGGTCGAGGTTAATCCAACCCTTAACACAATTTTGGTGGCCCTCGGGCTGCCATGTGACGGCCCCTGACCGTGCCATGTGGCAGCCTATGATTGGCCACCTACCAACCAATCAAAACGTGCCACCTAGGTACCTACCACATGTCAACACACAATTCGCCAGAGGTCAAATCATATGCATAGTCACCTTTCCACGTTATCCTGCCACGTAGGGAGTCCAATCAGCCTACCACGTCAGCAGTACAGACTGCTCACTATGCAATGCTGCTCATTTTTGCAAAATTTGCATGTTTAAGAAAACGAATAGAACTCATTTCTAGGAGCATATGGAGTTTGTTTCATGCAAAATGAGTTGTGCCAAATTCAAAACGACGAGCACTAGCGGTTGCTCAAATTCCAAACGAATCCGACAACTTTGAATTTTTAGCAAATTTTGAGCTCTGGATCACCCTCACAATTGACAGGTGTCCCAGGACTTGTACGATTTCATGGAATCATTCATTCCAACCTTTGGACCCTTACAGAGGATCTACAGGCATCTTTGATTCATATGGAGACCCATAGGGTCATTTATGTGCCCTCAGACCCACTGGGAGCACCATAAGTCTATTACTTGGAGAACAAGGGGCCACCCCCTTTTCCATCTGTTGTGGACACCAAAAACCCCCCTCCTTATTTAGTATTAGCAATAACACTAGATAAGTGGGGACCCTTAGTAAAAAATTCAAAAAATCTAATTAAAACTCATATATTTTACTCCTTAAGAAACATCGCATCGCGCGAAGAATGATAGGACATTTCATTATGAGTAAAAATGATAAACTACAAGAGTGCGACGCGAATTCCATCACATCGCATGCATTAAGAAACACTCACATTGGAAAACCTTAAAAAAATCGCCGATATCCGATATGCGATATCGCATATCGCAATGTCGCATGAAAAACACATAACCATTTAACGATTGTAACGATCTGTGATTTTGCGATAGCGCGATACTGCGATCCGCGATCTTGCGATAGCGCGATCGAGCAACCTTGCGATAACACATCTTAATGAAATTTGTGGTAATGCGATACTGCGATGCTGCGATGCGAATCGCAGAAACATTCCATCGCAGATTTTCCCCGGCTCAACATTCAAGAAAAGCTTTCCATAAACCAAGAACTGGATACGCGCTTTAATGATAATTAATGAATTATACGTCAGTTGTTAATGAAAGACGGTTTTTGTGTTTTTCGAAGAGTCAGGTTACGTCAGGTGGCATGTTTTTGTACATCCGTAGAGCTTAAAGCTTTCTTGTCGATTTTTATTATCATTACTCTCTCCTCATGTGTGAACTGCAGGAACGAAAAACAGAAGTAACACAAAGCAATGTGCAGGAAGCCATGAAGGAAAAGGGTAAAGCTCCAATGCTCAGAGACAGAGAAAAGATGCCCTCATAAAAGATTCCCTCAAGGTCAGAAGCTCACGAAAGCAGTGTTTTTACAAATTTTGAAGCTTATACTCGGTGAAGGAAAAGGCGCTAAAGGCAAAAAACGCATCAGAGAGGCCCGGATCAAAGAACGGAGGCAGTTTCCGATGCGCGATTAGCGTCGCTGAGAAAATTGCTCAAAAAGCAAAGCCTCTAACTGCTCAGTCACTTGTAAGCCTGGAAAACGCAAGAAAGCAATGGCAAAGAACAAACTGGAAACATAAAGCTGAAAGAAAATGCAGAAGCAATTCGAGGATTAACCAAATGGAACTTGGATTATTACTGGGCATACACAGTAAATCCACATAGCCAGAGGATGACTCTCGAGTATATCATCGATTTTGCTGAAAATATGGTGCCAACTCTTACCATTTATGTTTGCTTAGCTCAACCAAAAGCGGAAGACAGTTAGCCGACTCTACCCAGGCTAATATTGAATGCTCGCAACATTAAGGAGCAAATGCAGAAATAGTTAGATATTAGATTTAATTTTTAGAAATAGTTTTGCTTAGAAAAAGGGCGGTCATTTAAACCGTATCCTGAATCTGTGTAATTAAGTTATTTAGTTAGTAGTATTTAAACCCTTCTCATGCATTTAGAGAAGGGTCCAGAAATTTACCAAAAACTTGTTCTCAGAACATGCACTTTTGCACCCTCAGAGGAGGTTTTGGTGAATGAATGGATCAAGATTTGTTGATGTTTGCATTTGATATCTGCTACTGATGTTGCACTTTTGTACTCTTAGTGGATGTTAGAGAAAGGAGAGATAAATCATTTTTGCTTGAAGCTTATGAGTAGGACTAGTCATAAATGGTACTTTTATCTCTTGACCATTTCTGCTTATATGTTAAAGTGATATACAGTTTTTAGTTGTTTGTATATTATTGCATGAATGCTTGAGTTATCATTTGGCACTTTTGTACGGTGATAGCTATTTATTTATGCCTAATGTATGAATAGCTCATTATGCGATATGCTTTTCACAACTGTTTCGTCTAACTTTTTATGCGAAGTGGTTCATCTTGATTGATTTCCTTTCTTATAATTGTTGAATGATCTTTATTACCAGTTGTTATTTGAAATCTCTTTAGATCGCATAATAGAAGAATTACATCCCGGGTTAGTATAGATTTAGATGTGTTGTTTATTAGATTACAATATCATAAAATTAGATTAAAATTTGAATTAGAATATCTTAAATAGGATCTGTTAGATCAGCAACATCAAATTCTACACACACACACACACTCATAGATTGGGAAACTGGTCCCATTATCCCCAGTCGGACCCGCTATACCAAACGGATAAGGAGTTACCAACCAAGGTCCGGACTGGGCGGGTATCCCCCTTGTTGTCGACCTGATTTTCGGGGCTTCAACACCATCATATTCTGAAAAAAATAATAAATAAATAAATAAAATAAAAAATAAAAATAAAAATTATTCCTTTGTATGGCACTTCAGGACATTATTAGGCCTTTGAAGGGCCCCATGACATGTACATATTATTATTTGGCCCTTTGTGAGGCTTATTTTTCCACTTGTGCGCTAGTTTGGTGGGCTTGTCACCAATAGGGGTTTTATGTGCACATTATTTTATCATTAGGGGCTAATGTAGGCCTATAGGCTAATTCAATCTCCTTAGGAGGCTATATATTGATGTTAGATACATTCATTTGATCATCACTTGACTTGGGATCACTCTAATCATAAACAACTTAGCATTTTTTCTTGGAGGATATTTTTGGAGATGGATGAATTTTGACTTATGGATTTGGGCTATTTTTCTTGTCTTAGAGCTTTATCTTGCAAATGAAATGCTGGTTGGATATAGTTTGTAACATTGTAAGTAAATATTGACGTTATTCGTGTTGCTTCATACTGCTAAAATGAGGGCTAGTTGTTGCATAATTGAAATGTGGAATTAAGCATGTTTTAGCTAATTTAATGTATGGTCCAATGTTATATGAATGAAATGTCCTAGAGATTATATTTCTCAATAATCTTGCATCATTTTCTTTGAAGTATAAATGCTTTAAGGTCACTTTTCTTTTCTTTCTCTCAACATTGGATGAAGCTGCCTTTTCGAGCCTCCTTGATCAAGAAACCAAATTCTTACTCGTCATCATCCTTGACTCCATATCCCCAAGTGAATTAGGCACTGATCCCTCAAAAAGGGTGATCATTTTAACCCTCCATTTTCCCTTTCCCCTTTTTCTCTAGGTCTAGCCCCATTAGGTCGCCTAGGGTATCAATTTCCCGGGAATTGACCCAACGAAAAATTTTGATCTCCTACAAGCTACTGCGTTGGTGGGTCCCCTCCCTCTCAAAATTTGAGGCAATAACGGTGGAATCTTTGGGAATCCCAAGCCCTAACTCTAAGATCGAATTTTTCCAAGGCATTCCCAAGGCTAGACCTCAATGGGGTCAATTCAACCTTTTGAAGTAAATATTCTTGTTTGTTCATTTTCTTTTACCTTGTCCAGGATAGGAACATCATTGGTTGCTACATTCCATCCCCGAAACTATACTGGGTCCACTTGGCCCCATGTGGTCCCACTTCTCAATAAATATTATTTGTCAAAGACCATTTGGGAATCCAAGTTTCCCAAGGATTATAGGGATTGAGAACCTCATCTAAGTGTATTCCTTTTTCCCCAATCCTCACCCCTTACCCCTTGAGGACCATAAGTCCCTTTCTTAAAGAGAAGGCAAGTTCCATTCTTCACTCCATCCTTGGGAAATGGTTTCCAAGGTCACTTTCCACCTATTCATTGACATATACTTTACAAGTGATCCCTACACTACCGAAACTCCTCCCATCGGTGAAAGTTCGTAAAGAATAGGGGGACTGATCCGAAATTGAAAAAGTTATTATAGACTATGTGTGAAGTTGCCCATGTTACTTAGTGCAATGGATCGATAATATTGCAAATAACATAAACACCTAAACAATTATAAAACACAATCAAACACATCAACACAACCAAAATTGATAAAGGAGTTCACCAGACTTCCTAGCTATGTCTCCTGGTCCTTTAGCATCCAGTGCTGACCTCTTTATTATGTCTTCAAATAGTTGTTACTGGTGTGAGCTCAAAAACAGTCTCAACCATGAAAATGGATCTCACCGTTATATTCAGCTTGATTCTTCGAGTCAAAATGAGTATACACTTGGCTGTACTTGGTCACTCTGACCTCCAAACCCCCTGGAACGGTTCACAACACACTCTCCCTTAACTTTTCTGTGTTATGGTGTTTATATAACACGTACAGTTACAAATTGCAATAAACGTAGAACAATACGTTTATAATAGGAACAGAGTATAAACGAAAGGACCAGCAGGCGTGGGGTGGACCCCGACCGTCCAGCCTTTCCCTGGCGCTGATCTCGAGAACAGACCATCTGACAGTGATCGAGTCCCGCTCATCAACTGATCTGCACCGTTGATCTGTTTTGTGGGATCCGACAGCTGTCGCACGGTCTTGTGCTCCAACTAGCATGTTTACTAATTCTCCGAAAGCACGCGAGAAAGTGGTTTTCGGGAGGCTACATGTTGAGCGCTGAGTGGAATCGCGTGCTCTTGGTCAAAAAATGCTTCCTGCCTTGAAGGCACACGATAAACCATTTACCGCTCTCCTGTCGGAACTCAAAGAGTTTAGCTTCCTTTTCATAACTTTATCACGTCTGTTTTCTAGGATAACCTGCCTGCATGTTTCAACGTGATATGCGTCGATCTCCTTTGATCGGACGATCTCTGCTCTTGATCGCTAATCCCCATCACTTGTGGTATGAACCAATCGCTGACTGCCACATCACCTTTTGCGCTGACATCATCAAGAACCTGTGACTCTTTCCCAGGTTGCCACCTGTCCTGCTGACATAGGCATTGACTTTTGGGCCTAAATCTTTAATTGGCTCTATTTTCCTTATCCAAACTCGGATTTGCATATTGTTTGCACCGTTGGCTTCATATTCACAAGCACTTCAACATGATTCCACTTTCACCTGTATTTGAAGACTTTTGATCTAGAGGCTATGTTGAATCCATTTTGGATCACTCCTCCCCACTAGAAGCTTTTGGTCCACCAAAAGTTGGTTTTAGCTATCGAGTAAGTGAGGATAAAGTTCCTTCACTTTTCCAATCTCTATCCATCGTGCTTTACTTGGATTTGTACCTTTGAGTCCAACTCGTAGGTACTCAACATTCCCTCGTCACGAAGTTCTTATCCTCCTATCAAGAACTGTGTCCTCTTGTAACTCATTGAGATACTCGGGCAACAGATCCTCAATGGAAGGTAGCTGACCTTGCTCTTCGGGATCTTCAATCAATGAAGGTTCATACAACCTCAAGTTTTCAACATTAATGACTGAATAGATTTGCATATAAGCTGGTAGATCAAGGCGGAAAACATTTTCACCAATTTTATCAAGTATTTTGAAAGGACCATATTTAATTGGTTTCAACTTTTTACCTTCCCCTTGCAGTATTTCTTTGCTGATGTACAACCAGACTTGATCACCAACTTGAAAACTATGCTCAACTCGATGCTTGTCATGTCGCGCCTTATACTTTGCTTGGCTTCTTTCCAGCTATTCCTGTACTGCCTAGTGAATTTCCTAGATTTGTTCAATGAACTTGGTTTCTTTGTCCACATCACTGTGTCCATCAACTGTTATGTCTTTACTAAAGACAAAATCCAAGGGAGACTTTGGTATAAAACCAAAACAAGTCTCAAAAGGAGATCTCTGAGTAAAAGAATGTTTTGCACGGTTGTAAGCATGTTGAACATAACACAAATTCTCATCCCAAAGTTTGGGATGCTTGTTGCAATATCCTCGAAGCAACTATATCACTGTCCTATTGACCACTTTTGTCTAACCATTTGTTTGTGGATGAAATGTTGTGCTCTTCTTTAACCTTGTGTCCATTAACTCCCATAGACTTGACCAAAATTTCCCAACAAATCGAGAATCTCGATCAGATACAATAGAAGTGGGTAACCCAAAATGAACCCATGCATTTTGAAATAACAACTTTGCAATTTGTTCAGATGTGACCTGTTTATTACATGGTATTAAAATACACATCTTACTGAACTTATCCACAATTACATACAAATAATCATGACCCTTTCTAGACTTTGGCAATCCCCCAAAAAAATCCATGGAAACACTTTCCCAAGGACGAGAAGTAATTGGAAGTGGAGTATACAAGCCTAATTTTCTGTCACTTGACTTGCTTGTAGCACACATAGTACATCCTTTGATATAACTAGAAACTATCTCATTCATTTGTGTCCAATAATAGAACCTTTGTAATTGTGCAACTGTTTTACTTACACCAAAATGACCTAATATGAGAGAAGTATGTGCTTCTCGAATTATGCTAACTCTTTCAGTTTGTGGAATGCATAACTTTCCCAAATGATATAAGATTTTGTCCTTTATATAATAATCCAATTCTTCTACCTACTTGCCATGACTTAAAGTTGCATATACGTTCTTAAAATATGTATCTTGAGCATATTGTTCAATGTAACTTTCATGAATTACTGGATTATGCTTAAGTATTGTGGATGCATTTATAATTGGTCTTGATAACATCTCTGCAACCCTTTTATGTATGCCCTTCTTATATCTGATAACAAGATGAAATTGTTGTAGAAAACCCATCCACCTGTAATGTCTTGATTGTTGTAATTTAGTTTGTGAGTGTAAATATTGAAGTGGTTGATGATCTGTGTGTATGATTGTTTCTTTACCCATTATGTAATGTTTCCACTTTTTAACACTCTGAACTAATGCATACAATTCTTTATCATATGTAGGATAGTTAACTATTGCTGATGTAAATGTCTCAGAATGAAAGCATATAGGCTTCTTGTGCTGCATCAACACTACCCCATGGCATATTCACTTGCATCAGTCTCGATCTCAAATGGATGTTGAAGATCTGGCAGTGCTAGTACTGGCGCTATACTGATCCTTTCTTTCAAGGTATCGAAGGCTTTCTGTTGTTTGTCTCCCCACTGAAACACATGTTTCACACTTTCCAAAGCATGTAAAGGAGCTGCAATCAATGAAAAGTTAGCAATAGACTTTCTCCAATAGTGCGTTGCCCCGAAGAAACGTCTAACTTCTGTAGCATTATTGGTTTTAGGCCAGTTTACAATGACTCGACCTTAGAGGGATCTATCTTCAATTCACCACCCCATACAATATAACCCAAATAATTCAAAGATGTTCCGCCAAATTCACATTTTGACAGTTTCACATAGATATTTTCTCTTTTTAAAACATCTAAAAACTGTGTTACATGCTTTACATGTTCATCCCATGTCCTACTAAAAACAAAAATATCATCTAAATAGACTATTACAAAATCATCAATAAATGGTCTAAATACATCATTCATGACTCGCATAAACTTTGCAGGAGCGTTAGTTAAGCCAAAAGGTATAACCAACCATTCATAAAGTCCTTGCTTCGTCTTGAAAGCAGTTTTCCATACATCATGTTCTGCAACTCTGATCTGATGGTAGCCGCTTCACAAGTCTAATTTAGAAAAGTAAACTGCATATTTTAACTGAGCTAATAAATCATCAATACAAGGAAGAGGATAACGATTCTTTATTGTGATTTTATTTAGTGCTCTAAAATCAATGCACATTATCCACGAACCGTCTTTCTTTCGCACCAACACAATAGGTGATCCGCACGGTGATGTACTTGGTCTAATAAACCCTTTATCCAAATACTCTTGTACCTGCTTCTTTATCTTTGCATTCTCTAGAGCTAATAACCTGTACATTCCAACGTTAAGTAGTGGAGCATCTCACTGCAAATAAATTTCATGTGCTATCTTTCGCTTGGGTGGAAGCCCTTTAGGCTCTTGAAATAGATTATCATAATCAAAAACAACTTTAACTAGATATGCTTTCTGTTTAATATTACAGCCTTGGAATGCATCAGATTTATCAAGATCCTTTGCTTTTACAATCATTAGTAAAAATTGCTTACTTGAATTTACAATTATTTCATCTGTGTTGAATTTATGAGAGCGAAGTTATCTTTGAGTTTATGAGCCCTTACAATATATTCAATTCCATCCTTAGTGAGTTGATACTTATTTTCAGCTCAATAGAAGATAGATTTTCTATCGTACAAGTATGCCCTTCCTAATACAATTCCACATATGTCCAATGGGACTATGTCTAACTCAACCTCATCTACAAATGTTGACCCAATAGCAAAACTAAGTTTACATTGTTTTGTGACTTGTAGCTTTGTTTTATCACACACCCAACCTAATGGATATGGCTTTTTATGAGGTTTTGTTTCTAGACCCAACTTTTTTACAATCGTTTCAGAAATCAAATTAACTTGTGACCCATTATCAAATAAAGTATCAATTTTAGTGTGCTTGGAAATGACTCTGATATGAAATAGCTCATTTCTTTTCCTCTCATAACTTTCATTATCAATAGAATGCGAAAAATTACTTGTAGATGCTTTAGAATCCTTACCTTTTATACCTGTAACTGTAACCGTTGTTTCGTCACCTGAGTCTGATCCCAAGTCCTTTTAAATAGCAGCAGCATTCTTTCACTCTTTATTCCCGAACTTCTTAGGCTTCAATTCTGGATGCAAAGACCAACAGCGTGCTTCATCATGTCCTTCCTTCTTACAATAAGTGCATGAAGGTTTATCCTTCTTCACAGTGTTTGTTTTCCTCTCCTTCCATTTCAGTTTCTTCTTTCCTTTATTCTTGTTCTCAATAGATTTGGATGATTTCCCAACATCTGGGGTTACATTTATACCTCTAGCTTCTAGATGAGTTTCTTGGACTGATACATCATCTAAGCTAGTGGGATTAAACATAAGTATAGTATGATTCAAATAACTATGAAGACCACTTATATATTTTAACAATGTGTCTGGTGAGTCCAATGATATGCCTAGTGTTAAAGTTCTCTTATGAAATTCCTGAGTATAACTCTGAACACTTTGACCCTTCAATTGACATAGTGTTTTCCAACTCATCATTGCTCGTTGCATATAAGCCAAAAGGATGAAATTGCTTTTTAATGGCAGAAACAAATTCATTCCAAGTTGAAATGATTTTACCATGCTTTTGGAGATCCGCTTGTGTCTTGCCTTCCCACCACACAAGTGTGGTTCCTCCAAGTCGAAGGCTAGCCAGCTGAATCTTCTTCCTTTCTGAATCAACTTTCTGCACCCTGCAATATACATCAATTTGTCTTATCCAATTATCAAGCTTTTCAGCATTAAGTTCTCCATCATAAATTGGCAAATCAAATTTTACATCTAATTTGATCAAAGAGGCTTTCTTTTTCTTCTTCTTAGAAGAACTAGTTTTATGAGAAGAAGATGATGATGATGACGATGAAGGAGATGATGGAGGAGATGGAGGAGGCTTTTCTCCTTTTCCTTTATCTTCTTTCTCTGGATGGCCAAAAAGAAAAGGTTCCTCTGCTCCTTTGTCTGGTCTAGGTGATGAAGTACCTTCACCTTTGTCCTTTTTAAACTCATGATACATTTCTTCCACCATGGCACGTATCGTCATGAAACTATCCAAGAACTGGGATTCTGACCCAAGTGGAGTTTCATCTGTCATCCTTCTTCGTGAAAAGACCTTTCCAATCTCTGGATTCACCTCAACAAGTTCACCTTCACCTTGTCCGAGCCTCAACCTAGTAAGCATTCAAATCTCCACACAAACTTGTCAAACCTTAAAAACCTTAAGCTCTGATACCACTTGATCCGAAATTGAAAAGGTATTACAGACTATGTGTGAAGTTGCCTATGTTACTTAGTGCAATGAATCGATAAGATTGCAAATAATATAAACACTTACACAATTATAAAACACAATCAAACACATCAACATAACCAAAATTGATAAAGGAGTTCACCAGACTTCCTGGCTATGTCTCTTGGTCCTTTAGCTTCTAGTGTTGACCTCTTTATTATGTCTTCAAATAGTTGTTGCTGGTGTGAGCTCAAAAACAGAGTCTCAACCATGAAAATGGATCTCACCGTTGTGTTCAGCTCGATTCTTCGAGTCAAAACAAGTATACACTCAAGCGTACTTGGTCACTCTAACCTCCAGACCCCCTGGAATGGTTCACAACACACTCTCCCTTAACTTTTCTATGTTATGGTGTTTATACAACACGTACAGTTACAAATTGCAATAAACGTGGAACAATACGTTTATAATAGAAACATACTATAAACGAAAGGTCCGGCAGGCGCAGGGTGGACCTCAATCGTCCGGCCTTTCCCCGACGCTGATCTCGAGAACAGACCATCTGACAACTATCGTGTCCCGCTCATTAACTGATCTGCACTATTGATCTGTCCTGTGGGATCCAATGGCTGTCGTGCGGTCTCGTGCTCCAACTAGCATGTTTACTAATTCTCCGAAGCCATGCGAGAAAGTGGTTTTCGAGAGGTTGTGTCAAGTGCTGAGTGGAATCGCGTGCTCTTGGTCGAAAACCGCTTCCTACCTTGAAGGCATGCGATAAACCATTTACCGCTCTCCTGTCGAAACTCAAAGAGTTTAGCTTCTTTTTCATAACTTTATCGCATTCGTTTTCCAGGATAACCTTCCTGCATGTTTCAATGTGATATGCGTCAATCTCCTTTGATCGAACGATCTCCGCTCTTGATCGTTGATCCCCATTGCCTGTGGTATGAACCAATCACAGACTGCCACATCACCTTTTGTGCTGACATCATCAAGAACCTGTGACTCTTTCCCGAGTTGCCACCTGTCTTGCTGACGTAGGCATTGACTTTTGGGCCTAAATCTTTAATTGGCTTTATTTTCCTTATCCGAACTTGGATTTTCATGTTGTTTGCACCGTTGGCTTCGTATTCACGAGCACTTCAACATGATTCCACTTTCACCTGTATTTGAAGACTTTTGATCTGGAGGCTATGCTGAATCCATTTTGCATCACAGAGTTAGTTGTGGTGATAGTGGGCTAAGCCTCCAACGTTGGCCTAAACCTAGCAGTTGCCCTCATAGGAACCCCTTTTAGATCCCCTGCTGGTTTGAGTGGTAACATTTTTGGCGTCGTTGTCGAAGACACGAAACATGTGTTTGTTCCCCATATGACATATTGAGGTATCATTATTGACGACTCCATTGGAAGAACAAATCCCTAGTTCTTCATTGAACTTTAAGGTCGATACTTGTAGGGTGAAGCAAGCATTTTTCTAAGCATATTTAGTTTCACCCTGGCGACTCCTACATATTTTTCATGTATACCTCAAATAAGTTGTCATTCTTTGATAAATTTCCCTCTTTGGACATTGTTAGCATCCCTAGGCATCCTAATCATATCACGAGAAGGATGGTACATGGGGTGCCTGTGTTTGAGGTGATCCGCTCTCTGCAATTGACCACGTAGAAAGATTTAATGCACATGCTTCAAAAGAGAAGGTTGCCCACCAAAATGTCCTTATACATTGAGAATCTAAGTAATGGGCAAGAAGATGAGTCCTCCTTGGGTCCACATAATGAAAATGATGATTTTGAAGAAGCATGTGCCGGGAATGGTGAATTTGTGGAAAGAGAAATTGAGACCAAACTTACCTTTCTCAAGGATATTACTCCTGATGAAAACTCTTTTGAAAACCTTGAGAGAGATGATCTCATTAGCCCCTTGGAGTATGACATTGAAAATTATTTCCACATTGAAAAGGAGAAATGGGAAATTTTTGGTCCTCAATTTGATTGTGCTCCCATTTATGACACCGACAAGGAGGATGAGGATGAGATTGATCTTCCTTTCCCCTCAGGCACTACTTATGATGACATATCCATTGATACCCTTGGGAAGGAGAATTTTCATTTTCCTTTGCATAAAGAGGAGCAGTCGGAAGTGATCAATTTTCCTTTTAAGAGATACCTAATCTTTGGTACCAAGGACATTGATAGGGCTCCCACTTCTCTTAAGAATGATTCTATGTTCAAATCATTTGAGCCTTTAGATTATGATTTTGGAAAAGCACAACCTGTTGAATACAATATTTTGTTCTCCCTTTTTCCTATTAGTCATCATCTCGAGTCTTCATCAAGTGATTCCCTCGCCCTTGGTCATATAATCTCAAGTAATTGTGAGCCCTTTTCCCCTCCCAAGTATAGTTTCAATGAGAAGCCCTGTATTGATTACACTTTCTCCTTGGACGCACCCTCAAGGTTTTGATCATTCCATAGTCCCCCTTCTCTAGTGTAATCATCATGTGCAACCTACTTGTGTTTCTCCATCTCGTCGACCTCCCTTTCCTACTAAACATAACCCAATGAAAGCCATAAGCCATGACGTAAATAATAATGACAATGGTGGAAGTGATATGCCTGAGGTTGCCATCCATCAAAAGTTTATGACTTTGGTTGTTGACATCTCTATTTTGGTTGCAACAAAAAATCTCATCATACTAGATTACATCCTTTTCTTACCTCTTCCTGCATAATCATCCATGTGTGGGCATCATATTTTCCCACCTCCCACCCACAACATCCTCCATGTGTTTGGATTTGCATTCGCTTTGGGATTTGCTGCATGAGTAATCATATAGGCAAGCATATTTATATTGACTTGATGATATGTTGGTTGCACTGGCTTTATGATTACACTTAATAATAGCTTTGTCATATGCATGTTAGGGTAGGATGCATTGCATGATGATTTTTTCATTAGAACTAACCGCATATGATGTTTCTCATGATAGATTAGATTGCATTTAGGTTTTAAAAAAATTGCATATTTTATTTCTTGTTGGTTTATGGGCTAACATCAAGCATGGGTGATCATAGGACACAATGAAAAACATGTTGCCATGTGGCTTTGATCTTTCACATGTGCAAATAACAAGTCTACGGTGACCAAGATATTGTTGGAGTTCTCGTGACCTCTCGTTCGAGCATCTTCGTCCACTTCTTTGAGAGATCACGTCTCAATTGGAGCAAGATATTACCCACAACTTTGTGGGTGATATCGCTAGAAGAAATTTTTCTCCATGATGAACCTTGGGTGGCGTAGAAATGGCACAACGAGCTAGTAGGACGCTGCAAGATGTTACCCACCACTTTGTGGGTGATATCCACAGGAGAATTTTTTCTTCATAATGAACCTCAACCAACAACCAACAGCACCTTGCAGCCTCCTACTAGCTCGTTGTGTCATTTCTCTACCACCTGAGCCAGCGATGTGGTCCCTCACCTACCTGTATTGATCGTATGTTTGAATGTGGGCCTCCCGAATCTAAATGTATGTCTTGTCATTTGGTAATTGAGTAATGGGTTTACTTATCATGGATACTTTTGGGTATGGATTGATGGGAGGATTTGGCAGAAAGAGTGGGCTTAGTTTGTGCTCTTGTCCCCTTGATCTCTTTTGGATGTTACCCTTGGATCTTAGTCCCGTGGGATCTCCTTTATTGACCATTTGGTTCTAGGGTGGTACTACTTGGGAAACCCCAACTTTGGTGCTTGGTCCCACTCCTTTATTCGCATATATTAATCCCTTTCCGCTCACTATACCCTCATTCATCATTTCTCCCACTTGGGTCCACATAGGGTCAACCTCCCTATCCCCTTGTCCTCACCTTAGGTCAAGCCTAGAATGATGCCCCGGAGGTTGAAGCAAAAAATTATAAAAATAAATAAATAAATAAATAAAAATAAAAAATAAAAAATAAAAGTTGGCCACATTTAATAAGAAATTGTACAAAAAAATGCAAAATATGTTAAGGACAACAATTAGCATGTGGACAAAAGCCAATACATGAGATATCCCAATCTGTGGTCATAACCCTAGTTCCATATGCCCTAGATGAGCTTCATTTATCATTCAGAACCCATGATTGTCCCAAGCCCTGGAAGGAAATGAACTGCCCTACCTAAAAAGAGATAATCACTGCTAAATCTTACACATCATGCTCTTATCCTTTGAACCTCGAGAGGTTAATTAAAGAAACTTATAAACAGAAAAAGGCATATAAAGAAAGGTGTAAAAATCAAGGTCAAGGCACCTCATGTACCACGATTTCTTCCTCCTACACATTACATACCAAGGTGTGGGCTTCCCCTTATCTAGCTACCCTTATGCCCCAATATATGACCCAAGATTGCCCCTCTCATTCCCTACTCCATTCCACTTATTTATCACTTGCCACCCCTAGGAGGGGTGTACCTTGGACATACTATCCCTTTTAAGAGCGGAAACCACCTAATAAGGTACTTGGTTAACTCCTTTGGAGCTTGGAGACACTAACACATGCCAAAGCCCGCTATGGAAAGACATGTTATTATGCATCACCCACTTTGTTATCCATGGTTTGTAAACTCTTTTACATGATTATTTTATTGATTGGTTGTACTGGAGGCCTAGAGGACACATTAGATCTTATGCAAGATTACAGGTGGTTTTCATTTGGGTTTGATCTCCCTATACGAAATCCTAACCCCAAAGGTCTACATTTGCATATATAGGGTGTGCATAGAGAGTCATTTGCCTCCACACTAGCAGACAGCACTCCACCAATCTTCATCGATGCTCAGAGACTACTAGCGATTCACTTTTGGGATGATGGTGATATGCTTGGCACATTATGCCCAGCAAGCCCCCATAGGAGCCCCTCACTCTTAACAAGTGTCCCAAGGCTTGCATGATGTCATGGCAGCATTCATTCCACTCTTTGGACCCTTGCAGAGGATCTACAAGGATCTCTAATTCATATGGAGACCTATGGGGTCATTTATGTGCCCTTAAACCCACTGGGAGCACCACAGTGCTATTACTTGGAGAACAAGGGGCCACCCCCTTGTCCATCATATTCTGAGGAATTTATTTCTCAGTATGGCACTTCAAGACATTATTAGGCCTTTGGAGAGCCCCACGACATGCACATATTATCATTTGGCCCCTTGTGAGGCTTATTTTTCCACTTGTGAGCTAGTTTTGTGGGCTTGTCACCAATAAGGGTTTTATGTGCACATTATTTTATCCTTAGGGGCTAATGTAGGCCCATAGGCTAATTCGAACTCCTTGGGAGGCTATATATTGATGTTAGACACATTCATTTGAATCATCACTTGACTTGGGATCTCTCTAATCATAAACAACTTCGCATTTTTCCTTGAAGGATAATTTTTTAAGATGGATGAATTTTGACAGATGGATTTGGGCTATTTTTCTTGTCTTGGAGCTTTGTCTTGCGAACAAAACGTTGGTTGGATACATTCTATAACATTGTAAGTAATTTTTGACGTCGTTATTCTTATTGCTCCATACTGCTAAAATTAAGGCTAGTTGTTACATAATTGAGATGTGGAATTAAGCATGTTTTAACTAATTTTATGTATGGGCCAATGTTATATGAATGAAATGTCCTAGAGATTCTTTGTCTCTATAAGCTTGCATCATTTGCTTTGAAATATAAATCCTTGAAAGTCATTTTTCTTTTCTCTCTCAACATTGGGTGAAGCCGACTTTCTGGGCCCCCTAGATCAAGAAACCAAGTTCTTACTCATCATCATCCTTGAATCCATATCCCCAAGTGACTTAGGCATTGATCCCTCAAAAAAAGTGATCATTTTACCCTTTTCTCCTTTTTCCCTAGGTCTAGCCCCATTAAATCAAATTTTGCTTAGACATCCCCAAGGCTAGACCTCAACAAGATCAATTCAACCTTTTGAAGTAAATATTCTTGTTTGGTCATTTCCTTTCACTTTGTCTACGATAGGAACATCATTGGTTGCTACATTCCATCCCAAACCTGAACTGAGTCCACTTGGCCCATGTGGTCCCACTTCTCAATAAAGATTATTTGTTAAAGACCATTTGGGAATCCAAGTTTCCAAAGGATTATAGTGATTGAGAACCTCATCTATAAGCTTATTCCTTCTCCCTCAATCCTCCAATCTTCACCCCTTACCCCTAGAAGACCAAGTACCAAGTCCCTTGCTTAAAAAGCAAGCAAGTTATATTCTTCACTCCATCTTTGAGAAAGGGTTTCCAGGGTCACTTTCCCGCTATCCATTGACATATACTTTACAAGTGATCCCTACACTACCGGGACTCCTCCCATTGGTGAAAGTCCGTAAAGAGCAAGAAGACTTAGCTGTGGTGACAGTGGGCTAAACACCCACCATTGCCCTTAACCTAGCAATTGCCCTCTTAAGAGCCCCTTTTAAGTCCCCTGTTGGTTTGAGTGGTAAAAGGGACTTTGCCTTTTTCCTGTTGTTTCCAAGTCTTTGCAGCTCAACAAAGAGGGAAAAAAATCCAGATTCCAAAAGGGGTCCAAAGAAAACATGTTGTACAAGTAAACTCCAAGAAATCAAAGGAAGAATAAAAACAGTAATGTACACAACCACCTAAAAATACTATAATTTGGATTTTAAAAAAAATGCAAGGGGAAGAAATTTTGCTGAGAAAAAAATGAAAATATATTGGAAAGTAAGAAATTATATTAAAATTATAAAAAATGAAAATATATTGGAAAGTAAGAAATTATATTAAAATTATAAAAAATCAATGCTGCAACCAACTTAAACATACTACTCTAATTTGGAAAACAATGAACACAAAACAAATTGAAATAAAAAGAAGAAAATTACCTGCACAATTATCCTGAAAATAAAAAGGCAGGGAGAAGGCAACAGCAACACAACCATATCAAAATAGGCTTAACAAACATTTTTGAAGTTACAAATAAAAAGAAGAAAATTACCTGCACAATTATCCTGAAAATAAAAAGGCAGGGAGAAGGCAACAGCAACACAACCATATCAAAATAGGCTTAACAAAGATTTTTGAAGTTACAAATACAGCAAAATTAGGATATTAGGATATTTTTGAAGTTACAAATATAGCAAAATTAGAAGAGAGAAAGACATTAACAAGATGAATACAACTTATGAAATGTAAAGGCATAATTATAACTAAGCTCCAAATGAGGAGACTGTATATATGCATTCATTGAAGGAGACCAGGAGACCAGTAGCATCTCATCTTGGCTATTTATCCAATAACATCCTCAAATCTACACCATGTCCATGTATAACTTTAAGATAATGATTTGTGATCATTGTACTCATATATATAGCAGAGCACTTAAATAACTAAATAAATAGAGTACAGAGCACTTAAATAACACATAAGTTAGCATAGGTTGCTTTAGCAATTATCACGGAGTTAGCATATGTTGCTTTAGCAATTATCTCGGAAGGCAGGGTCCTAGATTACTAAGCTATGCTACCATAAAACATCTCAAGCTTCCCTGTTTTTACCAAATATAATCTAATCACAATAGCTTCCCCATGATCTCGTACATTTTTGGGAGGCACTTAACCAATGTCATTTTTTTATATTTTAAACATGTGAGAAAAACAAGAGTGCAACACTAAGATTTTGTACCTGTACATCAGTAACCAATTTCTGCTAATTCATGTTTTTGTAAAATTGATGCTCTGAAAACTTTTGGGCTCGCTTTCAACAAAACAAAAAAGCCAAAATTATAACAAACAAACCAACAAACGGTATGGATTTACTATAAACTTTTTTAAAGGAGTCGATTTACAGTAAGAATTTCATAAATTTTACATCTTTATCTTACAGGGAAGTACTACAACATTTTAAAGTCTCCTGCGGTTCTAATGTCCCATTTAACATTCGATTGCATGTGATATTTCATTTTAACGTAGCATCACCTACAAGTTATCTGCGAATGCATGAGTTTATTTCAGAGTATGCACTTGCATTTCTATTTTGCTATGTATAGGCAAAAATTTCCATGTATAATCGTGCGTATTTCTTATTAAAGGAAATGGAGTAATGCAAATACGTGCGGTGCAGTGCTGCCATTTTACTCCACCAAATCAAATAACAAAATATCTCCTAGCCCCATCCTAGCCATATATAACAGTCAATGCATGTCATTACAATGAAAAGTACTACACACATTATGCGTTATCTTAGAAGCTTTTCTTATAATGGTTGCTTGGAATATGGCCTGCTGAAGTTCCATCAGAGAGAAACAAAACGCATAAAGAAAAGAAATGGGTCCATTCGTGAATGTTTTTACAACATCCAGCCTCAATTAACAAAGAATGAAAATGCAAAAACAAAAAGACCCAGAAGTGTCCATTCGTTGAAGTTTTTACAGCATTCATCCTTAATTAACAAAAAATAGTTCAAATATATTTCAGCTAGCTCATTTTATCATAAAACCATTTAATTGAGATGACTAACACCCTAGAATGGTAAATCAGCTGCAGTCACCAAATAATATGGAATTATTGTCACCTTCCATTCCCTTTTGCAAAGTTCAATATCTAGTATCATTATGCCATATGCTTGTAAAAATATCCGGGATGACATTTTCTAGCTTTATCCATTTTTTGGCTTGCTGACACTGTGAACTTGGCTACAATAAAGAAAATAATATTATTAAGGAAATTGTGAATTAGAACAAAAGCCAGGTCCTATCGAAAAAAAGCAGACGTAATTTCTAGAGATAAATCATCAAAAGAGAACACAGATGACAACAATCAATATAAAGAAAATGAATAGCATAATCATTAAATCTTGTATCTTAATTTAGTCTCTATGTAAAAAGATAGTAAAACTAATCTTGATTGCATGACAATACAAGTGGTGCTTCCAAGACTAAAATATAATACAACAATGACTATAATAGCCATTCCCTGATGTTAGAAGACAAGGTCTGAAACTATTTAATCTGAGTCTGACTGCCTAGGCGGATTTGCATTGCCATTATTCATACGTGCACGGGCCTCAGCAAACATCCTTTGTTGTTCAGCAAGTGCTTCCTCTTCAGTCATTTCTGCCCCACTAGCCCATCGGCCAGATTTTGGAGAGTCCTAATGAGAGAGTTACAAGACAGTAAGCAATTTGTTCTTGTGACAATATCCAACATCTATTCCATTAAATTGTAGGAAGCCTAATATTTGTGTGGGCTAAGGGTCTAGATGACATAATGACGAACATACCAATGTTTCAAGTCTGTGTTGTTCATATGCAGCATAGACCTCTTCAATATAATCCCCAAAGCCCAACACCTGTCACAAAAGTGCAGTTCAAAAATCAATACAAAGGAAAAGTTCTATATTACAACAAACTATTTTTTATGACGTACATAGGCACATGGTGTTCTCATTTAATGAAAAGACTAGGAGACTCATACATCCAATGATCAATCAACTGGGCACGAGTTAAAAAGAGATCTAATCTGGGAACTGACCTCCAAGGCTCTGAGCACATGCTCAGGTGCAATTGTTCGTTTTTCCTCTCTGCCACAAACTTCATTGGATTCTGAAGATATTAGATTGATAAACTCTGCAGCATAATAAACAGATATAAGTTACTATACATTTTGCTTGAAATAAGAATTTGAATTTTACTAGAAACTCGAGGAAAAGACATACAATAGT
This sequence comes from Pinus tabuliformis, assembly GCA_031772625.1. Taxonomy (NCBI): domain Eukaryota; kingdom Viridiplantae; phylum Streptophyta; class Pinopsida; order Pinales; family Pinaceae; genus Pinus; species Pinus tabuliformis. The sequence goes on along the minus strand of CM062807.1, from coordinate 1,357,636,783 downwards.
AAAAAAAATCATCAAAATCCTTTGACTAGGCTATGAATAAGTGGTTTTGCATCATTCTCAAAATAATTCAAAACACACATGGGATTTTAAGTTCAGCATGCTCCTATACATTGAATAGTAAATTAATAATTCAATCTGTATATTCTATAAACAATGCAGTTGCTCACCCACACAACACTCGACCAGTAGGTCCTGAGCATCTCTTGCAACACGAACATCTGGAGGCAGCATCTCTTTTATAATTTTAAACATGGTTGCTGCAGGAAAATTACATATTCAAAACATGTCAAAGTGAGCTTATACTCAAATATCAATTGTTACCAATTCAACTCTGAACGCAATGAGAAACGATGGTCATTATGAAACTCAACAAAAACCTTAACCACACTAACCCTTTTCTTCGACAACTTCTAATCATTCATGATATAAATCAGTATTTATTCCAGCATGATTGCTATAAATCAGACGAACAAATATCACACTGTCAATACTAATACAGTGTATAAATTGGGTCAATTAGACAACTCACTTCCATGTCAATTGCAACCAATGTTTTCCACTATTACAAATTGATAAAAAAATGAACCCTAAACTGGGTCTGTACCCCCACCTATATTAGCTTTTTGCATGCTGTACAGTGATGAAACAAGTGGGGCAGGATACAACTCAAAGCCATCAGAAGAAAAAACAATCAGCGAAAAGTTAGACACATGATTGACTTACTAGACAGCATAAAGCCAGACACATGATTGACTTACTAGACAGCAGGCTTCATTAATCGATACTTTTTGGTATTTAGCATTTACCCTCTGTTCTGAAACAAACAGATACTGGATATTGCACCAGAAGATATTTTGCATCTTGGAAATACAGTATTCAGTCAACTTACTTCCCATTCCAATCCAAGTCACACACACAACTACAAACGTCCTAAAATACCTTCCACCTAATCCAACTTCTAGAATCAGCTATTTATTTGTTCTGTGGTATGTGTACTCAAATGTCTCAGTTCACAACGTAAAAAGCTCAATGCACATCCCAAATTACTATGTCCACAAATCTGAACCCCCTGAAATTTCTAATCACTGAGACAATCCACAACTAGATATAAAATCTCCCTGTAACATCACCAAACCTCATATGTGGCAGCTTGTCAATCAACTCTTAGTTCAAACATCAATATACATTGCCCAAGGATATATCACAATCAGGATTTTGCACCAATTCCGTTCATAACGGGGAGATAGGTTCTCGATACAAGGAAAATGTCCACCAGGTAATACATAAAAGGAGAAAAATGGATGACGGGTTATCTGACCTCGTTTGGAAAAAAAGGGATTCTGGTTTATTTGCGCCCATTTCGAAAAAATGGATGATGGCCTACTTGAGCCCATTGAAAAGAAGGAAACTGGCAATAAGATATTTAAACCTCATTACCGATGATGGGCTATTTGAGCTGATTTCGTGTAAGTAATAATCCATCACAAAGCTCGATGATCTACCTAGGCTTTACACCAAACTAGCAATTACCGATATTGCTTCAAGAATAGAACCTATGACCTCTGGAGTGAAACTTTGAAAAGGACAAAACTCTCTGCTCTTCACCTTAAAACCCTTTCAAAAAAAACAGAAACAATTTCCGCGCTACAAAACCCTCAAATTCACAAACCCGCTATCAATCCAAAAATCTATTAGAACGCCTATAAAAATTCAATAAACTCACCTTTGGGAAGCGAGACGTCGTCCTTGGACTTGCCAACGATATCCATGGGTTCCATCCAAACGCTAAAAGCCCTAGCACCTCACGTTCGTCGACCTAGAATGAACCAGAAACATAACAAATTTCAATTCATATATAAGAAAACCAGTGGAATAAACCTAATACAGATTTTGAACTAGAAAACGCCAAAAAAAATTAGCAGAAAGAAAACCCACCTTGAATTTAATCCAAAAATCACCCCGACAAAAATCTTTAGTTCAATCTGCCAAACAGATTGAATATGAGAATTCCCGTAGAAACTGTAAAATTGAACCTTCCAAGGTTAAAAACAGAAACCCAAAACATCGGAAACTATCTGAGTCAATCTCTGGCACTACATCAAAACGAGTCGAGTATCGCTTGTAGCTCGTGACTTCTTTTAACCGCGCGAGACTTACGGCACCTAGCTATCTTTGATGTCTCCTGTGTACTTCAATAAGCGTGTTGACTACAACTAATATTTAGGATTCATTTACCTAAATAAGTGGGTATACTAATATGGTCAAAACCCCAAATTATTTGGAAAAAATCCAAAGGGCTTTGATAAAGGTATCTTTTGCCTTTATCATCATTATTTTTATTTTATTTTTTTAAATTTAGGGGAATTGATAATTGTTCATCGGGTTTAAATTGGGCTAGTTATTATTATATTTTTTAAGTTATATTTATTAGGAAATTTATGAATCGGGAAAGTTATATTTATTAGGAAATTTATGAATGGGAAGGGTTGAGATGTTTGGAGATAGCATTTTTTTAGGGGTAGTTATTTTAGGAGGACATTTACTTTTTTAGCATTATTATAATGGGTCATATATAGCTTGTGAGAATTAAAAAAAAAAAAAAAAAAAAAAAAAAACCAATTATTATAATATATAGGTTTCATTTTAATTTAAAATATATTAAATATTTAATAATATAAAAATTAAATATAAATATAAATTATAAAATGAAGTTTAAATGGATTTATCGATGTTGCACGAGTTAGTTAAAGGGAGAGATCAATTTGACACTTAAACCATAAATGAGATGTGTTGTCTAATTATTAGATTTTTTGGAGTTTTTGGACAGAATCTAACGAAAAAACTTTTGATTGGCTCTTGATTTGTGATGGTTAAAATGATTTTTTTTATTGCATATATCGATTCAGCACCCTCAAAAACACCTAAGGCATGTGGATTGTGAAGAGTTCGCACCTTAAATTTGTGATTCCAATGAATCTCCGCTAAATTATGGACAAATTAAATTGAAAAACACTCCAAAAAGTCTAACAAATGCATAAATGGTCAATGTAATTGTATACTAGTGTTAACAATTTACAACATTTTAATCCCATAACTTTTGTCCCTATAAAATTTAGCGGCTTGCAACTGTCTAAGGTAGTTGCCCATAAATATAAGTCCAAATACCGAGGCCATAAATTTGCCCAGAGAGTCATTTTTGTCCGTCATTTTTTTCAAAAAATTGACCTTGGAATTGTTTGAATCGTGTTTTTCATGGTGGAAATGGCTTCAACGCCATCAAAATCCTCTAGGGCACCCAAAATCTTGAAGTTTGATAGCTATAACCCAAATTTCCAAAAAATTCTGCTAAATTTTGTCAAAATCATGCCGAAATTTCCACTATTTTCCAAGCAAATTTGTGACCTCATTAGACTACCCATTTTTGAATAATTAATTTTGTTGAAGTTTGGTGACAAACTCCAAGAATGGTCAATAATAAGATCCATTAAAGGAAAGCTAAACTCAAAAGAATAAAATAGTAAAAATTTGAAAATAAAATATTAGGTAGAAATGTTTAGCTACCAAATAAATAATGAAACTATATAAAGAACACAAATAGTAAGTTAATAACTTGGTACATAAATATTAAAGACAAATATTATATTTTTAAATTATTCTAGAGATGAAATTTTAATTTAAAAAACAAATTACCTATAACATATTAATATTTATATTCATAAAATGTGCATGGGAGCGGGGGAAGAGGAGGGTGGTTATTTACAATCCGGAGGAATAATTGAACTATCGTTTTCTTAGAGTTTGGGACACACCTCAAATAACAAAGTAGAGGTTTATACCTTGCTCAACGGAATAATTATAGCTACCTCAAAACACTCGAGAAAATTAATTATAATTGGGGATCAAAAAACTTGAGAAGATTTCAGTACCTTCCTTCTTTATCAAAGATCATGTGAATCTTTTCGTCAATCTGCTCAGGATTGGATTCTCTCCCCATTGTAACACTCCCTTCCACCCCCTTTTACTATCGTGGGTTGTGTGAGGTGTTATTTATGGCTCTAACCCTACCTCCAAGATCTATTATGAAGATGGGGTTACAAAAATCCTCTACTTCCAACTTCGTCGAAACTTAAAACAAATGTCACCATCGCATTCAACTCATCAAGATTTTTTCAACAATATAAATGTTATCTTAATCTAACTCCTGGATTGAAAGTTATGGCCTACTAAAGTTAAACCAATTACATAATGTCAAATCAACGTTGAGTTGTCATGTGGCTGCCACATGGAACTTCCACATCATTGTGGCACAAATCCACATCATCAAAGCACTGCCACGTGGCATCCACATGTGGTGTTGCCATGTTATCATAGCGTGGGTCGACATTATCATGGGATCCCTATGTGAAATCCACCATTAGGGTAATTTTGAGGTCAACAATGGGCCTTAAAACAAAAATGTTCTAAAAAAATTAACTTCAAAAGAACAAATAGGATTCAAGATGATGATGTCATCCCTAAGAGAAAATATTTTGGAGGGAAAAGAAGAAAACAACGTTTTTAATTGTATTTTCAGCTTATCTCCTTATAAGTTTACTCAAGTGTGTGTCTACACTTGACATTTGAGTAAATCTATAAGGAGATAAGCCAAAAATACAATTAAAAAAACTAGTTTCCTTTCTTTTTATTTAAAAATTCATAAATCTTATTTTATTAGTTTAACTATTATTTTATTATCTTACTTAGGAGGACCATCTTAGACATCAAAATTCCCCTAATGGTAGTCCTTATTAGGTCCTCGTGACACTACCATGTCAACTCTAGTGTGAACCCCACTTATGCACACCATGATCGTGTTTTGCAACATTATCCTATTATATCGAGTTTGAGGTTGATCCAAAGTTACAACATAATGCCACCCTTATACACCTGCAAATCCCTGAATTCAATGTTCGTTAAGTGTAATCCAGCCTCAACTGAAATCCAACCCATCACATGGTATTTGGGCCTCCAAAGAGGTGTGCACCCTCACCACACCCATAATCCTGGATCTCTAGCTACTCCAAAGCTTAATCTAGCCCTGGATGCATCCCGAGCCTTCTTATTTATACTTTCCACACTCACCTACGGTCTCCCAAATACTATATTAATTCGAATATAAAGTGTTGAGGGTCTTGTACAAGGGGGTCCCCATGTGATAGCAAAAATACAATTATTCATCCATGAGGATATTTGGGTTTCTTAGGGGTTAGACAAACTTTGCCACTCTTGAATGTCTCGACCACCAGATTCAGCGCAAAATACGATCCAAGAGAGTCTAGACCACTTTCAAGGGATTATTGGCTTAACCACCTAGATGCTCGATATGGTTCACGCTTGGAGAAATGTGTTCGACCTAGATATAAATTGTGCTTTAGAAGACAATTTTCCCAAATATGAAGGAAATTGAGAAGGAAATCCAATCCCTAATGCGATCTGTGAGAAAAGAATAATATGATTTGGAAGAGACATTGATTTCTACAGAAGCTTTGCAAAAAGGGAAATTCAATGGAAGTTTGGGGACTTACAGAAGTCCCATAATACTAGGGGCAACTTCCCAAAACTCTGGATTTTGAAAGGCAATGGCTAAGTCCTGAGAAACAAACCTTCATAGATACTAGATTATGTCCAGAAGAGATCAAAGGTGCCAACAGAGCTTATCTTATATATATTCTAAGAAAATAAAGGAAATGGACCCAAAGGCCAAATTGCACAAGAAAGCACAAGAAAGCTACAGGCTACACTTTGTTCAATGAATGTCAAGATATTGCAACAATGTACAAGTGTGCATAAACCATAGAATCATGACATCACTCATAAACTAAATAACCATCACCAATATATTAATCCTCACATACAGTAGATGGTTACCTTCTTATCATGTAAGATAGGATTCCTTCATTCATTAGTAGGAAGACATATTGATCTAGATTTATGCAAGAATGAAATGAAATACAAATTTAAACAAAAATACAGAGCTACAATGAAAATTTAACTAAATTCATTAATAACAAAATACTAAAAATTGTTTACATGCACAATGGAAATAAACTAGGTCAGGCGGTCATAGCTTATCTCTAAGAAGATATGTGGCGACTACATGCCTATGAACTGTGTTGCAACGAGGCTCACAAGCCTTTTTATTATTGAGAAACAAGGGAAACCCCAAACATCCAAAAACCTAACCCTAGGAGATGAAGCGCCAAAAGTTTGCGGGCCCCTTTAGGGTTAGTTGGTACACCAACTTCCTAAGGTCATAACTTTGGCATACGATTTTTATTTAATGCATACTTCATTAGAAAGATCTATTTGAGGAATACAACTTTCGACTGCAAATCCCTACCGTAGGCTATTAGTTTGTTTGTTTTCCAAAAAAACATTGTTTAGGGCCTCAAAATGGCTCCAGAAGTTCAGAACTTGAAAAACTACTAAAAATAGTAAATTGTGCTAAAATTATGGAAATTGAAAGAAATGGTGTTGGGGGTCCAAGTGGCATAGGTGGATTACCACCAATATCCACCTGGATTAGTCCTCCCCTCTTAGGAAGCAATGGTCCCCATTGCGTTGAGTGCCTCCATGAGATGGAGAATTTTTTGTTGAACTTGATCCCTGGTGAGCCACTTGCCCTAGTGCAAGAGTTGACCAACTTTGACAACTCAGTACGGTTGGATCTTTTTTTTGTGAGTGTTCTTGATTATGTGTTTCCATGATCTGATTAGTTGTGGCTTGTTCATTACAATCCAAGTTGAGCTCTATTGGTGTCAATTTCTCAACAATGTCTAATGTGTCCAGCAATGGTGAAAAGTATGGTTGAAGGTGGTCCACATTGAATACAGGATGCAAGCCAAGGAATGAGGTGATAGTGAGCTCGAAATAATTACCTCCCATAACCTTGGTGGTAGTGTAAGGCTCGTATCAGAGTGGATGAAGCTTACGATGGGCTCTGGCGAGGTGCTCTTTCTGTAAATGTAACCAAACTTTGTCGTCCACCTGAAACTTACGGGGCACCCAATGCTGATCATGTCATTGTTTGTATTTGGAATTAGATTTCTGCAAGATGCCACGAACCTACTGGTAGATGTGTTAAATGCGCTCAATATACCTGGTGGCTTTATCAGCTCCAGACTGAACATGGGCAGATTCTTCTTGTGTAGTTGCAAAAGACAATGCAACATCAAGGGGACATAATGGTTGAAATCCTAGGCCCACTTCAAAGGGGTTGTGGCCATTTGAGCTATGGAGAGATTTTTTATAGTTGTGTTGCACATAGGGAAGACTCTCATCCCATGTTTGTGGATGCTTAGAGTTGTACATGCATAGTATGTGCACAATCATCCTGTTGACAACCTTTGTTTGGCCATCAGTCTGGGGGTGGAATGCAATCGACTTGGTGAGCTTGGTGTCAAACAATGACCAAAGCATCAACCAAAACATGCTTAGGAACCTATTATCCTGATCTAATATAATGGTCTATGGGATCCCAAAATGTACCCATACTTGTTCAAATAAGAGTCTAGCAGTGGCCTCTATTGTGATACTCTTCTTGCATGCAACCAATATGGCCATCTTAAAAAATTTGTCGACGACCACAAACACACAGTCTTTTTCATGCTTGGTAGAAGGAAGGTCAAACATATAGTCCATGGAGATGGATTCCCAGTGCTAGCTAGGAGTAGGCAGTGGAGTATACAAGCCTTGATTCTTAATGGTTGGCTTGGCGATGGCACAAACAATGTGAGATTTGATGTATTTTCCAACATCCTGTCGAAGATTTAGCCAATAAAAATACTTTTGTAGTATGGACATAGTTTTATCCACACAAAAGTGTCATGCGACCCGACTACAATGCGCCTCCCAAATAAGCTTGGCATGCTTGCTCGAAGGAACACAAAGGTGGCCCAGGTAAATGCATCCTGGAGGTGGAAGTATGGAAATTGCATGCCATCCACTAGAATCTAGTATGTGGTGGTGAAAGTTGGATCATTTTTGTATAGTTGCAGCCATCTAGAGGTCTCGTGGCCACAAGAGTTGAGAACAATGGTCATTGTTGCAACCGAGGGCCGACTGAGGCAATCTGCAACATGATTGGTGTTGCCCTTCTTGTATTTAATATTAAAATGGAATTGTTGCAGATATGTGGACCACTTCTTATGGAAATCATTCTGCAACTTCCCTTGGGTCTATATAAACTACAGGGGTCGGTGATTTGTGTGGATGATTGTCTCCTTCCCCAGAATGTAATGTTTCCATTGTCAGCAAGCCTGCACGATGGAATACATCTCCTTATCATAGGTGGGATATTTCTGAATTGTGTTGGAAAGTGTCTCACTGTGATAGATGCTCTTGCTGGGTGATAATTGCACCAATAACGTAGTCAGAGTTGTATGTCTCAATCTCAAATGGTTGTTGCAAACCTGGAAATGTGAGTACTAGTGCAAAGCAGAGGCATTGCTTCAGCTCAACAAATGCCTTATATTGGGACTCAAACCAAAAACACTTTGTTTTCGCTCTTCCCTTAGTACCTTGATTCATAGGCCAAGTGATATGAGAGAATCCCAACATGAATCTCAGATAAAATTTGGCAAGGCCCAAAAAGCTACAAAGCTCGACTAGAGTGGTTGAAGATGGCCAATCCCAAATGACTTGGATCTTAGCCAGATCCACATGCACGCCTTGGTCATCAATGATGTAACCTAAATATTAGACCTGGCTCATGCCAAAGTTGCATTTCTCCAAGTTGGCACATAGTTTGTGTTGTTGCAGGGCTTGAAGGACCTGTTGAATGTGTTGCAAGTGTTTTTCCCAACTCTCGCTGAAGATGAGGATGTCTTCCAAATATACAACCACGAACGAGTTGGTAAAGGGTTGCAAGATGTCATCCATCATCCTCATAAAAGTTGCAAGGGAATTTGTCAACCCAAAAGGCATGACCAACCACTTAAAAAGGCCCTCCTTGGATTTGAAGGAGGTCTTCCATATATCCATGGGTTCTATTGGAACCTAGTGATAACCAAACTTTAAATCAATCTTGTTGAAATACTTGGCCCCTTTGAGTTGGTCAAGAAGGTCATCAATCTGTGGGATTGGATACATATTCCTGATAGTGATTTTGTTTAGTGCTCGATAATCGATGCAGCGTCTTCAGGTCCCATCCTTCTTCTATACAAGTATAATCGAGCTCCCACACGGTGAGCAACTTGGTCAGATGTACCCTTTTTGTAACAACTCTTGAATTTGCTGCTTGATTTATTCTTTTCCAAAATAGAGAGGCAGTATATCGACCCATTGGGTAGAGGCGCTCCGAGAGTCAAATCGATCAAATGCTTGACCTGACAGTGTGAAGGTACCCCTGTGGGTGAGGAGAAGATGTTCTTGTATTGTTCCACGACCTTATCCATCTGCTTCTGCTACGATGTGGAACCCTTCGCGAGGCCCATGGATGTGTCCACAATCTTCCCTTTACTTTGAGAACGAATAAAAACAAAAATAAATTTTCCAATCGAGGACATGATCTTACTGCATTTCTTAGCAGGGATCAAAGAGATGGTGGTATGTGGGGCTACCTCTAGTATATTGTAAACTTACTACCCAAAGTAATGATAATAGTGTGAAGCCTCAACTCATACACAACATGACTCTTCCATAAGTATGGTTGGCCTGATAAGACATCACAAACTTCAAGAGGAACAACATCACATAACACCTCATTCGTGAAGGGTTTGATGTTGTAGGGAAGATGACATTGTTGGTTGACGCAAAGATCTCATCCTTAGTGGAGCCACCCAATGGTGTATGGTTGCAATTGTGGTGTGGTCGATAGGCCCAACCACTAAATGACCTCTATTGATATGAGTTTCTTTTGGCTCCCGTTGTCGACAGTGAACTACAGTGGAGACCCCTTCACTCACATTTTTGAGTGGAAGAGACACTCCCCTTCCTCTGTATCTTCGGGCTCAATATTCTGGATCTTAGTGGTGGCAACAGTGGCGTTGTGCTATGCATTAATAATATGCTTCCCTTTGTCATTCCCCTTTTTGGGTTCTGAATCAGAGTTGGAACATGCATCTGACTTTGAAGCCTTTAGCTCGACAACTAGTGACTGCTTATCTCGGCACTCACTTGTGTTGTGAGTGGGTCCCTTATGGAAATCACACCACTTTCATGTTTCCTTCTTTGTCTTCATGATGTTGTTCTTTGCTTGCAACTTCAATGGGTTATCCTGGATCAACCCGCCTTGGCTTTGTCCTTTGTTCTATAGTTTTGGGGTGCTTTTCCCTTACTTTAGTTCGCAGATCCAAAGTCTTGCTTCTTCTGTTTAAATTTCTACTTGATCTTGACAACGTATTAGTAGGCGGTGCCAAGTGAGGAGATGTCTAAGAACTCCATATCATCCTCGATGTACTTGTATAGATAGTTGGGGTACTCAAGTACCATATGCTGCTCAGAATCCTTGATACCCAACTTAATGCGAAGGGTATCAAAAATATTTGTGAACTCTGGCATGTCTTGGTACCTTCTCCGTCAAAGTGAGGTCCATTTTATGTACTTATCTTCATAGTTTCCGACAAGGTAATATTGTTCCTTGATGGCATCTCAAAAATAATTCTAAGTGGGTCTAATTGAAAACAATGAGGGTTCCCTCTCATCCCTCTTCTCACAGTAGGTTTCCCACCAATCCTTGACGTGGGGAGTGGCTTTAAGGAGTGAAAAAGTAATCATTTCCATATTGGAAAGACCATGAACCGGAAAATATTCTCCCAATAGATTTAACCATTTATCTACAACGTTTGCATCTATCTAGCCTTCAAATATGTCAAATTTGACTTGTACCTTAAAGGGAGTGACATATCCAAGGTGGTTGTTGGATGAAGATGTGTTGCCTGTGGGCATCTACCGGAGGATCTGGAAAAATTTGCCCATCATCTCATTCCTCTATCGCTCGAGGGCTTCTTCGAGCAATATTTTGAAAGGATCTCTTGCTCCCTAATCTTTCTTTTCTTCTACCATGGGAGGTCGTTGGGGTCGGCAAGGCCGGTCTTGCAAAGGTTCAACTAGTCCAAGCCCTAACTCCTTATACCCTAACCTCATTGGGGACATGCACATATAAACAGAGAAAGAGTAGACCGCTCTGATACCACTGATCCAAATTTATGCAGGAATGAAATGAAATGAAAATTTAAATAGAAACACAGAGCTACAACGAAAACTGAACTTCAATTCATTAATAACAAAATTTTGAAAACTATTTACATGATGAATGAAAATAAACTAACTCGGGCAATGGTAGCTTATCTCTAAGAAGAAATGTGGCAACTACATGCCTCTAAATTGTGTTACAATAAGGCTCACAAGCCTTTTTATTATTGAGAAATAAGGGAAAACCCCAAACTTCCAAAAACCTAACCCTAGGAGATTAAGTGCCAAAAGTTTGTGGGCCCCGTCGGGGTTAGCTGGTACACCAAATTCCCGGGGTCATAACTTTGGCATACAATCTTCATTTGAAGCGCACGATACCTTGTTAGAAATATCTATCTGAGGTCTACAACTTTCGACTGCAAATCCCCATTGTAGGCTTTGGGTTTGCTCGTTTTCCAAAAAAAATTCGTTTAAGGCCTCAAAACGGCTCCAGAAGTTTAGGACTCGAAAAACTGCCAAAAATAGTAAATTGTGCTACAATTAATGAAATTGAAAGAAACAATATTGGGGGTTCAAGTGGGATAGGTGGGTGGCCACCAATATCCACTTAGATCACATACATATCTATATGATTACTCAGGAGGATTATAGGCCATGTATGTAATAGCATGAATCTCAGGTCATTAGGCTAATTATAATTCTTAGTTACAACAATTATAAGTATGCATAAACTCATACAATTCATCACAACATTCATAAACTACATGACCCTCGACTGTAACCAGACATTCATCCTACATACAACACAAATTGAAATCCTAATAAGTAAGATAACCCACAATCATGGTTATGGCGATGAGTTGCGCAACCTCATAAACATATAAGATGACTAATAACTTTATGAGACAACAGGTTAGTCCTAAGTGATTTTTTACCACCAATTGTGTGCATAACAACCTACAATTCACTAAGAAGGCAATAAACACATAAATTAGGCATCTCATTATCACCATAGATATATAGGAAAGGTAGTCACACATGATTAAATAGTGAATCAGGCATTCTTTCATGGAAAATATAGGATTAATCATTAATCATAAGCACAATAAGAGATATCATAGCTTGTATACTAACATGCATAACCAAGTATATTTATCTGTGTGTGTTAATTTAACTAACAACTAAAGGAGGGACTTCTCTCTTCACCCAACCATAAGCCAGCTACACTGCAACCTTTCTTGTAGCTAACCACTCCTGAGTTGGATCCAGAGTTTGAGGAAATGCTTGCACAGGAAGTTTATACTAGTGGTTTGGTCATTCACTAAGCTTCATACAAACCATACCGACTTAGATAAGGAGCTCCATGGTCTTAAACACAGTCACAAGGATTGACACCCAAGGTCTCAAAGCACGAACTCAAGGTCAAAGAGCACCAACTCCATGTTACAAACTTGATAATAAGTTCTAGTGTTGACCAATCAGATATACCATAACCCACAACTACACATCACCTAGAATCAACCTTGAACATCTTCTCATAGAAAATAGAACCAGTGTGAGCCAACAACATAAAGCTATAGAGCAAGTGAGATAAAGAATCAGAGTGAGTCTAAAAATACCCCTTGCTCCTATGTTATGTGTGTATACATATGTTTCTGTGCATTTGTTCGTGGAGCTGGGATAGCTCAACTTGGAGATGGAGAAGGGAATAAGCATCATCTACCCTTCCACTGCCCCAATCCAATCTCATAAATGTCACTATCAATGGCTCTACCAACTCAATTAAGCCCCAGTCACATCACATTAAACCAATCAGGCAATGACTTCTCTCAGCTATAAGCAACTACGACGTTTAATTCGATTAGGTATAGGTCATTGATTTTCAAACAAACCAACAAGCAAGTGGCTTCATGCATTAAAGTGACTACAAGAAAAATAGGTGAGAAAGCAAGCTTCCCTCAGACCAAGGATCTGTAAGGTTGTCCAACCTGTAGTTGTTTTAACTAGTTAATTTTAAGTAATAAATGTCAGATTTTTAATTGGGGTTCAACCAGTCATTTTTCTCCATGTCGGTGTTACAGTCACAACTATTATTATAAGGAATAGGGATATAACAAGGGGATGTTACAACCAAGGTAAGCTTCTTTCATGTTTTTAGAGCTAACAATTTCCTTTCAGTCTCCTTAGCCTCCCAAGTAAAGGGGTAGGCCATCAGACTCAGAGGTTAAATTCCCATGTGTCTTTCTTACCCATCCCATAACTCCTCATGGTGATGCTTGGAGTCTCACTTGTGTGTCACCTAACAACCTCATCATTCCCATCGATGCCTTGGTTGCCATCATCTATCCTACAAGCTTTTATTAGAGTCACCATAGTTCATAATGGCATGTCATTTCTTTGTGGTGTGATAGATAGGGAATTGTACATTGGTGCGTTGGTGAAGTTATGGAAAGAAATCATGGGCTTGATTTTGGAATACTATCACATGAAACCCTTTCCTCTTATGGTTTTCAAGCACTATAGACCCTACATGTAGTCTTAGGTTCAAGGTTGGACAATCAATTCATTTTATGAAGTAATATATGCAATGGATTATCACTAGAGAAAGGAGTCCCAAGTCTCCATTGTTAAAATTGAAAAGTTGTGGGACCATATTTTCATATTCAAATTAAAGCGGATAAGTTGTCAACCCAACCCCTTTAGCCACCACAATGGAGATTCTAATCAAAGATAAACTTCAACTGCAACACACAAAGGATGAATTTGGTTTTATTCAGTCTCAATTAGAGGATCTTTAGCTCATTGGTTAGGGGCGAATTCAATCTTCTTGGATGAAAGTCACTCTCCACTCCTCATAGCAGTAGTTAACTCACTCAAGCTTCATGGATTCTTCCTCCCAGGCCTAAACTTGGACTTCCACAATGGAGATGTGAAAGAAACAACATATCTACATGCAAACCAACAGTCTTCATTATGAAGTTTTGAGTTGATTTAGACTTAGATCATGCATTCCACTCTTGAGGAGTAATAGTGACTTATAAGGATGCATGGACCTCAATCATACACTAAATAAGAATCAAGTATGTTGCATATCTCATTTTTATAGGCTTTAAAAATTGCTTCCTTGATTTCATTATGTAGATTTCCATTGAATGAACATTTGTGCTTTCTTGAAATCTAAGATATTTTACCATTGTCTTTGAAGACACTACTAAGGGCATGTACACATCAAGGACTCCATAAATTATGCCTATATTTCCTTTGGATCATCAATCCCACTGCTTCGCAAATAGATGTTTGATTACATGTACTACATTCAAAGGACCAACCTCAACAATTCCATCTCTCAACACCTCAAACATGATGGTAGCATCCTTAAGTTTTCCATTGCAATCAATTACTCTTAAAATGTAAGGCCCTAAATAAGTTGTTACAATAATATTCAATAATGGTCTTTGTTGAATGTTTGTCCAACCATCCATGAATATTGAACGACCTATAAGAAGCCAAGATTGTTTAAGGTCCCACATAAGCTCCTACATTCTTCTTTGCTTTATTTTGTAATAGCAATATTGTTTCGTTTGTTCCACAACTAACCATTTTTTGTTGCGTAACTCAAGGCCTAGCTTAACAAAGGAGGTTCCCTTCCTTGTAGGGTATTGGCTTCCATTTTCATATAGATTAGAGAAGAGGTTATTGAATATTTCATAGCCTTGCCTCCTTTCTCTAATCATTAAAAAAATAGGCCATTTAAAATAATTTTTCTTTGTAACCACCTTATCTCTAAAATTAAGTTGTAATCTTCTCCCATCACCCACCAAATACATAAAAAGTCTAATTTATTTTGTTTGTTTAAAATATATAAAAAAATTCATTGAATTTTATTAAAAAAAAAAAAATCATTCCAACTCTAATTCTTCAATTATTTCCTAGACTTGTTTCAATTAAGATTTATTATAAAAACTTTTATCTTGATAAACCTAGTTGAAGTTAACTTTTATCTTGATAAACCTAATTGAAGTTTTGCTCTCAAATCTAGTATTTCAAATTTATTCCTCTTTATCTTCTTTTTATTTAAATATAAATTTTGAATTTATCTTAAAATATTAAAAATCAAATTTACATTAATATCAAATCAAAGCTCCATTTCATCATATAAAATCTTAGCTTAGACTCAAATATCCCAAGTTAGAATTGATTCTTCAAAATTTACTGCAAGTTTTAATTGTGATTTCACCTTGTGTTGTTTTAATTGTATATACGAAATAATCTTTGTTAATTCAAGTAAATTCAAAGTAACATCTGAGAACATTACTTGATTTATCAAATCTAGTTTCGTTGTATAAATAATATAACGTATTAAACAAAAGGGCGATGGAGAACCCTAGTCGAACTATGGGCGGGTTTTCTACCATGGCGGTCCTGACCCTGCCACCTGATAGTTGACGGCCTGGTTTATTTGTCCTTAAGGCACTGGAACGACACCGTCGCAACCTCCTCCCTTCGCGGTTTACCCGGGTTCACAGTTACTGTGGACCTCCCGTTTCTCCCGACAGCAGTTATCCCATTCACTGGCGGTTCCAAGAACATGGATGGGGCGGAAAAAACGATGGACCCTCATTTCCACGAGGTCAACAGGTCTTCACACCGCGTCGTGTCAAACCCGGGTCACCTCGTTGCTCCTCGGCGACCCCTTTCATCCTCCAACTCTGCTCAAGGTTGACTACCTTCATCTGTGCCCCATTCCTCCACTGTTCACCTCGAAGACGTTCCTGGGCTGGATTGCCCCCCACTCTCCCCAACGACCCTGAACCTGTTAGGTTCCTGTTTGCAAGACTCGCCATCCTTTGATGCGCCTCTCCCTCAGATACCGCACGTCTCCGCCCCACCTAGTTTTGTGCCCATCCCTGGATCGATACCTGAAACCCTTCCCACAAACCCTCATCCCCCTGGCGGCCCTTCAAACCCCACCGTTTCTAACCCTAACCCTAGCACACCCATCCATTCTAAATGCTTTAGCTCCCCGATCCCTACCCCTAAATCTACCCCATCCACCCCGCAGATAGTGAACCAAGGAATTCGTGGACTGCTAAAGGACTACCCGACGGCCAGGCGCTCAGATAAGCAAAAAAAAGGCAAGTGTCTTAGGGCTAGAGACAAAGACATAAAGCTTGCCCTGGGTGAGGATCTTATGATGGGAGAAGTGGATAATACTACCAAGAAGGTTCTAGTTGGGCACATTCGTGGGAGGAATTACACTGTAGAGCGGCTACGACTCTGGACAGAGGAAATCGAGGGTTCCATCCTTAAATATTTGCCCATCATCCATGTTCTGTCAAGGGGATGGTTTGCCCTTTGATTCCACCTGGAGGAATACACAGATTGGCTCCTATCCAAGTTCTGTCACATTGAAATGGCGCCAGTATTGCTGAAGTGATGGGATCCATTGTTTGATCCCGAGAGAGAACAATTGGGGGCGGGTCCTATCTGGGTTCTGTTGCTGGGTCTCCCACTGCAACACTGGACCCCTACCATCTTCAAGCAAATTGGGGACGCCCTGGGCACCTACCTGGATCATGATCAATCCTTCAAATCGATCGAAATCATGACCATGGCTCGAATATTGGTGCACTTGGATACTAGGGTCGGGCTGGAGGAAAAGATCACCCTGCTCTGGCGACATTTTTCTCACAGGAAAAACCTTGACTATGAAGGTGTGCCTTTCCGGTGCAGGTGCTGCCACAAGGTCGGACACCTCTATAAAGATTGTCCTCTACTCATGCCTTTGACTATAGCTGCTAAGGGTTTGATACATAGACTATCAGAAGAGCCGATGGTGGATGTGCTACCCTCAGATCCGGATCACACAAAGGAAGATGTTGGGAACACTGTTCAAACCTCCAGTGCCTCCCAGTTGTTGCCTCCATCTCCTCCTAAGACCAGATCTAGATCTGCGGCAGAAGCCGCTCCTACATTGGGTACTGACTCTACTCCCTGCTCCTCTGCTTTTCTTTTTAATCTTTTATCTGTCTCTGTGGTTTCGTCTGCACCTTCCTCATGTTTAAATACAACTCCCATTACTTGTTCAATTACATCATTGCAACCATTATTCTCCACTACCCCACCATTGATTTCTGGTCTGGACGAACCCCCATTGCCATCTGAACACACTCCCTCGGGCCTTCATGCCTACAATCTCCGGCCCCGTAGGCAATCCATCCCCGATACTCTGGGCCTGGGTATCATTCCCTTCTCATCTAACCATAGGCCTACTAGAGGGAGACCCTCCAAATTAGCCAAAGCTATTAAAATCGCAGGGGATGATGTTGCACAGGGCCATCAAAACACTATTGAATGGGTGCTTAGAGCAGCAGACACCCCAGCCAAGGTTCCCCGATGAAATGGCTCTCCTTCAATTGTAGGGGCATAGCCAGCCCTAAAAAAAAACTAGCCCTCAAGAGACTCTTGATTTGTGAACCCTATGATATAATCTTCCTTCAGGAAACTTTGGGGCCTTCATATAAGATTGTAAAATCCCTCCTGGGCATCATGCCTGGGTGGCACTTCCAAGCTCTGGACACTACTGGAAGATCTAGGGGACTCGCTCTTAGGATAAATCCTCGCATCATCAGGGTGATTGCCTCATGGGGTGGACTCGGATTTCTTGGTATGGATCTCTTCTACGTAGTTTTGGGTAAAAAAAATCTGTATCATAAATATATATGCCCCCTATAAAAATAGGTTGGACTTTTGGAAGCAATTTCTGGACAACCTGATGAACAATTCCTCAACCATGCTGGGAGGTGACCTTAATTTCTCCATTGGTCATGAAGAATCTTTCTTGGGATCATCACTCGCAACTTGATCCACTTTTGGATCAGTTGAGCTCTTTGCTGGATCAATGTGGCCTCATTGACGTACCTATGAATAAGAATATGCCTACCTAGCATAATAGAAGAATTGGTGAGGCAGCTTTACGGAGAAGACTGGACTGGTTCCTCATCCATGAAGACCTGTTGATGACTCTCACCATATTCAGACAATGGGTGGGCTCTGGAGGCATACCTGATCACTCACCAAAATATTTGGAATTAGTAGGTCCCACTTCCAAGCCTCGAGCCCCTTACAAGTTTAACTCGACCTGGCTAAAGGATCCAGACTACCTCAAGATGGTCACGGACTACTGGAAATCCCATCCCCCTTCAATTGAGAGGAGGAAGGAAGTAGGTTTCTACAATAACTTGTACCACCTCAAGAGACTCTCGATTGACTGGGCCAAAAAGAAGAAAGCCAGGGAGGACCTTGACATATTTGATTTAGAATCCCAGATAGCCAATCTAACGGATGAACATGGCAGAGGCTTCAACTCCATCGAGTCAAAAGTGCAGCTAGTAGAGATGGAAGCCCAGAGATCCAAGATCTTACTGGCTTGGGAAGAAACTTGGCGACTTAGAAGCAAGGCCACCTGGTTACAAGCTGGGGATGGCAACACTAAATTCTTCCACAAATTTGCAAATGGAAGGAAAGCCAGTAGTATGATAGTGCAGCTTCCCTCGGATCAGGGAACACCGGCAAACACTCACTCTCAGCTATCTCAGTTAGGCAATTCTCACTTCAAACAGTTGTTCAAAGCCCCTCTAGGTGCTACTCTGCCTGATATTATCCGTATTGCTGGGAATTTCCCTAGATTTGTGGTTCCTGAAAGACTGGAGGACCTCAATAAACTTGTCTCCTTGGGGGAACTAGAGAGCACCCTGAAATAGTTCAAAAGAGATAGAAGCCTGGGTCCGGATGGATGACCTATGGAGTTCTACCTTACCTTTTTTGACATTCATAACCCTTATCCCTAAATTGGATTCTCCTCTATCCTTTAATGACTTCCGTCATATATCCCTCTGCAATTGCCTCAATAAAATCATTGCCAAGATCATATATAATCGTATCAAACCTATTCTATCAAAGCATATCTCCCCGGAACAATGTGCCTTTTTACAAAACCGTCAAATTCATGAGGCCATAGGCACGACACAAGAGGCCTGTAGAAATTTTGAATAATTTAACACATATTCACAGAGATTACCCTGATCATACAATTATAAGCGGAACATGTATAATACATAATCTCCTCTACGTTGATCATCAATTTACAGAAGCAGAAACATTCACAGGCGCACATAGAAGCATCAATCAAACTCATTAACACAGTATGTATCCCGGGGAAAGCATCTCGCTAAAAACCCCACACTATCTGTATATTATATTGATTGAATCATGTAACATTACAAAGTACAATGCTTATCACAAGCAATCCAGTACCAGCTCCACCTGTTACACACAATACATCTTAGATCTTATTTCCAAATCTATTCCACTGCTTGCCTGCCTCTCCAGCTCAATACCTGCTCAAGAACTGATGAGAATGGCTTACCAAACTCGTATTTGACCTGAAAATAATCACTCACACTCTGTTGGATGTGAGCACAGGCTATAATTCTTGATATTGGCCAATTCATTGGCATACTCAATCCCTCTGATTGTGCAAATCATCATGCACAGCTATAGTCACAACTGATAGCAATCTGATCCTCTAACACTTGTCCCTGCTGAACTGAACATGCACTGACATGCAACTGAGTTAACTGATGTATTCTATAGTTGCATTATGAGTTAATAACTTGTGAATTAATTAATAACTAATTCACCCAACTCATCTCTAGTCTATTGATCAGTTAGACTAAATACAACTAGTTTAACAAAGCTAAACAGAACACAACTCCATCAACTGCACCTCCGGTCCACTAAACTCAACTCACTTGAGTTCTAACTGAAGTCCTGCATGCAAATATTAATCATCCCATAGGTAACCACGTATTTCCTTCTGGGATCTGCATGTACCACATTCGTAGCTCATCCTGAAGTGCTCCAAGAGAATAAGATCAAGTTTATAGTCCAAATATTATTATGAGACAATAATATTTGACTTTTCTATTTTTGACAGCCAGTCTAAAAATAGACTTTGATCACTCACACTGTGATCACTCACACTGTGGTCACCCACACTGTGGTCACCCACACTGTGATCACTCATACTGTGATCACCCACATTGTGATCATCCACACTGTGATCAAAAATAGATCTTGCGCCATAATTTGCCTACGGGCCCACTTAGTGAAGGTGACTCTTTTCACTAAGCTCCATCATCTTGTTGCATTCTCAACAAGCATTTCTTATTGCACACTTTTCAACACTCCCTCTCAACAAGAAAGCCTTCCTCATAAACCCGATCTTGTAACTCTAGAATGTTCTCCATGCAACACATTTGGCCGGTCCACTTACTCTGTCATCAAAGTCTCTGACTGCTATTGCCTCTGTCGACTGAAGACTCTGCATCTCTGTGCTCTTCAGTATCTGACTGCTCTAGCCTCTGTCACTTTGATCTCTGACTGCATCCGTCCTGCTGCTGGTTCTATCTCCCAGCATTGCATCCGCACTACACCTCCCAACTGACCACCCTGTTGGGCTAGAAACACCCTCTGATGTTGAAGCTCTACCTGCTGCTGACAAGTGCTCCCTCTCTGGCATCTGCGCTACTGCAACATCTCCATGCATCTCACACCATTGCACACTTCTCTGTGCCACCTAGCACTGTGCAAAACACTTGTGCCTCTCGCATTGCTGCAGCCTGCTAGCTATGCGCTGTCCTGGGATTCCCTACACTGTCGCTCTCTCTGCCGCTCCATCCGCATCTGTCTCTACCCATTCAATCAATTCTTGCTACCCCACCTCCTACCTGGAGGTATGGCTGCATGCGATCCCTCAGCCCACCTGGCTCGAAGTTTCCCCCTACTGGAGGTCTCTGCATGAGTAGATGTCTCTACTCGATCTCCTCTCAGCTCCCCTTGTTGTGGCTGCTCCACAACCTCCTGAAGCTGCTGCACCAATCGTGGCTCCTCCACAATCGTCTGGCTCTGCATGTTGAGAGGTAATATACGCTCCCTCTCAACCACCAAGTCTCCATTAGTTGCCTTGCTGCTCAAGGCTTTGCATGCATCTTGAACCTAAAGAGCATACATGTTCTTGATCTGTGAACCAATCTGCTTCACCTGTCTAGTGATGATGTGTCTAAGGAAAACCTTTCCCTTACTGAAGACCACATCATAGCCTTTGTCTTCCAACATCGCGATCGACACCAAGTGTTACGCAGTAATTTGTCACTGTCTCCCTGTCAGTCTCTCTGCTGTGTCTGGGTTTCCAAATAATCAAGCCCATGCCCTCTGAATTGGCCAAATGACCCACTTTGCCAAAGTTTGTTTTACCAGCGCGACTGTTATTAAAATACCTGTGCTGACCGGCGGCTTATAGTGTATTTGATGCGCTGCCAGCGCGGAAGCACACGAGATTCCCGCACTGGTCGGATTTCATGAACAGTGCACACTTTGCTTGTACTAAGCCGCGCTGACACAGACTTCTCTGTTATAGTCTTGCGACGTCAGCGCAACAGTCCAGTTATGTACCCGCGCTGATCCTGTTTGGGCGAATTTGTTCTAACAGCCAACCTTCCAGATGCCTCCAGACCTGGTTGTTGGCCTTGTGAGTATCGCCCTCCCTTCTATGGCATGTTTGTTCGTCATTTGCCCCTTCTTCCTTGGAGTTGAGCTCATCCTCTTACCCTCTATGGAGGCTCCTCTTCTTATTTAAACCTCTACCTTTGCCATGAGCAGCTAGTTTGGATTGTGTGGAGCTTATAGAGCTTGAACTGCTGCTAGTGTGCATGTTGATAGGTAGTTAGTGTGACAAGTGTGGATTGTTGTAAAGCTTGAGGAAGATTGCATAGTGTGACTTGTGTGAGAGAGAGTTTGTCTTGGGAAATCCATCTCCAAAGGTGAATGCTTAAGAGACTTGCTGGCTGAACCCTCCTGAGAAGGATTCGACGTCAGAACATTTGGTTGTACTCTTCTCTGTATTTATCATTAATAATAGATGACTACTATTATGGTTCCATTCTCATTTGTCTCATGATGGTCAATGTGAATTACATCCTTTCTGACTGATGTATAGTTGCTTTTATTAGATTTCACGCTTGTATTTGTATCTCTCTTCATGTGTGCAGGTATCCGTTCACTAGGATCGTGAAGGATTGTGACCAGCCAAAGCGAAGGAGCGAGGACAGGGCTTCTTCATCAAACATAAGCGTTGGAACTCAAGTAGGTCTTCTTTACCTCTCTTTTATTTGCAATTAGGAACCTGCGTGGTAGCATTGTGTGATTGTTACTAGACCCGCTGTGGGCTAGTAGGGATCGTCTCTGTCCGCAGAGAGGATTTACCTCCGTAACAATTTGGCGACTCCGCTGGGGAGTCCAGCCTTCATCCCTCTTCATTCACTTGTTTTGAGTTTGTTTGATTGCTCTCTCTTTGAAGTTTGGGGATTAGTCTGCTGTTTTTCAAACTTTCTGGGTTAATCTGGGAAGTGTTTTAATTGTTTAAGAGACCCTTGCCCTGGTTTGGGAGCTTTTTGTTTGATTCTGTGTGTTTTTTAGCCTCAGCGCGTTTTTATTTAAAACAGTTGCGCTGGCATCGCTTGCCTGTTTCTTGAGTCTCGCGGTCATCGCGCTTTCTCATTAAACAGTCGCGACGGTTCTGAAATCGAACCAGCGCGGTAATCCCGTGTCCTTCCGCGCTGACAGCGCACAGTTGCTACGTGTGGTTTCCTATCAGCGCACAGTTGCTGAGCGCCACCCGCGCTGACACCTGAAAAATTGAATTTGTTCAATTTCTCCTCCTGGGCTTGTTGGTTTGGCTATCCCTTGTTCTTTTCACCTGGTCTATCACTTGTTTTTCATTGTTTGAATACTGAAGAACTTATTTCGGGGAGTTTTGTTGAGCAGACCTTGTTTTTGTGTCTCGTGACCTGGTTTCACCATCCTGTTTTCACTGGATTGGCCTCGTTTGGTTGCTTGTTCACAAAGATCTGTTTGTTGCTTGACTTTACTTTCGCGAGAACTTTCCTTTTGCTTGGTTCTTATTCCACCTTGTTAGACTTCAATCACCTAGCTTTTTCAAGTTTTTGTTTTCCTCTTGATTTGGAGAACTTTTCTAGGGTTTTGGGTTTTGGTTGTGATTTGCATTGAGTGATTTTTTGCTTTTGTTTGCTCAGTGTTGTTGTCTCTCAAAATTCGTTTTAAGAGTGCATAGTGCCATTGGAAAAGAAATCAAACTAGTATCTTTTGCGTTCAAATAGTTAATTGGAAAAAGAGCATTTCATTGATTTATGTTCTCAAAAGAAAAAGTTTTATTTCCTTGCCATTAGCTGCATTAGGTTGCTTGTTTGATTGTATTCATTTTGTTTGATTGAAAACTCTTAACCTTCTCATAGTTAGAATTCATCGAACGAAATGATGTCCTTTGGCATGTAGTTTGCATCTAGGTAATTGTGAGAGATCATACGGTAGGACCTGAAACCGAAACTTAACTCAAGATCAACCATAAAATGAACTGAATGAACATAAAAACGCATTGGAACATAACGCAAACATCTAGAGGTCTAGGCTAGAGACGTGTTCCGGCGTCTTTAAACATAGTCACTATTGTTTCACATTACGGTTGGGTGATTCCTCCTTCTGTGACTCGATAGTGGTCTAACACGGACTGTGCTCCCACGTACCGTCGCGTATATAGGGGAGACCCCACTAGGCTTTTATCCTTGATCCATAGGAAGCCGAGTCTGCCGCCTTGTGAACCGTAACGCACCGAACACAGCATTCGGGAAGATTGACTGCAGTACGTAAAGTCCTTGGTTCTCATATGATTGCCAAGGTGTATAAGCGGTTTTACGGATTGCTTGGTAAACCTTTTGCCTAGAAATCTCCAGAGTAGTCACTTTTGATCCTTTTCGGACTCCCTAAATGAAAAGGTGCCAGTGAGCGTCTTGTCACTTCGTGCTCATTAAATATTCGAAGGAGACTAGAGTCACCTTTTGTCCTTTTCTCGACTCTTAAAATATGAAAAGGTCAAGTTGTGTCTGTGCGTCTTAAAATTCATTTGGCCACGATAACATTACCTGATTAGATCTTGTGTGCGATAGTTTTGAGTAGGGT
Source organism: Pinus tabuliformis (assembly GCA_031772625.1). NCBI lineage: Eukaryota > Viridiplantae > Streptophyta > Pinopsida > Pinales > Pinaceae > Pinus > Pinus tabuliformis. The sequence continues at coordinate 1,357,612,516 of CM062807.1, read as the reverse complement.
TTTTATCGTTAGTTTCCCTTAGGTCTTGTTTGGGGTTTTGTCATCCTGGCTGACCCGTCAACTCCTGTTTCAAGTGATCAAGGTTCTCCATCTTCTTCCCCTCCTGAGGTACCAGTTGTAAGCGATACTCTTCCGATTCTCCCGAGTATCCAGCCTATCAACGTACGTGCCCCGGGTGACGAAGATTACGAAGAGGATTGGAACCCCATCTGGGAGCCCGGCGAGGACGATTTCCCAGCCACCCCAACAAGTGTCTCGTCTCCGATGTCGACTTCCCCCATGGATGAGACATCTTCTAGCACAAGCGAGACGCCTGTGGTGTCAAATATTGACATTCCCATCCCAGCTACTTCTCCACTCCCTCCACGGTATTCGTCTGTGAGGGATAGAATAGCTGCCAGAATGCCTTCTACGACTATATGGGATCCTAGTCTCATTTCCACCACGGGACCTTTTCCGTCGCAACCCCCTAATACACCCGTTACCTCAGTTCCCACAAATCCAACCGTTTGCGTAGCGTATTCGACTCCGGTCGTCAGTGCCGTAACGACGTCATCATCGAACTCTGGTGCTAGCCCTCCTCACGACCAAGTGAGTAGTGGCCAGCCGGAACTTTCATCTAGAGTCATCGACCCTGCACAAAGTGCTCAGCCCTCTTCTGGTCCTGATCCAGGAGCAGGGCCGTATGATGCCCATGGGCAACCCATTGTGGACCCAGATTACCAAGGTCCACTCTTTTATTATGATTCTAACGGTCAGTACCTCGAGCACGTTCAATCTGCGCCTCTTCCACATGTCGTTGAAGTCTCGGTACCATTAAACATTGTTTATGATCCCGTTACTCACGTTTTTCATGGGGGCCAGGCTATTCCTGGACAGCCTCAAGGACCACCCAGTATAGGCCAGCCACCTTATGTGCAAGCCCCCCAAGGGCAACCACTTTATGGCCAGTCTTACCTAGGACAATCTGGGGGCCCACAAGGACAACCCTACCCGGGACAACCTTCGGCCATGGGAGGTCCATCCTTTTCCTATCAGAGTCAACCTTCTGGTTATCCGGGGCAACCTGGTACCCAGCAAGGTTACCCTTCTGGACAACCAGGACAGCCTTACGTTCAGCAAGGCCAACCTGGTTTCCAGCAGGGTTATCCCTCTGGACCTGCTGGACAAACTTCCATTCCACAAGCTCAACCAGCAGTCCAGCAGGGATATCCCTCTGGGCAAGGGGGGCAACCCTACGTACAGCAGGGCCAACCCTCTGCTCAGTCTATGCATCCTCCTGGGCAAGGGGGGCAACCCTACGTACAGCAGGGCCAACCCACTGCTCAGTCTGGTCATCCTTCCGGGCAAACGAGCCAGCCTACTGTTCCACAGCAAGGCCAAGCCAGTGTCCGCCCTAATCCTCCTTCTGGACAAGCTGGCCAGCCTCAGGGCCAACCAGCCGTCCAGCCAGCTCGACCATCTGTTCCGCAAGGACAACCCTTGGTTGTGCAAAGACAACCCGGCACCCAGCAAGTACGTCCTTCTGGGCAAGCAGGGCCGTCCCAAATCCAACCAGGTCAACCTTCTGGCCAGATGGTCGTAGCCCAACCCGTTCAAGGACATCTCTCTGGGCCTCAAACTCAAATGAGTTATCAAATGCAAGCTGGGCCACGGCCTCAGCCTTCATATCAAACGCAGCCTCTTTATCAGGCTCAGTATGGGGCCCAACAGACTTATGGCTACCAGCAACCCCAGGGGCAAACTCAGTTTACCCCGTATCAAAATTACCAACAACCGCAGGTCACTCCGTACCAAAATTATCAGTATGCCGCACCTGCCGGGCAAGTTGCTAATCAATGGGGTGCTGGGGGGCAGAACCAAGGTCAAATGACCGCATACGGACAAAATCCATATGGACAAAATCCGTACGGCCAGAACCCCTACGGGCAAAGTCCCTATCAACCTGGTCCTTTTGGACCAGGCCCATCCGGACAAAGTCCATGGGGGCAACCACCGCCTGGGTGGAATCCTGGTGCTCCTTCTGTCCCACAGCCGCAGATGTCCTTTAACCCGCAGTTGCCATTTTTAGCGACGTTGGAACTTCCTGATGTGTCCAAACTGACAAATGATCCGATTCTTCATAATCCGTATTGGCCACCTGTTCCAACCAAAATACCTGGTGATTGTCCGAAGTTTGATGGTAAGGCAGGAGAAGATCCTCAAGCTCATGTAATGACTTATCACCCCTGGTGCTCATCGAACTCATGGCTTGACGATTCTATCCGGCTTCGCCTCTTTCAAAGAACTCTCACCGGTTCAGCCGCTAAATGGTATATCGAACTTAATCGCGGAACTTTTCAAGACTTCAATTCCTTGGCTATGGCATTTCTTACTCATTTCCAGTTACCCATTCGGTACGAGACTGGGACTCATCTTCTCACGTCTCTCAAGCAGACTACGGCAACGCATATCTCTGATCACATCCATGAATGGAGAAGGCGTCGTCGGTTGATCAAGTTCTGGATACCTGATCAACTTCTCACCGATTGGTTTACGACTTCCTTTGTCCCCGCGATCGCGCGAGACATCGCTATGGGAGCCTGCGTAACTGAAGAGCAAGCTATTGCGCGAGCTCAGTACCTTGACCTGGTATACTCTCAGTCAGGTACTCTTTATGATATTTTGCCAGATGCCCCAAGGCCTGGACAGACCAAAACTCCACCAAAACCATCTGTTGATGGAGTCATTGGTTCTGTGAATTCGTCGTCAAAGAAACCCTCCGCGAACCCTGGGAAGCAAAAATAGAACCCAGCTAATGAAAATGCTCCTCAGGGCCAATCGAATTCTGGAAGTACCTCAGAGGTTAACGCCGTTCAGTCCACCACGTCAGACAAATCCTCGAAAGAGAAAGGGAAGGGGAAAGGAAAAGCTAAAAATGAGAATAAGCAACCCAAGCAGGACTCTTCTAAAAATTCATCTGAAGATGGAGCTAAGCGAAAACCTAAGTATCCCTATCTCATATGTGACGAGGATCACTACACCAAAGATTGCCCTAGGCGGTTCGAGATTAGTCGGTTATTAAAAGGCGCTCCTGGACCCCCTGCTGTGTTGAAAGAGCCTTTCCCTTCTCAACAGACTCAAATGGTGGCCGACCCATCTCAATCCTCTTCCTCGTTCGGTTCTCAAGTCTTTATGGCTGGCACGATCCCCATCCATATTTCCACTCGAGCGAAAGATTATCCTTCTCATGCCGGGAAAGAGCCGGAGGTTCCCTCCAGCGCTCCTCCGTCCAGTTCTGGTCCTCTACATATCGAAAGACCCAGCACTGAGACGATCCCCCGACCCCCTCCCAAAGGAGTACTCCGGAAGTCATCCTATAACCCTAATGCTCGTGTTGCTCAGCACTATAGCATTGTCGAGGACTTAGCTCAGGCTCCGTCTGCTATGTCCGCGTTAGAAGTCCTCCAGAGCTGCCCCTCACAGAGGAAGTCCCTGCTATCAGCCATTGGTGGCATCGACCTGGCAGATTCAGATTTGATTACTTTCGATCTCGAGGGTTTTTCCCAGAGACTGCCTCACCAAGTAGCCTTCCTTATACAGGTCATCATTAATAGCAAAACGGTTCATCGTACATTTATTGATGAGGGTGCCTCAACCTACATCATGTCCATTGCTTGCTGGAAGGCTATTGGTTCTCCTGCTTTGAGTCGGTCTCCCACGACGTTAGAAGCCTTCGACGGAAGAGAATCCCGCCCTTATGGTATTCTCCAACGTCTGCCCATTTCTTTAGAAGGTAAGACGGTAGAAGTAGAGGTGGAAGTTGTCGACGCAAATCTTACTTACAACCTCCTCCTTGGCCGCAGCTGGACATACGCCATGCAGGCCGTGGCTTCCTCCTTGTTCCGTGTCATCCGTTTCCCTCACCAGGGGAAGATCGTCACGGTGGACCAGCTCTCTTTCTTCGCCTCTTCCTCTGAAGGTAATGTGCCGTTTGTGGAGCATACCTCCAAGTCGTTAGAGAGTGTGGGAGCCGGACTTTTCAAAGATCCTGCTTTAATGGGAGTCTTTCCCCTCCCACCTCCAAATCTCGCCTCTATAAATATGATCTCTGTACGTTCTGATCCATGGGTCCTTCCTCCCCCGAATCAGGAAGACTCTTGGGGCGATATGATGCCGTTGAGTCCTGCCGAGCTCAACTACATCGAGATTGTCGCTGCATCGGCTCCACCCCCTGAACCTGCTCTTCCGAGCAGCGTTCTCGATTCATATGGTCATGTTCCTTGGCTCGGAGAAGATGATACTTCGGACCCTTTGAAGGAAATTTTTCCCTCTGATGAAGCTATCATAGAGACCATGTCTCTTGAAGAGCCTCCTTGGTCAGATCACCACCATCGCTCTTCATTTCTCCCTCCTCACCAAGGCATGATCGCGTGTCTCGAGCGGTTTGCTCCATGTCTCCCATCTACGCCCCTGCAGACACCTATCCAGATCTATCAAGTATCTTCTGAGGGCAACATGGGAAATATTACGCAAACCCAGCCTATCGACATCTCTGTCAAACCAGGGATCGTCGAGCATATCCATATCGGAGTCACTTGTACTCCTGAGGAAGTTCAACTTTACACTGACTTATTTCGTGAATTTCGTGACGTTTTTGCGTGGTCCTACGAAGAGATGCCCGGCATCGATCCCAGCATCGTAGTGCATGAGATACCTACGTATCCTGGGGCCAAGCCTGTTCGTCAGCGCCTACGCCCTGTGCACCCCCGAAAGGCCGCCGCTATCAAAGCAGAAGTTGAAAAGCTTCTCAAGGCCGGTTTTATCTACCCCATTCCACTGACGGATTGGGTCTCTAATATAGTCCCTGTGAACAAAAAGCAGGGTACTATCCGTGTTTGTGTCGATTACCGTGATATCAATAGAGCTTGTCCTAAAGATAACTTCCCTACGCCCTTCATCGATCAGCTTATTGATGACTGTGCGGGAAGCGAGATTTATTCGTTCATGGACGGTTTCTCTGGGTACAACCAGATCAACATTGCACCCACTGATCAACACAAGACGGCTTTTATCTGTCCTTGGGGCACTTTTGCCTACAAGAAGCTACCTTTCGGTCTTAAAAATGCCGGCGCTACCTTCCAGCGTGCGATGTCATACGCCTTTCATGACATTCGAAACATCGTACAGCCTTACCTGGATGACCTACCGGCTCATTCAGCAAAGCGTCAGGACCACCCATCACATCTTCGCGCGATTTTTCTCCGCTGTAGACACTACCGTATCAGGCTCAACCCTCATAAGTGTGTCTTCTGTGTGGAGTCTGGCCGACTTCTCGGGTTCATCGTCTCCCGAGAGGGTATCCGTTTGGATCCTCTCAAAGTCGAGGCCATTTTGAATCTTCCTCCCCCTGCTTCTTTGCAGCAATTGCAGAGCTTGCAGGGAAAAGCCAATTTTCTTAGACGGTTCATCCCGAATTATGCCGAGGTGGCCAAGGGTTTCACACGGTTGTTGAAGCGAGACACACCCTTCCATTGGGATGCCATCGCTCAGGAGTCTTTCGAGCAACTCAAGCATCTTCTTGTCTCTGCTCCGTTGATAAGACCTCCGAACTACCATCGTGACTATACTCTTTATCTGGCTGCCGCCGATACCACCATCGGCATGGTTCTGGTGCAGGATGATGATGATGGCACCGAACACGTTATTTATTACCTTAGTCGCAACCTCTTGGATACGGAGACTCGTTATGCCTATGTTGAAAAGTTGGCATTGGCCGCCGTGTGCGCCGTCCAACGATTCCGTCACTATATCCTGTTGCGCACTACGACCGTGATTTCCGACTGCAACCCTATGACGTACATCTTGTCGCGTCAGCTGCTGGGGGGCAAGTACTCGAAGTGGATTGTCATCCTCCAAGAGTTTGACTTGGAATTTACTGCTGCCAAGTCTAAGAAGTCTCTGGTCTTTGCTGAATTGCTGTGTTCTCTGCCATCCTCTTCTGCACCCCCTGTTCCTGAAGAGCATATTCCGGACGAAACATTGTTTTTAATCAGTACCCTCGACCCTTGGTATGGGGACATCATCGTATATTTGCAGACGTCTTCCTTCCGTCCTAACGTGTCGAAAGACGCTCGACGAAGGATTCGTCACCAATCCCAACCCTATCGCATTGTTGGCGATACCCTATACCGCCTCGGCGCCGACTCTGTCCTCCGCCGATGCTTGACTTTAGAGGAAGCTGAGCGAGTGTTGAATGATTGCCACTCTGGTGCTTGTGGCGGTCATATGTCCGGGTATGCTACTGCTCAGAAGATCCTCCGTGCTGGTTATTTCTGGCCCTTTATATTTAAAGATTGTATCCTTGCCGTTCGTGCATGCCATGAGTGCCAGGTCTACCACCGGAAGATGCGTGCTCCCCCTGCACCACTGCACCCTGTCGTTACCGTAGGTCCATTTTCCAAATGGGGCATCGATTATACCTCTTGTAACCCTCGCTCGGCCGGGGGGCATGGGTTCATCATCGTTGCCGTGGATTATTTCACTAAATGGGCCGAAGCGATGCCTACACTAACCGAAGACGGTCACACAGCGGCGCAGTTTTTATTCAATCATGTCATTACTAGGTTCGGGGTCCCTCAAGCCATCGTCACTGATCACAGAAAACATTTTCGTAATCATATGATGACGGAATTGACAACCCAGCTAGGCTTGCGTCAGGATAGTTCGACACCGTACTATCCCCAATCCAACGGTCAAGTGGAAGCCGTGAACAAAGTTTTGATCACGATGCTTCAACGCACCGTCAACACACACAAGTCTAATTGGCACTTAATGTTATTCCCTGCCTTATGGGCCTACCGGACCTCGGTGAAGGACGCCACCGGTTTCACCCCTTTTCAGTTGGTTTATGGACTGGAGGCCACCCTTCCTGTTGAGTGTGAGATTCCTTCATTGAAGTTAGCTGTCGAGTTGCTTCCCAACACCACTCCGGTGGAGGAATGGCTTCTTTACCTAGAACGGTTAGACGAGACCCGTCGTTTAGCTTCTCTGGCTATCGAAGCGCAGAAGAAGAGAGTCAAAGCTCACTTCGACCATAATATTCAACCTCGTTCCTTTGTTGAGGGAGATCTAGTACTGCTCTACGATCAAGCTAAGGATAAGCTGGGGGCAGGAAAACTCGAATCCATGTGGCTAGGTCCCTATATTGTGAAGAGAGTTTTACAGAAAGGGGCATATGAGCTGATTGACTATGAAGGAAACCCTCTTGACAAGCCCCGTAATGGGCTTTACCTGAAGAAATATTATGCATGATCTCATACACCTAGTTTGTACATACGTGTGTTTTGGTAGGTGTGTGATGCATGTGTGATTTCGTTTTGCTTTGGTGTGAAGGCGTGCTTGCCTCTCATTGTGTTTTTTGCTTCTTATGCAGATGTCTAGTGCACCTTATGTTGGTTTCGCTGATGGTGCTTCCCGTAGCACTTGCAATTTGTCGTCTGCGGCGTGGGCGATCTATGATCCTCACGGAGAGCTGTTAGATCTCCAAGGTGTGTGCCTGGGACGTACCACTAACAATGTGGCCGAGTACAGTGCTGTGATTGAGCTATTAGCTGAGGCAATTGATCTCGGCGTTCGTACATTGGTGGTGAACCTGGACTCCCAGCTTGTTGTCCATCAGCTCAACGGACGTTATTCCGTCAGAGACCAACGTATCCTAAGGTTGTATCTACGTGTAAGATTGTTAGAAAGAAATTTTGATTATATCACATATCAACACATTCCGAGACGATTAAACACGTTAACTGATGCATTGGCAAACCATGTGTTAGATAGGCATTTGCGAAACAGATAAACATTATACAAGAAGACATAGAAAGCATAATGAGACCATAGGCATATGTAAATAAATTTTTCCAAGCATAGTTTGCATGCGTGCTGTGTGTGCTTTTAATCTTTCATTTAAAAAATTAAAATACATGGATCGTGTGTTGTGCAACTGATACATAAGATCACATTTGTATTAGACATTTGCATAGCATATAAAAACATCATCACATGTAAAAGATCCATCAAAAATGGTATATATATATATATCGTGTGGCGCACTAGGCGCTCAAAAATAGAGTGTACATGTCTGAACATAAAGCCGCAAGTTCTCAGTACATCTGAGATGAGTGTCTCTCAAAATATAACAATGGAAATAAATCCTAGAAGACTACTGGGCTGGGTTATGCTCTCTGTAGCACACACATGCCCGTGCCACCCGCCTCAGAAGGCGGTGCATCCTAGGTTCCACCCCCACTGTGTGGATCTGATGAACTATGGGGACCTCCTCGACCCCCTGGTAATCCGGCACCCCCTCCAGCAACCCCTCAAGGTTGCGAACAATCGTCTCCGTCGTGTCAACTCCTGGAGGAACGAGGGCCAGGGCTCCAGCTGGTTGCCCCTCTCTCCGAGCCTCTGGGGCTAGACCAATGGGTCTCACAGGTGCCACATCTGCACACAAAGACATTCATCAAGACATGTACATGAAAAAACCAAAAACATTAAAAAATATTTAAAAAGAGATCAAGTGTCATACCTCCATCATCCCAATGCTCTCCCGCGGGCAGTGGCATGTCGGGATCGCCGCGGAAGTCCATACCGGCATATGGCCAGTCCTCTATGAGAATGGCCTGTCGATCCAGCCACTCTCGAAAGTATACACCCCAAGCTACTGGGCGGCCACCACCTCCACGTGGCATGACCCGGGCCCATCGAGTGGCCCTCGTCTCCCGAGGACCCCTGGGTGGATCCACAGCCATGGTCTGCAGCTGCAAAGCCGGCACCCGCTCCAGCATGAGCGGCAGTAAGAGCGACCCATAAGCAAACTGCTTCGACTCTCCGCGTCGGCAGTTGCTTAGTTGCCTCTTCATGCTGGTTGTCACAGCTGCTGCCCAGTTGAAGATAGTGGGCTGTAGGCACTCAAGAGCAAGTAGTAGTTGAGTCTTTGATGCCTCATGGTTGGCCAAAGACCCCGCTGCCCGCGTCACTAAGAAGAGTATGGTGCGAAGAGGCATGTCACGCACCGTCGGAATACCAACTTTCCCGCTCCGTGTCTTGACAGCTTGTGGGCACACTCTAGCCATAAGCTGATCAAGACTCTCACCGCTGGGCCGTTGCCCCTCCAGAATGGGCATCTGACCTCGGCGCGATAATCCAGTCAAGAAGTAGATGTCCGAGGAATCAAACTCAATATCTCGGCCTCGGATGGTGAATTTCCCATCCACTGGATTCCAAGCTCTGATTAAGAGCTCGAGAAGGTCAGGTTGCGCCCTCAGGCGCGGAGTCAGGAAGAACTTTAGGAATCCGCATGCCTGCATTGCATTTCGGCATTCGGGGAGCTCATATGCAGCTATATCTTCATCATCATGAGATCTCTCTTGCCATACAAAAGCCATTTTGCCCTGCAAGACCATGAAAAAGCATCAGGATGATAATCAATGAATTTTGTATGTCCAATTTATTAAAAACAAAATTTCGCTGCGCCAGCGCGTCTGTTTTTAAAACAGACGCGCTGATAATGGCGCCCCGTTGTTTTTTCACTGGGTCAGCGCGGAAGAACATGCGTTTTCCGCGCTGACCCAAAAGGTGGTACGTGTTAATCTAATTCGATCAGCGCGGACCCGTGCTGGGAACCCGCGCTGACCGAGAGCGCACCAACGCTCAAAGAATTTGCCCAAATGGCCAAATTCCACCGTGGATTTGCAATCAAAAAGGCTTAAAATGAAACGCAGGAGAAGGAGAACCTACCTGGAACAAGCTGTCGGGTGAATGGTGTCCGCACGGGCTGGAAATCGCTCCGTCAACTTTGCAGCTCCTCCACGTTCTTCACAACTCAAAATGGTAACAATGGTAAAAAATGACTTTTACCCCCCTATTTATGGTAAAAATTCATAATTAGCCATAATTTCTTATCGATATGGGTTTTTGTCGCATTTTTGCCATGGATTTAGCTCTAACATCACTTAGTATGCTGTTATGCATGTTTTATTATGTTTTTAAACATGTCGAACGGATTTATGCGGGTAATTTTCTTGTGCAGGTCTCAGTAACTGGTGTGGTCATGACAATTTCAGGTACACTTGGTCCCAAAAATGTCGTCTTTAAGCTCTTTTCCGACATAAATCAAGAAAAGATGGCCGAGCTTCCTTCCAGCTCGTTAAAAGGAACGGGAGGCGGTCACTTTTAAAGCTCTTTTTTCGACCGTTTAACTTAAAAAGATTGTCGGGTGTTTGTCGTTTCGCACTCGTTATTGGCTCCAAAACGACGTACTTCCGACCGCTTTTTTACTTTTTCGGGTCGAAGTCACTATTTACGAAAAGTACTCCTCGATCATAATGGTCGGGCGGTTCTTTCGAGTATTGTTTTATACTTTTTCGGGCTCGAGAGACACAACTCTACGAAAAAGGACCCCCCTGGAGTTTTCTTTTCTGCTGTCTTTTCAAACTCTCTAAACATGAAAAGACGCCGAGTTTTTCCTTTGTCAGGCTCGTTAAAACTTAATGACATCGGACATTGTCAAAATGACACTCTCCAAGCATATGCTATCCCCGTCAAGCTTGTCATCCAAAAATAATCGGGGTACCTGCCAGAAATGGTGGGGAAAATGGAACTGTAATAATTGTCGTGTCGGCAGTATGTCGCTCTTGAACATGGCACTAGTCTGCATTCGTGTCTGGGTGGGAATATTTCATCTCGTTTCACATTTAGCCTCCGTGGGTTTGGGTTACCCTGTTTTGACCTCTCATCTACTCATTTCCTTGTCACCATGACCTTTGCCCATTTGATGTCAAATACTGCCAAATCCACTATCGTGCCGCCGATATGTTCAAGAGAAGTTGACCTTTGCACTTGTACAACCTTCGCTTATATCTCACACAAACTATTTTACCTCTATCTCGTGTCGATGATGTGGGAAACATTATGGCCCACCTTCGATCAGGGTCACTTCCCGTCGACTTCAGCTCATTATCCGGGAAGGCGACTTAGAGACTCCCTTCAGGTGCCTTGGAGCCTGCATGCCTCAATGGCAGGTTCTTCGTGTTCGACGCGAGGTTTACATCATTGGCCTCCGATCGAATGATTCCGTGGGTGTTCGACGCCAGCTCATTGATTCACACGCCGCGGATTGTACCTATAGTACCTTGAGGGCCATTGTCATTATTGGTGGTACCTCTCGCGTCTGTTAACAGTTTTCATCATTGACTGGTAATCAGACGATGTTCATGCATGTTCGACTTCAACTCATGTATTCACATGCTTGGACTTGTACTTTGTTCGGGTCGAGATGGAGCGCAAGACCCTGGATCCCTGTCTGTTATGATCCAGGTTGCGATTTTGTGGATGATCATTACATGACTCATTGATGGATGGCTGCGCCCATACCTGAGTCTTCATGGATGGCTGCGACCATACCTTATTATCATCATGGTCTTCTTAGCTGGGTGGCTGCGTCCATACCACAGACCTTTTTCGCACGTCTTTTGGATGGCTGCGCCCATGCCTAGACTGCATGTACTTGATTATCAGAGATATTCGGTCCTTCCTGGTGGTGTTCCAGTTCAGCGAGTTTCGTAAAGCATTTCACCCCTCCCACTCTCTCGGGTCTCACGCTTTAGGGGGCAATCTGTTACGCAGTAATTTGTCACTGTCTCCCTGTCAGTCTCTCTGCTGTGTCTGGGTTTCCAAATAATCAAGCCCATGCCCTCTGAATTGGCCAAATGACCCACTTTGCCAAAGTTTGTTTTACCAGCGCGACTGTTATTAAAATACCTGCGCTGACCGGCGGCTTATAGTGTATTTGATGCGCTGCCAGCGCGGAAGCACACGGGATTCCCGCGCTGGTCGAATTTCATGAACAGCGCACGCTTTGCTTGTACTAAGCCGCGCTGACACAGACTTCTCTGTTATAGTCTTGCGACGTCAGCGCAACAGTCCAGTTATGTACCCGCGCTGATCCTGTTTGGGCGAATTTGTTCTAACAGCCAACCTTCCAGATGCCTCCAGACCTGGTTGTTGGCCTTGTGAGTATCGCCCTCCCTTCTATGGCATGTTTGTTCGTCATTTGCCCCTTCTTCCTTGGAGTTGAGCTCATCCTCTTACCCTCTATGGAGGCTCCTCTTCTTATTTAAACCTCTACCTTTGCCATGAGCAGCTAGTTTGGATTGTGTGGAGTTTATAGAGCTTGAACTGCTGCTAGTGTGCATGTTGATAGGTAGTTAGTGTGACAAGTGTGGATTGTTGTAAAGCTTGAGGAAGATTGCATAGTGCGACTTGTGTGAGAGAGAGTTTTGTCTTGGGAAATCCATCTCCAAAGGTGAATTCTTAAGAGACTTGCTGGCTGAACCCTCCTGAGAAGGATTCGACGTCAGAACATTTGGTTGTACTCTTCTCTGTATTTATCATTAATAATAGATGACTACTATTATGGTTCCATTCTCATTTGTCTCATGATGGTTGATGTGAATTACATCCTTTCTGACTGATGTATAGTTGCTTTTATTAGATTTCACGCTTGTATTTGTATCTCTCTTCGTGTGTGCAGGTATCTGTTCACCAGGATCGTGAAGGATTGTGACTAGCCAAAGCGAAGGAGCGAGGACAGGGCTTCTTCATCAAACATAAGCACTGGAACTCAAGTAGGTCCTCTTTACCTCTCTTTTATTTGCAATTAGGAACCTGCGTGGTAGCATTGTGTGATTGTTACTAGACCCGCTGTGGGCTAGTAGGGATCGTCTCTGTCCGCAGAGAGGATTTACCTCCGTAACACCAAGTTTCTCTTCAGTCCTGGTACATACTTGACATCGGTCAAGGTAAGGCGAGCTCCATGCTCCCTCTGAAAAATAACCGTGCCTACACCTAAGACACTATACTTCTCATCATTACCCATCCCTATGAGTATCTGGAGATCTTTCTCCTCCAAAGTATTGAACAACTTTTGTCACCGGTCATGTGGAAAGAAGCTCCACTGTCAAGAAATCAACCACTTCCCATCATGGATGAAACCATGCATGCGAAGAGTGTGAAATCCAACTCAAACTGTGAAGCAAGTGAGGCTGCCTCACCTTCAGATCCTTCCTTGGATCCCTTCTTGGACTTCTTCTTTGGGCAATTAGTAGCATAATGACCTAACTCATGACAACGAAAGCATCTCACTTTCGCCTTGTCAACCTTCTTCCCATCATTGGAAGAATTGGATTCGGAAAGAGAAACCTTCTCCTTCCCCTTCCTTGCCTTACTCGCTAAGGCACAGTTCTCCTCATCCTGCATGGATGAAGAACCGCCTCTGGTGCTCCGCCTGATCTCCTCCTACACAAGATCCGACCAAAGTCTCTCCCATCCTGGCAGTTTCTCCCTTCCATTCACCGAGTCCTGGTAGCTATGCCAACTCTTAGGAAGGTCAAGGAGTGCTAGACTCACCATCCTCATCCGACAGTCACCCCCACACTTCCCAGCTCATCCTGGTATTGGGTGAACTTCGTGAGATACTGGGGCATACTGTCTCCATTCTCACACTGAATGTTTCTGAGTTTTTCTCTTGCTTTGGAATTAAATTTGAATTCCACCAGCTCAAAACTCAACCACTTTCGATCTAAAATTCGTGAGAACAAAGTATTTCTTGTACAGAGATCGACTATATGGGCATTCGCCGGATCTCACCTTCCAAAAGAAGGATGAATCCAGAGGCTACCTGGCCCGATTACAGACTCTGCCTGAAGAAATAAAATGTAAACACTTTCTGAATAATAGATCCGATGATCAATCCTTGCTTGATATCCTGTAAAAATCTCTTCTACAAATCAAGCAGCTCTGATACCATGTAGAAATTTTGAATAATTTAACACATATTCACAGAGATTATCCTGATCATACAATTATAAGCGGAACATGTATAATACATAATCTCCTCTACGTTGATCATCAATTTACAGAAGAAGAAACATTCACAGGGGCACATAGAAGCATCAATCAAACTCATTAACACAGTATGTATCCCGGGGAAAGCATCTCGCTAAAAACCCCACACTATCTGTATATTATATTGATTGAATCATGTAACATTACAAAGTACAATGCTTATCACAAGCAATCCAGTACCAGCTCCACCTGTTACACACAATACAGCTCAGATCTGATCTCCAAATCTATTCCACTGCTTGCCTGCCTCTCCAACTCAATACCTGCTCAAGAACTGATGAGAATGGCTTACCAAACTCGTATTTGACCTGCAAATAATCACTCACACTCTGTTGGACGTGAGCACAGGCTACAATTCTTGATATTGGCCAATTCATTGGCATACTCAATCCCTCTGATTGTGCAAATCATCATGCACAACTATAGTCACAACTGATAGCAATATGATCCTCTAACACTTGTCCCTGCTGAACTGAACAAGCACTGACATGCAACTGAGTTAACTGATGTATTCTATAGTTGCATTATGAGTTAATAACTTGTGAATTAATTAATAACTAATTCACCCAACTCATCTCTAGTCTATTGATCAGTTAGACTAAATACAACTAGTTTAACAAAGCTAAACAGAACACAATTCCATCAACTGCACCTCCAGTCCACTAAACTCAACTCACTTGAGTTCTAACTGAAGTCCTGCATGCAAATATTAGCCATCCCATAGGTAACCACGTATTTCCTTCTGGGATCTGCATGTACCACATCCGTAGCTCATCCTAAAGTGTTCCAAGAGAATAAGATCAAGTTTATAGTCCAAATATTATTATGAGACAATAATATTTGACTTTTCTATTTTTGACAGCCAGTCTAAAAATAGACTTTGATCACTCACACTGTGATCACCAACACTGTGGTCACCCACACTGTGATCACCCACACTGTGATCAAAAATAGATCTTGCGCCATAATTTGCCTGCGGGCCCACTTAGTGAAGGCGACTCTTTTCACTAAGCTCCATCATCTTGTTGCATTCTCAACAAGCATTTCTTGTTGCACACTTTTCAACAAGGCCCTCCATTCCATCAAGCTGAAGAACCTTAAAGGAGTGATGCTCAAAATTGGTCTCTCAAAGACCTTTGATAGGGTCAGTTGGCTATGTCTCCAGATGTTACTCACCCACCTGGGATTCCCCCCAGATTTCATCAGATGGATCATGTTTTGTATTACTTCAGTCTCATTTGCTATATTAATCAACGGATCGGCCTCCCACACCTTCTGAGCCAAGAGAGGCCTTAGACAAGGATGTCCCCTTTCCCCCTACTCTTCTTACTGGTTATGGAAGGTCTCAGCAGAAAGATTGCCTCAGAGAAGGGTGATGGGAACCTCAAAGGACTAAAGATAACAGACCAATGCTCACTGACTCACCTCCTCTTTGTTGATGACATCCTCATTTTTTTGGATGGAGGCATATAGGACATAATTACCTTCACAGGGATTCTAAGGATTTTCAGTTCGGCCACTGGGATGGAGTTTAACCAGGTTAAATCCACCATAACCCTATCAAGATGTACACAACAGGGATCCAATCTTGCTCTCCAAAACTTCTCGTTTCAAGTTCAGGCCCTGAAGGATGGGTTGAAGTACCTGGGATTTAAGATAAAAGCAGATGGATACAAAATAGCGGATTGGACTTGGTTGATCACAAGGATAGAAAGAAGACTAAATCTATGGAGCCATAGATTACTATTTAGGGTCGATAGACTGCTGCTCATTAAATCTATCCTTGAAGCCACACCGGTTTATTGGATTTCCTTGGCCTGGACTCCACAAGGAATTATACAAAGGATTCGAAGAATATGCTGCAACTTCTTATGGAAAGGAAATAAAGAGGGGACTCCACAAGGAATTATACAAAGGATTCAAAGAATATGCTGCAACTTCTTATGGAAAGGAAATAAAGAGGGGAAACTATATGCTTGGGTCAAATGGAGCAACATAGTGTAGGAAATAATACTGAGAGGGGGGGGGGGTGAATCAGTATTAGCAAATCAGACACTTTTCATTTTCATACTCAGATTTATATACGCTACTTCCGTTAAGGATATCCGCGTATATACGCAACTGTGATAAATGCAACTAGCGTACATCCAGTAAACTTATGATTCAGTTAATTGATCTTCAATGATTGCATCAGAACATTATTAACCATATTAACAGTAAACAGGTGTAGTAAAACAGAACAGATCATCACACATAAAGATCACATATGAACACCATGATATAAGGTGGAAACCCAATGTGGGTGAAAACCACCTGCTGCAATTCGTCTCTATCTTCTTTCAATTAGAAACTTCTTTTTACAATGATTAAGTACTGGTGCAGTCTTATACCAGTACGCAGGCTTCTACCTGCAGAAGGCTACAACCTTCTCTCGTTCTCCAGACTCTCCTGGAAGGGAGCTACAACCCCCTTAGCTCTTGTACTAGCTGAGGTACTAGTACGTAGGTGCTGACCTACAGAAGGCTACAACCTTCTCTTTTCTTCCAGGTACCGTGTTTCATAAATTTCATACTGGATCCATAAATAAAAAGTAATCACCACTGCAATACAATCATCAACTTATACCTGCATCATCAATCTCTGAATCACCCAATACTGAATCACTGAAACCCTGTCATTAAAATATAGTTACTTGAACACAGAACAGAGCCCAAAACTCTGCAACAACCACTAGAACCAGCAGCAACCTGAAACATCAAACCTCATAATGTATACGCTACTTGACTGTGTCAAGACCGCGTGTACACGCACTTTCACCAAAGATAACCCGCGTACAGATCTAAAGATAATTACTTATACCTTCGCTGCCATTTCCAACTTGATTCAAATTGAGCCAAGCATCACAACCCATAACCAGCATACTAGATCTTCACACTTCATCAGACATTCATTACTTGCTCATCCACCCTTGGCCTAATGATCTTCTCCTTATATAGGTTTAGGCTTCTCTCAATACCATGGTCCAAAACCATGTAGAAACAATACCTTGGACCCAATACCTGGGGTCAACACTTCGGACCAATACCAAAATACCATGGATCAAATACCACGGACCAAAACTTAGTTTTCCAACATGTACGCACCTTTCCTTCTGTGAACCTGCGTGTGTACGCATACACGCCTTTTGTTCTTATCACCCGCGTGTATATGCACTTTCATCAAGGTTAACCTGCGTATATCTCTCTCTTGACCTGCTGTACTAAGATCTGTCCTCTGATTGAGTTGCCATCACCTGTATCATACCTTTGAGTGAGTTGCCATCAAGGACAACACTTGTATCATAATGCCAACACATAGCTATCCCCCAAAGTGGGGGGGGGGGTGGGGGGGTGGGTGTGGGGATTAAAAAATTTATCTTCCTTTGCCCAGACACTGGCAGCGAAATTGGGATGGTTACTCTTGAAACAAAGAAGCCTATGGACAAAAGTGATCACCTACAAATACATCTGGCCGACACCACTATTGGATTGGTTAAGACTACCAACCTGGAACAGAAAGAGCATTTCGGTCATCTGGAGGGCAGTGTTGAATACCCTCCATACTATTAGAAAGGGACTCACATGGAGGATAGGTAATAGAGAGGATGCTCGTATCGGAATAGATCCATGGATTGGATGTGGGAACTCACATCTACTACCACAGGCCCTGATAGACTATCTGAATAAAAAAGATATCTACTTTATAGCTCATATAGGGGATCCTCAAAACACAATTGTATATCAGCAAGCTTGGCTATGAGGGACAAATCTAGACATCCCTGATAGATGGCACTTGGAATGGGGGACATTTTTGAGATCCTTAACTGAATCACATGTTAGATTAAGGGATGAGCCAGACGAGCTGCTATGGGGACTAGCACAGAATGGGACCTATTCTCCAAAAGAGGGATACATAACAAATCATGCAAGACATAAACCTGAAGTTCTAAAAAACTGGTGACAGAATATCTGGAAGCTTCAAGGCCCTCCTCATTCCCGATTACTAATGTGGAACATTATTGAGGACAAAATTCCGACTTGAACTAATCTAAGGAAACGAGCTTTCCCGGGACCAACTTGGTGTGTCCTCTGCAAAAATGAGGAGGAATCTACCAATCATCTCTTTCTCACTTGTCCAACAACTCAGAATGTCTAGGCACAAGTCCTACAGATCCTCAAATTAGCACAAACTTGATCAGGGGATGATACGAATATGGCCTGGAACAACTGGTGGAACAATGTATCGACCCTGAAAATGAGGAACCTGCCGCTGATAGTGTCCTGGCACATATGGATCTGCAGGAATAACAATATTTTTCAGGGGAAACAAGTTATCTAGGCTCAGATCATCCCAAAGATATGTATGAGTTTTCTTGAGATCCCAGAGGAGACACAGAACACCCGGACAAGGCACATTACTCCTGAAGTCATTGATAGAAGGATACCCTGGGCATATTTCGACGGTGCAGCCCAAGATCAGGGATGCGGTGGAGGCATCATCCTTCACATCTCTGAATCACATTACTTCCATATCAGTCTGGGGCTGGGAAATGGCACCAACAATTTTGCGGAACTCATGACCCTTCGCCATCTGTTACACTTTGCTACATCTAAAAACTGCAGACAACTACAAATATTTGGGGATTCTAAGATGGTCATAAATTGGTTCAATTGCACTACTACATGCCATGCTTTCTCGCTTAGAACAATATTGGATGATATTTTATTTATAAAATTACAATTTGATCTTGTTTCTTGCACTCATATCTACAGGTAACATAATGCAGCGACGGACAGGTTATCGAAAGAGGCAATGAGTCATCCTCGAGGAGAATGGTTGATCAAAGAGCACATGGGCAAACGGGCCCTAGTTACAGTACTTTTTTGCTAAATATTTTGCACAGCTTTTTGGATATGTAAATATATATGTAAATGAACTTATATCAGTACACTCGAGCAGGGTTTTGTTTTAAATTTTGCTATAGTTTTTGCAAACATTTCACAGCCTACCATGGTCAACTTATAGCATATGCCAAGGGCATTTACAACATGTAATTTTCTTGATAATGAAAATTACGATTTTTCTTTCTGAGAAAAAAAAATATCACATATTAAACTGCTTTAACCATTTCGGGAAGTGTTTCATTGATTATCTTTAAATTCCTAATAATCTGTGTTAGTTTAAGTAAATTCAAAATAACATCTCAAAAGCATAATTTGTATTTATCAAATCTAATTTCATTACATAAATAATATCATACATTAAATTTCTTTTAACCATATTGGGAAGTGTTTCATTACTTATCTTTCAATTAATTTAAAAGTTTAAGTAAATTCAAAATAACATCTCAAAAGCATAATTTGTATTTATCAAATCTAATTTCATTACATAAATAATATCATACATTATATTTCTTTTAACCATATTGGGAAGTGTTTCATTACTTATCTTTCAATTAATTTAAACCCAAGTGTCATTTTAGGTGTGTATCTTATCTTTGGGTTAATTTTATATTATTGTAAATATGGAATTTCACATATTAATTCAATATACCAGATTTGGAAATTTGACAATGTTGAAAATAGTAGCGAAGAAGGGTTTCTTGATTTGTGCCTTAATCAAGGGACCACAACGATTTCTTCTTTAGTATTCTTGAGCTTCCTATAAGTTAGGACGAGTTCCTAAAATTTAGGATGAGTTCCTAAAAATTAGGACAAGTTATGAGGTAGTTAACTAATGCGCATAAGTTGAAGGCCGAGTTTGTTGTCTTCTAGTGTGAGTTAATTTGGGAAAAGGATAAGTGACGAGGTCTCAAATTCTAGAATTGAGATGAAACAAGTTGCATGAGTTAGTTCAACTCAGTTAACCCATCAATCACAAAATCAATTTCCTAAAATATAATTTTCCAGATTTAGCCATTTGAATTGCTTAAAAGGAGGAGTGAGGCGCAATTGTAATCATTATTGTATGCACTAGTTTTGTGTGTGAGCTTGTGAGAAGGAGGCTTGTGCGAGTTGATAGAGGGATAATTTGCCTTGGGAATGTGCCATGAAATAGGAGGAATTTCCTAAGAAATAGGAGCTCCTCATGCACTAGGAACTAGGAGGCTATTTCCAGGATTTGTGCAAGGATTTCAGAGCTCATCTAGGCAAGGAAAGAAGGCATAGGGATCAGGAGTCTTGCAGATTGTTTCAAGCTTAGTTCAAGTAGGGAGATTATTATATTATCTACTAAAATAAGAGTGTTTTGTAAGAGATCTATTGCTCATTCTTCTGTCAATAAAGTTCTCGAGCAAGCAGAGGGTTTTCCAAATTAGGTTACCTAGAAAAATTGTGCGGTTAAATTGTGTGCTTGTATATTTATTTATGTTCTTATTCCACTGCAAAATAAGTAGAGAAATTCTATCTGTATGAAAAGAAACTAGTTTTCAAATTGTTCATATAAATAGTTACAAAATTTCATGGATTTTCTACAAACAAACAAGGACTTTGCTTTATTTACAAATATATATTTTTCCTATATTTTCACATTAAAATCAATTTGTAGAATTTCACATGTTAATTCAATATATCAAATTTGGAAATTTGACAAGTAAACTCATAAAGACTTCACTTTATTTAAACACAAATATATATTTTTCCTACATTTTTACACATTAAAATCAATTTGTGTCTTACTTCAAGTTTTCATCTCTCATGGTTTATCTCTCACTTGAAGTTGGCTTAAAATCATAATTGAGATTTATTACTAGTTGAACTTAGATTTCTTACTAGTTGTATACTTCTTTTAGCAAATTCTTGCATAGCCTACATTAATTGTTTCTAAGGATTTATTATTCACTTCCGCTATTAATTACTGTAAATCTAGAGCATATCATTAAGTAGATTTGTAATTAGTCCTTTCAGCGAGTGGTTTTCACCACTAAAACTCAAATATGAAAATATGTCTTCAGTACACACAATAAACTAGATTTTGAGTTTAATCTGCTAAATTGTAATTGTTTTATCATATAAATGGATTTGTACAATATATGCTTATTTCACTAAGAATAAATCAATTCAAACCATTATATGATTTTTTTTATGTTTATATGGTTATATATTTATGAGATTCATTTATATCATTGTTAAAGTAATATTTCCATCTTTTAGTTAATCATACTAAAGATTTACATAAGTTCTCCTTATAATTAATTGTATGATTGAGGGATATCCATTTGGTCTCTTGAGAGCTACCCAAAAGTGTAAAGGAAGTCATATTGAGGTAAAAGTGATACAATTCTTATTCATTACTTTGTTGATGGTGCTGGACCCGCCAATGTTAAGGAACTCCTTGATATGAAGTCCCAATTAAACCTCACAAGGTTTGGATAGAGTGGTGTAATCATGACTTTGGTGAACAAGTGTATGACTCTGCGAAGGGTCAAGTGTGATGTATGAAAGGTTCTAACACACGAGGGGAAAATGAGTGAGCCCCTTAGAAGTTTGTAATAGTATGCGGCTTGAAAGGAACACGCGAGCATAAAGACATCACGAGTTACCCTGCGAAATAGATCACATGTTAACCATGACAGAAATAAACAACAATACACATACAACAAGATTCATACTAATCAAATGAAATAGTTCATAAGCGTTAGCGTAAGTGAAATAACATATATTGCAAACATAACAAGAAATGTCCTACTATATTCACGACATATGCATGAAAACATGTTGGCTCTGAGCTTTTATTAAAGTGAAAGTTACAAGCATACATATACCATAATGAACCACTAGCCCCAATAGTGAAACATGAAGTCTACACCTGCTCCTCCAAAGAAAGACACTCCCTTTATGCTACGGAGAAGCCAAGGCTCTCAAAAAACTCCCAAGCTCTTGATCCTAAGCTAAAATCCTAGCCAAAAGCTTGGCTCCCAAAAACCATTTACATGAGCTATGAGGGTATATTTATAACAAAAGGGGTGCCTATTCAATTCACCTTGTGACTCTTAGACTTCCGTCACGATTCTTCAACTTCTTTAAAAAATGACTCTTCAACTTCATTACATCATGACCCTTCACATTCCACAATTGACACTTGGAATTTCATTTACAAATTAATTACAAAAGAATATTACAATACACTCGTACCCATATGAGACAAAATTGGGTAGAGCAAACTAGACAGCCTAATAAGACAAAAGTTAAGATTGAGTTTGGGGAAACTCCAACTTATGAACTTCAACTTGTAGGTTCTCGGTCACATGTTGGTGCCAAGCTTTGTACCACGTGATGACTTCCCCAAATAGTGTGATGGGATCAGGCTGAAAGAAGATTCTAGCCTCCATGGCATCCAGGTACACTAATTTGGAACCAGCCTGGATGTCCTTCTATAGCAAGAGCATCATAGTATTGATTTGGACAGAGCCACCAATGTACTTCTGCATTTCTATTTGTTTACTTCAAGATCTTCCTTAGTAGCGAACTGTCTAAATTGATCCAAGTATTCTTCAACCTCTTGCCTAACCTGATTCCTGCATTAGATTCAGTGAGTGAGCCAATAGATGGGATCTTGTGCAATTTCACCATGAAATCCATGTTGTTGTACAATCATGCATATGAGGCCTGAATATTGGCGATGAATGAGGCGAGTTGTTTGTTTCTCTAAATGATCATTTGCACTTGTGCTTTCTCCAACTCTGCATGTTGCCTTGTTTTCTTCGCCAACTCGGACAGTGCCCCTTTGTATTGCATTGACTGTTCATGTACAGAAGTGATCGTTGTATGGACATCCTTAAGAGATTTAGCATAATCCTTACATCTTTGTTGCATGTCGTGCAAGTGGACAACTGCTTTATGCACGATGACAAGTTCTTCATACAAGCTCCACATAGTTTCTCCCAATGTTGATACTTCACCAAGTATGGTTGCCTTAAGTTCTTCCAGATAAACTTGCGCGGGAGCTGCGTTCTAAACCTCTGCTCGGAGTTGTTCAACTTCTTGCCTTGTAGCCCGCAAGTTCTTTATCAATTGTTTATTTTCGGCCATCAAATACTCTGTGTTTGACTTTGTGGCTTCGGCGAAGGCCAAGTTAGTTGTGGCAATGGCACTTGGATTTCTTCTGGTGTCTGTCACAATCACCCTTTCTCTGATGAATGCAGGAGATGCGAGGTTTTTCGGAAAATGTTTCTTCCTTGCTTGTACAATATTTTTCTGAAGCTTGTCATAAGTCAGATTGTACATGTCCATGACCGGACCATCATCAAGAGTAACAATTTCATCTTCCTCACTTGGAGTTTGCTCCACTGTTGGAGGATGGGGAGACTTAATGATGACCTACTATATACTTGGTGTCAGATAAACATCTTGGTTCTGCAGCTCTGGTTCCACCTCCATGTCTTGGATCTCAATCAACTCCTCAATCTCTTGAGTGAGCTCCTTGTCCTGCATTTGTTTGCTCTCCTCCTTTGGTTGTCGGTTATGCTCTTGTTCTTTGGGTTATCTTCATGCAACTTATTCTTCTTCTACTTCTTCTACTCTTCCTGCTTTTTCCTTTCTTCCTCCAATCTCTTTTGATCTTGTTTTGTTTCCTACATCCTATGTTTCCTCTTCTTCTCTGCTGCTATGGTCACTTTTAGTATGACTATATATGCTTTCATATTGTGGCGTCGCTCTCCTCCTGGGTTGTGTGCAACCTTCCTCTTACCCTTTTCGTGCACTGGCTTGTGCCTCTTTGCTGATATTGCCTCTAGAGTGGCTTATTTCTGCGGAGTAACCTACAATGTTCCACCAAAGTTGACTGGTTCATAGGACTTGGAGGCATTATAACAATTCTTCCATGCTTCCTCCTCAAGTCTGTGAAAGGTCTCACTTAGCCACTGAAAATGAATCCTTGCACAGTGGTATTTGAAAACATTCCTTGGATCGTATGGATTGAAGTCCAAACAACTGAATGTGGATTTCTCTATTGCCTTGCCTTCAATGTCTGCAAATTTCATATTCTTGATTTCATACAATCTTATCTGCATAGGAAGGGCAGGCTAAGGTGCTTTCTTCTTCCTATACAAAGCTACTGACAACCATGTGGGGAGATGGTACACAACTTCTTGCATGACTAATTTATTAGTTGCATACCTCGGCAGAAGATGCAGAGACTTCTGTCCACCGAACACTCTGAGGAAAGTGCCATCCGGTGAGGCAAACCAATCTGTGATCTCTGACACTGCTTCCATTGCCCCACGTGATATGCAAGGTGACTCTACCTCAAAGATAAACTTATACAACATAATGAGGAAGTGAATAGTCACCTTTTCCATTACTCCTCTATGGTTGCACTCCAAAAATAGCTTGAAATAAATGTGCACGACAATGTCTTGTTGTGTCCAAATCCAATTCATGCCAGAGAATGCATTGTGGGCACAGATTGCATCTAGTAGATAGGCAAACATATAAAATATAGACTATTTTCCCTTGAGAGGATTCAGGACATTAGCTACATAGATCCTTAACTATTGAGGCAACAAGTTTGACCAGTTGAATGGTCTTTCTTTATTCACAACCCGGTTCAATAAGAATGCACACCCTTCAGGGAAGGTCTCAGTGCTCTTCTAAATTTTACTGATCGTTACATATTCAAAATAATAATATAAAAAAGAGCTAAAACGAGACGAGTGTTTTCCTTTACATTGCTTTCCAGTCACCATGTGTAATTAATCCATACATTATGCTGCCAATTCTAATATTTCGTACAATCACCACTGGTTTAAATCAGTGATTTGATTAACATTCATATGAATTTGACACTAAAATGTTGCAACTATAGTTGCACTTTATGAAATTATTTATTATGCGGTCGCTGTTTATATATATATATATATATATATATATATATATATATATATATATATATGTCAATCTCTCCACCGCTCCAGCAGTAGCACTATCAACCATAATAAGCGTAGGGAAATATTTGTGCCTAGGGCTATCACCATTTATTTTTTGTTTTTGAGCTGCAGAGTCAACCAAAAATTAGAAGGTATCTGAGTCATTGCTACTAAATTATGAATGTAACCGCCAGGTCTATAAGCAAAAGCCCCTGTTGCCTATGGATCACTGGACATGTTGAGACTTTGTTTTAAGCATTCTAACTCTTAGAGAATATAAATTAATTTATCACCTGATTTAATCAAGATGTTGTTGCCAACATGAAACACTAATACTCCAAAAAAATATCAAATTGGGTTAATACATATTTAAAGACAAGAGTTTAAATAAAATTTAAAAGTTAGTGGATTCAATGCTATTTGTTAAAGTAACCTTAGGGTTATAAAAACACTATAAAAGCACGCGATAAAAAAAAAACATAAAAGAATAACTCAAAGGGTTAGGGCTATAAAGTTAAAAAGACTTTTATTTAAAAAAAATCTGGAAATATATTAATTCTATAATGTTGAAAAAAAAATATTTTTGAAGTCTGAAATTATTTAATTACCAATTATTCAAAACCAAAAATGTGTTATAATTTGAAAATAAGGAAGATTGTCCAATAAGATATTGCAATTGCAGATTATTTACATTAAAAAACGTATCCAATGAAAATCAATTAATATCATTGTTAGCACCAGCAATAAAGAAAATGATATCAATATTAAATTGGCAAATCAATTATTAATTCTAAAATCAAACATAATTGATAATAAAGATGTCTCTTATTTCGAAACATAATACAAAATCAAGAACTTGCAAGTAATAATTGACGATTATGAATATGTATTTCAATTCAGTGTAGCAACTGTGTTTCACGAAGATATTGACATAATTTTCGGTTTACCTAGGGATAAAGAACTAAGTACATTCATATTAAATATGGAGAAAATTTTCTTGATGTTTCCCTATAAGAAGATAATGACATTCCAAAATAAGAATCGATAAACCTTCATTAGAAAACTTTAAAGATATTTCAAAATTGATGCTTCAAGAGAATAAAAAAACAATATCAAAGATGAAGAAAGAACTTGAAGAAGTCATCTCCAATAAAAACAAAGAAATTTCTCATTTATAAGATCATAGCCAGAAATTACTTGCACAAGTCAAAAAGTGTTAAGCTACGAAACACAAATTAGAACAAGAAAATGAAGCTCTCAAGAAGAAACTCAGTGAAAGTTTATCGGAAACCGAAGAAAAAAAACAAACTGATCCAGATAGTATCATAGTTCAGAAAGATCTCAATCAAATTTAAGTGAACACATACTCAGAGGTTATAGTTCAAACAACGAAAATTTCAAGAGAAGATCTAGCAATTGTGAAAGAAATCAGATACCTCAAGTAGATCAAGCAATAACCACAAAAAGGGAAATCAAATCACAAGAATTCCTTATCAACACTCAAATCATAAAAACATACATATCGACTAGTTTGCATATCCATATCATTCAAACTACGACAACTAACTTATGTTCCAAAGAATATCAATGTTAGCATAATCCAGTGTTATAATAACAATTCATCCTGAGTATTCAATAATCACAAGGTTTCACAGAAGATTGATTTGGGATGGTTAGATCATTGTACAATGCAAAAATTTTGTACCACACTCAGAAATTCATATCGTATTGTATCATCGAGGATGATAGTTCCAAGAATTCAGCAAGACAAGAAGCTTTTCATCAATAAGCTTTGAGGACAAAGCTCTTCTAAAGAGGAAGACAATGTTATGAACATAATAATATATAAATAATGGCTAATAGGTGTAGTTAGTTATGAAAGGGCATGTTTTAAAAGGATGACCATTATTGAAAGGCACCTATCTAGATATATAAACAAGCCTTGATTTATAACCAACAATATCACTTGTATATTCAATATTTATATATTAATATTTATCCTATTATGGATTATTCCATATTCCAAATAAATTCTTAATATTCATAAGTATATGAACCTGGTTCATTACAACCATCTGCACATTCAACTAAAAGGAAAGAGTGCAACACACCTGTGTGATACACTAACACCTTTGCACAACCAAACCCAATTACAAACTCAAGGTGAATCAAAGACTTTATTATTATACAACAAAATATATATCATAGAATAATTTTCACTCTCAAACTCAGAGATCCACTACACCCTCCCTTATCTCAATTCTAGCTCCTAATCCATGTACAGGTCAAAAGTACTTACCATTTGCTAAATTATGGTATGTTCTATGCTTAAGAGCAATTTACTTCAAATTTTCTTATTAGCCCAATATCAATTTCCAAAATTACAATCACATCAACATGATAGTAAAATGCAGATAGAACATAAATGTAACCAGTAGAAGACAAGCCAAGACAAGAGACACAAGATGTGGCACCAGCGAGGGACAAACCCCAATGCAGGGAAACCCTTGATCAATTCTTCTTATATTCTTCAATAATTCAGTAGAGAGAGAGAGAGAGAGAGATAGTACAATTACACAAATCTGTGATTTTATAGCAGCAGTAATAAAACCCTAATCAACAAGGTCAAAGTTGGTCAAACAGATCAGAAATGACCTCAAGTCAACCTTAGTCAACTTGGCCTCCAACAACAATGATAGGCAGCCCAAAACAGTCCAAGAATGATGGTCAAATAACAGTCAACACATGAGCAGCTCTGCGGTCAACCCTCAACAGTCAACGTTGGTCAAATGGATGGTCAAAATAGGTCAACGCTTGTTGTCCAGAACTGTGGCTTGCTTGGAAGAGACTCCCCACACTAATCCAAAGTCAAAGGTACCTCCTCACCGGTCAACACAGTCAAGGTACGACGCTGTTGCTCCACAGTCAACTCAGGTCAACGCTCCCCTAGACGAAACCTGCGTCCTTCCTTTTTCCCCCGTGTGAGTGACCTGCTCCTCTTACGCATACCCAATCAGTCTCGAAGAGAGAAGAATGAGATGATGAGATGATGGAAATAATGCCACAAGGTCTCCTCCTTTTATATGCCACGTTGAGGATAAACAGGGGATGTGAAACAATGTTTTGCTTGCTAGCTGACCTTGACAAATTGTCAAGAAATACAAATAAATTCATATCTCCATGAATACATGTCGGAATCGGATGATCGTTAGATCAATCCTACACCTCTTGATGAGAAGAATCCAAGAAAATATCAGTTGCCATAAATAAGGTGACCCACATGGAGTTTGGCCCTAGTTTCCAATTTTAACACTCCCTCTCAACTAGGGAGAACTCCATCTATTAATCCATCTGTTTGTCGATACTATCTCTGCCATCAATGCACTGCTCTGCTCTGCTGAACTATGAAGAAGAAGAAGTGATCGAGAACGTATCATACCATCCTCTACTGACCTAAATTCAGTCCCAGATAAAAGAGAGTGTTTAATAGCACTCTTACTGACCCGAAGTCAGTGCAAATGAAGACAGTGTGTCATACCACTCTTACTGATCCGAAATCAGTTCCAAAAGAGAGTGAGTTATATCACTCTTACTGACCCGAATTCAGTTCCAAATAAAGAGAGTGTCTCATTCCACTCTTACTGACCCGAAGTCAGTTCCAATTGATCCCAGATCAATGCCATCCTAGCATAGGGAGTACAGTGGATACATGATGCGTCCATCGGTACTACTATGGTCCCTATCCTCATTTCCCTACTCATTGGCTAGATGAGAGGTACTTCCCATGAGTCCCAGATTGCATGGGTAGGATGTCTTAGCAAGAGAAGGATGGACCACTCATCTTGCCTACATGTCGCCACGGGGTATCACAGGGGAAGGCTGAACCACTCACCCCGTACATAGCAAACCACTAGGGGAAGGCTGAAGCACTCACCCTATGGTTGCTCATCGCTCCAAGAAGTACCCCAAGCCCCCCAGAGCTCCCAGAGCTCAAAGTATATATCATATAGGACCCTCATGAGAGGGTCTCTCTCGGAAAGTCAAGAATTTGACCTTTCCCAGGGGCTTCGTCAGAATGTTGACGACCTGCTCATCAGTCCCAATATGATGGAGCCTTATTGCTCTTCGTTGTACCATATCCCATATAAAGTCGTCCCTGATATTGATGTGCTTGGAGCGATCATGGAATACAGGATTCTTTGATAAACGAATCCCACTCTGGTTGTCGCAGAGGATCACGGTAGTATCCAGCATATGACCAAATCGCTCACTAAAGAGCTTTCGCAACCAGACATCTTCACAGGAGGCCATAATCACAACAATGTATTCAGCCTCAATGGTGCTCAAAGCCACCGACTTCTACTCCCTGGTCATTCAGGATATTGAAGCAGAACCCAAAGAGAAATAGCACCCAGAAGTTCTCTTTCGGTCCACCACATTGCCTGCCTAATCAGCATCAGAATAACCATGTAGCCTCACATCTCTGGAAGTGTATCTTAGTCCATGAGTGATTGTGCCACTAAGATATCTCAGAGGATTCTTGGCACCAATCTAATGTGAGCGATGAGGCTCAACCATATATTGGCTCAATGTGTTGACTGCAAAACATATATCTGGACGGGAGTTCACCAAGAACATCAACGCTCCTATGAGTTCACGATACTCAGAAGCATTTCCCAATACAGGTCCAGCAGCACTACCACATAGCTTCTTGAAATTAAGCTCTATTGGGGTAGTCACGGGCTTGCAGTCCACCATACCAAATCTCTCCAATATCTTCACCACGTATTTTCCTTGAGATAGGAAAATTTCTCCTGCCTTTTGCTAGACCTCCAGCCCTAGGAAATAGTGCATCAATCCTAGGTCCTT
This sequence comes from Pinus tabuliformis, assembly GCA_031772625.1. Classification (NCBI taxonomy): domain Eukaryota; kingdom Viridiplantae; phylum Streptophyta; class Pinopsida; order Pinales; family Pinaceae; genus Pinus; species Pinus tabuliformis. The sequence goes on along the minus strand of CM062807.1, from coordinate 1,357,582,803 downwards.
CATTCCAAATTCGGAAGCCAACTCCCTCTTACAGTTGTGAATGAGAGGGTCTGCACTTGTCAGAAAGAGGTCATCAACATACAACACCAGTATGAGAGGCTTATCATCTTCAACCTTAAAGTAAAGGTTCGGATCAGCTTCACTCCTAGTGAATCCTAGCTTCATCAAATAGCTATCGATCCTCTCATACCAAGCTTGGGGTGCTTGCTTCAGCCCATAGAGAGCTTTCTTCAACCTGCATACATGAGATTCCCAATTATGAATCTCAAACCCCTCGGGTTGTTCCACATAGACTTCCTCTTTAATCGAACCATGCAAGAACGCGGTCTTGACATCCATCTGATGTAGGTTCCATCCTTGCAAAGCAGCAAGGGCTATGATTGAGCGGATGGTGGTGTATCGGGCAACAGGTGCAAATATCTCATCATAATCCACACCTTCCTTTTGAGAGAAGCCTCGAGCAACAAAGCGAGCCTTGTACTTTTCAGCACTCCCATCAGCTCCATGCTTGATTTTGTAAAGCCATTTCGAGGTGACAACTGTTTTGTCCTGGGGTCTGGGGACCACATCCCAAACATCATTCTTCATGATGGACTCGTATTCTTCATTCATAGCATCCTTCCATACTTGATGCTTTACAGCTTCTTCGAACGATGTAGGCTCGTTTTGAATGATGGTGCTCATAATGGTCAAGTATCCCTGATACCTGGTCGGCTTCTTGCTTTCACGAAAAGTCCCTCTGGGTGCAATATGTCTCTCGGCATCTTCAAGAGTCCCCCTAAGCCATGAGGGCCTGTTCCTTGAAGAGGAAGGCTCTTGCAGAGGGGGATCAATAGGATCCATAGGTTCTTCAACATTGGGCATCGTTTCATCTTCCTTCTCATCCGGCTTCCTGATGTCAACTTCTTTATCTTTCCTTAGAATAGGAAGATTGTCAACCTTGCTAAGAGCCATATCTTCGTCAAAGGTGACATCATGACTTATCTCAACTTCCCTTTGACCAGCCACATAGATTCTATAGCCCTTAGAATTTTCGCTATAGCCCACAAAGATTCCCTTCTTTCCAGATGCACCCAATTTGCTTCCTTTCTCCTTCGGCACATGAAAATATACGGGACTTCCAAAAATTCTAAAATGATAGACATCATGTTTGTTACCAGTGAACATTTCTTCGGGGGTCTTGGAATCCAATGTTTGATGAGGGCATCAGTTTTGAACATATACAGCGGTATTCTTAGCTTCGACCCATAGAAACTTCGGAAGCCTTTGATCATGGAGCATGGCACAGACAGCTTCCATAATCGTACGATTCTTCCTTTTAGCCACACCATTCTGCTAAGAAGTGTATGGTGTTGTGGTCTCCCTCTTAATGCTAGCTTCTTTGCAAAAGTCATGGAACTCATTGGATTCATACTTGGTCCCATTATCAGTCCTTAATATCTTGATTCTCTTCTCAGTTTGATTCGTGATCAAGGCTTTGAACTGACAGAACCAGGTGAACACTTCATCCTTCCTTTTCAAGAAGTATATCCAAGTTTTGCGAGAATAATCATCTCTAAAAGTAAGATAATATAGATATCCTCCCAAAGAGTTTACCGACATCATACCAGATATGTCGGAGTGGACCAACTGCAATATATCTGTAGTCTTTCTATTACTTGAGGGGAATGGTCCCCTTTTAAGCTTTCCTTCGACACATCCTGAACATACACCTTCATGCTCTACTTTGAACTCGGGCATCCTTGTCACCATCTGTCTCACATCGAGTAAAGCCATATAATGAAGGTGGGCAAACATCCGGTGCCATAGTTCAGACTTTAGAGATGTGTTGCAAGATATGACTCCCAACGGACTTCCTCCAACTTGATATAAAGAGTCAACTCGAAACCCAAGAGTTAAAGCATCTTTTGTTGGCTTATTGGGGCCTAACCCAAGTTCGGAGGTGATTTAGCCAAACAAATCGCAGTACTACTGGCCCTTTCGGCAACAGTCCGCAGAGCGTGGACTGAAGACTCACCCGAAGTAGTATGGGAGGGTGCTAAAACTAGGTTTCCGCACCCTAGAGATGTCTGATGAGTTCAAGAGGTCCGCGGTTTGACCTTGCGCGCACGTTGCTATGCGCACTTTCCCGTACCTCACAGCCTACGATGCTACCTTCACACAGCCCTACTCGGGGCCCGAATGTTGTTGTTACCCAAGTCCTTACTAGTAGTCCATTGTTAGTTGATTAACTTAGCCTATTTGTATGCGTTAAGTTATAATATAAATCATTCACACAGGTGTGCGTAGTAAATAAACTGTGTATTTGCAATTTATAACAAGCATGCATTTACCCAAGAACAGAGGTACAGAAATACTATAAAACTTCTCTTTATTATTTTCTTTTTCGGTTACAGACTCTACTCCTCCCTACGCACTCAGCTGCGGACTACTAGGCCTCTGCGCACTCAGCTGCAGAGCCTTCTCCTACCCTACGACTCAAAGACACACTTAGTCACTTAGACTCTATTCTTCTCACTTCTTTCCTGCTTTGTTCTCTTTTACACTTAGAGCTTTGCTCTATTTATACAATCCCATGGTCCGCGAACCATGGGTAGGCCGACCTTACATTACAAAACTAGGGCGGACAACCCTATGACTCTATCATACATTTTGCGCTCACACTTCGCGGAGTCTTTACAACAATGTTGGGTTAGAACTTGGGTTTTGAGCCCCAAAACATGCCTTGGGGGGATTCCATGCCCAACAGGCCCCCAACACAAACATCGTGACTTGCCCTCGAGTCACTCTGTCGGCGCGAAGTCCCTCCAACTATTCTCGAACTGTGCTGAGGTCAGCAGCGCACTAAGCTGCTGCTTGCTGAATCTGCTGCATCCGTTGTTCCGAGACCTCTGATTTTGGGGTGCTTCTCTGCATTAATGTGTGCATCCCCTGTATATGCGCGAGCTTTCCTTCAATGTTCATTGTGATAGTGAAGGCCTCATCGATCCATGGTTGGACGCGCGCTTTGAGAACTGCCTCCTTGTGGCGCGTTGCATCCACCTGTTCCTTCAGTTCCTTAGCTTGCTACATCCTCGCAAGCCTCTGGGTGAGGACTACCGTCTGCGCAGTTCCTCAGACACTATCATATTGCTGCTGGAGTTCTCGCGCTTCTGTTTCTAAGTGCTGGATGTTGGGGTCCTCCTGCAGAGTTGTGAGAACCTCAAGTGCTTCCTCCAACATGTTGGTGCAGTCTTGTACTGCACCTCCAATTTCCTCCAATCCTGCTGTAATAGCATTAGCACGCTGCTCTCTGACTTCTGGGGGAGTGGATGGCTACGCCTTTAACTGCAACTCAGCGATCTGAAGATTTAGCTCTAGCTGAACCTTGGTCGTTTCTTCCCTGGCCTCCGGACTCTTGTAGCTAACCTGTGGATCCGCACCTCTACTAGTAGGTTTGTTGGGATGGCCAGCTCCGGGATGCGTCGGCAAGCGTCATCTACCACCTGCACCAACTGTTGATTTTGCGACACCAATTCATCACGCTGCAAGCTAAGTTGTTCCATGTTTATCTTTTGCTCGCTAAGGACTTGGATCGCGCGGTTCTTCCTCACGCGTAGCTCTACGGTTATCCCATCTTGTAGCAGATACAGTGTCTCACGCAGAAGGGCAGCCAGATTAAGGCCAAGGCCTTTCATCATGCTCACCGAAAATCTATCGACCTCATTCGCTGCTACTAGGGCCCCTTCCGGCAACACTATTGTGTTTTCCATCCGTACGCACAACATCTGTTCTGCTGCCGAGGATCCTGCTGCGAGGTGAGTTGAAAGGGTCCCCGCCTGAGGGGGGTGTACCTGTAACTCCTACAACTGGGCCCTGAGGGCCCCCAACACAGTCTGGTGTTCCTGCATGAAATCCTGAAGGGCCTCATTTGTGACATCGCGCACTGTTTCGCCGATGTCATGCAGATCGGGTCAATGGCCAATCTCGAGGCCTTGACCTTCTTCCTTGACCCTGCTCGTTTTGTCATGTGTGGGCGCGGTCCCTAGGTCCGCACTCCCTTCTGTTGTTTCTGCTTCCTCTGGCTCCTGTCCCTACGAGGGCGTTACTTAGCCCTCGTCCGCCTTCTTGGTTGCTTCCTCTGCCTCCTATCCCTGCGAGGGCATTGCTTGGCCCTCGTCCGCCTTCTCAATTGCTTCCTCTGCCTCCTGTGTTGCTGCTGCTGCTGCGGCCTTTTTCTGCTCGACGGCTTTTTGTGCCGCTTCCGGTTCTTCAGCCGCTGTTGTTTCATTTCGTCTTTTCTCGACCAACTGTGTGACGCGCAGCTTGGCATCGTCGTTCTTCTTCTGCGCTGCCACCCTTTCGAGTTCTGCAAGATCCGGGCGCGCCATTCTGGGGGCCAGGCCTCCAAGACAGTGAAAATGGTGTCCTCAGTGGTTACAAAAGGTAGCTTCATCCACTGCTTCGCCAGATCTTTGCACGCCCTGATAAAGATGTTGTGCATATTAGCCTTAAAGTTTGCAAAACTCTGCACACTGTTATACACCGTGGGTGACAAGCACGGCTTCTGGTTGATCCACATCTGGATGTTCATCTCCATGAGAAACTAGAAGATCTTGCTGCCACGTATACTTTTCGCGTCCTTTGGGGCCCAGAGCGAAGCATACTTCACAGCCTCTAGTAATTCTCTGTCAATGCTAGGGAATTCATTGTCCTTCGGCAGCTACCCAGCTACGAGCACTATGGATATCAACAACCACGCATAGTGGAAGGTTTTACCTTGCTCTTGGGCTTCACAGAGGAATTCAGACCAGTTAAATTGGACCCCTTTTGCGCACTGCTCGGCCAGTGCGATCACCGACGCCAGTACCAAGTCGGCGCGACACTTCCGCATAACTTTGCCTGCAAGGATCTGGGTGGCTACGCGGACTGCTTTGTCCTTGATTCTAGAGATGGCGTAGCCCCTCTTCTTCTTTTCCAGCTTATATTTTGTTTTCATGGCCTCTGCAAGGGCCAAATCACTGCCCTTTCCTTTGGCTATGGTCGCGGGGTCCTTTCCTTTGTAGGGGAGCCGGGAAATGTGGTGAATTAGGTCTGCCGTGATGGGGATAGGCTCCTCCAGCCATAGATACCCATCATGCACCAGGCAGAGCAACTGCCTGATGACGAAAATGGTGATTGGCGTGTGGTGGAAATGCGACACCCATAATAAGTTTAGCAACCTGACCTTTTCCACACCGCGCAGCCACTTCCGCGGCTCTAATGTTGTCACCACCCCCGCAGTGTTCTGCTTCATGAGGTTTCCGGTCTCCAGGTGAGGGAACTTCTCGCGGTTAGCGAGGTCCCAATCTTCAAACTTCATGGTTGGCACGCGGCCCAGGTGCGTGCCTTCAAACAGAATATCGTTTGGGAGGAGCGGGGTCTGGAGTGAACTCTTGGTTTCGTCTAGGTCCTTTGGCACTTTGGTCTTCCCTTTTCACGGAGGGACATATGCAGGCAACTTTGTCGCAAAGTGCGTAGGTTGAATATCCTCCTCCATGTCTTCGTCTTCTTCCTCTGTGATGATAAAGGCCTACAAATCTTATTCTTCCTCATCTGTTTCTATCGTGACAACTTTCCCTTTCTCTGCCATCAATACTCTGCTACGCAACAGGTTCCTCAGGGACATGCGTATGAGGGCCATTGCTTGTTTATCCTTCTTGGGCCTTGGCGTACACGGTGATTTGGGGATTTCTGCCACAACCCCAACGCCTTTTGGAACGTCTACCATATTTAGGGCCTGCGTGGCTTCACCGGCGGTCGCCTCTTCTATTCCCAAACCATCCTTAGTAGCTGTCATTGTATCTGGGCTGTAATCTGGCACTCTTGAATTCAGGGGCTCAATCAACACTCGTCTAACAATGCTCAGGGCTCTGCTCAATTGCTGAATTCTCAAATGACCAAGTGTTGTTTGCTGGCCCTTTGTGTTTTATAGCGCCTTTTAATTCAAATTCGATCGTTCCCCCCAATTCCGGTCCATTAACGCTTTCTTGGCAGTAGATTTCCCAAATCTTGCCCATAAAAATCACGTCTTAAATGCCTGTTTCCCGCTCCATTTGGCCTCAAGTCGCACATCCCATCTTGAACAGTGACTTCAACGGTCATCTTTTGGCCAATCCGCGCGGTACCGCAGCCCTCCGTGCGCAGTCGCGGACCTTGTGACTCTCTGCTTCTGCACACATCCCCAATATCGCGCAGTGCTCGGGCATGATAGTTTATAGTCCCGCGCCCTCTTCCAACTGCCTGGAGCGCTAAGATTGTCTTCCCTGCGGCTATTCAGGTGGTTAACCACCCGTGTGGGGCTCCATCCTGTCCTCTACCACATTTTGCGGGAATCCCCACCTCCCATTGTTGTGTTCGGCATCACGCACTTCACCATGTGCAACGTGCTACCCTGGTTACGACACTGGGCGATATGTGGTCCAAGCCAAGGCAACAGACTAACCAATTCACGACGATAGTTCTCAAACTTGTCGGTAGGATCGTACGCACCTTGCCTGACCATCCTGGGTTTTTCGACGAGAAAAGCTTCCTTTATCTCGTCCTCCAGCTTCTTAACCTCCACGTCAATCAAAGCGTTTTTCTTCCTTAATCGTACCCTTTCTTTTTCAAGTTCGCAGAGTCTAAAGTTTCCCCATCGGATTTCTTTCTCAAACCCAATGTGTTCTGTTTCTTTCAGCTATGTGATTCCTTCTTTCCGGGCTTCACGAACTGTTGTATCTACAGTGGCTACTATGCGCGGACTAGGCTTTGCATGCTCCAAAGGGATTACAGCCCTTGCTTCATGCTTTGGCTTCAGAAGTGCTCGCTTGGTCAGGGTTTTGCACATGGTCCTATAAGCCCATAGAACCGCTGGTACGCGCAGGTCCCAATCAGTGCGTCTTGCATGGTGGACCATGTTCAATACTTCGCACACTTTGTCAAAGGATTCTACGCAGATAATCTTTGGCGCGCTTGGTCTTATCATACTTCGTCGTTCGCACCCCTGTCTTGCTCACTCCTGCTTGTTGGTGTTGTTTCTTATCGTGAGGACGGTGTGCATTCGTGCAGGTTGCGTACCATACGCTTGTACCCATCTGGAGAGGTTGGCACGCACGCTGTTTTGTCCATCATATCCGGCTTTCATCCGCATCTGAGGCTTTCCAAACCGTATGAGCATCATCCTTCTGCATTCCCGCCAGTCCTCAAAATTCTGTTGGTGCATACCCCACTACCTTATGGGCATAGCGCGCAGTGCCCATTTCAAAGCGTTGAAACACTGTTGTTCTGGTACTTCTCTTTCAAATTTGTTCAGGAAATCATCTACCGCGGTTAGTCCGTCATACATAGGCAGATCTCTTGCCTCTGTTGCTACATAGCGTAGTGACTTTATCATCATGTTGCAATTGAGTGTGGTTACCTCGTGTAACCGATTCTGCCATCATTTTATTTCCTCGTTCGAATCTGATGTGCAGGAGCTTTCGCATTCCCACGAAATCCTGCCATCCGCTGTAGGATTCACCCAATATTGCTCCTTAGAGGTTATCTTGTAGATACAGTCTAGATCGTCGTCGCTGTCACAATCACGCATCGGCTCTATGTAGCGCGATCCTTTCGCAGGGTCTAAAGGTACTACTATGCGCAGTGACTTTTTCTCAAAATTCATTTTGCGCTTCTTCATATTTATCACTCCATTCATATCAGTGGCCCAATCTATTCCTAATAGCGCGGGATAGGGATTGTTGTTATCAACAATCTCTATCACTTCGAAATCTGCAAGCGCGCTCGCACCTTCGATATCTATCGTTATTCCCTGCAATCTTCCCATCAGTAGGACCTTTTGCTGGTTCGCCGTTTGCAATTGGATAGGAGACCATTGTAACGCGGGCCTACCCATGTGCTCCCATGTCTGCTTTGGCAGAACGTTCGCGTCCGATCCTAGATCCAAAATTACATGATCCATTTCATATTCCCCAATTTGCGCAGTCAATCTCATCTCCCTTCTTGTTCGCGTTGCATGCTTGCCGAGCTTTCGGACTACGCGCGGTTCTCTGGGTCCCGTACATCTAGTGATGAGTTCTTGTAGCCCTTTCACTACTTTGTTGTCGCGCAGCAGCTTCATGCATGTCTCCAGAAAGGTAGTGAGCATTGATGGGTCCATCTTTGGTGCTAGTTTGTCTTTACTACCTGAAGTGGAGGCATCTGTGAAGCTCTTCTTAGCTTCCATGAACGTCTCCTTCGCGCGCTCCAAATCGAACTTTGGTTCCTTTGTTGGAGCCTTGTGAACCCAAGCACTCTCTTTGGGCTACTTGCCCTTGTCATCTCCTGTCGTGATACTGCTTCGGAGCATGATGTTTACATTCGGGTCCTCCTCGCACGGCTCAAACCTCATCATTTATAGGTTTTGAGTTGGGGGAGGCTGGAGTGTTCCTTTATCGCGCAACCTCGTTATCATTGTGGGGCAGTCCTCTGTCTCATGATCAAACTGGGTACAATATAAACATGATGCTCTTGTCGGATTCGTACAATCGTGGGCATAATGCCCTGGCCCTTCGCAATTGTAACAAATCAGCTGTCTGCGACCCCTTCCTGGTTCCATTCCACCTCGACTTCGTCCGAGCCCCTTAAACCTAGTGCGCGCCATCCCTGCATTTTGATTGAGGGCTTGCATTTCGGTCTGAACTCTGTAGGTAGGAGTTTGATCCATCATTAGTTCATAACTTCTACAGATATGCTCATCATGGCTTGTTCGCCTGCAAAAATTACAGAATAACTGCTAGGAACTCTGCGTATACTTCTGTAATAGATGGCAGTTATCTGTAGCATGCTTTCCTCCTATCTGACAAATCGCGCACCATAATGCAGGTGCCACGCTCGGTCCTGCTTGTGCCTCTGGTCTCAATGGCATTAGCCCTCCTCCCGCCAGGTAGTTTGCGAAGATTGGACAATGGTCCTTGTCATGTCCCTGGCCTTTGCACTTTATGCACCATACCTCCTCGCGCGCTTCTGGGTGAGTTGTCCTGTCTTGTTTCAAGCTCTGCATCTCAAGACACAAGTTTTTCAACTGCGCGTGGATCTGTTGGACTCCTAAATTAGGATCTTGTATTAGGGTCTCATGCAATCTCATTGCAATCTCCAAAGCCTCGGCCTGAGTTGACAGCTTCTGTTGTGACAGCGCGTTCCTTAGATGCGGTGTTAGCGACGCTACAAACCATGCGCGATGTTGCCCATCCATCAAGGTCATGTTGGCTTCACGAATCATACACTTCAGTCTCTGATTCAGCTCCTAGGGGGTCTCACCTAAAAGCATCGCGATTTCCTTAAATCCGATAATCGACTGTGTCTTTGATTTTGGCCTGTTAAATTCCCTATTGAGCGCAGCTTGGATATCCGCAATCCCTGCATTTGGATTGTCATTGGAATGCTTAATGTACCATGTTAGGGCACGATCTTGCAAGGCGTTAACCAGTGTCGCCTTCTTGATATTATCATTCGTGACTCCTTGCGCTTCCCATACAGCCTTTACTACGAACCACCACTATCAATAAGCCACTTGCCCAATGACTCCGAAGGAGAGGTAGTGGAGAGGGTCGATATCAGATAATACTCATCTTGCTTATTATTAACAACATTTGATTCATACCTGGAGTTCCTTAATTTCTTGGAGGGTTGACCACTTCCTTGATTTCCCGCATTCCTCTTTCCTTTGCCATTGAACCTGCCATTCCTTTGATTGTGGTTGGAGTTGCCCCTGGAGTGATTTTGATCATCATCATGTGATGTGTCCTTTCTATTTGGACACTCCCTCGCATAGTGGCCAAATTTATTGCAAATGAAGCATCTTCCCTTCCTTCCACCCTTTGATCCGGGCTTTCCTTTGAAATTCCTTTAGACCAGAATTATTTCTCCTTTTGGCATGAGAGGAGAAAGTAATGGGGTTTTCTTTACTCGAAAGCATTTCTTGCTCCACTATCCTTGTTCCTTCTTGAATGCATCTCACATCAATTCTTCAAATCCCGAAATTCGATCATTGTTGAGAAGAGTGGTTCTAAATATATCCCATTCGGATGGGAGCCCTCCAAGGGTAGTGATAGTTAGTTCCCTATCAGGAATGACTTCAATCGATAGAAGATCATTCTTGTACTCAGTGATCCTTAAGAAGTAGGATTGAATATCCTTGTCCTTGCCCTTCTTAATATCCTTCAGTTTATTTTTGAGGAACAAAACTTGATTTGCATCACTAACTTTAAACAAGCTTACCAGTCTGTGGTAGATCTCCTTGGAGGTTCAGCTCGGAAATGTAGGCCACCAGACGCTTGTCAATTGAATCTCAAATAATCTTCTTTGCTTTGACTTCACCCTTAGTGTACTTGTTCTTTGTAGTAGCCAGTGCATTTGATGGAGGCTGTGGAATTTCACCCCTCACATAGTCCAACACTTCTTGCTCTTCCAATGTCATATCAAGGGACATCTTCCATCCGTGATAGTTAGACTTCTCACGGAGCTTGTCTTCAGCCGGGAAGTGGGATGACAAACCCATGAAGCATTTTGACCTTTCCAACTGTCTTCGGTGATTTCTCTTTCACTCTTGCTTGGGCTTTGTCTTCACCTCAGCTCCGATACCATGTTAAATTATGGGATGTTCTATGCTTAAGAGCAATTTACTTCAAATTTTCTTATTAGCCCAATATCAATTTCTAGAATTGAAATCACATCAACATGATAGTAAAATGCAGATAGAAAATAAATGTAACCAGTAGAACACAAGCCAAGACAAGAGACACAAGATGTGGCACTAGCCAAGGACAAACCCCAATGCGGGGAAACCCTTGATCAATTCTTCTTATATTCTTCAATAATTCAGCAGAGAGAGAGAGAGATAGTACAATTACACAAATCTGTGATTTTATGACAACAGTAATAAAACCCTAACCAGCAAAGTCAAAGCTGGTCAAACAGGTCAGAAATGACCTCAAGTCAACCTTAGTCAACTCGGCCTCCAACAGCAATGATAGGCAGCCCAAAACAGTCCAAGAATGATGGTCAAACAGCAGTCAACGCATGAGTAGCTCTGCGGTCAACCTTCAACAGTCAACACTGGTCAAATGGATGGTCAAAACAGGTCAACGCTTGCTGTCCAAAACTGCGGCTTGCTTGGAAGAGACTCCCCACACTAATCTGCAGTCAAAGATACCTCCTCGCTGGTCAACACAGTCAAATTACAGCCCTGCTGCTCCATGGTCAACTCAAGTCAACGCTGCCCTAGATTAGACCTGCGTCCTTCCTTCTTCCCACGTGTGAGTGACCTGCTCCTCCTACGCATACCCAATCAGACTAGGAGAGAGATGATGAGATGATGGAAATAATGCCAAAAGGTCTCCTCCTTTTATATGCAACGTTGAGGATAAACAGGGGGTGTGAAACAATGTTTTGCTTGCTGGCTGACCTTGACAAATTGTCAAGAAATACAAATAAATTCATATATCCATGAATACATGTCGGAATTGGATGATTCTCAGATCAATCCTACACCTCTCAATGAGAAGAATCCAAGAAAAATATCTGCGGCCATAAATAAGGTGACCCACATGGAGGTTGGCCCTAGTTGCCAATTTTAAAACCATTGGACTAACATTCTCTTTTGATTCTGCTCATGCTAAACATAAGATCATAGTCTCTTCAGCTTCTAGAACTCCTGCAGTTCTTCATTCTAGAAACCATTCACTTTCCACTTTTGTATCACATTTCTTCTTTCCTCAAAACTGGGCAAACCTCTCTGACTTCCCCATGTTCAATTCAATCTATGCAAATGTTCTTGGATTTGTTTTGTCAACTTCACTCTCTATGCACTTCCACATTGACTTGGCTCCATCCTTTCTTCCTAACTTTTGTCCGTGATTTCATTACACTGTCTGGAACATTTTTCCATCCTTTCACTTAGATTTGGCTCTATCACTTGCTTCTGTGCACTTCTCACCAATGCTCCCACATCAGTGCTTAATACCAGAATAAGAGGCCAAAAGACAAGTAGGAAAGAGGAGGGGAAAGGAGAATTCAAGGATATCAAGAGAATCATTGATAAGATGTTGCAGTTGCTCCGGTACCAGAATGCCATGGAGGCGATAATGGTGGACATGGTCCATGGAGAGACATGGGAAAGGAAGCTGACATGGCTTGTACAAGCCAGCATGTGCCTAGCACAGCATATAATTATCAAGCCTTTGACCCAACCTGACTGGACTAAGAGATCAGGTGTACTAGACTAGAGAGACATGTGCTCTCCCTAGCCAAGTTTGTCAACTTCCTAATCTCTATGCACCATGACAGCCCAAGGTTTCGAGATAAGATGCCCAAGAATTTCCAAAATTGACTAATCAGCCCTTATTTTTTGGTTCTCTGCGTTTTAGCTCTTCGTAATTGTCTTTCTTAGCTGCAAAAGTCCATTAATCTCTTCAGGGATACAGTACATGTATTCTAATAATTTTCACCTTTGTAAACTGTGGCTTGCCTCCCCTCGTAATCATGGTCTGCCTCCTTGCTTAATTATTCTCATTTTTAGAAGCCCTTTTGGTTTTCTGTAGGAGGTTGTTACCTTTTAGTTCTCTGTTTAGTTTGGACAACAACCGAAACTTCGAAGCTTTCGTCTCTCGCATTGATTTATTTGCTATTGGTTACTCTTCTTTATAAATGTTGATTCTTTCTATATTACAATATAATATAATCCTTTTAACGATCAAAACACAGGCAACTAAGTATGATAAATATAATTGCAATATAAGGTTATATGATTTCAAGAAGATTTAGAAATAATTGTATAAATATGACCGCATATATGGTTTCAAGAAAGATGCAAATAATTATATAGAGATGCCATACTTATAATGCTGGACTTGAAGAAGACATTGTCCAGTCCATTCCATGCTAGCAGAAATAATCAGGAATGTCCAAGATCCTCCCTTCCACGCATCCTCTGCAGTTTGCTCTTTGGTGAGCAAAACAAAAATAGAACGAAATAGTACTCAGCGCCTTTTTTATTTAACACATGAATTGGATAATATCCAACCTTAGCAAGGAGTTACAGAATGATGCTACGGTCCTCATTTATAATCTAATATATGTTCTAAACATTCATCTCGCAAACAAATCTACACACATGTTGTCTTGAACGTTTGATGCTTACAGAATTCTCCGACCTTTCTGTTAAACTGTTTTGGTGGTAAGAAACAGTGTGTGGAGACACTTGGACAATCAGAGAGCATGGAAGAAAACGTAGAGGCCGCTCTTTCCTGCAGAGGAGGAGATGTGGGGTCTGTTACAGCAAAATCCTGCACTTCTCGAGATAAGGTCCAAAGCTCAAGTGCGAGACCCACTGCACCTCAGCAGGGACTACTGTCACCTATCCAATCCTCTTATCACTTCTGGCCAGCTCTCCTCCAAGCTTTAAACAAATTAATTTCAAACAATGCCAACTGTAGATCAGCTCACCTGACCTATTTTAAGGTAGGCTCAATTACTCATTCCAGCACTCCAAAACACACACACACACATTTTCAAACCAATTCATACCACATTTATTATCCACACATTTTCAAACCAATTCATACCACATTTATTATCTACACATCTTCAAACCAATTCATACCACATTTATTATCCACACATCTCAAACCGGAGCTCTCCTTAAGGTCTGAAATGCTACAGTTTGCTGTGTATTACTTCTGCCCATGCTTCTATACCAGCGCTGATTCTCCTATCTTCTGCAGTTTGGCTCTGCACCAGTTCTGCGTCTACCTCAAAGAAAAATCCTGTCTTTACTACGGAGACATGTAGGGTTGCAAGAGTCGAGTAGTATTATAATGTGAGAAGCACTTTAACAGGTTCAAGGAAAACACCCTATACCCATCAATCTTGTCTAAAAACCTTCTGTCCACTGGTCTGGCTATGAACTTAAACGTTGCTTCAGGCTTCTGTCACTGAATGCACATGCTACAGCAAGCTGATCACTAACTCGAGGTACATCTCCTGGCAGATGTGTCGCAAATCCACCCTCCTTCACCATGATTTTAGTGCTCAAAATTTGATTTATGAGCAGCAGTGCCACAATTACATGTAACGGCCCTGGAATCCCCTATATTTACTACAAAGAGCTTTTTGAGTTATTTCTAAAATAGCAGTACTGCTGTGTAGACACCAGGTCCTAAGCCAGCTGCCTTTGCCAAAATATTATCAGCCCAGTTGTATGTATGCATGATGCCAGCTCCTGAGTCTGTCCAAAATTTAGGCGCATCTTTATTGTTTGGCAACGTACAGCATCCTTTTCCTGTATCAGATGGGATGAGGTGAAGCCTGCTGCCATCTTAATCCAACTGATGAATTTCATTTAGGCTTAGAGGAGGCCATAAACTCCCCAATGCTTGCACCTTTGTCATACTTCTAACAATTCTAGAAAATGGCAAACCAGATGAAACTCCATGTTGATGAAATCAGTCAAGGAGCTGAATCTATTTTCTGGTACCATGCTGATGCAAACCAGGGGATGACATCTGACTCCTACTTGGGGACATATCCTCAGCTTGGGAGCATATGAGAACCTCAGAATATTGTCACGCAAGAAAGAAATGCCAAGTGAATTTGGTGATCCAATGTAACCACTTCTTCCACTCATCAGTACACTGTCCCTTTCCCCTGTCTCTAATCACCAATGACAATAAGGCAATGTCAAAGTTCAAATGCAAGTACGCTGAGGTCATCATAAATTCTGGGTCAACCCTTGCACCCTAATAATATTTGTCATCATAATGAACACTGCCAATCCATGAAGTGTTTAGCTTTTCACAGTGGAGTTGCCAAGGTTACCTGTCAAATGCCCTCACAATGGTGCTTGTCTTAAGCTCGCAGCTCACAAGCATCAAGTCTCCAAAATCTACAAGAACAAGGCCTTCGTTCTTACAATGGAGTTACCTGTGTTGATGTGAGTAATAGCATCAGAAGGTCTTCTACATAGGCTTTGTCTCTTAACATGTGGAAGACATTATTTGCCTCTTCTAGTGATTTATGTCTTCTTTTCTAAGTTTGACTTAGGAAAAGTACAATAATTAAAGTAAATTAATTATTATGGATTATTGGGTTATTTACTAAAGATAAATAATTTAATTATTTAAGTGACTTATAAATAATCTCAACCATTGATCCCAAGATGTTTCTAGAAGGGAGATTCGGGTTAGGGATTTAGACTCAAGGAAGAATATAAAGGAAGCTTAGTGAGGAGCTGAAGATACAATGAAGAGGACAAGTGTGTGAGCGAATCATTGTGAAGAGAGAGTGATTTTCTCCAAGTGCAAGTGGCTCAGTTGACCGGTGCACAGAGAAGGTGAAGTGTGAGTGGGTTTGTGCGAATCTAGGAGGGCCGAGTTGGAGGAGATTGCAGGGCCGAGGTGCCGGAGGGAGATCGAATTTATGGAGGAGGCCGAATTGCTGGAGGATTGACTTATCCCCAGTGCGCATTATTAGCAGGGGGCAGATCGAGTTGCTGGAGGCCGAGTTCTTGAGGCTGATTTCATCCAGAGGTCAATTTTCTTGAGGCTGATTTACTTGGGCCAAACTCATCCTGAGGGAGCTGAGTTACAGGTTCCAGATTTGTATTTTTCCTTGTATCTCTGTGGGTTAAAAAACCCAAATTTTCCACATAATGAAATGGTGAAGAATTGTTGTTAGTGATTTACTTTTTGCAATGTGTGATTGACCTCTCTAGCTTATTTCCGCTGAATGTATTAAGTTAAAACACCAGTGATTTTAATTTTTTGGTGATTCAGTAATTAATTGGGTACATATTTAAATTGTTGAGGATAAATTAAAATTTAAATTGCCATGATAAAATAAATCTGGCTGGTATTAGAAACTTAACAACCTGGATGGAAAGATCTTCAAGATCGAACTTTATCCAATGCCATCTTCTAGGAAATGGACTTTCTCCCCAGCAATGGCTCCAAAAATGCTACAGCAAAATCTCAGACTTCTCGAAATGAAGTCTAAAAGCTCAAGTGCGAGACCAACTTCATCTCAGAGGGGGCCACTGTCACCTCTCCAACCCTCTTCTCACTTCTGGCCAGCTCTCCTCCAAGCATTAAACAAATAAAGCTCAAATAATGCCAACTGTAGGTCAGCTCTAAGCGTCACGTACACAACATGACCTATTTTAAGCTCAGCTCAATTATTCATTCCAGTGCTCCAACACACACACATATACATATCTTCAAACCAAGTCATACGACATTTATTATCAAGAATAGGAGCACTAATTAAGGTCTGAAATGCTACAGTTCACAGTGTTACCTCTGCCCAGGCTTCTATACCAGCACTGATTTTCCTATCTTCTGCAGTTTGGCTCACTGGCATTCTGCACCAGTTCTGCGCCCAACCCAGCAAAAAAACATATTTGCTGTTGAGGTATGTTGGGCTGCAAGTGTCACCGAGTAGTATTATGACGTGAGAGCATTCCTTTAACAGGTCGGAGGAAAACACACTACAACCATCAATCCTGTCTAAAAAGAAATTATGTCCACAGGTCTGGCTATGAACTTAAACGATGCTTCAGGTTCCTGTCACGGAATGCACATGCTACAGCAAGCTGATCACTGACTCTAGGTACACACCTCCTGGCAGAAGTGTCACAAATCTACCCTCCTTCCCCATGCTTTTAGTGCTCAATATTTGGCCTCTGAACAGCAGTGCCACATTTACATGTAACAGCCCTCGAATCCCCTATATTTGCTACAAACAGTTGAGTTTTTTGCTCTTTTAAAAAAAAAACTAAAATAGCAATACTTCTGTGGAGACACCAAGCCCTAAACCAGAGGCCTTCACCAAAATATTGTCAGCCCAGTCGTATGTATTCTTGATGCCACCTCCTGAGTCTGTCCAAAATTTAGCCTCATCTTTATTGTTTAGTAACTTATATTGTCCTTTTTCCTGTATCAGAAGGGATAAGGTGAAGCCAGCTGCCATCTTAACCCCACTGATAAATTCTTTCTTTCATCTAGGCTTGGAGGAGGCCGTAAACTCCCCAATGCTTGCACCTTTGTCATACTTCTGGTGATTCTAGGAAAATGACAAACCAAATCAAACTCCATGTTGATGAAATCAGTCAAGGAGGTGAATAAATTTTCTGGAACCATGCTGATGCAAACCAGCGGGTAACAGGGCCACTTTTGCACAAATATTTGTATTTTTAGGTTTTGTGATTATTGCGATACAATCATGTTCTGGTTAAGATTTTGGAATTGTGTTACACTTGTAAAAGCGAAGAAACAAGGATGCCACTAAGTTGCATTTTGTAAGAGTTTCAGCCATTGATCCTCAGTTATCTATGCAGATCACAGCTAGGTTAGGTGTATTTAGGATAGACGTGTAGTCTATAGAAGTTGGGGCTAAGGCTAACCTTATGGCCATTTTTTTTATATAGAAGGTGGTTACTTCATTAGCAGCTCTTCAGCTCTCTACTGGAACATTTGATGTAACTTTATTGAAAATTAAGCTATTATAAGATGCATTTTTTTCTAAAACTTAGAAAAGTTTCGTGTTTAGTTTGTCTCCATAAATACAATTCATTTTGGAAATAGCATGTCCTTCGACATCCTACACTCTTGAGTATGAACATTGATGTGCGGATAATCATGAAGAATCATGATGAGTCATATAGGATGTGCGATGATGGGTTCATCAGACTGAAAGTAACAGCCAGTTTTTAGTGTGATGGTCCAAACCCAAGCCATTTCTCCTAGATTTCCTCTCCCTTATCATGCAGCAGAAATTTTGAGTTAGACATATACCTTGCTCTATCGATCTGCTTAGTTTGAATGTATATTCTCCATTTGTGGGTAAGATTCATCTGCTATGATAAATGAATGCACTTTATTCCTAACCTCAATCCAGCTCTGTCCTGGCTCCTTTTTCACTCCCCTCTCTCTCATCATCCTTCTCACCTTAGCTACATCATCCCAACTACCAGCTGCAGCATAAATATTTGATAGCAACACATATGCTGCATCATTTTGTGGCTCTAACTCAAGAAGACGTTCTGCGGCATGTTTTCCTAACTCTAAATTTCCATGGATTCTGCAAGCACTGAGTAGGGTCCTCCAAACCACAGGATGCGGTTCAAATGGCATGTTATTAATAAAGCTTTCTGCTTCAACAATGCAACCAGCACGCCCAAGCAGGTCAACTATGCAAGAATAATGCTCTGGTGTTGGCATGATGCCATAAACTTGATTCATAGAATCAAAATAGTACTTCCCTTCATTCACTAGGCCTGCATGGCGACATGCTGACAGAACACCAACCAAGGTGACATCATTCGGCTTTGAGCCTGCCCTCTGCATTTGTTCGAAAAGTTGAAGAGCTTCCTCAGTATACCCATGCTGCACAAATCCTGTAATCATTGCGTTGCAAAGAACTACGTCCCATGTCTGCATAATTTTGAATACTTTGCATGCATCCTCGATGATCCCACATTTTGCATACATGTCCACAAGGGCACTTCCCACAAAGACATCCATTTCAATTCCTCTTTTTATGACATGGGCGTGAACACATTTGCTTTGTTCCAAAGCAGATAGGGTAGAGCATGCCTTCAGCAAACTGCCGAAGGTAAACTGATCAGGCTTTACTCCTGCTCGCTGCATTTGACAAAACACTGCTAAAGCTTCTTCACCATACCCATGCTGAGCATAAGCTGCAATCATCCCACTCCAGGAGATCACATCTCTTTCAAGCATGTTATCAAATAGTTTGTGTGCTTCCTTTATGTTCCCACACTTTCCATAAATGGCAATAAGGGCACTTCTAACATGGACGTCCGACTCATATGTGCACTTTATGATATGTGTATGGACTTGTTTGCCTAGTTCCAGAGCTGTTAGGCCGGCACATACCCTTAGAACACTAACAAAGGTAAACTGGTTTGGTTTCATACCTAAAACTTGCATCCGAAAGAATAGTTCCATGGTTTCAACGCCATATCCACTTTGTGCATACCCTGCAATCAATTCATTCCATAAAATGATGTTTTCTTTAGTCATATTTTCGAAGACGCGGGATGCATCGTCCATGCTCCCACATTTAGCATACAAATCAACAAGAGCACTATTGGCAGAAATATCCGACTGATAGTCAGACTTGATAACTAGAGCATGAATCTGGCGGCCTTCCCTCAGAGCTGTTTCACTGGAACATGCCCTGAGAATAACGGCAAAGGTCAGGTGGTTTGGCATAACATCTGACAATAGCATTTTGCAAAAGAGATTAATTGCCTCTTTACCCAGCTTATTTTGAGCATAGCCTGTAATCATTGTGTTCCATGAGATCACATCCTGTCTTCGTATGTTGTCAAACACTTTACCTGCATCCGTTATGTTCCCACACTTTGAATACATGTCAGTAAGTGCATTGCCCACACTGACGTCTGGCTCTAACGCATATCGGAAAACATGGGCATGGATTTGCATGCCATGTTCCAGAGCTGCAAGGATAGAGCAGGCCTTAAGCACACTGGTAATGGTAACCTGGTCTGCCATTATAGCTCTGTGTTGCATTAGATAAAACAGTTTCAGAGCCTCCTGGCCATACCCATTTTGGGCATATCCGGCAATGATTACATTCCATGAAATGGCATCTCGTTCAGGCATTTGGTCAAACACCCTGCCAGCATATTCAAGATTTTTGCATTTGGCATAAGTATCGACAAGAGCACTACCCACAATTACATCTAGTTTATATCCAGATTTAACAATATGGACATGGACATGTTCAGCTTGTTGCAATGACTCTAGGCTAGCACATGCCCTTAGAACACTACCAAATGTAAACTCATTAGCACCCACACCAACCCGTTGCATTTCACAAAACAAACCAATGGCTTCATCCCCTCGCCCTTCTTGAGCATATCCTGCGATCATTGCAGTCCATGACACCAAATTTCGCTCCGGCATTTTGTCAAACACTTTGAGCGCAGACTCCAAACATTGGCATTTTGCATACATATTTATGAGATGATTTTGTACAAAAATGTTTACTTCAAAACCAAATTTGATTATGTGTGCATGAACCTGGACCCCCTCTTTGATGGCTTTCAATCTCACACAAGCCTGCAATAGACCAGAATATATAAATGAATCTAAACTGTCCAATCTATGCAAAATTTCGAGAGCTGCATCCAATCTCCTCTCCTTGCAGAGTGCCATAATATTTTCACGAGTGCAACTATACGCATGGTGAATTCTGGATCCTCTGATTTGTATGGTTTCAAAAAAATTGGGCACGAAGGCAATACGAATCTGGTTAAGGTTATTTCTAACATAGAAACGTTTCTGATCGCATGGTTTTAAAGCTTTGAACGTATGGACGATGAAATGATGAAGTCTTGGCATACCTGGGCAGTATTGTCTTTGTCCATTCATGGCGGACTGCCATAAGGGGATTTCATGCTTCTAGTTCAATGTAAGCTGATCAGACAATCTTCGTGGTATCTCAGTTCTAATATTCGTGGTGAAGTGATGTTAATGTGGGGTATATGCAGTAACAGTTAAAATGGTTTGAGGTGGATATGTTGTTTTGGGTTGGTATTTGTTTTAAGTGGTACTTTAAAATGATGTATATTTTAAATTTAAATTTTATAAAATGATTTTTAATAAATAAAGAAGTTTCGTATAATAATTTAGTGTTTGTTTTGGTTTTGATTTTAAAATTGGAGTGGTCTTTAGTGTGATTTTTTGGAGATTCCGGTCACGACGGAAAAAATTGAGGTTAAATCTTGATTTGTATTATTTAAACTGGTTTTTTAACTACATATTTGGATTCAACACCCTGAAAAACCCTGGGACGCTTTGATTGTGCAGAAATTACCTATCAACCTTGCGATTTCAATAAATTGCTGCCGGATTTTAGAGAAGTTTGACCGGAAAAACCCACCGAAAAAGCTTCCAAAAAGTCTCACTAAAGACTACACCTTTAAAATTAGATAATAATAATATTTATGATGTATAGCTTAAATTTAAATTTTATAAAAAGATCAGGATTTGAGGGTTTTAGAACAATTGGAATGAGGACACTAATAATGAAATGGTGATGCTTTTTGTTTAAATTGTATGAGAAGGGTGGAGGGTGAGAGTGAATTGTAGGTTGTTGCGGAGGTGTGGGTATTTTAAGAAGGTATTTAAATATAAATAGAGTAAGGTATTGAAATTAGTTTTTAATTAAGTATAATGTAATTTAAAATAATAAAAAGAGTAAGAGTAATATGTTGTTTAGTACTTGTATATTATTTATGTAAAAAGTAATTGATAATAAAATAATTATTGTGAGAATAACTATAAGGTTGTTTTCAAACTTCAATTTTGGCATGTATAATTACTTATTCAAATATAGTTATGGGCATCTAAATTGTTTGTAAACTTGGGTAATGTTTATATTTATTTTTAAAATTTGGTTTGGTTTGGTTTGATTTAGTTTTATATCAATAAATTTCAATTTGTTTTTAAAGCTTTTCTATTTGTGAAATATTTTATCAATATTTGCTTCTTTAGTTTGGTTTAGGTATAATGATTTTATGTGATTAAATTAATAAGAAATCCATTGGTTGAGTTATATTATTTTATGTGGTTAAATTAATAAGAAAGTCATCCTTGGAAATAATTAAATTAATAAGAAAAGAAATGTAAAAAAATACATATTTAATTTAACAATGGCGTCTCACTTTTCAATACTGAATATTCTATCACAAACAAAAATTATACAAATGTGCAATAGCAAAAACTACTTACTATATTCTACTTTCATATAGATATATAGAATGCTTCACCATTTTATTTTATTGATAACACTAGCATGATTACATGAACAATTAATGGAATACTTCAAATTGTATGGTTGTGGAAATTATTTAATGATTAAAATATAAAGTTGTGAAATGAATTTAAAAACAAATTTCAATATTTAATTAGTGAGTCACACGAAGTAATGTGTTGAAATAATAATAATAATAATAACTGAGAAAACTCTAACTTAAATGCTCTGAGTTACACTACCTACTTATGCTCAAATTAATTATGTAACTTCATGCGAAGACTAGCTGAAACAATGATTCATTAAGCACCAACCAGTTAATAGCCAAATCCTTCTAGAACAATACAACAAAAAAATGAGAGAGATATTGCTAGAGATTTCGCAATAAATGGTTCAACCTAGTAAAAAGGGATTTTCAGCAGCAGAAAATTAAAACTGCAAACGTCCAACCACAACCCGTTGAATCGTGCCCAGAGTATTTCGTGATTTATGGTCGTGTATTGAATTAGTGTGGGTGGGGAGTGGTTGACTGTCACGATTTATGCACAAAAGCTCCTAAGGGGCTGAGAACTTTGTTCGAATGGGCCTAATGGTTAAGAGCATGTGTTTCCTCCTAAGAGGTCACAGGTTCAAAACTAGAGGGGGGTAGAGTATGTATGCCTACCAGATGGGGGTAGAGTATGTATGCCTTTGTAGACTTAGCAGTCAAATCATTGCGCGGAGGTGGGTCCCTTGTCCCACAAACAAGGGGATCTCATACACCAATTTGGTGTCTGGATTGGCTGTGACCTTAAAAATGGATATTATTATTATTATTATTTTAGAATACCAGACCTTGGCCTTTCATTGGAAGCAGCATTAAACAGACATAACCTGGTGTATTATTAAACAAATCAAAGAATCTAATCCTTCAAGATTGGCATGTACAGTTACAGTGATAATTAATTGTTATGACACTTGTGGTTAGGAGATTTTTTTTTCTTTTATTTTTTTAAATAAATTTTATTTTTGATAATTATATTGTAAATTTCATAAATTAGTTATTTCATATATATTAGTTAATTTTAAAATAGAAATTTAAATTTCAAAATTAATTTTTAATTTACAAAAAAAATAATTTAATATTTAAGGTTTTTAGAACTTTAATAAATTTTATAGATTCATTGAAATTTTTGAGAATTCAATTTTTTTTTACCATAAACTAATTACAATATGTCATGGTTTTAGACATGTATAATAATATATATAATTGAAAATGATGGAAATTTTATTTACATATATATGGCTAGAACAAAAAACAATTACATAAATATTGTTAGTATTGTAATTGTTTTACAAAATTTAAAAATTTGTAAATATTCAATTGTAAAAGTAAATAAATAAACGGTGTGATTAAATTTTATTATATCTTTTAATAAAGTTTAATTTTCTTTGTAATAAAGTTGTAACCACCCTCTTCCATATTTATCTAATTTCGTCCCCTAGCTAAAGTAGACATGAGACGAAGAGTTACTATGACATAGCCCAACCTCTAAGCTTAAGGAAGTAGGGCCTACAAATTGACCACAAATTGACAACTCACAATATCCCTCGGGGCTATTGGACACTCAAGCGCCAAAGGACCACCCCAGCTAACCAAACCCTGAGCTGGGGCTCTTTTTCATTGACCTAAACCTCCAACCACATGCATGACAAGACATGGGTGCAGTTATAGGCCTCCAACCGCATGCACAAAACTGCCTCCATGTGGTTGTGACCCAACTTGCCCAGTTTAGAGGGTGCGGTCTTGAGTTTTTAGCCACAATTCCAGGCCAACCTCCAACCCATTGCGTAGAACAACCCGGGACTTTCCAAAATTGTTATTGACATGAGGACAAAGCTAAACATTCAAACCTGAATCAAGAACTTGAACTAGATTGCCTAGAACACACTAGACATTTCATCAAACACATGGAAACCATGTAAGCTATAGGTCATGAATGCATATCTTATCATAATATTTCGATATTCATATGTGAATCACCAAGAAGGCCCTATGCCCTCTCCACATAGTTGCAAAAACACTTATTATTCTATACATTCAACAACCAATAGATAACTAAACAATTCATGACAAGAGCCATAGATAATACACGTCATATAACCAACATAGAAACCATGGCAACTTAGCCATAATATCACCAACATAATCGCTACAAATACTCATAGATCACAATAAGAAAATGTCTCATATTAACATATGAAAATACTAACCAAGTTAGGGACTTCCACATACCACCTGACCATAGATTGGGTTGAACCAAAATTATTTTTCAACCAATCACCCCCGTGCCATATCCCAAGCATGAACGTGGGATCTCATGGATTAAATCAAAACAAAACCAAACCAAGGCTTCTAGAGGCCAACTACCTCAACCCTCAACCAATGATTCCATCTCTATGGTCAAACATAACTAACACCAACCAGATCTGTCTCTGCCTAAGTTGTCCAGGGCTCCAAGAACTAGTAATTCAACTCACAATCTTCTAGGGCTCCAGAGCATTTGTCCAACTCAGCTCCAGGGACTAATAACTCAACCCAAAATGTTCCAGAGCTCCAGATCATTTTTCCAATGCAGCTCCAGGGACTAATAGCTCAACCCCCTAAGGGATCTAGAGCGTTTGTCCCAACCTAGGCTCCAAGACTAGTAACTCAACCCAAATTGTTCCAGGGCTTCTAGAGCATTTGTTCCAACCCACAACCATAAGGAACATGAGAGAACCAATAAGAAAAACAACAACGGAAAAACCCAAAACACCATGACTATCTAGGAAATGGAAAGGCAAGGCTAAAACCACTGTCAATCTAGGCAAATATCCATGCAAATAACAACTCATACCAGAAAATCAAATGCATATACCATTCATCCAGAAATCGGCAAGGAAATCACACATGCAACCTATTACCTGCCAAGCAATCCAATTGTAGCTAGTAATCCAATTGTTCCCTCGCACTTCCGTGCTTTCCTTTGCCTTCTTTCTCCAAATGAAATGTATGCCAAAGTTCTCCAAGAATACTCTAAGTGTGTAAGAGTGTGAGAGAATGAAATAATATAAGAGAGCTCCAAAGCTAAACTAACAAAAGGTTGTGAACTGGTCTTCAAAAGCCTTTTTATTATTGAGGCATCTATTTTCTTCATTTTCCTTCATTTTTCCTTCAATTTCCCTCTCATGCAAATCTGTGTCTCTTCACCTTCCTTTTATCCTCTTTTCCTTTATTTCATAAATAAAATGCTAACTATTGTCATTTTTCTTTTGCCAATTTCCATAGCCATAAATCAATCACAAGTGATACCACATCACTATGTTTTGCCCAACATTCAGCTTGGAATAGTGTCCAATGACCTTGGTCTTATTTCATTTACATGGAAAAATCAACCAGGGACTATTACAAAAGCATTGGTGTTGTTTTAAAAAATTCACATTTTTTGAAGGGCATTGAACCATTTGATGGAAATCAATAGTGGAGGAGGCATCTTGGGCCCTCTCGAGCTTTAATAGAGGGTGGGGTCCAATTTTTGTTACCTAGTAAACACATTTTTTTCCAACGTGGCAAACAAAGAACCATATCCCCCCTCCCCCATTCTACTTTCAAGTTTCTGCCATACCACTTTTCTAACATTAATATGTGACCTAGCCAGATTAGAATTCATGATGTAGTAATTAAAAAGTAGTCAACCAATAAAATTGTGACATGTGCCTTCAAATGGTTCGAGGGCAACAAAAAGGTGGAAAGCGACTTGTTTTTCATTTTCATGCAGTGTTAAATTTCAAAGGAAGTTTAGAGAAGGCTTGTTGTGCACAACATTCTTGAATTTCTTTCTCCAAACAGTCTAGTTAACTTTGTTCCTAATTCCACTGAATTTGTACTCTATTAATTTTAAAAATGAAAGCCAAAGTAGTGAAACCCTATGCGAAAACCTCGATGAATTTTGATGAATTACCATTAATCGACAAAGAGGCAAATTCTCATGAAACTTACTGTGAGTTTGACTTATTTGAACTCATAAATTGGGCATACCAATGCTTCAAGGGCCTCCAAGATGTATCGTTGGTATGGGAGTCTTACTTGGCCTAGTTTATTAATCCCACAACCACCCATACTAGGAATTTATCTCATGGTATTCTGAACAGTTTCTCCTGAGTAAAAAACCACGTGTGCCAACAAATATAATTGTGTTGTTTTATTTCAATTCAATGTCATTTCTATAGATGCTCAATATTGTAATGCCAAACTAGGTCCAAATATTTAATGAAGAAGTGTTGAGTTAATTGTACCATGACCTAGCCTCGGAAGAAAAATCCATTGTCCTTGAATACTTTTTGGCCCATTAACTCGCAAATACTTGAAAATAACCCTCCCTATTCTTCTAGTATTTTTCCAGAAATGTCTAGATAGACTATCTCTATGGTTTTCTATTTTTTAGGGTATGACAATGACCAGACAATAGATGAGAGCATCTCAGGGTTTCTAACCTCTTTATCGCTAATTAAAAAATCCTTTTGTCAAGTTTCACTTTAATCGATACCTAGTTGGTGCTATTAATAACCAGTTGGCCAACTTTAGTCTCACCAATTCATTTAGGTATCAACATTTCTTGGTCTATTTGTTTCTTTACTTTCAAGTGGAATTTTTTTCTAATATACAACTACAAAAGCAAGATTTAAGTGAGAATGTGCTCTCCATAATTCATTGGACTTCAATGGTGAGAAAACATTCATGAGATTTTTCCTTTTCATATTTTGTTAATAAATTTCTATCAGTGCCTTTCAAACTTTTGTATGATATCACCCCAAGGATATTCGCATAAATCAAAATAATTGTATAGTTCAGTGAGGGAGTAAAGGTGGGAGACTAGTATCTATATAAATACTTCATCGAAATAAAAGTGTATGTGTGTGAATTAGCTCCTTATAGGCTTCCAATTTTCTTGCCTGTGAGGATTTTTGCATTGGATTTGATCAGACAAAAACCTTAGTGTGTATTAGACTCATTTTGTGTCTAAAAAGCACCCTTCTCTCTTCAAATTAAAGGCAGAAGTTGAATTGTTTTTGGTCAATACGAGAGTAGCAACTCAAGAGATTGAAGTGATGTTGCAGGATATGAAATTTTCATAGGGAGAAGTTTGGCAATATGATCCTCGTGGCATTATATCCAACAGAAGAGTTGAACAAGGTTCAACTCCCTACAGACATGTTTCAAGGCCTAAGGCAGAGCAATTTTCCAATAAGGAAATTTGGGAGCGGGATTCTATGATAGTTGAACATGTGCATAGCAGAGGGGGTCAACCTTCAAGGTTGGTTATTATAGAAACTCCATAGTAGAGGGAAAATTAACTACAGAGGGTATTTTTAGAGACACAACAATTAGCCCCAGGATAAAAAAATATATAGAATACAAGGTACAAAAGAGGTAAAGATTAGATGAGCTAGATGTTTCAATCACAAAAGCCACGTCAAGAGAGCCTGCTATATCAAGCACGTTTGTCTTTAATGTATACATTTTACCATCAACTGCTTTTGAATTAGAAACACCATCTTCTAGTGTGTCACTTGCTACATTTGCTAAGCAGAACAACATATTTTCACATTTTATGGAGATAAAGAACATAAATATGAAATTATGGAAGGAGACCTACAATGAACTTTGGAAGTAGGCCACAACATCACATACAAGATTACTTACATCCCTAGATTATGGAAAAGGGCAGGTTCAAATAGCAGTTGTGGAACCTAAGTCTCAGGTTATTAAAAATGTAAAGGATTATAGAGCAACTAAGTTCACCATTGATTTAAAGTAGATCCATGTGGTTGATTAAACAGATATCCACAAAAAAATACAGGAGATGTTGTGCAGAAGCTTATCAAACTTAGGTGCTAATGTTACTAATTAGAGAATACATTAAGTAAAGTGACTAATTAGCTGAAGCAGGAAAAGATTTCTAACAGGACAAAGAAAATGAAAATTGACAGTCTAGAGAACATTATAATAAAGATGGGTGCATATCCAAATGATTCTTCCTCCATACAAGCTTTAATAAAATCATGAGACACAAACATCCAAGTGCTCAAAAGAAAAGTCAAGATGCCAACTTTGGATCATGTGCAAACTCTAGAGTTAGGAACAATGTAGAAGGAGAAAGAACAATTGCTTTCATTGATCATAGAACAAATTGAAAAACTAGAACTACAGATGGAAATATTATTGAAAGAAAAAGATGAGAACACATGTATAGTAACCATATCTAGGTCAGTAGTGGTAAAAGTAGATCCTTCAGAAAATTTGGCTAAGGAAATGTCAACACTTAGTCGAAAGGATCATGAGATTGAAAACCTTAAAAGATGTTGTAGTTAAAAAGTAATGCATTAAGTGAAGCAGAGGAGGAATTAGCAAAGAAAGATACCACTCTTAGCACTAAACAAAAGAAAAAGGCTAATCTACCAAGCCAAATGAAATGGTACAAAAAACAGTTGATTGAGACTCAACCATTGATTGAAAAAAGAAGATTTTTATGGAATGAAATAATTTCTTGTATTTCATACTTATGGGAATCTATTGTAGTAATTCGAGAAGAAGCATAATTGTTGATGACTGCTAAAGAAACTGTAGATCAAATTGAACATGAATTAAGAAACAAACCATCAGTTGCAACCAAAGTAATTAAGTTTCTTAATTCCATAGGCAAAGAACAACTCAAAACATTGGGGGTTAAATGATAGGACCATTTTGATAATGGAGACTAATAGAGTTATTACTAAGAGGATTTGTATGCAACAAGTATAAGATAAATGCAGACTGGTCCAAAAGGAGGTGGATTCATTTAATGCAAAGTTTAATGCTTTAAAGGGTATGGGAATACCTTCCTATTGGGATGTGAGTGGAATATTGTTACCTCTTAATGTGTATAAAGAGATATTATCAAAGTTCAGGTCAAATGATAACAAATTTTTTGATATGAATGGAGCATTAAAAGGAGAAAAAAATATTGATAAACTAATGGATGATTTCTCTATTCATTGTCTGTCAGATTGCTCTTTACTGTCAAACCAACATATCATAAATGTACTAATTTGGATGCAAATTATAGAAAAATGATAACATACAATTATCCAATCGGATCTGAATCGGAGCAGTTGGCTAAATTACTTCTATAAATCTCTCAACTGCTACAATAGAATTCAAAAAAGAAGCACAAGTGGAAATTCAGGGTTGGATCGAGAAGAAATTGTCCATTTTTGTCTGTAGATCCTATATATTTTTTTCACAACAATAAGTTGTTTTTATAATTTTTGTATAAAAATTTAAAAGCAACTTGGATGAAGGGTTGGATTTTGGAGAAAAAACTTGTAATTTGTATTTGAAGACTTTGCTTTTAGAGGATTTAATCAAAATATTATTAGTTCAACATATGGTAGTTTGTTTCTTGTGTGAGTGTTATTTCATGTATTTTTCACAATCTAATTCATCTAACCTTATTTAAGTCATATGGAAAACCAAAGTGGTTAAGTTGAGGATCAACTTCCCTTAATTCTCTTGTCAAAACTATATTTAATACTGAGAATTATAATATGAATAAAATGTTTGTATTCTACCCCTACAACTATTGATTATTGCCCTAATTTCATGTGAATACGATATATTCTTTTGTTGGGCTATTAGAATGTTATTCTATATACTTTATTACTATACTAGATAGTTGATATATGCAGGAAAGTGTAAATGTTATATGTTATATTTGTATAATCTTCTTGCAACACCTTCAACTTATATTTTTCATGGTTTAAAGCTATCCTTTTGGTTAAACTTCTAAAGGGATTGATTGTTCTTTACATTTGAAGTGTTAGGATATTCCGACACATAGGAAATAGTTAAGTTCAACTTGGTCTAGTATAGAGTTAGGTATAGAGTTAGGTAAAGTGTGTTTCTTTACCGTTGTACATTTTGTAACTTACAATCCGACGGTCACGATATGTAGTGATCCGACGGTTCACTCTCTCCTCAGTATTACCGACACTTGATCCGTGGCTTGACACCTGATTGGTCCATGAGTTCTATTTAAAGCGCATGGAGGGTCATTGTTCGGGTAATCCGTGCATGAGAGAAGCTTATGTAAATTTTCATTCTTTGATTAATAAATTGCCTGTAGTAGCCACGTTGGCGCAGGCCGTGGACTGTTTCCCTCTTTGAGGGTTTTAACCACGTCAAAAATACTGGTGTATTGATCTGTGATCTGGTTGTGAGCGGTGTCCTTTTGGTGTTCTTTCTGAGGAACTTACCCTGTAAATTCCTACATGAAGCAGTGAATTTAACCCATAGCAACCTTTTTTTTCAAAAAATCACACATCTTAAAGCATTGATACTATTTCCTAGCCATAAACTGTCTACGAGGGACAATAGTTGGATTAGAAGAGATGCTTTTTAGAGTAGTTGTCCATGTTATATAATTGTTTCATAGTTGTGCTATGTGTCAAAGAGATGTTATTTCATGGGTGTGTTATGTGTAAATTTGATGTGACGTTGTTTTATGATCAAATTTACATGATTAATTTGAATAGTATATATCTTAATATATAGAGTATTAAATTCTTTGTTGTGGGATTCATCTTGATAACCATCTTTATTATTGTCAAATATGTTACTTGTAAGAATTGAACTTAGGCAGGAATGATCAAGACCATTCCTCCTAAACACCTAAGCTAAACCGAATTGACATACCATTAAAATCATTGCACCAATAGTAGCAAGGTGTTTTAAAGTTTGATATGGAGAAGAAGTTGTCATGTGATGTTAGATAATGTTATATTAAAAATAATAATAATATTTGTGTTAAAAAAGAAGGATATAAGTTGACTTTAAAATAAATTTAGATTTGTGTTTTTGTGTTAGAACTAGAAATAAAAAAGATTGTTAGTTTTATTACATAAAGATAATAATTACACCAAGAGTAACTAGGAGCTCTACATCTCCACATAGGGGAAAATTTTCCATGAATGAAAAAATAAATGAACATCTATCTATATATATATTATTTAATTTAGTTGTGTTATCTAAGATACAATCCACATCTATCTATCTATCTATCTATCTATCTATCTATCTATCTATATATATATATATATATATATATATATATGTATATATTATTCAATTTAGTTGTGTTATCTAAGATAACACAACTAAATTAAATAAAATGCATACCATACATATGCATGTAAAAATATTTAGAAAATTACCCATGCGGTATAGACCAATAGATTTATGTGGGGTTTAGTCCTCACGAGGTCACATGTTCAAACCTCACAAGGAGGGGTTGAGAATGGAAGCATCTTTGGGGGAATTAAACTATCCTAATGGACATCTACATTGCAGATTTATTCCTACATAAGTGTCGAGGAAAACATAAATAATGGTGGGAAGTAACTTCCAATAAGTATATTTAATAACATCTTATTCCTATCCATTTTTTATGGAAAGACTTGGTTAAATATGTTATTTACCCGAGTATGAGTTATTTTTAAGGATTTTATTTTTGGATAGTTTTCCTATAAAGATTTGATAACATAAAGTCACTATACAAATATCTAACAATCATGCATGATCATGCATGAATATTGCAACCACATCTATAAATCATGGCATAAAATATGTGAGGCATTTATCCATATGGTTGCAAACAAACCTCCAATTCAATAAAGGAAGTTATCCATCCTTGTTCTACACGAGTACCAGGGAAAATTTTAAGAACCACCCTAAATTTATATGTATAATAAATGGGCGAATCCCCATGATACATAGGAAAAATGGGAGGGAATTTTATCAATAATATAATATGTATATATAATTTTTTTGGCGAATCTCTCACTAGATTATATTATCTTGTAAAGTCAAGGTGAATCTTTCATTGAATTATAAAATCTTGTAAGTTCTTGGCAAATCTTTCACTGAATAATAAAACATTGTGAAGTATTGGCGAATGTTTTGTTAAAGTATGAAACCATATATGATAATAGGAAAACATATTCAATAAACTGTAATATACTAACATACATGTTTGGAAAAAAGAAACATAATTTTCTCTTCCTAAAAACAATGTTGCAAGTTTTAGTGGTCGTGTTTGTCAAGGTTGTTACTGTACACTCTTTCATATCCTTCTATTAGTTTTGATAATATTCCACAACAAAGTTCTTGTAGGTGTTGATCTTGACCACTAGTTCAGTCAAGGTATGAGAGGTTAATATTTTCTCTACCACTTTGTTCAAGCTACCACTTTTGTCAAGCTATCAAATTTCTTTCTTATTCCATAGACTCCAACTGTGAGATAAAAAAAAAACACATCAAGTTTGTTTACCCCAACACGCCAACAAGTAGCAAGCCCCAACTATATAATATAATAAAGAAGTAGGTATCCCAAAGGCCTGAAGGGGATCTAATGGAAAGAAGTGACTATTGTCAGAAGCCTTCCAATCAATATATAAATATATAAATGTAGATTTATTATTATTTTAATTGGAAATCTTCAATTAAATAATAATTTAATTACATCTCTCCCAATCTAAATTGCTTATTAGCATAATTCACTACCTTCATACGTCTTGCATTTTTGGTGCACAATCTTTGCCTTTTAGGACAATATGGTGCAATGGCCCAACCCCTACATATCATTACGAAAAACTAAGAATAACAGAGAAGATGAAAGATCATTATGACAAACTAAGAATAACAGAGAAGACGAAAGGTTGTACAAACCAGCATATTTTTCAAACAACTAATCCAACAACAGTACCTTAACATTTTCATGAAGATATCAAATTGAGAACATTTGAAAAATTGTGGGAAATCTGGGCAGCGACTATCTCTCTTCTACGAGGGTGATGCGGAAAGAGTAATAAGATTTCACTGTTTTGAATTTTTTTTTGTTAAATCAGAAAAGCCAATATTAATGGAGATATTGGTATTTTTTTACTAAATTTTGTGAAGTGATTAAATGTAGCTTTAACCATTCACCTTAAGATGTTTTTTACAATATAATTTCCTAAGTCTATTTAATATCTTCATTATCATAAAAACCAACCTATATCCATCTACCACTCTTAGAGGGATGGAATCTATTTATCCCTCTTAGCACTTGGTAGACCCGGAATTAAGATGGATCTAAGCTAATAGAATTTCCCCTTTAAATAGTCTATGCTCACATGAATACCATGGTATTACCATGGGACAATACCATGGGTTATCATAAACTTGGAGCTTAAAAGCTACTATTAATAATTTATAAAAATTAATAATTGATTTTTATTTTATTTTTTTATTTTAACCAAGCGAGAATGTTTAAGTGACATTAAATTACAAGATCCATTTTTACTCTTGATCTACCAAGCCCCAAGAGGGATCAAACAATTTTTCACTCTATGCTAGTTCACATATCACGATATTTGATCCCTGTCGGCCCTTAGTAGATCCAGAGTAAAGATGGATCTATGTTGGTTTAATTCCCCCCTTTAAATAGGCTACATTTCATGTGAATACCATGGGTCAATACCATGTGCCATCTTTATTTTTATTAATACTAATATTAGGGTTAATAATGTTTTTTTGCATGGTATTAATAATAATTTGGCCCATAGGCTTCACCTAAATATAACACATTTTTTTAGTGTTCGTAAATATAAGGTGACTTATGGAGTAAATATAAAAAAAAATGTTTTATTTATTTATCATACCTCTCGTTTATTTGTATTTGTATTAATTTACCATACCTCTTTTATAAATATGATATTTGGCCCATAGGATTCACTTAAATAAAACCTCTTTTTTGAGCCTTCTTAAATAGAAAGAGGGTCTTCATAAATAGAAAGAGGGTTATGGACTAAATATAAAAAGAGGTTTTATTTATTTACCATACCTCCACTTTATTTATATTTTTATTTATTGGGACCAAATACAACCTCCAAACCACCT
Source organism: Pinus tabuliformis (assembly GCA_031772625.1). Lineage (NCBI taxonomy): Eukaryota > Viridiplantae > Streptophyta > Pinopsida > Pinales > Pinaceae > Pinus > Pinus tabuliformis. The sequence goes on along the minus strand of CM062807.1, from coordinate 1,357,548,968 downwards.
CCCAAACGAAAATGGGCAATTGCAAACGAATTTAACATTGCAAAGTAGAAAACTAGGTGATTGTAATTGGGTCAAATGAGTCTTTTCATAGTTTATTTGCCCCTTTTTTAGGGCTAAAATGAAAAAAAAAATATTTTTTAAATAAACGTTCGGCTAAATATATGAAATGAGTGTTTTATAAAAATGTCGCCCCTCTAAAATGAAAAACCCCTTAAATTTCGCCCTTGGGCTAAAATTCACCCCTAAAATTTACCGTGACGAGTACAATTAGGGTCCCACGGGGTGAGGAACTTGGTCAGATGTGCCCTTTTTGTAGTAGCTTCTGGATTTTCCACTTGATTTCCTTGTTTTCTAGAAGAGAGCAATGATAGATTGGCCGAGTGGGTATAGGTGCATCGAGGGTCAAATCGATTGAATGTTTGACTTAACAGTGCAAATTTACCCTTGTGGCTAAGGAGAAGATGTCTCTATACTCTTCCATGACCTTATCCACTTGCCTTTGCCATGCCTAAGAGCCCTGTGTGGAGGCCATGGATATGGCCATGATATTTATTGATTTTTGTGGTAGCTACAGTTGGTATTCAAACTAAAAGAATGAAATATTATTTTTAATTCATTTAGGCTCCAAATAGTCAGGTCAACCCCACTAGTTGAATTGGTTTGACCTTTGGTCAAAACCCACCTACTTTGACCACTATAAATACACCACTCAACTTCCTTCCTGACACCAATTCGGATCACACAACAAATAACTAATATTTTGTTCAAACATGCGAAGGAGAGAGAGAAGAAGTTTGAGGTTCAACTAAGCTTAAGGATTTGTTTGACCAATGTTGACCGAGCTCTTTTTTGATATGTTTGACGTAGCTTTGACTGGATTGTTTGACCAAAATTTTGGGCATTTGACCAAGCTTTTTTTTGGATAGAGCTAACCGAAATTCTAGCAGTTGATCGAATATGTTATGGGCATAGTTGACCATAAATCAAGAAATGACCATAGTTGACCGAGTACTATTAGACCGCAGTTTAGGTAGATTTGAACAAGATTTCTTGGTAGCAGTTTGAATGATATTCTAGGAAGTTGTACAAGGCTTGATCTTGTTATTTTATGTGGTCAAGTTGACCAAGTTTTACTGGAAACATAAGATTGTATCTTTTTTAAATTGAACAATAATTTCTCCTAGAAAAGGTTGTTGGGTTTTCTCCAAAGGTTGGGTTTCCTAAGTGAAAATTTTATGGTGTCTTGTATTATACTATTCTACTGTGATCAATTGTTTCTATTGCTTTTACAATTGAATTTTATGAAGTGTAATTTCTTAATGATAATATAAATGTGCAAAAATATCATTAGAAGTAATTATCAGTGGTAGAAAATTGTGCTTGTTTACGTAGCACTAGAAAATCAAAATGGTATTAGAGCTTTGGTGGAGGAAACGGCATTGAGATCACTCTTGAAGACACCTGCTTCTGCAATATATCTGTAACCATGTCTTTGAACAGATGGTTCCCTCTATTAAGGCATAAAATAAGCTGGAGGTGCTACAAATTTTAGGGTTTGGAAGATAAGAATTGATGTCATTATTAAAGAGAATGATGTTATCGAATATGTGAAAGGAAAGGTTGTTAGACCTAAGTATGATGAAGGAAAGGCCAAGCACAAGAAGACTTAAATCACATCTAAGGGGATCCTTGTTGAATCCATCAAAGACCATTTGATTCCATATGTTTTAGGGTTGCAAACTTCAAAGTAGATGTATGATTCCCTAGTGGGATTGTATGAAATCAACAACATTGGTCAAAAGATGACTTTGAGGAATCAACTTCGTGATATGAAAATGCTTAAATAAGATATAATGGCTTCCTACTTTATGTTGATAACTCAATTATGATATCATCTCAAAACTATTGGAGAAAATATTGACAAATAAGATCTTATGATTGTCCCTTAATGGGTTTCCCGATGTTGAATTTTACAGCTATGGTCGGTCTTCCTAATTAATATTTTATCCCTTGATATATATGTAATAAGAAATATAATAAATGTTCTCATGTCAGTTTCAATCAAAAGGGACAATCTGAATTTTTGGCTCCAAAAAAGGTTAAATCGACCCTCCTCAAAGTCAAGTCATCCCCAAGCAGAGAAACACACATTGAACTAGCCATAATCATTACATATATTCCATTTGACTTCCTCCTCTTGGGAAATTCAGATCACATAAGATAAAATGCATGTTCTGGGAATCCAAATGAAGGAGAAGAAGACAATAAGGATGAAGAAGAAGTACAAAGATATATCAAGCATTCTCTCTCTCGTGTTTGACCTTGCACATGTGAATTTCTAGAGTTTTCTGGGTAGAAGGTCTGAGCTTTGCTGGGCAGTAGGTCCGAACTCTTTTGGGCAGTGGGTCCAAGTTTTTGGGTGAGAAAATAGGGCCAAATTCTAGCCTAGGCAGATCAAACAAGGCCAAATTTGATGGACAACATTGTGACTTGACAAAAAGGCATCTTGACTAATTTGACTAGAATTGTATTACTAGTTCGTTTGACTTTATTCTTGAATAGAAGAATTATATGTATCTCTATTGAAATGAATAATTTCTCTAAGAAAAAGGTTGTTGGTTTTTTCCCCCATTTAGGTTTTCCTAGGGTAAATTTTTGTATCTCTTGTTTGGATGTCTCTTTATGATCCCACTATCATTTTGTTTCTACTATTGAAATCTTTTGTGTAATTGCTTAATGATGAATGAAAAATGGAAAATATTAAAATCATTAGAAGTAATTATTAGTTTAGAATACCTAGGAAAAATCAACATGGTATCGGAGCAAGGGTATGAGAGCAGCCTTGAAGAAATTAAGGAGTATATAATATTTGTCTCTTTGTTTCTGCCCTAAAAGGCTGGAAAAACCTACCTCTGTGATCAAATCTGAGATCACACGTCTAATTTTTCTTGAAAAGCCGAAGCTTGTGACAAGGGACCGAATTGCCTTAGTATTACCTCAAGTAGTTAGACCACAGAGGGTCGAAAGGCCTCATTTCGAGTCACAGGAGATCGAAAAGGAGCTTCAGCCAGTGAAAATATGAAAGGCCTTAGGGGTGAACAAAGAGGTCAAGAACCCTCAAAAGATAGCCTAAAAAGGGATCTAAAATAATCAAGATTTAAAGAAACTAAGAAGTAGCTTCATGATACTAAGGAAAATTGAGTGTTTAGTTGACCACATATTTTGGTCTATTCAGAGGTTGTGCTAGGTCAAAGTATTAATGTTATTGGCTATCCTTCATTGCTTATCTAAGTGGTTATATCTTTTTAAATATCTGGGAGGAGGTCATAATCAATTGATGATACATTTTGTAGAAACTTATAAAATATTCCACCTATAAATCCACGGAAATCTAACAATAAATTGGAAGTCAATAAACCAAAGGTAGAAGTCCAGTTGCATTAACCTTCTTCTAGTTGTCTCATGAAATATGTCAAGTTTCCCAAGTAGCTTTGAAACTAAGTTTATAAATCTATATCAAGGGAACAAAAATGAGAACTCTCATACAACGCTAATCACAAATAATTAACATAGGCTAGAATATGTATATTCTAATTGTGAGGAGCATAAAGATAGATATGGTTTCTCTATATGACATATGAAAGGGAAAAATAGAATTCCCTTTCATTCTAAGAAGATATTGACACAAGGCTCTAACTAGAAAAGAGACCATTAAATGATAAATGAGTTCATATCCTAAGATGCAGAATTCCTTCAGGACTAGTCCTGTAGAAATTATGTAAAATTAGCATCCAATACTGAGGAATGCCCAGAATATTGAAAGATATCAAGGCACATTTTGTGTTGAAAGGGAATATTGGAATTTGTTGCATAAGTTCCATTCATTAGAAAGTTTTCTAGCATTCCTATGAGTTAATTGTTCCCAAGAGGTCAAGGTTTTTGGGCCATATAAGATGCAACTATTGAGCACTAGAGAAGGTATGTAATTACCACTTATTTTGTCATATTTTCCTTAAATTCATAACTTCTTTACATTATGAAATAAGTATATGGTGAAAGATTATGATAAAGTCTAGAAGATTTGTGTGCAACATAAAATGACTAATAATTACCCTTTTCCTATGCAAAAAAAGGAGAAAATGGAAGATCGCCATTCCAAAGGAAAAGACAAGACAAAGTTAACTGGTGTCCCTTTGACAGGGAACCACATCCAAACGAGGCAATCCAAATTGGAGCATATAATCCAGGATAAGGAAGAGGAGATACCAAATCAGTGCAAGGGAATAAGAAGATAACTGAGAAATAACAATATGGCGAATCCCTTAGGATCCTTTGATCCTGAGGGATCGCTACCTTAACGATTCTCTGCATCATTGATATCTCTGCTCGGATGCTATAAGAAGGGGCAACATTGCTAGCCCAAGGGGGGACTATTGTTGTTTTTATGAAATTCATTGTTGTAATTGAAACTTTGATCATCGACTCTCTCTAAAAGAGTGATTACTGTAACTCTATTTTGATGCTTAATATATAAACTTTGTTGTTGTTCCATCTTTGATTCTGGAGTAATCTTAAGCAGTGCATCCTTGGAGGCTAAGGGCCCGGCCCTGGTGGATCACTTGCTCCTGTACCAATATTTTCCGATTCATGTGTGGTTTGATTTCTCTTATTCGCTTTGTTCAGTAATCTGTTGTTCCTTATTATTTCACATATTGGTTCTGTTATATTTCGTTTCCATTTGAATAAGTAATGTTATTCTCTGCAACAGGAATGTTATGCTATTCATTCTAAATTTATATTGCATTATTGTTCCTTTAACAAACTGATATTATCATATAACATTGATGTTCCTTACAGATTGCCATTACATGGTTATTATAGAGTAACAGTGCTGTGTATCTATAAATCGGTATCACTGTGTATTTGTCTACGGTTTACTTCTAAACAGGATTGCTGTTCATTTGGGATTGTTGTCCCATCATGATCACAATTGTTGTTTCTTCATAACCGTGATTTATACTATTGTATCGAAACTTAGATTACTGTTCCTTTCAGTATAGAAGTGTCGTCTGTAATATTTGATCTGGTTTGTTGTGCATTTACATTTGATTCAGGTTGCTGTTCAATATTTCATTTCCTTTAGTTTGTTGTCCCGTTTTCGTTTATTGTTTAAATTATTTCTGAAGTGAAGATTGTTGCTTAATTCCTGTAGATTACAATTACTGCTTCATAGGTTAAAGCTTTGCTGCTCAAGCTTGTTAAATGGATTAGTTGTTGTTCCTTTTTTTGTTATTTGAATTATCATTGCTTTGGTGTGCAGAATGATCTGAAACTGTAGTGAACATTGGCATATGTTGTCCAATTCCCAGGTTGATGATCTTTTCTTTGATTTCCTTTCAATTACATCAGTTTACAAAGGGAAGAGTTATTATTACTGTACCCTTGACTGATGAAGTATTGCAGTTTCTTCATTGAATGATTTAGTTACAAACATTTCCAGTTCTTGCAATTACATTTAGAAGTTTGTTTTCAGTATTTAGTTACTTTTGCAGAAGCACTATACTACTAGCATTACTCTGACAAATGACCGCCTCAAATTGAGTACACTCTTTGAGATAACAAATCGTACCTGGATTGATAATTAATGTAGGGTAAATAGAGGTGAAAAAGACCCTTTTTACTGCTCGACATTTTGGCGCCATTGCTGGGGAAGAGTGTAGCCATTTGTTTCTTTTTCAAAGTAGTGTGAGTCCCTGCTAGGAGAGAATTGAGTTTTAAAAACGGAAGGTAAGAACCTGTGTACGGAGCATGTAACAACCCTGCTCCCCTGCCTGCTTTCCTGCAGATTTGTTGTTGTTTTTGGGTAGAAATCAGTATTTGATTTGTGTGCATGACTAAGTAGAAAAAGCCTAAAAATAATCCTAAACCACTACCCAAGCCTAATAAAGCTAAGGGGCCGATGACCCTTGGTCGATCGACCTTTATAAACGAAATCCTTAAGAAAGTAGAATCTCAGCCTTCAGTAGGACCTAGAAAAGTTGATTCTAGACAACCTACTAGTTCTCTTCAGGCCATAGGATCACCATCTGTAGCCTTTGCTGAGGTGCATAGCCAAATCGAGGAGCAATATTTTTAAGAAATTGAGAATTCTAGCCCAAAATCATTGCAAGAAGGGAACCTTAGCAACCTCTGTGAGGGAAGAGGAGAAACAGGGGAAACTGAAGAACCAAGATCTCCTCTTGGAGTAATTCAGCCATTAAGCAGCCTAGATAAGGGAAGTGCTGCAAAAATCATTCATAACGAAGTTGAAGAACCTCAAGAGTCGAAATCCCCCCAGACATTAGGAACTCTCATCATCCCAGACAAAGGAAGTGTTGTTAAGGCTATTCCTGTTAAGGCCATCCCTGCTCCATCTAGCCAACCTAAGAATACCCTCCTAGAAATATCAGAAGGTTATTGGCACATATTTTACCAAATGGCCTAGAACTAGCCAAACACCCAAACCTCCACACTGCAATATCCCATTGTAGATACTGCAGCCAATGCACCTATGAAAGCAATTCCTCTCCAGCATATCCCTACATTTCATGGCCTAACATCGGAAGATCCAGATGCATTTTTGTTTGAATTCGATGTGCTATGCAGAGGATATGACTATACCACTGACCCTTAAAAATTGAAATTATTTCATTCTACATTAAAAGGAGATGCTTTACAATGGTTTATGGGGTTGGGTGGAGGTGTTATAAATGATTGGGATCAGATGAAAGGTGCTTTCCTGAAGAAATATCAAGATTATTGTAGATCTAGAGAATTAAAAGATGAAATATTTCAGATGGTAGCTAGACCTAATGAAACCCTAGAAGAATATGTTGAACATTTTCAGTATAATCTTCAAAGATCTCCTTATGCATCATTACCCTTACCTGAAAATGTATTAAAAACAACATTAATTAAAGGTATGAAGGAACAATGGATTGAAACACTGAATATTATGGGAAAAGGAGACATCTATCAAGAAAATTTTCCTAACATCATTGATTTATGTATCAGGAGCTCACGAGGAAGTACAAGGCTGAGACCAGCAGAACATGACAGGTTTACAAGGGACAACAAGACCTCTGGAGAAGGAGTAACTCGCGCGGAAATTGGAAATTTATTAGAAAATTTCAAAATTGACATATTGGGGACTCTGACAACACAGCTCGATATTATGCAAGCCAAGCAAAAACAAGCAGAGGCGGAGTAGAATCTGGCAATCTTCTGTCCCAGATGCAGAAAGAAACACAACTAGAAAGAGTGCCCATTAGATGCAGTTCAAGTTTGCGCCATTTGTACAAAAGACCACTCTACAAAAAGTTGTCCCTCACTCCCTGGTTTGAAAGTAGTATACAATGAAGCGGAAGAAGGACCAGAACCGGTGTACCTACTTAATCGGCGCTGTCAATGGAAACCGCGACAATCATGTATGTCCCTCGATCCAGCTTCTTCTTTTCAGCCTCCACAATATCATGCTTAGCAATATAATACAATGTGGAAAAATCAACCTCCCTTCTCAAATTGGCCACAACAACCATTTCCTTCATCATCACCATGGCTGAATCAAGCAAGCCAATCTAATTAGCCAAATTTTCCCTATGCCCCACCATATTGGTAAAACAATGCGTATCCAACACAATGGTCCCCTCCCACATCACATAGTCAATCCTGGTAGACAAACTAGAAAAGACCGATGAATAAGCCAGTAGGAACCATTCTGCTCCCTCAACCTACACTGCCAGCATTACAACAAAACCCCCAGTCTAACTTAAGACCGCAACTCCCAGCCCAACCCAACCTGAACCCAAATAATAGACCAGTCCAATCTGTTCAAATAACTGACACACCAAAGCTAGAAACCGATCTAAGGGAGTGTAATGACCTTCAATTAAGATCTGGGCGCATTAAAGAGACCAGGGGACATAAAAATGTTCAAGTTGAAAATCAGTTACCTGTAGAACAACCATTACAAGAAGAAGATGTGGCTAGAAAGCAGACTCATGACCAAGCAACCACATCTTCTCCCCCATTCCCAGAACGATTAATTATACCATGACCTATAGAACATCTTGATTTTGACATTCTGGGAGAACTTAAAAACTTGTACATAAAAATCCCGCTCCTCCAAGCCATCCAAGACATCCCAATATATGCAAAGACCATCAAAGAGCTATGTATAAAAAAACCAAGGAGGAGAATAACAAATAACCCAACAGTCCAAGTAGTTGGCACCTTATCTGACCTGTTATTGAGAAAAGAAACACCTGTCAAATATGAAGACCCAGGAAATCCAATAGTAACAGTACAAATCAATGGACAAACCTTTTCAAATGCCTTAGTTGATCTAGGGGCTGCAATTAATATCTTAACAACTACCACTTGTCAAAAACTGGGCATTACATCAGTAGAACCAACTTCCACTTTATTAGAACTGGCTAACCGATCAGTGGTTAGGCCAGAAGGCACACTACATGATGTCATGGTATCCGTTGATTCCTAGGAATATCCTGCTGACTTTATGATAATAAACCCCAAAAATTGACTTGATGGACACCCATTAATTTTAGGCAGACCTTGGCTTGTGACCGCTGATGCTTACATTGGCTGCCGACAAGGCAGTATGACCATAACTAGAGGGACTAATATCAAGAATCTAGCCTTATACCCTCCAACCCAGCCAAGTGTCACAATAATAAAAACTAACAAACATCCTGTATCATACCTTATCGAAAATATTAGATCCCCATTAACTATAGAAGATGCCCTCGATTTCAAAGATCAAACAGAGGATGATGTTATTAACAACTTTATTAATCAAGTTGAATCTAGATCCCACATACAATGTCACATGATAGAGGTAGCATTTGATAATGAATTGGAAGAAGATCCTCTCAAAGACACTCATGATCAAACAATACCTACTACCTCTATTTCAAATAGAAAAACTGTGGAGATTGAGCCAGGAAAAACTTTAAACATTAATAGTAACCTGACTCCTGAACAAGAAGAAAAGCTGATCCAACTACTGAGAAAATACAAGGAAGCATTTGCATGGGATTATTCGGACATGAAGGGAATCAATTCCCAGTTATGTACACACCACATTTACACAGAAAAGGACGCAAGACTTGTTCACCAACCCCAAAGGAGACTTAATCCTCATCTAAAAGACATTGTGAAAGCTAAACCTCAAAAACTTTTAGATGTAAACTTTATTTATCCTATCTCCGATAGCAAATGGGTCTCTCCACTTATAGTGGTGCCAAAGAAGAATGGGAAGTGGAGGATTTGTGTAGATTACAGAGAATTAAATAAAGCAACACAGAAATACCACTTTCCCCTGCCATTCATTGACCAGGTATTAGATACATTAGCAGGAAATAAATTCTTTCCTTTCTTGGATGGCTTCAGTGGATACAACCAAATTCAGATTGCCCCTGAAGACCAAGACAAAACTACTTTTACTTGTCCTTGGGGAACGTTTGCCTATAGAGTTTTACCTTTTGGTCTATGCAATGCTCCTACCACATTTCAAAGGGCTATCCTCAGCATCTTTTCAGATTTAATAAATGAAGGGCTCGAAGTATACATGGATGATTTCACACCATACGAAGATGATTTCAACCCAGCACTAGACACATTAGAAAAGGTGCTGCAACGATGTATCGCTACCAGGCTCTGCCTGAGCCATGAAAAATGCTATATGATGATGATTGAAGGAGTCATACTAGGTCATTATATCTCAGCAACTGGAATATAGGTAGATCCGACCAAAATTCAAATAATTTTGTTAATACCTACTCCCACCACACAGACAGAGGTACGCAGTTTTCTTGGATTTTCTGGTTATTATAGAAGATTTATAGAACATTTTTCTCACATTGCTGCACCTCTATACGCACTAACAAGGAATGTTGACTTTGTTTGGACAGATAAATGTGACCGTGCTTTTGAGGATCTGAAAAAGCTTGTGTCAACAACCCCAGTACTCAGAGGTCCAAATTGGGACCTGCCATTTCAAATTTCATCAGATGCTTCAGATACAGCTATTGGAGTAGTCCTTGGGCAGGAAGAAGACAAAAAACCATATGCAATTTATTATATTAGCAAGAATTTGTCTCCTGCTGAGTTGAACTATACTGTTACTGAAAAAGAATTTTTAGCTGTAATACATGCTGTAAATAAATTTAGGCATTACATTACTGGATATCCTGTTGTTTTATATACAGATCACTCAACCATAAAATATTTAGAAAATAAACCAATCACAAACTGTAGAGTAACAAGATGGCTGATTTTATTGTAGGAATTTGACATCACCATAAAAGACCGACCTGGAAAAAAAAATCTTGTAGCTGACTTTCTTTCATGAATGCCAAAGCCAGTGGACACAGTAGCAGTTGAAGATCAATTTCCAGATGAACACTTGTTCGCTATCACTGTTAAAACACCCTGGTATGTTGATGTTGCGTATTATTTAGCAGTAGGAAAATTACCAAAATATCTGACCCCCAATGAACAAAAGTAGATTGTCTGGTGTAGTACCCGATTTTCTTGGATTGGGGGCTACTTATTTCATACAGGGGCAGATATGCACATCAGGAGATGCGTCCGTGAAGATGAAATTTTTGACATTTTGAAAGCCTGTCACGATGGACCGTGTGGTGGACATTTCGCAGATCAACGAACTGGTCACAAAGTTCTGCAAACAGGGTATTATTGGCCCACAATCTTCAAAGATGCAAAGAAATTTGTTCAAGCTTGTGACAGTTGTCAAAGAGCAGGACGCCCTGGACAGTTCGACGAAATGCCCCTAAACCCACAGCTAGTCATTGAACCATTTGAACGATGGGCGCTCGATTTTGTTGGTCCGATCAATCCATCATCAAACCAGAAAACATATATTTTGGTAGCAACAGAATATGTCACCAAATGGGTTGAAGCAGAGGCATTGCCAAGAGCTACAGAGGATTCTGTCATTTAGTTCTTGTAACACATATTTGTGTGATATGGCCTCCCAAGAGACATAATCACGGATGGAGGACCATAATTTGTTGGTAATAAAATTGCTGCAACATTAAAAAACTATCATATTCAGCATAAAATTACCTCTCCTTACCACCCACAAGCAAATGGCCAAGTAGAGAGCACGAATAAAGTAATAGAAGCAATACTGACAAAAACCATTGCGTCACACAGACGCGATTGGGCTACAAGATTGTCGGAAGCCTTGTGGGCATACAGAACAACATGGAGAAGCACTACTGGTTATTCACCATATCAACTAGTATTTGGAAAGGAACCCATCCTTCCAATAGAATTTGAAATATAGACCTTGAGAACAACACAAGAAGTCAGTCTAGATTTAAATGAGGCTCAGATTAATAGATTACAGTAGATTAACGAGCTGGATGAAATTAGGCTCTCTGCTCTTCAACATACCACATTGATCCAACAACAGAGAGCCAAATGGCATGACGCCCTCATCAAAAAGAAAGTCTTTCGCGAAGGAGATTGGGTGCTCCTATACGATTCCAGGTTTCAGGATTTTCTGGGGAAACTTCAGACTCGCTGGCTGGGACCATACGAAATCTAGAAGGTACATGATAATGGCACCATTACTCTAACCACCATTGATGGATCGAGACATACCTTTAAGGCAAACGGCCACCGAGTTCGATTATACCGCAAACCACTTACTCGGGAATCCTTCTACCAGCAACTCCACGAAGACTCCGACATGCAGATTCTAGTTGAGGAAGAGAAATCTTCCTCACCTTTGGTTCATTAAGTGATTTGATTGCTTTTACATTTTGTACATAATTCTTTTGTTTTGTTTGTGTAAATTACTTCCTGTACATTTCTGCATTTTTGCAACTTTTGCATTTTGCTGTTCCTTTTGGATGGAACAACATTTTCACCATTTTGTTGTTCCTTTTTGAAGGAACAACACTTCTACATTTTGTTGTTCCTTTCGGAAGGAACAACATTTTCACCGTTTTGTTGTTCCTTTTTGAAGGAACAACACTTCTACATTTTGTTGTTCCTTTCCGAAGGAACAACAGTTCCACCATTTTGTTGTTCCTTTTCGAAGGAATAACACTTTTGCATTCTATTGTTCATTTTCACAGGAACAACATTTCCACCGTTTTACTGTTCCTTTCTGAAGGAACAACAATTTCCCGTTTTGGTGTTCCTTTCCGAAGGAACAACACTTTCACGTTTTGCTGTTCCTTTTCGAAGGAACAACATTTCTACATTTTTGTTGTTCCTTTCCGAAGGAACAACACTTCCACCTTTTTGGACTTTTAAATTTTGTTGTTCCTTTCCGAAGGAACAACACTTGTTCCTTTCCGAAGGAACAACACTTCTACATTTTTGCTGTTCCTTTCTGAAGGAACAACACTTTTGTTTTCTGCTGTTCCTTTCTGAAGGAATAGCACTTTCATTTTCTGTTGTTCCTTTCCGAAGGATCAACACCCTCATTTTTCTATTGTTCCTTTCCGAAGTGTTATCACTCAGGTTGTTCCCAAAAGTTGTAAGAAAGGGAATACAACCGAGGTAACCACAGACCAATCTCCTAGATACAGATTCTAGCCAATCTGCGTCTAGAGAGGGCTCTCTCTTTATGATTTAGCTTTGTTTTTGAAGATGTTAGGCTAGTTATGAAGTTCAAGGGTTTTGTTTTGGGTTTGGATTTGGGTGGTGAGATTCTATAGAACAGTGAAATCTACACACACCCAACCCTCTAATACTCTGAACGAGGGGGTATTTATACAACAAAAATATGTACAACAAAATATCTCATAACAGATGTGAGATAAAATCTAGTTTTTAACCTAACGTAATTTACAAGTAACATAGGAACAACCGACTGATATTGTGCTTGAGGCTGGCTCTTTAAGGTTCGGCTTGCAGCTGTCCTATAGTAGCTCTGCACTGGCTGTTTGTATTAACTGTGCATTAATTCTAATCTGTTTTGCCTGATACACTTTAATTCTGACTTGACTTGCCTTCAATTCTACACTGATACTCTTTTAATGCTGATACAATGCGTCTTCAATGCTGAACTGATACACTTTAACTTGTCTTCCTTTGGCAATTTGCGGTTCTGAAGGCCTCCATTGACTAGGGTAACAAAAATTCCCTGTTCATCTCTGTTTCTTTGTTCTGCAGGCTTGGAAGTCCCTCTGTTTGCTTCAAACTGTACAAAAAAGAGGAAGAAAACTGTAAATGGTAGTTTAGTTGAGGCTGTGAGCTCGTTGATGGAGCACTTTCTGGTCCGGAGGCAGTCGAGAATGAACTTCGAACACGGTGATTTTACTTTGTAGGAGAGCGGGGAGCGCTATGTGCTGAAGAACATAACAAAAAAGGGTCTTTTTCCCTTCTTTTTGGCAAAAATGAATTTTGGCGGGAAAATTTGGTTTGAATGACGGCTGACGTCAGCAGAGGGTACATATGATGTGGTAGTACGGACGGTGACATGGCAAGTGACGTGGAGGGTGATGTTAGCAGAAGGTGATGTGGCAGGGTGACGTCAACAGGGGATAGCTGACGTTAGTGGATGACGTCAGTAGGGGGAGGGTGGTAAATGGTTTTACTTGCATCGCTTTTGGGCTTGGGCGATTTTGGGCGGAGGGGCAGCGAACAACCCTGGCGCGACATGTGGATTTGGTATGGCACCAAAACCACCGTTTCCCAGGGACTTAACGTGCGGCAGATGGGGGGTCGCGATATGATTAACAACCGTCGGATGAGGCGATGGAGATCGGACGGTGGGCGCTTAGCGGAGATGGCGGGCGGTTAACGTGCTGGGGATGTATTTAAACAATGTTTTATAATGGTGTCGGGGCAGATTTTATTGGTTCTCGGGTGATTTGGCTATTAATCAATGTGGGGTTAATTAATCCCATTTGCGTGGCGGAGGCTATTAACAAGTTCCAAATGAACCTATTAATCCCTGATTAATCAGTGCTATGGTCGTAATCGGCCGGGGGAGGGAAATATATTAACAATGCGGGGTTTGTTATTGTATTTGAAATAAATACGGGAATGGGAATAATGTAAAAGGGAGTTATATAATAAACATGTTAATTTGTTAATATGAAACTTAAAATGTAAATGAAAGCGCTAAGTGCTAGACTTAGGCTTAGGGTGGAAAGGGTTTTTGAGGGATATGTGATATTTGTACATTTTCGTAAGTAAACATGGGGTTTTACTTAGTCAATGGATGAAATGTAAGGAGTGGCTTCTTGGGGATATTAAGCAGATCTTAATATCTCTGGGGCAGATTAGTAAATGATTTGGGGGAAAAGTATGAAGGGGAGTTAGTCATGCCTCGCTTGAGCTGCTCCAAAAAATATCTTCCATGGCACTTGTGATAGAAGTGTAAGTTAACACACATTTTAGAGACAAAACCTATCACAAGTCTCATTCTGCAACAACAATCTACTTACCTAGCCTATTTTTCCTAACATTTTTTCTTCTTTCTTGGGTGCACTTAGACTGGAAAACCCTTTTCAATCTTCTTTTCTTTTCATGGTAAGCCTACCTAAGTCTGCACTTATTTCATCCAAGGGCTCAGATTAAACAGTTGAGCTCCTTTGCTTCTCTACCTATCTACTTATCTGCTAAGATTAAATAGTTTGGACAGATTTTTATTCTCTATCTCTAAAACAGGAAATTCAAACATGAATTGGCCAAGATTAAGCTGTTTGGCCATTCATCAGCTGTGGCATGATTTTGACAAACTGTACATGATGCTTTATTTACAGAAAAGATGAAATAGTAGTGGCATTTGGACTTCCACACTTTCTTGGTCTTTCTTTATTTGGGGGTAATTTCTTCTCATTTTTTCTTTTGACCATTTTTTTTTTCACCCTTTGATTTTTCTTTTAGGGTATACCCTCTTTACATTTTTTAAATTTTTATTTTTTTTCTTGGTAATATGGAAACCTTTGCAGCAAGGAAAGGATGAACATATTACAGAGCTCAACCAGTCAATCATGAAATATGACACCTATTACTATAGGAGTATAACACTGGCTCCACTTGGGGATGGCTTTCCCTAGTGGAAAGTCAAGAATAGCGGGTCAGATGGCCTTGTGAGTAACTTTGAATGTGTTATGAAATCTTCCTTTGCTAGTTGCTTTATTGTATGTATTACAGCACACTTGTGAAGCTTAGGGCCTTCTCCTCGGGCTTCAACTGCAGCAAGTTACTATGCAATCAACACTTAGACATTTATTCTTCCTTTTTGAATCCTGCTTGAGCACCTGGTGACTTGGGTAGGAACTTTTAGCCTTGGTCTTTTTGATAAAAATCTTTTCCACTTTTTCCTGCACAATTTGAGATCTGACCTGAAACAAAAAGGTGCTGCAACTTTCAAACCAAATTAGTAAATCATCAAAAATATTTAGGGCCTTTTGATTGGATTCAAACATTTAAGGATTTATTTCCTAGTCTACTGACAACTGAATTAAAACAAACTGAAATCCTACCCACTTTACTCTAATCAGCCTTCTGACTGCTGGCTAGGTAAAATGAAACAACCAATGGAACCACTTAAGCATTATATACATTAATGACCTTTGTTGCTTGTGTTTGGTGGTGTTTAAAATTGAGATCTTGCAATCAAATTTGGCTTTGTTAATCTTTGAGAAGATAAGGAAATCCCTGATCTCCTTTGCTGAATCTAGAAATTGTACAAAAGGGTCCTGAAAAATATATACACTATTCTCGGGCTGATTCAAACGACAACTAGACAAATGTCCTGGATAGCTCTCATGCCATGAAATTGAAATATCACCCTTGTCTTTATCACCATGTATGTTTTCAACTATTCTTTGTGATGATATTTCTACTGACTGTAATGTTTGTCTTGTAAAACCATTATCATCTTGATTTTGACCCTCATGGTCTGTTATTGGAGGAAAATTATGGTTAATTTCATCATCCAACTTGTCAGCTATTGGATCAAGAAGAACTTGGAAGGATTGCTGCAACTTATTGCATATGGGTTCAAATGGAACTTCATGGATTTCCACTAGCTGCTCTGCCTTATCTTTAACATTTTTACATGATTCAAAGCAAAGAGGTAAGGAATCACCTTGGATGATTTGATCATTGGTTCCTGCTTCCAATTTTTCTTCTGCAACTTGACATTCAATGGTCTTTTGGGGCTGCAAATCTAGATATGACAAGTCTTGAACAAATATTTGATTGCCCTCTAGATGGTTAATATCAAGACTTGTTGACATTTGATTTCTAATTGCATGATAGTTATCTCTGATAAACTGAAATGAATCAAAACAAAATGGTAAAGTTCCTTCACTGATTTCAAAATTTTTTGCACTTTCCTCCTCATTTACTTTGCTGAAATGAACTAGCTGATCATTACTTTTAAGCTGTTGAACCTGAATTTCCTTGTTCCCCAAATTAGCTTCTAATTCCTCTACAAGGTTAATTTGGTTTTGAGGAACATAATCATCATCATATTGATCATATTTGGGCAAATCATCAAAAGAAGCAATGTTATCAAATGTACACATCAGATCAGGAGATTGCTCCTTCACATATTGCTCTATGAATCTGTCTTTTGATCTATGGTAGGTTGAGTTGGTAGGAATTTGTTCATAAATATCAACCTTTTCCTCTTGTGAAACAAATGTGTCATGATGATCTTGAACTAAACATTCAACTTTCATTGTGATCTTCTTCATCATTTCCTCTGCTTTCTTTACCAAAATATCAAGTCTTTCATCTTTCTCTACTTTCAACTTCTCTTCTCTAATTTTCAGATTAACCTCTACATCCACTGCCATGTTCTGCATCTGTTCCATAGTTGAAGGGTTTCTTTCTCTCAAATGAAATTCTATCTCTGAATCAAATGCTCTTGGGTAATGTAGTAAAACTGAATCAGGGGGAGGTTTGGTATTCAATGGTATTGAATGATAGATTTGATTAAATCTGTCTGAAAATTGTTGTACTGTTTCATTTGGATGTCTTTTTAACTGATTATATTCTTGTATGATCATGAGAAGATTGACTTTGATTGTCCATCTATCAAGCAAGAGTTTGAAAAATTGCTCAAGATTTGAGATGCTTGCCTCAGGCAGGGTTTTGAACCAACTCTTGACTTTGGCTTGCAAATAAAGAGCAAAAAGCCTAATACCAACATCCACTTCATCTACTTCAAATAAGTCAAGATAATCTTCAAAAACTTGGATGTGTTTTTGGGCAGTGATGCCATTCTCTCCATCAAATCTAGGGAGATACTTGGGATAATCGTTAGGGAAAGCATGGAGTGTAGGAGGCAAAATGAGTGGTTTATACCTATCAGGAATTTTATGAGGTGTTGGAATATGTTCAGGGATGGGATGATTAGTGTTAATGTTTAAATTCTCCTTAACCGAAAAATGATCTTCACAAGAATTAGAAGATTGCGGTTCAAATGTGTAAGGAGACTTTGTATCTATAGTTTTCAAAGGAAAATAATAAAAATTTAATCTAAAATCATCTCTAAAATACAATATACATTGCAAAATATTATCAATGAGAAAGAACATAATGTCTTGGATAACAATCCAAGTCAAAAGCCTAATGTTTACATACAGTTCTTTCAGGTTCATTTCTCGAGTGGAGTCTTGATTGTGAAATTGATGTGGAGTTGCCAAGTGGATGATTTTAACCTTTGTGTGTCTGATCCCTGTCCACCATCACAGATCATATCTAAACTTGTAAAACAATTATGAGGAAAAGGTTTAGTTCTTTAGGAGACCAAATTTTTGAGTTTTTTATGATTATTTCAATTTTTGTATGATTTTTTTGAAAACAACTTTTATGATTTCTTTAAGAGGCTTTAGATATGAGATTTAAACTTTCTTAAAGATTTTATTTGACAAAAGGGACTGATAAAGTATTTGAAAAAAATTGTTCAATACATAAACTAGACCGGAGATAGACTGAAGCAGCATTTATTTACTTCTGCAATTGCAAAGCAAAAGCAGTTTCAAAGGCTACCTGGCTAACTTTAGGCTCCATCTGTAGTTTATACAGAAAACAGTAGAAACAAACAATTATTCAGGTCCCTAGCAGAGTTGCCAATGATGTTATCGCTCAGGTTGTTCCCAAAAGTTGTAAGAAAGGGAATACGGCCGAGGTAACCACAGACCAATCTTTTAGATACAGATTCTAGCCAATCTGCATCCAGAGAGGGCTCTCTCTTTATGATTTAGCTTTGTTTTTGAAGATGTTAGGCTAGTTATGAAGTTCAGGGGTTTTGTTTTGGGTTCAGGTTTGGGTGGTGAGATTCTATAGAACAGTGAGGTAAAACAGAACATTTCAGTCCATTGGGCATGATGGAGTCAAAGAAGGAGGCTTTCTGGATTAGGTTTCTTACAGAGGATGGCATCACAGAGTAAGGTAGTCAAACATGGAACAATTAAAGGCTGGAATCAGATGGAATGAACTCAAATGGATGAAGGGATATTAAGAATCCTTCAACATATTGACAGAGGAAAAATGGATGATTACTGCTAAGGAGCAGTTAAGAATTCCTTAGCAAATAAACAATATGAGAGAGGAAACATGGGAAATTAAGAATTCACTGTTTATACTAATTCTGAAGAAAACATAGAGAATAATAAAGATTGAAAACAGAGTGCAGTAAAGCAATTCCTAAATTATTCTTTCTCTTTATCATTCAGATCATGAATCATAGATGACATAATAACTTAGAAAACTGTAAAACACAAGATATAAGGGTACTTATTGATCCATAGGTTGATTCAAGAATTCTGTGACAGGTCTTCTGCATCAATTCTTCATTAGTAGGCCAGACAACAATTTCATTCCAATAGCTTTTTATTCCAAAAGTTCAATGTTTACAACAAAGTTTCAGAAATCTACACACACCCAACTCTCTAATACTCTGATTGAGGGGGTATTTATATAACAAAAATATGTACAACAAAATATCTCATAATAGCTGTGATATAAAATCTAGTTTTTAACCTAACGTAATTTACAAGTAACATAGCAACAGTCGACTGATGTTGTGTCGGAGGCTGGCTCTTTAAGGTTCAGCTTGCAGCTGTCTTGTAGTAGCTCTGCGTCGACTGTTTGTATTAACTGTGCATTAATTATGATCTGCTTTGCCTGATACACTTTAATTCTGACTTGACTTGCCTTCAATTCTGCACTGATACTCTTTTAATGCTGATACGATGCGTCTTCAATGTTGAACTGATACACTTTAACTTGTCTTCCTTTGGCAATTTGTGGTTTTGAAGGCCTCCACTGACTAGGGTAACAAAAAATCCCTGTTCATCTCTATTTCTTTGTTCTGCAGGCTTGTAAGTCCCTCTGTTTGCTTCAAACTGTACAAAAAAGAGGAAGAAAATTGTAAATGGTAGTTTAGTTGAGGCCGTGAGCTCATTGATGGAGCACTTTATGGTCTGGAGGCGGTTAAGAATGAAATTCAAACACGGTGATTTTACTTTGCAGGAGAGCAGAGAGCGCTATATGCTGAAAAACATAACAAAAAAGGGTCTTTTTCCCTTCTTTTGACAAAAATGAATTTTGGCGGGAAAATTTAGTTTGAAGGAGGCTGACGTCAACAGAGGGTACAGATGATGTGGCAGTACGGATGGTGACATGGCAGGTGATGTGGAGGGTGATGTCAGCAGAAGGTGATGTGGCAGGGTGACATCAGCAGGGGGAGGGCGGTAAATGGTTTTACCCGCATCACTTTTGGGCTTGGACGATTTTGGGTGGAGGGGCAGCGAACAACCCGGGCGTGCGACACGTGGATTTGGTACGGCGCCAAAATCGCCGATTCCCGAGACTTAACGTGCGGCAGATGGGGGGGTCGCGATATGATTAACAACCGTCGGATGAGGCGATGGAGATCGGACAATGGGCGCTTAGCAGAGATGGCGGGCGGTTAACGCGCGGGGATGCATTTAAACAGTGTTTTATAATGGTGTCGGGGCGGATTTGATTGGTTCTTGGGTGATTTGGCTATTAATCAACGTGGGGTTAATTAATCCCATTTGCACGACAGAGGCTATTAACAAGTTCCAAATGAACCTATTAATCCCTGATTAATCAGTGCTATGGTCGTAATTGACCGGGGGCGGGAAATATATAAACAATGCGGGGTTTTTTTATTGTATTTGAAATAAATACGGGAATGGGAATAATGTTATATAATAAACACGTTAATTTGTTAATGTGAAACTTAAAATGTAAATGAAAGCGCTAAGTGCTAGACTTAGGCTTAGGGTGGAAAGGGTTTTTGAGGGATATGTGATATTTGTACATTTTCTTAAGTAAACATGGGGTTTTACTTAGTCAATGGATGAAATGTAAAGAGTGGCTTTTTGGGGATATTAAGCAGATCTTAATATCTCTGGGGGAGATTAGTAAATGATTTGGGGGAAAGTATGAAGGAGAGTTAGTCATGCCTCGCTTGAGCTGCTCCAAAAAATATCTGCCATGGCACTTGTGATAGAAGTGTAAGTTAACACACATTTTAGAGACAAAACCTATCACAAGTCTCATTCTGCAACAGCAATCTACTTACCCAACCTACGTTGCCTAACATTTTTTCTTCTTTCTTTGGGTGCACTTAGATTGGCAAACCCTTTTCAATCTTCTTTTCTTTTCATGGTAAGCCTACCTAAGTCTCCACTTATTTCATCTAAGGGCTCAGATTAAATAGTTGAGCTCCTTTGCTTCTCTACCTATCTACTTATCTGCCAAGATTAAACAGTTTGGATAGATTTTTATTCTATATCTCTAAAACAGGAAATTCAAACATGAACTGGCCAAGATTAAGTTGTTTGGCCATTCATCAGTTGTGGCATGATTTTGACAAACTATACATGATGCTTTATTTACGGAAAAGATGAAATAGTAGTGGCATTTGGATTTGCACACTTTCTTGGTCTTTCTTTATTTGGGGTTCATTTCTTCTCATTTTTTCTTTTGACCATTTATTTTTTTCACTCTTTGATTTTTCTTTTAGGGTATACCCTCTTTACATTTTTTTAATTTTTATTTTTTTTCTTGGTAGTATGGAAACCTTTGTAGCAAGGAAAGGATGAACATATTACAGAGCTCAACCAGTCAATCATGAAATATGACACCTATTACTATAGGAGTATAACACGAAGGAACAACATTTTCACATTTTTTGTTTGCGCTTGTTTTCTTTGCTGTTCCAATTAAGGGACAGTTGCTGTTCCTCTCAATGAACAACAGTTTCGAGTATATTTTTCCTTTTGCTTGTGATTTTGTGTACAATAGTTGTTCTATATTTTTAGAGTGCATTTTCTTCTTTGTGTGTTTTACCATTTAGACCATTTTTGAGAGTCATGGTCATTTAAAGCACAACTATACATTTATGCAATGAATACAAAAACTAGAGGATACTGAAATCAACAAATTACATAAAAATCGTTATCTTTAGAAGAAAGTGCTTTGAATTGATAAGAGAAAAGAGGAAAGGACACAACTATTGATCACCTTGCTGTCATTATTCTACTAATACCGATATGATTGATTATTTTTATCATGATGGTTCTTTCTAAATCCCCATAATTCTCTTTGATCATTATTATTGAATAAGAATAAGGGCATATTTTTCTCTATTGAGATGTTAAGACTTCTTCCACCATCCCTACTCTTAAGGAGTGTTGAACCACCCTCTGTATATAAATAGGAAAAGTGATATATAAAAGAAAAAAGAAGAAAAAGAAAAATGTTTATATGATTGCTAACATGATTTGTCAGATGAAGGATAGGGGGTCTCATCAAGAGCCAGCCTACCATGATCATAAGGAAGAAAGTGAAGTGGCATTCCCACTATGGCCACCACACTAGGGATATGATCCAAGAGGCACATCAGGAAAAAATAAAGGGTCCTTGGAACAGAAGGTCTCATCACGAGCTGGCCTGCCCACCTTTCACTCCTTCCTGGTGAATGGAATTATGATTTATCTGGTTACCAAGCCAACATAGTGGCCTCCATTCTGACACTGCACAACACTTTCCTAGGCATACACAAAGGATTATGGTTCCAAGGGTGAAATAAACAACTCTGTCAAGGTTATGGACACCTGTGGGCAATAGAGCTCTGTTGATGGTATTGAAGTCCTATTTCTTATACACCAATAGCAATTATAAAACCCTTCTTCTTATATCTTTATAAATGATTCAAATGAGACTATGTATATAACCCTTACGAACCTTTGATACATGAAAATCAATTACAAATCAATTATGACGGTAAAAGTTGATAATGATCGCATAGGACCTTTTATGCACGTCAGCTGTACTATCCTCCAATTCTCGCATCATATCACGACATTAATGCCTCGATTTCGGCAATCTGCTCGTCATTCTAAACATGGCATTTCTGCATACACTGTTCCTTTATGACTCTGTACTATGGCAGTTCAGCATGCTGCTTCTTCATTTGACGGTCGAGGTCAGCCTATCACATTGCAGGGGGGGCGAAGGTGACCAGGTGATCCCCATAATTCGCTGGCATACGTGTCAGCTTATCATTCAGAGAATTAATGACTCGGGAATAGCAAAGCTTAATGGTATTTTGTTTCCCAATATGCATGGCTTGCTGTTCCGAAGCTATTTCCGTGTTTTTCTCTGCAAAAATTAGCAGTAAGTTCAAAATTTGAACAGCTTGTTGTTCCATTGCAGTCTCTGTGTTTTTTTACAGTGTTCTAAGCATGGGGGAAAGATCAATTCGTAGTGAGCCACAGGTGTTGATGGTATCCGATGCTACACGAGAGATCCTAGCAAGGGTAGGATGGATAGTTTATCTTAACCGTCTACGACAATCCAACGAGACAGTGGCAATTGAGTTTTTACAGAACTTGCAAGAACATCATTCCATGGTGAGAGGGAGACAGATAGCAGTCACTGACGATATAATTGCAGATGTTTCGGGACTGCTAGCCACTGGACCTGTGTGGACTTTGAAAAAGGTGAGACTGCGAGACGCCATGAAAATCTTCCAGGATGAAGGGCAGAACCTGACTGTAAAAGGAAAGGGAGTTTTACTGGCAACCTTGGGAGAGTCGTGGGTGGAATTGGCGAGAATTATCTAGAGCTACATCACTTGTGATGGCAGGAAAGACGTGGTAAGACCACGACATCTTAAACTTCTAGCTGTGTTAAAGCAAAAGTGCGTTGTGAATTTGCTTGTGTTTTTAAATTCTTTATTACATGATGTTGCTCGAAGCATGAAGAAATCTCGCCATTTAGAGTTAGTAGTAAGCCACCATGGGTTAATATGACTGATAGTCAGCCACAACCTTGCCCAACAACAGAGCAGTTGGGAAGAATTGATTTTCATGATAGACAAAGGACTGGCTTTGCCAGCCCCAAAACGAAAACATGTTGCCTGTACATCGAGCAAACCTCTGAAATGAAGGAAATCTGTCAGACTGGCAAGGATCAGGGGAATGCTGAGAAATCGCCAGGAAGACAGTAGTCAGCCTGTGGAGATACACGATTCAGGAGACGAAGAACCCCCACAATTGGAAGGTGGGGAGAATGAAAAACAATTGGAGGAAAATGATGAAGGAGAACCGGAGGAAGAGACTGAGCAATCCGGTTAGGAGGAAGAGGAAGCAGAGCAACGTAGTGAAAGTCCACTGCAAAACCTGCTACAAGAAAGTGAATTGGCCCAGATTCTGGCCAATATGGGTGAATATGTCCAAGCTCATAGCCCACTTAACCCCCACACCGAAGAAGGACCACAGGAGCACTCTGTTCATGACAAAAGTGCACCCGAAGAACTGTGTGACGAAGAGGAAGGAGAAGAGGATCACTCTGCTCATGATGAGAATGTATCTGGAACAAAGAGTGACGAGAATGAAGAAGAGGAACAATCTGCTCCTAGTCAGAATACACCAGAAGAATTTCTCGATGAAGAAAGGGTAGAAGAAGAGGTTACCCAGTAAGCATGAGAGCAAGCTAGGGTTTCTACCCTTGAACAATCGGATTAGCATAGCATTGAAGAAGCACCCCAAGAAGAAAATAAGGAAATTGGCCAAGATGAAGGCACAACACTTGAGGTACAAAGCCTAGGCCCTAGTAAATGAACGGCTGTTCCTTCCAAGAAAACATAAGAAATTAAAAGATTGCGAAAGGAACAACAGAGACTGCTTAACGTGATTAAGCAACTTCGACAATAGATAAGGGTTTTGAAAATGGGGAAGAAGTCAAAAGGAACCTCTGTGGTAAAGCATGCAACCGCTCAGACAAAACCCCTTAAGAAAAAGATCAAGAGGACTCAAGTCCAACCTGCCATTCAAAACCGAAAGGAACAACATCTGGCTGTTGTCCATGTCGAAGTGCAAACAGATAACGTATCAGCCTGTGACAAGGAAATTCAGACAGAGGCACCATCCTCTAAGGAAACTCGGACCATAAAGATAAGACATTGTGATAAGAAGATCCAAGTAGATCTCCCGCCTACAACTATTATGTTGGATAACGACCTGAGGACAGTAACTATGCGGAAAGATTTGGCACAAGCCCAACAAACAATAGAGGAACTTATAGAGCAGACTGTCCCTCGAGAAAAATATGAGAAATTACAACAACAGCTGAGGAACGTTAACATATCCGAAATCCAGGCCTTTGAAGGATGGCGAAAGGCAGAAGAAAGAGTCAAAAAGGTAACTCATAGACTAGACATAGTCATCAAACAAATGGATACCTTATGCTCTTTGTATACTGACGTTCTAGCATGTAGGGCACCTGCTAGGAACTATGCTTTGCTTTTAATGGAAAGATATTTACAATTGAAAATTAAAGATGTCAAAGCAGGAGTACCTATAGAGATAAACACCATTGATGACTTCATAAATTGTTGTAAGCATTACAGATTGAAAGTTCAATGACTATTATGTGAATTCTTTTTGTACAATCTTGTATTAGATGGAGAAACAAGATCAGAACCCTAGCCCTTTTGTGGGTGATGTCCAACTGCAGGCATTTATTTCTTTTGGTGTTAATCAAATAAAGTGGCTTAAAGCCTACAATGTCTTTCAAAGACAGGAGAATGGATTAGGCTTATGGGTGAGAGGTGAACATAGAGACCCACAACAATTATGGAATAAATATAGGAGCCTAATGAGGACTCGAGGAGTGATCAAGGCTTTGGGACCTATCCACACAGCAATCATACGGCAAGGGGTAGAATACTTCTTTACTATCAAAGACCTTGCCATAGCAACAGCCAAATTTCGATACCAGACTTCTAATCCGAACATCCAAAACCAAGAACCATTCAATTATGAGAACTTTAAGCTAGCTGCTGACCGCTTGGGTATCTATGGTGACCTCATTTTGAGTGAAGGCCCATCTTGGTTAGGCTGTAGGTTCAGAAGTCCAAGTATTTGGCACTCTACACCAGGATATCAAGCCTGATATGAAATGCCGGAAGGTCAAACAGGACATTTCTTTGAATTCCTAGCTAGCAATCATGGTTGTAGACCACCTCATGAGATCCCTTCTCCAACCTATTCCCTAACTGCCTTGCATGTCAATTACAATGTTTTCATGAGGGCATGAAAAAGGGTAAGCAGGGGGGTGTGTTGAGCACTAGAGAAGGTATGTAATTACCACTTATTTTGTCATCTTTTCCTTAAATTCATAACTTCTTTACATTATGAAATAAGTATATGGTGAAAGATTATGATAAAGTCTAGAAGATTTGTGTGCAATGTAAAATGACTAATAATTACCCTTTTCCTATGCAGAAAAAGGAGAAAACGGAAGATCGCCATTCCAAAGGAAAAGACAAGACAAAGTTAACTGTTGTCCCTTTGACAGGGAACTGCATCCAAACGAGGCAATCCAAATTGGAGCGTATAAGCCAGGATAAGGAAGAGGAGATACCAAATCAGCGCAAGAGAACAAGAAGATAACTGAGAAATAACAATATGGTGAATCCCTCAGGATCCTTTGATCCTGAGGGATTGCTACCTTAACGATTCTCTACATCGTTGATATCTCCGCTCGGCTGCTATAAGAAGGGGCAGCATTGCTAGCCCAAGGGGGAACTATTGTTGTTTTTATGAAATTCACTGTTGTAATTGAAACTTTGATCATCGACTCTCTCTAAAAGAGCAATTACTGTAACTCTGTTTTGATGCTTAATATATAAACTTTGTTGATGTTCCGTCTTTGATTCTGGAGTAATCTTAAGCAGTGCGTCCCTGGAGGCTAAGGACCCGACCCTGGTGGATCTCTTGCTCCTGTATCAATATTTCCCGATTCGTGTGTGGTTTGATTTCTCTTATTCGCTTCGTTTAGTAATCTGCTGTTCCTTATTATTTCACATATTGGTTTTGTTATATTTCATTTACATTTGAAGAAGTAATGATATTCTCTGCAACAGGAATGTTATGCTATTCATTCTAAATTTATATCGCATCGTTGTTCCTTTAACAAACTGATATTATCATATAACATTGCTGTTCCTTACAGATTACCATTACTGTTGATTACAGAGTAACAATGTTGTGTATCTATAAATCAGTATTACTGTGTATTTATCTACGGTTTACTTCTAAACGTGATTGCTGTTCATTTGGGATTGTTGTTCCACTGTGATCACAATTGCTGTTTCCTCATAACCGTGATTTATATTGTTGTATCGAAACTCAGATTACTGTTCCTTTCAATATAGAAGTGCCGTGTGTAATATTTGATTTGGTTTGTTGTGCATTTACATTTGATTTAGGTTGTTCTTCAATATTTCATTTCCTTTAGTTTTCTGTCACGTTTTCATTTACTATTTAAAATATTTCCGAAGTGGAGATTGTTGCTTAATTCGTGTAGATTACAATTACTTCTTCATAGGTTAAAGCTTTGCTGCTCAAGCTTGTTAAATGGATTAGTTGCTGTTCCTTTTTCTGTTATTCGAATTATCATTGCTTTGGTGTGCAGAACGATCTGAAACTGTAGTGAACATTGGCATATGTTGTCCAGTTCCCAGGTTGATGATCTTTTCTTTGATTGCCTTTCAATTACATCAGTTTACAAAGGGAAGAGTTATTATTATTGTACCCTTGATTGATGAAGTACTGCAGTTTCTTCATTGAATGATTTAGTTACAAACATTTCCAGTTCTTGCAATTACATTTAGAAGTTTTTTTTCAGTATTTAGTTACTTTTGCAGAAGCACTATACTACTAGCATTACTTTGACAAATAACCGCCTCAAACTGAGTACACTATTTGAGATAACAAATCGTACCTGGATTGATAATTAATGTAGGGTAAATAGAGGTGAAAAAGACCCTTTTTACTGCTCGAAAACAACCTTACTTGAACATTATTGTAGGGATTAGTATGATTACATATCAACCATCCCCTCATTTTCCTATAGGGTTGATCTTTTGATTGAGGGTTTGGATCACATATTTAAAGTTTTTTTAGTATAGTGGTTATTTCGTGATTCGTTTAGAGATCATGCTATTAGGATTGTTGAGGTGGAAATCTAGCTTTGGGGACCAATCATTGTGTTGTAGCGGCTACAATGACCCTCCAAAGTTTTGCCTTAGCCTATTTTGGAGCCTCCCTAACAACCTTCACAGTAGCTTTCCTTGCTTCATTAAGTCCTCAAGCTTCAGTGTCTTTCTTGCTCAAAGGCATCCTATCGATCACAGTTTGATATTTTCCCTTCACAGGCTACTCATCTGGACTTGGTCCAGTTGCAGGCTCAACAACTTCCCATTGAAATTTGCGCATTTCTGGAGGGAAACCAACCTTCCCTCCAGGAATTTCGTAATTCCCTTTGATAGCCTACTGGGCTCCAGGATTGCGCAATCCTGCCACCCAACCCTCCCAGCAGGATTTGCACAATTTTTTCCGTTAATAGGTTGTACAGCCCAGGATTTTTGCAAATCTGGGTGGCAATCAACTGCTCTGCCTAGAAATTGTGCAATCCCCTTGGGCAGTTAGCCCATCTTACAGTCGGAAATGCGCATTTTTCTCTAGCAGTCGAGTAGTCGCTTGCATGTGCAGCTGAGTTGACAGGTTCCCTCCGGGATTGAGCAAAATAGACTGCATGCATATGCTGCTTCTCCCAAGGCAGCATGCAAAGGCATCCCTTGTTTCAGGGATCTTTGTTTAGTAGTTGGAGGTTACATGCAAGGAGTAATTCTAAAACATCCCACCAAGTGTCGCTTCCCCTAGATTTGTGGCATGTGTGTCACAACCTCGATGTTATCAAAAATCATCAACCAGACGTTGCAGAGCTCATTCCTCACATCAACCTTGTAGCTTTGACATCCCACATCACATCTAGGTGCAGTCGACACATTCATCTCAGTTGTTTTGGGGTAAGCTCGCTTCCCATGCCTTGTGCTACATTTCTATTGCTTTTTGGGTTTTCACTTGTATGAATAATGTTTGCATGATTTCTTTGAGCTCTTGATGTCATTTACATATATTCTAGCTTGTCTTAGCTCTGTTTCAACTTTTGTTGCTATCTCATTGCTGTCGCATGCATGAAACTGTTTTGCACGGACGTTCGCCCAATCGACGAACGACCTCACCCACATGCATGTTGATCTCTTTTCTCAATCTACCATTCATGTTTTGCATGCATTGTTTATCACCTCTGCTATCACTTAGTGTTGCCATGCATTTCATCGAATTAATTGCTTTCAGTTTCCCGTTGGCGAGTCGAGCCAACCTGGCCCAGTCTCTGCCTTCACCAAGGCTACATTGCGCAATGTGGAGAAGGAAGGCTCACCTTCCTCTCCATATTTGCGCATTCTGGCCTAGAATTGGGATCCTGGACTGAATTGCGCATTTCTGGAGGTTAGTGGCTGCTTGGCCCAAAAATTTAAGCAAATATGTCCTTGGGTCAACAGTATTTCCTAGATGGAATCACGCATTGCACAATCCCAACAGCCAACTGCTACACTGGATTGTGCATTGCGCAGTTCCAACAGTCAGTCAGTCAGTCAGCAGCCCAGATTGTGCCTTGTGCAGTCTTGGAAGTTGATCTCCCGACCTCACGACCAAAATTGCGTAACCTTCATGATCATTCATCCATGTATGTTCCAAGTTAGTTCTCATGTCATTTTGGTTTTCGATTGACAGATTGTTTGCTATGAGTGTTTCCATGTCTCAAGGTATCACAGGTCTTCATCTGCCTCTTAGCAGTACATGTACAATGGTTTCCAAGAGAGCAGAGACAAAGACACCATTCAGAGCATGCTTGGGGATGCAATCGATCAATTTTCCATGGGCTTACCTTCTCACAAAGACATCAAGTTGTTCATGGACAAGAACATCAAGAAGCATCATCACAACGAGAAGCACCATGAACAACAACTGAAGGTAGCATATCGAATTCAGCGAATGCAGAGAATGAAACAAATGCAACAAATGCAAGAGGAAGGTTGTTGACAACACTAAGGAGGAGAAAAGTTGCAAGATCAAGCAGATCCACCAATAATGAAAGAAACTTTGGAGACTTAGGCTATGAAGTGACGATGCGACATGAAGATCATGCAAAGGTAGAAGATGGAACAAAGAAGGAGTTGCATGTGTTGAAGCAGTAACTCAGGAAGAACATGAAGCTCCACAAATATTCCAATGAGTTACAGAAAGAACATGAACAACAGTGGGTGCAACATGCACACACAGATGAAAATGCACTAGTACGAGTTAATGATCGATTCCAGCAGCTGACATAGAGAAAACATGGTGAGCAGTGTTTTTGATCGCACATAAGGGATCCAGCATCATGCATGTCATTGGGCGCACGCATGGAATCCAACCCATTCAATGCACTCATCAAGGCGAAGACAAGAAGCAAGTCCAACTGGGGCTGAACATGTACTTTGAAAAGTGGATGTGCATGACCACCAACACACACTTAAAGATCAGCACAGACACTATGCATCAATGTGTTGCTGGTTCAACCATACCCAAGAAGACCATGCGCATTGTTGGTACCATTCCATTACCATCTTTTTCTTCTAAAAACACCATCATTTGTCTACCTTTTTCCTCCATAAATCCCTTATATTCCTTGAAATTGATTAATTAATAGCATTATAGTTGTTAGTTTGCATTAAAGTTAATTTATGAGTTTTTATGTTAGAAATTAGGAATTTTCAATAAAAAGGTTACAGGAAGTCATAACATCCTGTAAATGGTTTATCATCTGACACGTGGCATGACAGGCAAGCCAAAGCAATGGATAGGAATGAAAACTGGAATGTACAAGCATGATGAAAAATCGATTCTATAGCAAATCAAAAGCTCCTGGTTATGCGGTCCACGCTGGTCAAACCTCAGCGTTTTGGTTACAAAGGCAGTAAAAGCCATGGTTTCCAAACCGGTTTCGTTTTGTTTTCTTTTTGGAAATCGGTTTAGATTAGAAATGACCAAAAATCATTCCTTTGTAAAAGCGGAAACAACTGCTTAATGAATGTACATTCGATTCAGATAGGGACAGGCAGATAAAGACTGCATATTATTTTGTTAACAGGAAAATTACAATTATTATCTCTGTGCATCGTTTGAGAACAGAATTTTTGTATGTGATTACAATCTACAGTACTTGAATATAGTCACAGTTTTACTCCAGCAGTGTTTATGCGTTAATTCTCTCGTTGCTTGAGTTTACTTCAGTGTACCATTGAAAAGTGGATGGGCCCCGCGTGGATTGGTATACTGTTAATTTTATTTCCTTAGCAGCTTTTGAATTCAAATAGAACACATAGTGTTTAATGTTATTTCCATGCTTATGATTTTGTCGATTTGATTTGAAATTCTCACAAATGGTATTTATGGTGATAGCTTGAAGATTTCATCGTTAAGATCATTGAACCATATCTTGTAAGAGATTTGATCCATTGTTATATTTTGAAGCATCTCCATAGACTCTGTTTTTCATGCATAAATTTTAGTGTGCTTTTGATTTTTCGGTCTAGTAATACGCTGTATCCTTAGGACAGTTAGATAAGTTAGGTGATCTGAGTGTTAAGGTGAGAGGAAACATATCTTAACCTTCTGTAAAGAAGTACTGCAACCTATCACAATAAACACTTAGTTAGGAATCCTTTATGTCTATAGACTGTAGACACATGCCTCGAAGTTTACTGACCCTGGTTGATAATAAATCTAGTCTAATCTAGCACCCTAGATTGGCCACTACATTTTGGCGCCGTTGCCGGGGAGGCGTAGTTAGAGGGTTTCAAAAAAAATTAAAATATAAAAAATTTTTAATAAACAAAAACAAGCAAAAACATAGATTTAGAAGTCATGTTTACTTATGCCTAGATCTAGAGATAATAAAGGTAGATTCATAAACCCCCCCATCTAAAAACTAACCTACCATCAGGAGCAGACCCTTTAGGAAACGTTGAACACACAACATCAGCTGAGGAAGTCACCATACAAAAATTAGAGGATAAATAGAAATCAGGGCAAAGACTCACACTCATCGAGAGGCAAATTCTATTAGCACACAAATCACAGAAGAAACATTTCCCTGAATCCTCTATAAAAGGAGAAAGTAGCACAGTAACTCAACAATCTTTCCTTGAACTTCTCTTTGAAACAAGTGACACTGAACAAGAAATTAAATCAACAGAGGAACCCATCAAAATGGCTGAAGAAGGACATGGATAAGAAAGAGGACCACCTAATCAAGGTCAAGAGGAAGAGTCAACCTTTAAATTTCTTATCCAAGAACCAGAAGAGGATGACGAAATAAAAATGAAAAACATACCCCCATTCGTGCAACCAAACTTTTATGGCATGGCTTCAGAAGATCCAGATTCATTCTTGTTCGAGTTTGACATTGTATGTCGAACATATGGTTACACAGATGATGCCCATAGGCTTAGACTCTTCCCAACAACATTAAAAGCATCAGCATTATGATGGTTCATGGGGCTTGCTGAACATGGATAACTGATTGGGATGGCATGAGAAGAATATTCCTAAAGAAATACCAACCTTATTGTAGATCGAAAGATTCCAAAGATGATATCTTTAGGATGAACCAACAAGAGGATGAAAATTTAGAGGAGTACTTAGAGCGGTTTGTTTACAATTTACAAAAATCAAAACACAGAACCATGCCTCTTGATCTTATTCGAACAATATTTTTGAAAGGAATTTGAGAGGAATACTTAGATGATCTTAATTTGATGGGCAAAGGTGATATTTCCACTTTACCTTTTGAAGAAATTGCTGAGTTATATGAAAATTATTCTAGGAGCAAAGTCAAAATTGGAAAAAGAACCATATCATCCAAAGCCACAAAATCTGCTTCAGCAAGTGTCACAAGGGCTGAAATAGGGAACCTGTTGGAGGAATTCAAAACAGATGCATTAAGTACCTTAGGAACTCAAATTGACACTCTAAAAGCTAAGAAGAGACAAGAAGAGGAAGATCAGATGATGGCTATCTTTTGCCCAAAATGTCGGAAGAAACATGCCTTAAAAGACTGCCCATTAGAAAACATTCAAGTTTGTGCCTTTTGTACTAAAAATCATGATATATTTCATTGCTCTAAAGTCAAGGTTTTGCAGAATTGTAATGTGGCAGCAAACACAGATATGGAAAATGTGTATTACATGGGCGCAAAGAGACCATGGCAGCCAAAACCAGCACCTCAAGGTATGTTCCCAAACCAGAATTTGCAATTTCCTGTACATGATCAGATGTATGCTCAGAATTTGTGGAATGTACCCATGCCATGGCAGCACCAAAATTACCCACAACAACGATGGAGACCATCTCATCAATACTCTCAACAATATCACTCATATCCTCAACCATACCAACCATATTCGCATCCATATCAATAATATCATCAGCCATACTCGCCATATCCTCAATCATATCAGCAATCTCCTCAACAGCAAGTTGTTTACCCACATCAACCTCAACCCACTCAACAAGCATTGCCTGCTCCTACACCAATAAATCCACCACAATACAACTTCCATCTAACTCACAACCTCCTAGACCTATTCAAATCCCTGCTCAACCTGTACCAAATCCAAATAACAGAGCTGAGAGACCAGCCTACAATGTAGATGAGGGAACCTCATATCCCACATTACCCTTGCAAAATATCAATTTGAGGTCTGGTAAGGTACTTCACAAAGAATATCCAATAGTTGATAAACAAGAAGAAAACGAAGAAAATGAAAAGGAAACTTCAATTCAAAGGAAACAAAATGATGACATCAAAAATAAACAAATGCAACCGTTGCATCCACCACCTTTTCCAGACCGATTGGTCCAAACAAAACTTCCCATGTCTATACCACAGTTTGATGTTTTAGATGAGCTAAAGAATGTCTATATAAAAATTCCACTACTACAAGCCATAAAAGACATTCCCATATATACTAAAGCAATCAAAGAACTGTGCCTTAAAAATCCCACTAGGAAAAGAGTTGATCCACAAACCATTCATGTTATTGGACATTTAGCTGGCCTTATGACAAACACCATCTCAATGGAAAAGTATGTTGATCCTGGTATTCCCAGAGTCACTACAATCATTAACAACATACATATTCCAAACACCTTAATTGATCTTGGGGCCGCAATAAATGTGATGACTCTTGAAACCATGAAAAAACTCCAGCTCACAAATTTGCAGCACACAACAATTGTTCTAGAACTCGCTGATAGGTCTAAAGTGATTCCTGAAGGGATTTTGGAGGACATAATTGTTTCACTGGACCCTTGGGAGTATCCAGTGGACTTTTTAGTTCTTCAGCCAAAATCCAATTTAGGAGGACACCCTATCATCCTTTGTAGACCATGGTTAGCAACTGTTGATGCATTCATAGGATGTCGATCAGGTAATATGATTATTTCACGAGGAACTAAAAGAAAACAACTCACTTTTTACCCACCAGCACAATCACCAGCAGTAGCACGCAATTTATGGCTTGACGATAAATACAATAATAAAGAAGAAGTTCAATCTGTTTTTAGCATCAACCAAATCTATGATTTTCAAGAACATAATAATGATGATTTGGTAGAGTTGTTCCTTTCTCAACTTGATGTTTCCGAAGATTTGAGAAATGACCAATACCATGTTGCAGATGAACTTTTGGCACAAAATTTTCAGGAAACATGCACCATTCAATCTTTGCAAACAACATTTCAGAACATTTTTCCCATTCAATCTATCACAAACACACAGAGCAAGACCATAGAGATTAGTCCAGGAAAAACTTTGAATATTGGCACTCACCTAGACTCATCTCAGGAGGAAAAATTGATTCAATTATTGAGAAAATACCAGAAAGCATTTGCTTGGGACTACACCGATATGCATGGAATTCACCCTGAAACATGCACTCACCATATTTATACCAATAGTAATATCAAACCAGTGAGGCAACCGCAGAGACAAATGAACCCCATGCTTCAAGATATTGTTAGAGAGGAGTTACAAAAACTGTTGAAAGTCAATTTTATCTATCCTATCTCTGACAGTCAATGGGTATCCCCATTGGTAGTAGTGCCCAAGAAAAATGGTAAGTGGCGGATTTGTGTTGATTACCGACAATTGAACAAAGCAACGCTCAAAGATTATTTCCCACTACCATTTATTGACCAAGTGCTAGACACATTAGCTGGGAAATCATCATTCTCTTTTCTTGATGGTTTCAGTGGCTACAACCAGATTAGGATAGCCTTAGAGGACCAGGACAAAACCACTTTTACTTGTCCCTGGGGCACTTATGCTTATAATGTTTTTCCATTTGGACTTTGCAATGCAGCAGCTACATTTCAGAGAGCTGTATTAGCTATTTTTGCTGATTTAGTTCATGATTGTGTTGAAGTTTACATGGATGATTTTTCAGTGTATGGTGATTCATTTGAGCATGCATTAATGAATCTTGAAATTTTTTTGAAGAGATGTATTGAAGCTAATCTGTCCCTGAGCAATGAAAAGTGCTTTATGATGTTAAATGGGGGGATAGTATTAGGCCACTATATTTCTTTTCAAGGCATCAAAGTTGATCCATCAAAAATCCAGATCATTGTCAATTCGCTAATTCCGAAGACTGACAAAGAGGTAAGAAGTTTCCTTGGGTATGCAAGCTATTACAGAAGGTTTATTGAACATTTTAGTAAAATAGCTTCACCTTTGTTTAAACTTCTATCAAAAGATACACCTTTCAACTGGAATGGGAATTGTCAACACGCATTTGAAACACTCAAAGAAAAGTTGTCAACCATGTTATAGACATTTTTGGGCCCTACAACCCCAAGCATGAAATGTCCATAAACCAAGGGCTCCTAAGTCCCTAAAAGTGTTGTTCTAACCCCTAAAGGAACAAGGTCAACAGATTACAGCTTCTCCCAGAAGTTCTCCATGAGAAACTGCTCAGAATTGGTCAAAACAGGATCATTGCAACTGCTCCACTGGCTAAGTGCGTTGCATCTCACCCAAATACACTGTGAGGGTGCGTTGCATTTCAAAAATCCCTTCTGTGGGGTGCGATGGGCGAGAAATGACTGGCAGTGTCATTCCGCGAGGTGGAGAGGCAATGGAAGCTTCCAAAATCTTCTCCTGTGACACTTGCCTCACTGAATTTGACCAAGGATGAGTAAGAGGCCATCAGTCTCCAAGTGGAAGCAAGAACTATCAGAGAGAAGACACTAATCAAATCACAAGCTGACTCATCCCCCTTACAAATATCTATATATGGATCCCTCATCCCAGAGATCGAGGGGCTGGAATTTTGCATATTGTAAGGAATTGCTATTGGTTTCCTGAGACAAACATCAGATTGTTGGGTGATCTAAGCTTTGTTTGAGGTGAAGAGGGGCTTCTTTGCTGGGAGGTTGATGCTGGGTCAGAACAACCGGTTGTAACTCCTCTTGGCTCTTTTCTTGTTTATCAATAAAAGCTATTTGAGTTTTCCTCCATGCTTTTGTGTCATTGATGCTTGTTACATTTGTATGGTCAATTTACATCTAACCCTAGATTGTTTATGATTATAGATCCATGTCTTTCTATAGTGCTATGCTTCTGTGATCTTACAGGTACTTTGTGAAGCTGGGCGTGCAAGGGAATAGGTAGTTGAGGACTATCAAAGAAGAGAGGGATCAAACCAGGAGATTGGCGCAAGACAGAGGTTGGTCTTTCTATTCCTCTCTATCTATAATTCATAAAGGAAAAACAAAAGTAGATTTTCTCTGTTTGTTTCTAAGGCAGCTGTCACAACTTAGTGGGATAGAGCAGTTCTAAATAGACACTTTTCCCTGTAACAAAATGGCGACTTCGCTGGGGACCTAATTAGTTTGTTTGTTTATCATTCTTTGTTGTTTGTTTCATAAACTTACAAGTAGCATTCGAACTGCATTTGCCATAACAAATGTAAAGTAGACAACTGCTACTTCAATCCATTTACTGGATTTGTTTATGATTTAAACAACTAATTCACAAACTATCTGATTGCCCTTGTGATAGCTCTTAGATCCTCCTTAGATCTACCCCTGATTGTTGCATTACTGATTGCTTATTGCTCGGCCAAAACCCAAGAACTGAACTGCAAACTGTGACCCGGAACCCGAACAGAGTCTCGTTTCTGGCCCAGCGTAGGTACTGTTGAGAGATTCTGAATTTCAGCGCACTTCCCGAGTGGACAACCTGTGCTGCATTTCAGATTCTCTGTGTTACAGGTGCACTGATCAGACTAGCTCTATGCAGTTGTGGCTTCTGTGGTTCATTATTTCCAGTTCTATTCTTGAATTTTGCTGCCTACGACCAGTATATGTCTGTTTGAAACCCATTTTCCTTGCTGTTATTCCACCTCCTTTGTACAAAAGAACTGTAGATGTTTTTGTGTGTTTGTTGAGTCGTTTACAGTTCTCCTTTGCAAAAGTAGCGTAATCGTACTGTCGTCCTTTGATTTGGATCTGTCGCAAGTGTCGATTTCAATCGTAGGAAAAAGTTTAGTTGCTGTTGATGGTCGATTATCCTGTTACTATTGCTTTTGGTCTGAATTTGTAATTTTCTAGTTTCAAGAACAAGTATTCATTTCAAAATCGTAAGGTGTTGTAATCATCTCCATTTTTTGATTTCGAAAAGAAGCTTGTTGATATTTGTCACTTGAAAAGAAATTCAGATTTGTGCATCAACTTTCTTTTTAGCATTCATATACTAAGAAAGTCGAAAAAAAATACATGCATGTGCATTTGCATATAGACAGTCTAATTGGCTTGATTTAGGAAAGTGCATTTAGAGTGTGCTGTTTGCTCTTTGTGAAAAGATTTTGTCTCTCTTTTCCCTAGTAGCTAGATTTTCATTGCATAAAGGAGATAAAAAGTTTGTTTATCATATTAGATTGCATTTTAGGAATTACATCTACATCTCGTGGTGAACCCGAAAGGAAAACTTCATAAACAAGATCAACTTAAAATAAATTCAATGAATCTAACAATGCTTTGGAACTTAACGCACAACATTTAGAAGTCTAGGCTAGAGACATATTCCGGCATCATAAAGCCTGGTAACTGTTGTTCTCACTGATGGTTGGGTGATTCCTCCACTTTGAGATGATAAGTGCCAGTACGGACTTGTGCTCCCACATACCGTCGAGTATATTTTGGGAGACCCCAATAGGCTTAATCCTTTATCCATAGGAAGCCATGTCTGCCGCCCTATCGATCGCAATGCACTGAACACAGCATTCGGGAAGATTGACTGCCGTACCGTAAAAAGTATTCTGCAGTTTTGCGATTGGTTTGGTAATCCCTCTACCTAGATTTCCAGAGCAGTCCCTTTCGTTCCTTTTCAGACTCCTTAACAGAAAAGGTCCATCAGAGCACTTGTCACTTCAGGCTCATTAAAAATCAAAGGAGACTAGAGTCATCTTTTGTTTTTTCTCGACTCTTAAAAACTGAAAAAACAAGTTGTGTCAAAGCATCTAAAATTTATTTTAAACGGAATATTCGTTACCCTTTCCTACGTTGATCTTGGGTTGAGAAAATGGAATCCACCAACCAAGGAATTCCCCTTGGAGGAAATCCTAGTCCCTTCTCCTCTTGGGGAGATGTTGGTGCACCCCATATGGCCACATTGTTGCTTCCAGGACTGACAATTGGTTTGCCTGTATGGCTCTTCTCAACCTCTGTCGTTCAGAACACCACAATTCCTAAACAATCGAATCAGCAACTAGACGAGTCCAAAGTTACCCACCAACCTTCTACTTCCTCTAATTCTTCCTCTCCTCCTTCCTCTTCGCTTGATGGGGCTGGTAAAGCCAAAAGTCAAGTACCTAAGGAGAAGAAGGAAAAGAAGAAGAAAGAGAAGAAGAAGAAGGAGCCAAAAGCGACTGGGGGCAAACGAGTGTCGTCTAACGAAAATCCACACACCGCACCGACCATGCCTAAATCTCCATGTGTCATTTGCAAAGGAGACCACTATCATAGAGATTGTCCTTGCATCCCTCGGATTTTAAGGGACTGGTCTCCTCGTTTGCACAACCCGGTGTCGTCAACCTCTGATAGTGATGTTGAAAACACATCGTCAACTAGTGAAAGTGAAGCCCCAGGACAAAAAGGAAAATATAGATTTCCTTGTAAACTGTGTGAAGGCGATCATGCCGTCCACCTTTGTCCCTTCTTAGACGAAGCTAAAAGAGTTTTGGATGATCGTCCGGTTTCACCGTTACGACTTCCTCCTGGATATAAAAAACTCTTGCCGAGTCCGTCACTAGTTGAAAATCCGGCTGGCCTGCTCAGGTGGTCAGCCGAAGCATCTATCATTGAAGATAAACCATCTGAATCCATACCAGACGAAAGTCAAAAGGTCGAGGCGACAGTTGACCCGGTCTTGCCTTCAGAGGTTCCATCTTTAGATGATATAGTCACTGAAGAGAACAAGGACGACACCGTCCAAATTCTTTTCATAAGCACAGACTCCAATGAACATGGGGGCAATTTACCTGTTCCTTTACCACAGGAAGGAAGTTCGTCAGAGTCGTACCCGGCCATCT
Source organism: Pinus tabuliformis (assembly GCA_031772625.1). Taxonomy (NCBI): domain Eukaryota; kingdom Viridiplantae; phylum Streptophyta; class Pinopsida; order Pinales; family Pinaceae; genus Pinus; species Pinus tabuliformis. The sequence continues at coordinate 1,357,509,868 of CM062807.1, read as the reverse complement.
ATTCGGTCCCACCTCCAAGCAACCTAGCTGTCTCCTTCGACTGGAATCAACTAGGCAGACCCCGTTTACCGGCTAGTATACCATTCCAAATCATTGTTCAAATATATAGAATGGTTATGGCTGGTACCATCATAGATGAAGGGGATTCTGTAAGTATCCTTTCCTCAACTGCTTGGAAAGCGCTTGGTTCACCATCGCTTTTGCCTGAGATGAGAAATCTAACAGGCTTTGATAAAGGAACCAGTCGACCGTTAGGGATCCTTCCCAATGTGCCAATAACATTGAGAGGGAAAACTGTTCACATGAACGTAATGGTAGTTCAAGGGCCCCTAGATTATAATCTACTCCTTGGACGAGACTATATTTATTGCATGAGAGCCATTGTCTCATCACTCTTTAGAGTGATGTGTTTTTCGCACGAAGGAAGAGTGGTCAAGCTCGTGGACCAGCTTTCATTCCCCGGATCACGCATAGCAAATAGTCATATACCATCCCTAAATGGTCTTTTCACGCAAGAAATGTCTCAATTTCCAGTCCGTCCACCCGATGAGCGCGAGTGATTCGAGGGACATGACTGAAACCCAGGGGGCATGCACCCTGGTCTGCTTCGGCAGGAAAACTTCGGGTATAGGGTAGGTTTCCGCGAGAGAATATGACTAGTCTGTACTCCCGTCCATGATTGGAGGAGGGGGTTATTCTAGAATAAGATTCTCTTGTCAAAGTTATCTGAGTGGAGTAGCCTCCTTCACTCACCTTTGTCTATTTCGGTAGACATCGCCGAAGAAGTGTTTTATTTGCGCTGTGAATAGAACGATCTTTGGGTAACCTGTAAGAGGTAGGCCTCTCTCGGTAAAACAAATGTTTTAACGAACTAAAGAAGGGGTAACCTTGAAACTCTGTTTTATGCCTGGGGGCATGCAAACCTTTTGGCTTGCAAGCGAAGAGCGACTATTTATTTTTTAAATTTGTAGGTCCTCTAACCCTTTAAACTCGTAGGATTGGTTGTTTCCTAACTTGCATAAAGAAAGGATGTGGGGCAAAACTCTAAAAGTTGCCATTTTTATACGAGACATTCTTATCACACGACTGGATTAATCGAGCAATGCTACCGCAAGGTTCAAGCTCGTTAAAAAATAAACCCGCATCGAGCAGTTTTAGTACATAGTTCAAGCTTGTTAAAAAATAAACATAAGACATGAGCAAATGTTTCCCCCGTGTTTAAGCTCGTTAAAAAATGAACTATTCCCCGGTAAATAACCATCGTGAATGTAGTACTTCAGCTGTTAAAGCCTTGGTCGTGTTTGCACCGTCACCTCCACTTTTTCATTGGCCGATCATTCACCTCCATTTGATTGTTTACCCATTTTGAGGAACAGCTGCGAAGAGTGATTTCACTAGCCATCCTTGTGACACTGCCGTGATTGGAAAATTCCAAACCTTACCTGGAATCAGCTGCTACCTGTTTTATCACTCGTTCCTCAAAAGACGAGTCTCCTTTAAGCTCTTTTCAACTGACTCGTAAAATATGAAAAGATTGTCGAGCCATTGGCCTCTCCAGCTCGTTAAAGGGACAGGAAGTGCCAACCCTCCTCTAGATTTTAATCTTTTTGGACCTGAGGGATTATTACACAAAAAGATCGAGTGCTTGTTTTGTTCAGCTCATTAAAAGTATTGAAAATCCATCCCTTCTGTATTGTTTTATACTTTTTCGGACTTAAGGGATTAAATGACGAAAAAGGAATTTTGGAGTTATCTTTACATTCATTTTCAGACTCTTTAAAATTGAAAAGGACCGAGTTATCTTTGTCGTTAAACTCGTTAAAAAGATTAATAGCGACAAACTTGTCTTTAGACGAAAACGAGTTTCACTATCGCTAGGCTCGTTAAAACATAGCGATGGGTTTGCCCGAAGGGCAAATTATAGAACAAGCATATGTTATCCTCCTCAAGCTTGACAAAAATAAAGAGGTACTGGTTAGCAATGACTGGGGAAAATTGGGAAGAAAACTTGAAGAAACTTTGTTGGTAGCAAGTCGCTCTTGAACATGACACTTCCACTCTGTGTCTGAGTCGGGTTGGGTTGTTTCATTCACCGGTCACATCACCATGGTCACGCCATACCATCCACATTTGGGGTTAATGCTACCAATCCATCACATCAGTGTTGCCGATATGTTCAAGAGAAGTCATTCAGAGAGTTCACCTGTGTCTCACCCACTACCATACATTATACTCCATTCTTTCATGACCGCCACCCTGAACCTTGTATCACCAGATCGTTTTCACCTCCATTAAAATCAGTTGCTTCGTTCCGTGTCATTGATGTGGGATTCATTAAGGCCCTCCTGTGACAGATCAATTCTTGTCGACATCAGCTCATTATCCAAGAAGTTGATCTAGGAACACCCCATTCAGTACTTTGAAGCTTGCATGCCTCAATGGCAAGTTTCTCACTTCCAGCGACAGGTTTACATCAATGGCCTTCGACCGGAAGATTTTGTGTGGTGTTCGACGCCAAGTCCTTTATTCACACCACGTGAATTGTACTGTAGTACCTTGAGGGTCATTATCATTATCGGTGATTCCTCTCGCGCTTGTTAACAGTTTTCATCATTGACTGGTAATCAAGCGATGTCTTTCCATGTTCGACTTCAGAACATTTCTCACATGGATCGACTTGTACTTTGAGTGAAGATCGGACGAGATTGAAGACCCCGGATCTAGTTTCATCCATTCGAGCTGCGATATATATTTAGGGAAATAAAGACATTAAATGTACATCATTGCTGCACAGATAATCATCCACTCAAAAGGATGATGGCTCTATCAGAATCATCAGTCTACACTCAGACGATTGTCTGTCCTATGTACATGGAAATGAATTTATAAAGCTTGCATGGGAATGCCCGCCTCAACTAGATCATGAAAATAGTATGAAGATAATGTATTGTATTATATCTTATTACAGGTCTCCTCCTAGCATTGAAAGAACTTCGGATCCTCATAATAAAGCATTTCACCCGACACCAAAAGATTAACGGCCTCATACTTTAGGGGGCAACTGTTATAGACATTTTTGGGCCCTACAACCCCAAGCATGAAATGTCCATAAACCAAGGGCTCCTAAGTCCCTAAAAGTGTTGTTCTAACCCCTAAAGGAACAAGGTCAACAGATTACAACTTCTCCCAGAAGTTCTCCATGAGAAACTGCTCAGAATTGGTCAAAACAGGATCATTGAAGCTGCTCCACTGGCTAAGTGCATTGAATCTCACCCAAATACACTGTGAGGGTGCGTTTCATTTCAAAAATCCCTTCTGTGGGGTGCGATGGGCGAGAAATGACAAATGGCAGTGTCATTCCACGAGGTGGAGAGGCAATGGAAGCTTCCAGAATCTTCTCCTGTGACACTTGCCTCACTGAATTCGACCAAGGATGAGTAAGAGGCCATCAGTCTCCAAGTGGAAGCAAGAAGTATTAGAGAGAAGAAACTAATCAAATCACAAGATGACTCATCCCCCTTACATATATCTATATATGGATCCCTCATCCCAGAGGTCCAGGGGCTGGAATTTTGCATATTGTAAGGAATTGCTGTTGGTTTCCTGAGACAATCATCAGATTGTTGGGTGATCTAAGCTTTGTTTGAGGTGAAGAGGGGCTTCTTTGCTGGGAGGTTGATGCTGGGTCAGAACAACCGGTTGTAACTCCTCTTGGCTCTTTTCTTGTTTATTAATAAAAGCTATTTGAGTTTTCCTCCATGCTTTTGTGTCATTGATGCTTGTTACATTTGTATGGTCAATTTACATTTGACCCTAGATTGTTTATGATTATAGATCCATGTCTTTGTATAGTGTTATGCTTCTGTGATCTTACAGGTACTTTGTGAAGCTGGGCGTGCAAGGGAATAGGTAGCTGAGGACTATCAAAGAAGAGAGGGATCAAACTAGGAGATTGGCGCAAGACAGAGGTTGGTCTTTCTGTTCCTCTCTATCTATAATTCATAAAGGAAAAACAAAAGTAGCTTTTCTCTGTTTGTTTCTATGGCAGCTGTCACACCTTAGTGGGATAGAGCAGTTCTAAATAGACACTTTTCCCTGTAACAAACCACACCAGTCTTAAAAGGACCTAACTGGAACCTACCATTTCACATCTTTACAGATGCATATGATATTGTAGTAGGTGCCTCATTAGGCCAAAAAGAGGAGTCTTGTCATTATGCCATCTATTTCATCAGCAAAAATCTAACACCTGCAGAATTAAACTAAACAGTCACAGAAAAAGAAATGCTTGCCATCATACATGCTGTGAATAAATTCTGACATTATATAACTGGGTATGAGGTTTTTGTACATACTGACCATTATGTCATTAAGCATTTAATGAATAAACCAATAACTAGTGGCAGAGTTACCAGATGGTTGTTATTGTTACAGGAATTTAACATCACAGTGTTAGATAGACCAGGTAAGGAGAGCAGGTGGCAGATTTTCTTTCTACACTGCAAAATCAAGGTGAGGTTGTTCCGGTTGAAAATTCTTTTCCAGATGAAAATTTATTTGCAATTTCAATAGTGAATCCTTGGTATGCTGACTTGGCCAATTATTTGTCCACAGGAAGAACACCTCCATACTTTACTCCAAAGGAAAATAAGAGGCTAGTCAAACAAAGTGCTCGATACTCATGGATTAATGGCGATTTATTTTACACTGGTTATGATATGATTATTAGACGATGTGTAAGAAATGATGAGATAATTGATATTTTAAAATCTTGCCATGATGAACCGTGTGGTGGGCATTTTGCAGCTAAACGAACAGCATTCAAGATTCTTAGTCTTGGATACTATTGGCCATCTATTTTTAAGGATTCCAAGAAGTACGTGAAGAGTTGTGATAGCTGTCAAAGAATGGGTAGGCCAACAATTACAGATGAGATGCCACTTCAGCCTCAAGTACACCTAGAGCCATTTGAAAAATGGGCTCTATATTTTATAGGACCCATTAATCCAACTTCCAATGGTAAGAAGTACATCTTAGTATGTACTGATTACGTAACAAAATCGACTGAAGCCAAAGCACTAGTCCTTGCAATTGAACAAACAGTGGTAAACTTCCTTTTTGAAGAGATTTTTGTAAGGTATGGAGTACCAAGGGAGATAGTGACTGATCAAGGTACTCAGTTTACTTCAAAGTTAGTTAAGGACATCACAGAAAAATATCAAATCAAGCACAGAAGAAGTACACCTTACCATCCATAGGCCAATGGCCAGGTGGAATCCACAAATAAAACTTTGGAAGGAATTATCACTAAGATTGTGGTAATGAACAGGAAGAATTGGGAAGAGAAGCTCAAATATGCACTCTGGGCTTATAGAATCACGTGGAAGAATACTACAGGATTTACACCATATCAGTTGGTGTATGGTAAGGAGGTAATGCTTCCTATTGAGTTTCAAATACATACTTTTAAGATGGCTGCAGATTTGGGAATTGATCTTAATGAAGCACAACAAGAAAGAATTCAGCAGTTGAACCAGCTGGATGAAATGAGGCAGCAAGTAGAGGAGACAACACTCCTCATGCAAAAGCAAAGGAAGCAGTGGCATGATGCACATATCAAGAAGAAACAGTTCAAAGAAGGAGACTGGGCTTTACTATTTAATTCTAAATTCAGAGATCATAAAGCCAAATTTACCACACATTGGATGGGCCCATACGAAATCATTCAAGTTTATGACAATGGATTAGTCAAGCTCATTACCATCGATGGAGAAGGCCACCCCTTTACTGTCAATGGCCATCGCTTGAAACTTTACAATAGGCTCATCAGCAAGCAAAATTTTCTCCAAACTGTATCTCAACAAAAGGAGGTTGAGATATCGTAGCCTTCAACTGTAGTATCTCTGCCTTAGTTTATTTCATTTCAATTTAGAAATAAAAAAAAATAAAAAAAAATAAAAAATAAATAAATAATGGTTTAGATGTGAAAACCAGACTCTGTCACACTCTCACCCAGAATTCTTACTTGAAAACCAATTCTTTGGCTGGTAAGAATTCCTTTTCTTTTTGTTTCCTGTTTGATTCATCGATTGAATAATGACTTGAGGACAAGTCAAAGCTTTAGTGGGGGAGAAGAATCAACATTTTTGTTCTTATCTCATCTCCTCATTGTAAATTCATAAAGAGTTTGTTTCAATACTTCAGATTTCAATAAAGAAGTTGTTTTTGTCTTTGTTCTAATTAGAGGGACCTGTTTAAAAGCACTATGCAGTGGGACTTGTTCTGTTTGGAAGACCATGTTACCAGCACCAACATTAGAGGGACCTGTCCAACAAACATAAAAGGGACCTATTAGAGACTGATATCTCAAGCTACTTCAGCAAAGCTTCAACAAAGTTTCAACAGAGATTCAAAGGTTTCTTGTCACCGAGGCTCCATCAAACACCAAAGGTCAAGGAATCTACACACATAAAGTTCTTTTCCAGATTTCAAAGAAGCTGCACACATATTCTCCAGATCTCAAAGGGACCTATTGCATCCAAATTCATCTCAGAGGGACCTGTTATGGACAACAAAGATTAGTCATATCTGAACAAGAAAGCATGTCCTACCTATGCATGCCAACTCAACTCTTGATCAACCAATAAAAGTGTAATGTATTATTGTAATTTTTATTTTTAACATTTAAATTATTAGATTACTTCTTATGATATCAATTTCAAAAACATCCACATATCCATCACCCTCATCATATTCCTAATTCCTATCATTTCCAAATACTCTAGCCTATCCCCATACTCCTCCTCCTATGATTTTTAAATCCTCTATTATACCACCCTCCCAGCCTTGTTATTAACTCCTTATCGGCCATTAAACTTTACTATTGGTTCAACATCTCCTTATTCGGCCAAGTACCAATGAGCAAGGGACAGGTGGTCAACTATTGGAAAGCCAAATGTTACACGATTTCATTCATTGTTTTTGAATTGGCTGAGTTATAACATGATTGTTCGACCAAGTCGACTCATGCAAACAACTATCCGTTATTATACTCCAGTACTCCATACATGCTTACGTCGTTCTCATGATAATATTCATACAACCCAGTACAGTCACTCCTATGTCATAGAAATATGAATACACTCTGTTATCATTATAGTGAATTGGGTCAAGTCGGTTGTTAAAATTCCATTTCATTTTCAGTTGTAAAAAGGGGCGTTCCATACTAGCAATTCAAGTGCTATGATTTCAAAAGCAAAGGCCGAGAGCAGTAAGTTCTACGAAAGGAAAGCACAATAATCGGGCTCACAAGTTTCCACCTCCGCCATAATTCAAGGACAGTCACCCGGTCACTATTTAAGCCATTGAAAGAGCTGATCTCGAAAAACAGAGGGCAACACCAAGTCAGTTGTGTGGAGCGAAAAGCAAAGGTAACAAACCAAAATACCCTTGTTAAATTAGTAAGCATAAACGAAGAGGGTTAGAGAAGGTGTTTCTCTGTCAAAATGACTAATAGGGTAGAGCCAAGAACATTTGATAGTTCTTAGTACCACGATGACTGCATTGCAATTTTAAAAGAAAAACAATGGCTACCCTTCTTGGAGAAGTTTAATGGGAGCAATGAGGAAGTAACTAAACAGTTTGCCTTTACATTTAATGGGGAGAAGGCATTGATAGGCAATTTTTCATTCAGGATCTCAGAAGACACCATAGCACAATCCTTGGGGATCAGCCTGGAAGGAGAAAAATACTCCAAAACAAAACAATTCAAAGAAAAATCATGGACCCAATTCATGTCCAGGTCGAGGGTTTCATCTGTTAACTGGAAGAAGGGTGTCCCTAGGAGTTGGCTGATGCATCCATGGACGAAATGGCGTATATCATTCAAATTTTTTTTACGTGTGAGGGTCGCTACAGCATAGTCTTTTTATACCACATCAAACTCCTGTTACATTTAAAAGGGCAGTGCACCATTAGTTTACCATATTTCCTCTTGCAGAGCTTGACCAAGATGTCAAAAACTATCCAAAAGAGAAAGGGTAATGAAGATAAAAGTTTATGTCATTTTGGGTTAATTAAAATTCTCATTGAATTTGAATTACAGAGAAGGGGAAAAATGTGGAAGGAATTTTTGGCTGCCAATCAAATCAAAGATGAAGAGGATGAGCAAGAACAGCAAGAGCACTCAAGATTTATGCATGACATTGATGAAGAGATTCCTGTGCGTAAATCAAGCAATATCCCTCCACCCATTAGTAGTGTGAGGATGAGAAAAATGAGACAAGAGGATGCCCAGAAAATGGAGCAAGATAAAATTTTCACTACATATACAAGAAGATCCAGGAGAGCACAAAAGACCCAGCCACAAGAAGACCAACCAGAATCAAATGCACATGCACTGATGGACATCGAGAGCAGTGCTCACTCACAGCCTGGACTAGAAGCTGAAATAGAGGTTGAGAGCAAAAATAGGCAAGGAAAAGAGTCACCACCTGCAATTAAGAAACTGTTGTGGCCAACAACACCTCCCCTAGTTCATTTAAGTATCAACCAAGATACTAAACGAATGGGGACCCTTAGTTAATTTTTAGAAAAAGCAAGAGTTTCTTTTTGAAAATAAGGTTACAATCATATGCTTAGGTAAAGCCTCTTGGATATTTTGAGCCTAAGTTTATGATGAGAAGAAAATCTTTAAAGCCACGTTGCAAAAGGATAGGAAACGCCTTCATTTTTCTTTAAAAAATCGATATGCGCACGACCCTCGTGTTAACAATAACATCACATCGCAACAAAGTAGTGCCCATAAATAAAAACTTAAAGATTCACCGATCTGCGATAACGCCGATCGCTAGATCGCATATCGCAGAAATGAGCCGACAAGATTTGGCAAACATCAAATTTCTGCGAGCTGCGATGTTGCGATCGCTGCGATGCTACATCCTTGCGATTTGCAATGATGCGATTAGCGATCGCGCGACATGCGAGGTTACATCAGCAAATCATAAATCACTTCAATACGAATCCTTCGGGCACGCCATTCAAAGAAAAGCCACTTACCATAATCTGACCCGAAATCATGCGCTTTTAATGATAGTAAATGAATTAGTTGTCAGTTATTAAATGGATTAAAGATGCGTGCCTTGGTAGAGATTTACTTCACGTAAGGTGGCATATTTGATTTATCTGCTGCATTTAAAACTCTCCCATCACCTTTCTGGATCAGTCATTTCCATTTCACTCGTAATCTGCAGGAACGAAGAGCTGAGACGACTCAGACAGAAACGCAAAGAGAAATGGGAAAGAAAAATAAAGCTCAAAGCTCCGAAGAAAAGGAGAAGACTAAGGAGATGGCGCCTCTGTACACAGACATAGCTTGTAACAGAGACGCGGGGATATCAACATGGGAAGGCATGTACAGGCTGCTAGAAGAGGAAAAACCTAGAATAATGAAGGTTGCTGCTGTCGCGGGTGCACCACGCTCTTCTGAGGCATCCTTAGAGGACCTAGCATGTTCATTCCTTCACAGAATAGCGGCAAGGCCCAAAATTCTACCATATACAGATATGATCAAGTGGATACTGGATGATGCAGACTTGAACAACAGACAATTCAAAGTTCAAGGACATGGGCTTATCGGATCGTTTGCTGCACAAGATTTGAAGCTTATGGATCATCTTCTTGAACCGCAAGCGACCTATAACGCACAATTTGTTAAGAAGTTCGCGGTGGAGAATCCAGATCTATCAGACACCACTAAAGAATGGTCTAGAAGAGACGAGCTGCTAAAAAAGGATAAAAATGGTATGTACAGCACTGGTTCCCTCACCTCTCCATATTGTTTTGCTGCGGCCATGCTCTGTAGGTTATTTGGGATGCCGGATATCAACAAGTTTTCGGCTGAATGGCTACCATTAATTGATGCTGCCACAAACGCCGACATCATAGATTGGGCCAAAATCCTCTATGATACTCTATACACGGCTGTTATCAATTACCGGTCTAAAAGATCCTTTTCTGAAAGGGTCTATCCTCCTTTTTATCTGGCTGCATATGTTATGGATTCTGTTTGTCTTGTATCTAAATTTCCTACTATGGGTTGGAAATGGACTACCCAAGACCCATTGCCCATCCATGTTTATCATAAGGTATTATGGGATTCTCAGTTTGCCCCTCACTTTTACTAGATTTGCCATGGGCTTATTTTGCCCCTATATAGAATAATGTATGATAAAGATCCCCCGAGGTGCCCTCCTGAGGCACAAATCGACATCATCCCCATCGTGAGATGGTTTGGGGAAGAATGGTTTACTTACATTAGAGTTTTTGGAAGCACTGTACCTCCACATGTCTTACCCCTATATGTCCCTGATAAACTTTTGGCTCGGGAAATCGCTTATCAAACCTGTTCTGAAGGCGGCCTAACCAAAGACCTAAAGGACAAGAAGAAGGCCATATGGCCTCAATTCCCTGTAGCTTGTGGGGCCTTCTCTTTGTTCGATGTAGGACACGCTTTCGGCGAAGTGGAGAATGTGACGTGTCTTCAATTATTTAAATTCCCAGCAAGGCCATTCAACCCAAATGATGTGGCCCAAGAATTCACAACGAATGTCAAAATAAGAGTGTTCTCTGGAAAGAAAGATTTGTTTGATGATCTGTTTCAGAATAAGAGTTCGCTCCAAGAAATTTTGCGGGAAGCTCAGTCAAGGTTGTCTCCAGGTGACCTCCAAAGATTCACGTTATACAGAGAAAGAAGGCTGGCCAGTATTCCGCTAGAGAAGCTGCGACTGCCTGCTAGAGAACCAACTCCAAGCATCAGCCTCAGTGAAAACTCTAGCACTTCCAGATCTAAGTCCAACGCCGCGCAAGGAGTATCTGAGCATCCTGAAGAGTCTGTTTACGACCAAGGAAAAAACGAAGAAACAACCAAAGATACAGCTCAGTCAAGTGCAATGTCTCAACAACAAGTTATCGCCTCCCCACCAAGAGATGTCCCCCCTCCTGTCATCGAAGCACCACTTGTCACAACAGAGCTAGACAAAGAGTGGGAAACCTTCAATGAATTGATCAATCTTGAAGGGCAAGTCCCGAAAACACCTGTGAATAATACACAGGTGGTGCAAGAAGTGGTTTCGACCATAGTCAGCAGTGTCGCAGAAGCAGAACACGTTCCTGTCGCTCCATCTTCTTAACTTCTACTTAATGTAGAAGAAATTCCCCCACTGGATGTATTTTATAGTCCCCAACACAAAGCAGTTGTAAGGAGATAGAGAAAGAAAAGAAAACTAGAGAATACGCTGTCACAAGATGCTGAAAATTTGGACGTCTTATGGAAAGACCCCAATAATAATCCGACTTAAAATCTCACGAAGCTGTCTTAGATCGCAGGAGCCTATGCTTCTGCAACTATTGACAAGGCATCGAAAGTTCAACAACTATTGAAAGAACAAGAAAATCATATACAGCTGCTACAACAACAGTTGCAACAAGCCAACGCTAACACTGAAGCTTCCAGACAGCTCGAGAAACTACAGGAAGACTTTCAACAGATGCAGATAGGCTATCAAAGAAGTCTCGAAGAGAAAGAAAAACAATTGCAGACTTTACAAGAAATGCATAAAGATGAGCCTAAGCTGGTAGAATTTATTTCAGAATCTATTGGCTTGAACGAGCAACTACTGCAGCAACAGGAAGAGTTGGGACGTAAAATATCACAGTGGAGTCACTATTGTGAGCTGAGCGACAAAATCACCAGTCAAGTGGTGGACTTGCGGAGTGACTATGATCAGTGTGACAAGAGGGTGACAGAATATTTGACTTGGCAAGATAACGATGAAGGAAAAAGAGCAGGTGCACCCAGGATAAACGAAAATCATAAGGAGTTGCTCTTTAATAAATGGGACGATCAAATCAGGCAAGCGGAGCAAGCAGCGAAGACAGCGGCAACACAGGCAAGCATTCTTATCGACTGTGTAAATGAGAATTTACACAGGGCCAATTTAATTGCAGAGACCACCCCGGGGTACCTACCAAACAAGTTGCAACTGGAAACAGAATGGAGGCAGAAAGTGCAGGCAAAAGGGAAAGCAATCCAAGCATTGGCCAGGTTGAATTGGGAATGTTATTGGACGTACTTGGTTAAACCGCACAGCCAATGGATGATGGTGAAATGCATTACAAACGCAGCCGAAAAGGTAGCGCCAGCTCTCGTAGATGCCGTTTTCGCAGCCCAGCTCAGCGCAGAAATCAGTCAGCCGACTCTTCTCAAGCCCATGCTGAACACTTGCAACTTTAAGGACCAAGTTCATAAGTGATTTCATTTAGAATGTTGTTTTTTCTTTCAATTAGATTAGAAAAAGGACGGTCATTTGAAAACCGCATCCTAAATTTTGTAATAATACTATTATTAGAATTAGGAAGTAGTATTTTAACCCTTCTCATTGCATTTGGAGAAGGGTCCAGAAATTTGTCAAAAACTTGTCCTCGGAACATGCACTTCTGCACCCTCAGAGGAGGTTTTGATAAATGGATGGATTGAGATTTATTTATGTTTGCATTTTAATGTCTGCTACTGATGTTGCACTTCTGTACTCTTAGTAGATGTTAGAACAAGTAGAGATAAATCGTTATTGCTTGAAGTTTGTGAGTGAAATCAGTCATAAATGGTACTTTTATCTCTTGACCAATTTTTGCTTATATTCCTAGAGTGATATGCAGTTTTAGTTGTTTATATGTTAATGTATGAATGTGTGGGTTACCATTTGGCACTTCTGTACAGTGGAGTCATTTATTTGTGCTTGACATATGAATAACTTATTATGCGATATGTTGTTCACAACTGTTTTGCCTAACTTTTTATGCAGAATGGTTTATCTTAATTGATTTCTATTCTTATGATAGCTGAATGATCTTTATTACCACTTATTGTTCGAAATCTTTTTAGATCGCATAATAGAAGAAATATACCCCGGGTTAGCGTAGATTAGATATGTTGTTTTTATTAGATTACAATAGCATAGAGTCAGTTTAGGAGTTAGAATTAAATTAGTTCTAAAATACTTCTAGATCAGCATCAAAAAACTCTACACACACACACACCCCTTAGATTGGGAAACTGGTCCCATTATCCCCAGTCGGACCTGCTATACCAAACGGACAAGGAGCTGCGAACCAAGTTCCGGACCGGGTGGGTATCCCCCTTGTTGTTGACCCGATTTCCGGGCCCTCAACATATTTGGCGCTAGAAGGAGGGCCTGAACATAGTGTCTGTTGGAATGATTTCCAAATTGTAAAATTTGAATCAGGTTGGCTGCTCATAAAATTCCTATTTAGAGTTGCATCCATGTTCCTACCTCTTCCAACACTCCACCAGATGTGGTAAGACTCTTGTCTCAGGTAAAATTCAACGGTAAGAATAATTCTTCTACCTTTAATCATGCCCTTCAGTTTATTCAAAAAGTTTCAAGTTCTGAGATTCAGAGAATTGATGAAGGCGTTTTGTGCATGATTTTTACTCTTACATGCACAGCGGAAGCTAGAAAATGGTGCAGAACTCTCCCAGTTGCATCAATTCACAGCTGGGACCAATTCACCAAGACTTTCATTTTGGAATTTGATTGTTATCACTACGACCAGGTATATGATGAAATTGATTATCTACGGAAGCAAGATGAACCCGTAAGGGATTTTAATATGCAATTTCATCTTAATTGTCTGAAGTATGATCTTGAGAGTGAGCTCACGGATGAAGAATCTTCAGATTATGCTGAGTATTCCCTACCTCCTATGTCTGATCAAGCAGAAATTAGTTCAACCTTTGTTTCATTTTCTTCTAATATGAATGAGGATTCCAAGTTAAATACACAAATCATCTATAATGAAGAAAATCTGCAAAGCCTAGGAGTCATGCATGCTCTAATACCAGAAGACAAAAACGAGAATGCTGAAAGAGAAACTACCTTGGAACCAGGAGATGACTCTGATACAGAGTCAGACAATATCATTATAAATCAACGAACGCAGATGCCAAGGTTAGAACAACGAACTATTTCTCTTTCAAAAAGTATCAGCGCACAAAGGTATGATCTAAAGCCCGATGTTTATGATGAATCTGATGAACAAAGTTTTTTTCATGATGTTTTCAAATGCATTATTCCAGATTCACATTTTTCTCTTTATCCTGATGTTTTTAGTGATGATAATTTTTCCCCTCTCAATATTAAAGATATCTAAAAAAACACAGAGGGTTATTCAAACGACTCATCATTAGGTTTTCAAGATAAAGAGACAGCTTTAGCACATCCTTTGACCAATGTCAAACAAGAGCCGCTTGACCTCCCTTGTCTGAAAATATATAATGAAAAAGAGAAACCTAGGGAAATCTGTAAAATCATTTGTGATAGTTACTTTGACAACGATGATGTTGTTGAGTTATCCCAAGTAACTCAACTAGGTTCAGATAATGAGAAACATCCTAAATCAGAAATCATATCAGTCGACCCTCATTTCAAAGTAAAATATCATTTGCATGATTTTATTATCCAAGACAATACCCCGATCTATGATTCATATCATGAGGAAACCTCCATGCCTATTCGCAATCATAACTTATCTCCTGATTCACAAGACCTGGCCAGCTCTTGTGAGGAGCAAGATGTTACGAGTAAATCCCAGTTGTGCTGTAACACTATTTGTACAAATAGTCATTCCTTTCTTTCTCACTTGCACTCATTTTGTACAAAATCGGATTTCGTTTTAAATTTTCAAACTTTTGATAGACTATGTTTTAGCGATTTATATATGGGAACTTTCATTTCAAATGAAATCGCTAAAAGCTCAGCGTTAACAAACAGTAGGTTACAAGCCATTGAAACTAAAAAATCATTTTCACAACCTGGCTTGTTATCCTTCCTATTACGAGATCATCAATTCATAACAGAAATTCATCCTAATTTTTATGATCCAATAGGTATCCAGTTGGAAAGAAGTTCTCATGAGAAAGGAAAATCAAACATAATTCCAGCTGAGGTTATATATTCTTATTCCACATCCAACATTTACGGTCCAAGAAAATTTGGTTCTTTACACTGATGTTTGGAAGTCTCATACGGCTAGGAATAAAAATGAATAGATGGTTCCATTGGAAATATCATTTCACATAGTTTATTTTCTGTATATAGCTAGAATAGGAGTAGGAGTAATTTAGCTAGGTTATTAGGTTTGCTTTTGATAATTGATAGGCAAAATTATACCTATTCCGTACATAACCCTAAGGAATGTCTACCTCTCATTGCGTTAAATATTTTTCTCCATAATAACATTTGCTTTGGTTAACGACATTTGACAATCACTAAAGACACCTTTTCTCTGTCAAAGATTTTGAACTTCTGCTTCTATGAACAACAAATCTTTTAGAAACTTGATCTTTATTATCAATAGAACTTTAACCCAGATATGATGATAGTTTTAACTCCAAGAAATTTGAAGAAAGCTATCTCAGTGAAGAAATTGTTTTAGGTCAGCACAATGAAAGGTATCAATAATAAAATAAAGATTCTCTGTAGAAACAGCCATTACCAAAACAACCCTATCATTGTCGTCCAGAACTTTCTTAAGGAAAGAAAATTTGACTTCCTCCTTGCTAAAGGAAAACGCAACATTCAAAGGAACAATCCAAAAAGACACTATATCTCAAAGAATAAGAGGTCTCATCATGAGCCGGCTTATCATGATCACAGATATTATAACTTGCTGACTTTGCCAAAACTGTCTATCAAAACAGGGCAATGACTCAAGATTGTTGCAATCAAAATACAAGGGGTCTCATCACGAGCCAGCTTGTTCAGCAAAAGTGTAAATCAAGTGAATGACTGTGTCATAATTTGGCCACCAAACCAAGACATTGTTCTTTAGAGAATAAAAAAGGAAAAAGTGTCAAAAAAGGGTTTTTCTCTGAAAGAGTTGTAAATAACCTTAAGCAGGATAAAGGATCATTGCTGGGTAATAGGTAACCCTGTCGAGGCTATGGACGCCTGCTGGCAGCAGAGGCTCTACCTGCGACAAAGGAGTATATTTAAAAAGGCTGCTACATAGGGAAGACTTTATTTTATGTTTTACAAGACCAAGTAATGACTGATTTAAATGCAAGGACAAACTGAGGATGCAAGTAATTGAAATAGAAAGAGGTTGAAACAAAACATCATTGACAGTTTGAAGTATCATTTGCTTTATCTTTTTATAATAAAGTTCAAGTTTTCTGAGAAAATTTTTTCAGGAGTTTGAAAGCGTCAATAGAAAATCAGAGATAACTGGTTCTCCCAAGTGAATCGCCAATTGTTGTGGCCAGCAACACCCCCCCTAGTTCATTTAAGTATCAACCAAGATACTAAATGAATGGGGACCCTTAGTTAATTTTTAGGAAAAGCAAGAGTTTCTTTTTGAAAATAAGGTTACAATCATATGCTTAGGTAAAGCCTCTTGGATATTTTGAGCCTAAGTTTATGATGAGAAGAAAATATTTAAAGTCGCGTTGCAAAAGGATAGGAAACGCCTTCATTTTTCTTTAAAAAATCGATATGCGCACGACCCTCGTGTTAACAATAACATCACATCGCAACAAAGTAGTGCCCATAAAGAAAAACTTAAAGATTCACCGATTTGGGATAATGTCGATCGCTAGATCGCATATCGCAGAAATGAGCCGGCAAGATTTGGCAAACATCAAATTTCTGCGATCTGTGATGTTGCGATCGCTGCGATACTACATCCTTGCGATTTGCGATGATGCGATTAGCGATCACGCGACATGCGAGGTTACGTCAGCAAATCATAAATCACTTCAGTACAAATCCTTCGGGCACGCCATTCAAAGAAAAGCCACTTACCATAATCTGACTCGAAATCATGCGCTTTTAATGATAGTAAATGAATTAGTTGTCAGTTATTAAATGGATTAAAGACGCGTGCCTTAGTAGAGATTTACTTCATGTAAGGTGGCATATTTGATTTATCTGCTGCATTTAAAACTCTCCCATCACCTTTCTGGATCAGTCATTTCCATTTCACTCGTAATCTGCAGGAACGAAGAGCTAAGACGACTCAGACAGAAACGCAAAGAGAAATGGGAAAGAAAAATAAAGCTCAAAGCTCCGAAGCAAAGGAGAAGACTAAGGAGATGGCGCCTCTGTACACAGACACAGCCTGTAACAGAGACGCGGGGATATCAACATGGGAAGGCATGTACAGGCTGCTAGAAGAGGAAAAACCTAGAATAATGAAGGTTGCTGCTGTCGCGGGTGCACCACGCTCTTCTGAGGAGTCCTTAGAGGACCTAGCATGTTCATTCCTTCACAGAATAGCGGCAAGGCCCAAAATTCTACCATATACAGATATGATCAAGTGGATACTGGATGATGCAGACTTGAACAACAGACAATTCAAAGTTCAAGGACATGGGCTTATTGGATCGTTTGCTGCGCAAGATTTGAAGCTTATGTATCATCTTCCTGAACCGCAAGCGACCTATAACGCACAATTTGTTAATAAGTTCACGGCGGAGAATCCAGATTTATCAGACACCACTAAAGAATGGTCTAGAAGAGACGCGCCGCTAAAAAAGGATAAAAACAGTATGTACAGCACTGGTTCCCTCACCTCTCCATATTGTTTTGCTGCGGCCATGCTCTGTAGGTTATTTGGGATGCCGGATCTCAACAAGTTTTCGGCTGAATGGCTACCATTAATTGATGCTGCCACAAACGCCGACATCATAGATTGGGCCAAAATCCTTTCTGATACTCTATACATGGCTGTTATCAATTACCGGTCTAAAAGATCCTTTTCTGAAAGGGTCTATCCTCCTTTTTATCTGGCTGCATATGTTATGGATTCTGTTTGTCTTGTATCTAAATTTCCTACTATGGGTTGGAAATGGACTACCCAAGACCCATTGCCCATCCATGTTTATCATAAGGTATTATGGGATTCCCAGTTTTCCCCTCACTTTTACCAGATTTTCCATGGGCTTATTTTGCCCCTATATAGAATAATGTATGATAAAGACCCCCCGAGGTGCTCTCCCGAGGCACAAATCGACATCATCCCCATCGCGAGATGGTTTGGGGAAGAATGGTTTACTTACATTAGAGTTTTTGGAAGCACTGTACCTCCACATGTCCTACCCCTATATGTCCCTGATAAACTTTTGGCTCGGGAAATCGCTTATCAAACCTGTTCTGAAGGCGGCCTGACCAAAGACCTAAAGGACAAGAAGAAGGCCATATGGCCTCAATTTCCTGTAGCTTGTGGGGCCTTCTCTTTGTTCGATGTAGGACACGCTTTCGGCGAAGTGGAGAATGTGACGTGTCTTCAATTATTTAAATTCCCAGCAAGGCCATTCGACCCAAATGATGTGGCCTAAGAATTCACACCGAATGTCAAAATAAGAGTGTTCTCTGGAAAGAAAGATTTGTTTGATGCCCTGTTTCAGAATAAGAGTTCGCTCCAAGAAATTTTGCGGGAAGCTCAGTCGAGGTTGTCTCCAGGTGACCTCCAAAGATTCACGTTATACAGAGAAAGAAGGTTGGCCAGTATTCCGCTAGAGAAGTTGCGACTGCCTGTTAGAGAACCAACTCCAAGCATCAGCCTCAGTGAAAACTCTGGCACTTCCAGATCTAAGTCCAACGCCGCGCAAGGAGTATCTGAGCATCTTGAAGAGTCTGTTTACGACCAAGGAAAAAACGAAGAAACAACCAAAGATACAACTCAGTCAAGTGCAATGTCTCAACAGCAAGTTATCGCCTCCCAACCAAGAGATGTCCCCCCTCTTGTCATCGAAGCACCACTTGTCACAACAGAGCTAGAAAAAGAGTGGGAAACCTTCAATGAATTGATCAATCTTGAAGGGCAAGTCCCGAAAACACCTGTGAATAATACACAGGTGGTGCAAGAAGTGGTTTCTACCATAGTCACTAGTGTCGCAAAAGTAGAACACGTTCCTGTCGCTCCATCTTCTGAACTTCTACTTAATGTAGATGAAATTCCCCCACTGGATGTATTCTATAGTCCCCAACACAAAGCAGTTGTAAGGAGACAGAGAAAGAAAAGAAAACTAGAGAATACGCTGTCACAAGATGCTGAACATTTGGACGTCTTATGGAAAGACCCCAATAATAATCCGATTGAAAATCTCACGAAGCTGTCTCACATCGCAGGAGTCTATGCTCTCGCAACTATTGACAAGGCATCGGAAGTTCAGCAACTATTGAAAGAACAAGAAAATCATATACAGCTGCTACAACAACAGTTGCAACAAGCCAACCAACACTGAAGCTTCTAGACAGCTCGAGAAACTACAGGAAGATTTTCAACAGATGTAGATAGGCTATCAAAGAAGTCTCGAAGAGAAAGAAAAAAAATTGCAGACTTTACAAGAAATGCATAAAGATGAGCCTAAGCTGGCAGAATTTATTTCAGAATCTATTGGCTTGAACGAGCAACTACTGCAGCAACATGAAGAGTTGGGACGTAAAATATCACAGTGGAGTCACTATTGTGAGCTGAGCGACAAAATCACCAGTCAAGTGGTGGACTTGCGGAGTGACTATGATCAGTGTGACAAGAGGGTGACAGAATATTTGACTTGGCAGGATAACGATGAAGGAAAAAGAGCAGGTGCACCCAGGATAAACGAAAATCATAAGGAGTTGCTCTTTAATAAATGGGACGATCAAATCAGGCAGGCGGAGCAAGCAACGGAGACAACGGCAACACAGGCAAGCATTCTTATTGACTGTGTAAATGAGAATTTACACAGGGCCAATTTAATTGCAGAGACCACCCCGGGGTACCTACCAAACAAGTTGCAACTGGAAACAGAATGGAGGCAGAAAGCACAGGCAAAAGGGAAAGCAATCCAAGCGTTGGCCAGGTTGAATTGGGAATGTTACTGGACGTACTTGGTTAAACCGCATAGCCAATGGATGACGGTGAAATGCATTACAAACGCAGTCGAAAAGGTAGCGCCAGCTCTCATAGATGCCGTTTTCGCAGCCCAACTCAGCGCAGAAATCAGTCAGCCGACTCTTCTCAAGCCCATGCTGAACACTTGCAACTTTAAGGACCAAGTTCATAAGTGATTTCATTTAGAATGTTGCTTTTTCTTTCAACTAGATTAGAAAAAGGACGGTCATTTGAAAACCGCATCCTAAATTTTGTAATAATACTATTATTAGAATTAGGAAGTAGTATTTTAACCCTTCTCATTGCATTTGGAGAAGGGTCTAGAAATTTGTCAAAAACTTGTCTTCGGAACATGCACTTCTGCACCCTCAGAGGAGGTTTTGATAAATGGATGGATCGAGATTTATTTATGTTTGCATTTTAATGTCTGCTACTGATGTTGCACTTCTGTACTCTTAGTAGATGTTAGAACAAGTAGAGATAAATCGTTATTGCTTGAAGTTTGTGAGTGAAATCAGTCATAAATGGTACTTTTATCTCTTGACCAACTTCTGTTTATATTCCTAGAGTGATATGCAGTTTTAGTTGTTTATATGTTAATGTATGAATGTGTGGGTTACCATTTGGCACTTCTGTACCGTGGAGTCATTTATTTGTGCTTGACATATGAATAACTTATTATGCGATATGATGTTCACAACTGTTTTGCCTAACTTTTTATGCAGAATGGTTTATCTTAATTGATTTCTATTCTTATGATAGCTGAATGATCTTTATTACCAGTTATTGTTCGAAATCTTTTTAGATCGCATAATAGAAGAAATATACCCCGGGTTAGCGTAGATCAAATATGTTGTTTTTATTAGATTACAATAGCATAGAGTCAGTTTAGGAGTTAGAATTAAATTAGTTCTAAAATACTTCTAGATCAGCATCATCAAACTCTACACACACACACACCCCTTAGATTGGGAAACTGGTCCCATTATCCCCAGTCGGACTTGCTATACCAAACAGACAAGGAGCTGCCAACCAAGTTCCGGACCGGGTGGGTATCCCCCTTGTTGTTGACCCGATTTCCGGGCCCTCAACAGAAACAAAGGAGGCTGGAAAAGCAAATTGAAAAGTTAAAAGAAGAACTGATGGAGGCCAACATGCTGGAGAAAGTCATCAAGAAAGAGAATGAAATGCTGAGAGCACAGAGTAAGGAGACTCAACATAAAAATGAGAAGTTGAGGGAGCAAATCAAGGAACTCGAGGCTGAACAAACTGACATTTGCAAGTGGGCAACCAAATGGTATACCCAAAAGAAAGCCCTCAAGGAGAAATACAAGAGTTTGAAACATGAGCTCCACATTCAGAAAGATGCCCAAGCTAAGAAGAACATAGATGCATTGTTGAAAGCAGTAGAGGTACAGGCAGGGACAGAGTTTAGAGGCAGCACATCAGGATTAGCATGAGGACATGCTAATTCATTAAGCTTGAGGGAGATGTTGGTACCATTCCATTACCATATTTTTCTTCTAAAAACACCATCATTTGTCTACCTTTTTCCTCCATAGATCCCTTATATTCCTTGAAATTGATTAAATAAATGCATTATAGTTGTTAGTTTGCATTAAAGTTAATTTATGAGTTTTTATGTTAGAAATTAGGAATTTTTAATAAAAAGGTTACAGGAAGTCATAACATCCTATAAATGGTTTATCATCTGACATGTGGCATGACAGGCAAGCCAAAGCAATGGATATGAATGAAAACTGGAATGTACAAGCATGATGAAAAATCGATTCTACAGCAAATCAAAAGCTCCTGGTTATGTGGTCCACTCTGGTCAAACCTCAGTGTTTTGGTTACAAAGGCAATAAAAGCCATGGTTTCCAAACCGGTTTCGTTTTGTTTTCTTTTTGGAAATCGGTTTAGATTAGAAATGACCAAAAATCATTCCTTTGTAAAAGCGGAAACAACTGCTTAATAAATGTACATTCAATTCAGATAGGGACAGGCAGATAAACACTGCGTATTATTTTGTTAACAGGATAGTTACGATTATTATATCTGTGCATCGTTTGAGAACAGAATTTTTGTATGTGATTACAATCTACAGTACTTGAATATAGTCACGGTTTTACTCCACCAGTGTTTATGCATTAATTCTCTCGTTGCTTGAGTTTACTTCAGTGTACCATTGAAACGTGGATAGGCCCTGCGTGGATTGGTATACTGTTAATTTCATTTCCTTAGCAGCTTTCGAATTCGAATAGAACGCATAGTGTTTAATGTTATTTCCATGCTTATGATTTTGTCGATTTGATTTGAAATTCTCACAAATGGTATTTATGGTGATAGCTTGAAGATTTCATCGTTAAGATCATTGAACCATATCTTGTAAGAGATTTAATCCATCCTTATATTTTGAAGCATCTCCATAGACTCTGTTTTTCATGCATTTAAATTTTAGTGTGCTTTTGATTTTTCATGAATGCTCAAGTGTTAACTAGACAGAGCTTTTGTGCATAGCATCCTTGTAAGGGGATTAAAATCTCAATCTAGTAATATGCTATATCCTTAGGATAGTTAGATAAGTTAGGTGGTATGAGTGTTAAGGTGAGAGGAAACATATCTTAACCTTCTGTAAAGAAGTACTACAACCTATCACAATAAACACTTAGTTAGGAATCCTTTATGTCTATAGACTGTGGACACATGCCTTGAAGTTTACTGACCCAGGTTGATAATAAATCTAGTCTAATCTAGCACCCTAAATTGGCCACTACACGCATATTAGCAGACGAGTTGGATGAAGGGGTCGAACCCATGCATCAGTTGCAATGGATGAAATAGTTCGCTTCAACAACATGTCACCATGAGTTGCATGCACATCATCATGGACGACCAAGCTTGGCATCATCTCACCACCTTCACCATCAAAAGCATGGAAAAGAGTTGGTCTCATCATCGCAGACTGAGTGTCAGTGATGTCTTGCAAGGCTTGCTCAAGCCACGTTGTCTCACATGAATACATGTGCATTGTAATGTTGAGTCATGTCAAGTGTAAGTCGAGTGTCAACAGTTGGATGTAACAGACATAGAGTAGGTAAAGAGTCATGAGGGTAGTTGAATTGTCACAAAGGGGAATGTCAAGGGTCACCCCACCCTTTGCTATAAATAGTCCCTCATAACTCATTGTAGATGCTTTTGGTCAGCCAAGCTTCTACTAAGACTATCTTGAAGAAGGCTTGGACAGTATTGTAATGCGCCTTGGCTTCTCCATTGCACAGAGCTAGTACAACTCTTTGGAGGAGTAGGTAGATGTGGCTATAACGTTCCACTGATGGGGCTACCAGGTTTACATGGTGTATTGTATGATTGTGACTTACACTTATTTATAATAAGTGCCAACACATTTTCATGCATATGTTGTTATTGTAGTTGGATTGTTCTGGTTGCCTTAGTGATATATGTTTTTTAACTTACGTACTTGTATATGAATTGATTTGTATGAATTTATATGAATCTTGTTGTTAATGTTGTCACCATCCGTGTCGACTCCTTTGTCGAACATTAGGCAGACCTTTCTATGAACCTTGTTATATCAACCGGCACACTCGTCTCGGACTGATCCGTGAGTGTTGTTTGTGTTATCTTACCTTGTATGTTGTGATTGCCACATCCTTGTATGCTGTGCATGTCCTTTGTGTTGTGTGTTCCTAGCCGAGTTGGGACTGATCCATTTCAACCTGGAACTCACCTTCACCTTTCTCTCCCTTTGAAGTGTTGGAACCTCTCATACTCATTCCTTAACTCTCTACATCAGTTACACCCTTGCTATTGACAGAGTTATCTTACTTGCCTCTATGCGACATCGAGATCAAGGCATTACCTCACGACCCACTGCTGGGGCTCCTACACCCAAAGGTTTGAGGTCTAATCTAGACTTCTTACCGGGGAGATCCCCTTGACATGTTGGCGGGTCTAGCACCATCAACATTTCTGGCGCTAAAAGGAGGTCTTGATGACAAGCAGTGTCCTCTCATCTAGTTTTGAACCTTTGCATATCTTTCATGGAATCTTCCATTCTTCTTCCCCCAAGGTGTTTTTCGAATCATGAAGATGTCTCCATCTCAGGGAAGCTTTTCAATCTCTTTTCCACTCACACGTATGATGGTGAAGGCAATGTTGCCTAGCTTGAAGCAACAACATCACAACAAGCAGCATCATGAAGAACATATGAAGGAAACATACCAAATGCAGCGAATGCAACAAACGCAACAAATTCAACAAATGCAAGAGGAAGGTTGTTGACAACATAGAGGCAAAGAAAAGATGCAAGATCAAGCAGATCCACTGATAAAGAAAGCAACTTTGGAGACTCGGGCTATGAAGTGATGGCACAGCATGAAGATCATGCGAAGGCAGAAGATGGAACAAAGAAGGAGTTGCATGTGTTGAAGCATCAACTCAGGAAGAACATGAAGTTGCACATACAGTCTAATGAGTTTCAGCAGGAACAAGAATAACAGTGGGTGCAACATGCACTCGCGGATGAAATTGCGCCAGTACAAGTTAATGATCCATCCCAGTAGCTGACACAGAGAAAACATGGTGAGCAATGTTGTTGATTGCATACAAGGGATCTAGCAGCATGCATGTCGTTGAGCGCACACATGCAATCCAGCCCATTCAACGCACTCACCAAGGCGAAGACAAGAAGCAAGTCCAATTGGGGTTGAACATGTACTTTGACAAGTTGATGCACATGACTACCAGCACACACTTGAAGATCAACATGGAAACTATATATCAGTGTGTTTCTGGTTCAACCATACCTAAGAAGACCATGTGCATGTTAGCAGACAAGTTGGATGAAGGGGCCAAACCAATGCATCGGTTGCAACAGAGGCAAGAGTTCGCTTCAACAACATGTCACCATGAGGTGCACGCACATCATCGCGGATGACCAAGCTTGGCATCATCTCACCACCTTCACCATCACAAGCATGTCAAAGAGTTGGTCTCATCACAGCGGACTGAGTGTCAGTGATGTCTTGTAAGGCTTTCTCAAGCCATGTTGTCTCACATGAGGACATGTGCATTGTAATGTTGAGTCATGTCAAATCTAAGTCGAGTTTAATTAGTTGGATGTAACAGTCATAGAGTAGGTGAAGAGTCATGAGGGTAGTTGAACTGTCACAAAGGGGAATGTCAAGGGTCACCCCACACTTTTCTATAAATAGTCCCTCATAACTCAATGTAGATGCTTTTGGTCAGCTAAGCTTCTACTAAGACTATCTTGAAGAAGGCTTGGACAGTATTGTAACGCGCCTTGGCTTCTCCACTGCATGGAGCTAGTACATCTCTTTGGAGGAGCAGGCGGATGTGGCTGTAACGTTCCACTGATGGGGCTAGCAGGTTTACATGGTGTATTGTATGATTGTGACTTACACTTATTTATAATAAGAGCTAACACATTTTCATGCATATGTTGTTATTATAGTTGGACTGTTTCGGTTGCCTTAATGATATATGTTGTTTAAATTACGTACTTGTATATGAAATTATTTGTACGCATTTATATGAATCTTGTTGTTAATCTGTTGGATATGTTGTTAATGCTGTCACCATCTGTGTTGATTACTCTGTCGGACATTAGAAAAACCTTTCTCTAAACCTTGTTATATCAACCGGCACACTCGTCTCGGACTGATTCTTGAGTTTTGTTCGTGTTATCTTACATTGTATGTTGTGACTGCCACATTCGTGTCGACTGCTCTGCTGGAAGCTATGCATGTCCTTTGTGTTGTGTGTTCCTAGCCGAGTTAGGATTGATCCCTTTCAACCTGGAACTCACCTTCACCTTCCTCTCCCTTTGAAGTGTTGGAACCTCTCATACTCATTCCTTGACTCTCTACATCAGTCACACCCTTGCTACTAACAAAGTTATCTTACTTGCCTATGTGTGACATCACGGTCAAGGAATTACCTTACGACCCACTGCTGGGACTCCTACACCAAACGACCTGAGGTCTAATTGGGACTTCTTACCGCGGAGATCCGCTTGACATGTTGGTGGGTCCAACATCATCAACATTTCTGGTGTTAGAAGGAGGGCTTGATGACCAACAGTGTCCTCTCATCCAATTTTGAACCTTTGCATATCTTTCATGGAATTTTGCATTCTTCTTCCCCCAAGGTGTTTTTCGAATCGTGAAGATGTCTCCATCTCGGGGAATCTTTTCAATCTCTTGTCCACTCACACGTATGATGGTGAAGGTGAAGTGGCCTAGCCTGAGCACTTACATAACTTCCTTTCCATGTTTTATGAGGAAGATGAGTTTACTGACGAACAAGACGATATACTGCTTGCATTCACACTTTGCGAATCCCCATTTCATTGGGTGCTCAGCCTATTGACTGACATTGTGCACTCATGTGAGCACTTCCGTGATCTTATTGAAGACACATTCCATCATTTTGATCCATACCATCTTGACCAAAAACTATTACAACAACGGAGGGCTCCGCATGAATCCATTATTGATTTTTTGCAGCGCTTCCGTGACTTACAGTTTCAAGCTCTGAAGAGCCAGATGAAGTTCGCTTATCTTTGGGACCGTTTCGAATACAGTCTTAAGAAATCTACCCGTCCCAAGAGGAAGCTTGATTTAAAGCCTCGCTCAACCTTCTTCGTTGATGGAACTGTGCAATCCCATGTGGGAGCAAGCACTGCCTCAACAGATTGTCCGCCTCCCTTTCATTCAACAGTTCCACCATCGCCCAATGATGCTGAGGATCAAGTTCACACATCTGTTCATTTTTCACACCCTCCCAACATCACTCCACTTAATTTTCACGCATAGTTGGTTGTGAGTCCTTCGAGTTCCCATATGCATTCTTTTCTTTGACCTCCATCTTGGAACTTAGGTGTTCCTCCGGATGATGATGTCTTGTGTTCGTCCATTCCAGACTCTTTACTTATTGTGAATGAGGAACAACGCACTGACGCAGTTGGTGTTGAACAACCAACATGCACTGTCATTCATGAGGAGTATGAGTGGGAGCTTGAACATCAACACTTGGCAAAGGATGATTCCCTTTTGTCCGAGCCCCTTTGTTCCTTCCTAGCTTCTTTGGTGAACTTGCCATCCATGATTTTGTATGTGTGTCTTCATCTACAGATGCACCCATTGTTGATCACTTGCAGGACTCACTGGATGCTATTCCATCATTCGACAATGGAGAGGATGAGTTATTCATTGAAGATCCACTTGATCCTTCATCTGTCTTTTTTAGAAATATAGAGGATGAGTTCGTTCATTTTCATCTACCCCTTTGTTTGATTCATTTGATCATGAAGATGCCGAAGAATTCATTAATATTTTTTATCGTGGCAGTTGTCATCTATTTGCTTCCATTTTTTTATCACAATCATTGATCTATCTTAGTTGATCTTTCGAAGCCACCAGTTTATGATGATCTACTTGATGATGAAGTTGAGACACCTAAGACTGTTGAGGCACTTCAACCCGAGTTGATGGTTATGTCAGGTCCTCGCTCTCTTGGGGTCAGACTCACTTCCGATCATGAAACTAGTCAATCACCTAAGACTCCTCATCACTCGTCTGTATGCATTGAAGATCCATCTTACACACAGATCACACTTCTTCCACTCGAACTACACGATCCCATTTCTCATGCATTGGAGGAGTCTTACATTGCAAGTAATTGTGTGTGATGCAAGTTGTCTTTGTTTCTTTTGTTTGCTTGCATGTCTCAGTCAAGAGTGTGCTTTTGCTTCAAAGTTGCATGTAGTGTCACACAACACCATGATAAGTCCAAGGATTGTCCGTCATGCACATGCACTCACTTATGTCCCATGGGCACTTTGAAACACGAAGTGTGGCTGTCTTCATTGTCATATATTTCTTGTATGCTGGTATGCACAACTCGGTTACTCGCAGGCCAAGCCTTCACCCACATGGGTCTACCAATGCGCTGTTGGCTGCATTGGAAGTATCACTTCATGTGATCAGGCCCATGCACCGTTAGTGTAGGAATATAAGTAGTGTTTGCTTTCAGTTGTTTGGTTGCATGCTTGTTTTCTTACATGCTTTGTTTGCTTGCTTGCTTGTTTACTTACTTCACTTTCATTTTTTCTTCTTCTCTTACTTTGCTTTGTTGATTTCTAGTTCGTTTTCTTGTTTCATTTGTAGGTTAGTTTGCATGAAACCATGTGTGATTCATGAAATGAGCTGGCTAAAGTACAAGTGGGCTTGTACAACTATGACTACTTGGTTATTTGTCATCTTGCCTTTATATGATGAGCTTGTTACTCTTAGTCCATGATACGTCGAAGTAAAATATGTACTGTTCAAAGTGAACCTTGGTGAAAACACAACACTTGCACGCTAACTAGTGTCACCTGCTCTAGTAAGTTGTTTTTGGGTTAACCCTTGTTAGCTCAGTCAAGTAGAGTAAGGTGAAGGGGAAAACCTTAACAAGCATGTAAGAGATACAATAAACTACTTCTCTGCTGGAACAACCTCCTCTGCTCTCAATAAGTTGGGATCCCTCTTCCGCCTCTAAAATGAATAAGTCCTATGCACAGTGAAAATGAAAAAAATGAAAAGTCAAAATGTTATAGATCTGATATTAAAATATATGAAAATACAAATATACCCAAGAAATAACAAGATCGAAATAGATAGAAATGCTTCTTTATTGATCAAACCCTTAAGGTAGGGCAACACCATACATTCACTCCTTAAGGAAGGAGAACACTCCACAAGCCATATGCTTGTTCATACAATATTCCTTGACATCTCTCAATGGGGAGTCTCTAGCCTCCATATAGGCCTCATACATACAATACCATGGGTCACAACATGGTTCCCTTAATACCAACTATCTAATACCATGGGCTTATTACGTTATTGCTAACTACTTGTGGTCTCTTACATGATACGGGTTAACCACCTTATTTATTACTATGGCCCATCCCATTATTAAATTATTCCCTTGGGTACCTCCCTCTGTACCCCATATTATCCACTCTAGGTATACTACATTCCACCCCCCTTAAACATGTTTCATCCCCGAAACATAAGAAGAACACAAATAATAAGATCTACTCAAAAGAGTAGTCCACTGGTACCATGCACGTGCATCTAGCCATCCAAGAGAAAGGTGAACCCTCAATCTAGCTGGTGCCTCGCTCGCTTGAGATGGAAGTTGACCCTGGTGGTTCTTTTGTGTTGATGTGTAGTAGGTGGATCGTCGCCCCTCTCTATCTGTCATGCAAGGGTTGTTGTCCTTGTGGCTAATTCGTTGCCATCTTGTTGGTTGTTTTCTTGCGGGTGATGTGGGTGGTGATATGCTGAAGTTTTAACCAACGGTGTCTTTTTCTTTAATTCACCACCTAATGGAGCCTGATTGGTATCTGGTACATGTTGTGGTGCCTTCTGTTGTTTCTTATCTTCTAATATTACTTCAACCACTTAGTCCTCATCAAATGTATCAATCCCTGTTACATTTTCTGCTTCAGCCTCCTTTGATTCTCCCTATTTTTCTGGTACCTGGTTTGATGTTTGTGTTTGGTTGTCGACCATTAAAGGCTCATCATCTGATGTGTCAGTGTCATTAGAGCTTTTTGCTTCTGCCTCCATAGTCTCTGCTTGGGTCTTAATGGAAATATCCCACAATGTAATTTTCTTCTTTTTATACCAGAGCTTCAGGAACTTCTTCTGCACATTAATATTGACAGTACCCATGGATTCCATCCAAGGATATCCCAAAACAACATCCATGTTATCCATATATGAAGTATAAAAATCACAATGCAACACATACTTATCCATAGAAAGCTTCAAATCTTTATAAACTTGAACATCCTCATTATCAACTTGTGTGTTTTCAATGTATTTTGCTGGAACTTGCAATTTTTTTGCCAAATTAACATTGATAAAATTATACTTGCAACTGGGATTTATAGACACAATGATCTTCTACTTCTGAATCAGTCGATGAACTTGCAATAAGGAGATACCAGTAGGAAATAACCCCACATGTTTCTCATTATCTTGTTTTCTGGCATGAGACCATCTGTCTAAAAGGAATTTTTCAAATTCTTCATCGGGCAGGTTGGAACACTTCTTTTGGTCAAGTAATTCCCATCATGTGGCCGCCTCTTCTTTAAATTTAGCCACTACCCAAAATTTCAAATGTTTTTCCCATAATGACTTTTGTGTTTTTATATGTTCTTCAATAGTAGGACCATTATATTTTCCTGTAAAAACTGGAACCACCCTGAAGAGTGTTTTGGAAAAAATTCACTTGGCGAAAATTTGAAATGGCCACAATTTAGTCAATATTGCTTAAAATCCCTATTATGACCTACTTTCTGAAATGGAACAACCATTCTTCTTCTTCCGATGTGATAAAAATCACGATCTAGGCACTGGAATTTTAGATTCGCACTGCAACTGTCTCGTTGACACAATTTTTTTTTTTAAAAGAGTTGTTTTTTAAATCAGCAATATCTCCCTCATCGGGATTCTGATTTGACTGATTTTTTTTGAAATTGGGTATTTTTTTACCAACAACTCAAATCTGCAATTAGATTATGCAAATCTTGCATAAGAACGTACAGATCTGATTCGCAAACTCACTGCCCTGAAAATTGTCTGCAACACAACTGATTTTTAATTCAGTGATATCTCCCTCATCCAGACTCCGATTCGACCATTTTTTTTTCTTTTATTAAATTGGGTATTTTTTCACAAAAAACCCATATCTGCAATTAGATTATGCATATTTTGCACCAGAACGTACAGATATGATCGGCAAACTCGCTGCCCTGAAAAATGTCTGCAACACAACTAATTTTTTAAATCAATGATATCTCCCTCATCCGGACTCTGATTCGGCCGATTTTTTTGTTTTGAAATTGGGTATTTTTTCATCAACAACTTAGATTTGCAATTAGATTCTATAGATTTTACACTAGAACGTACAGATCTAATCCGCAAACTCGTCACCCCAAAAAGTTCATGAAAAAAAAAATATTCTTCTCTTTGCCCAAGAAAGTGCTCTGATACCACTTGTTATAGATCTGATCATAAAATATATGAAAATGAAATTATACCCAAGAAAGTGCTCTGATACCACTTGTTATAGTTCTAACCTAGAAATATATGATAATAGAAATAAACCCAAGAAATAACAAGATCGAAATAGATAGAAATGATTCTTTATTGATCAAGCCCTTAAGGTAGGGCAACACCATACATTAACTCCTTAAGGAAGGAAAACACTCCACAAGCCATATGCCTGTTCATACAATATTCCTTGACATCTCTCAATTGGGAGTCTCTAGCCTATATATAGGCCTCATACATACAATACCATGGGTCATTACCATGGTTCCCTCAATACCTTCTATCTAATACCATGGGATTATTACCTTATTGCTAACTACTTGTGGTCTCTTACATGATACGGGTTAACGACCTTATTTATTACTATGGCTCATCCCATTATTACATTATTCCCTTGGGTACCTCCCTCTGTACCCCATATTATCCCCCCTAGGTAT
Organism: Pinus tabuliformis; assembly: GCA_031772625.1. NCBI lineage: Eukaryota > Viridiplantae > Streptophyta > Pinopsida > Pinales > Pinaceae > Pinus > Pinus tabuliformis. The sequence continues at coordinate 1,357,478,319 of CM062807.1, read as the reverse complement.
ATTACACAAAAAATTCAAAATGAAAAAAGAATAAGCCAAAAGAAGAGAAAGGCTTCTTGCGCAGGGACGTGATGCAAGTAACTCCTTTGGGGTACTGACCAGGCTCGTTGGCAGTGGAGGCATGATTGTGTTCCTATGTGACTCCACCGGGGTACTGTCCAGGCCTGCTGGCATTGGAGCAACACTAGAGATGAAACTTAGACTCTGATGACTATACTTCTTGTGCACTTATATACCCCTCAACCCCAATCGAAAAAATGTGTTTCCTTGACTTGAATGTGTGTTAATCGACCAAGAGTCTGGTAGATGCTACATCTTACAATCAAGCTAGTGTGAAGCCAATATGAGTTGAGATTTGAGCAATACTTTCGGAGGTGTTAGACTTGCTTTTCACGAACAAGGTCCATTCAGAGAGCTGGAGTTCTACCAGTGTGTCGCCAAGTGTTGTAGCAACTACAACCACCCTCCAAAATTTTTCCTTAGCCTATTTTGGAGCCTCCCTACCAACCTTCATAGTAGCTTGCCTTGCTTCGTCAAGTCCTCAAGCTTCAGTGTCTTTGTTGCTCAAAGGAAACCTGTTGATCAAAGTTTTATCTTTTCCCTTCACAGGTGCTCATCTCGACTTGGTCCAACTGCAGGTTGAGCAGCTTCCTAGTGAAATTTGTGCATTTCTGGAGGGCAACCAACCTTCCCTCCAGGAATTTCGCAATTCCCTCTAACAGCCTGTTGGGCTCCAGGATTGCGCAATCCTGCCAGCCAACCCTCCCAGCAGGATTTGCACAATTTTTTCCATCAACAGGTTGTTCAGCCCAGGATTTGCACAAATCTAGGTAGTAGTTAGCTACTCTACCTAGAAATTGTGCAATCCCATTGGGTAGTCAGCCCAGCTTACAGTCAGAATGCACATTTTTCTCCAGCAATCGAGAAGTCGCTTGCATGTGTAGCTAAGTTGACTGGTTCCCTCTGGGACTGAGAAAAATAGACTTGCATGCAAAGGATACTTTCCCAAGGCAGCATGCAAAGGAATCCCTTGTTTCAGGGATCTATGTTTAGCAGTTGGAGGTTACATGCAAGGAGTAATTCCGAAACCTCCCACCAAGTGTTATTTCCCCTAGATTTGTGGCATGCGCATCACAACATCGATGTTATCTAAAATCATCAACCAAACGTTGTAGAGATCATTCCTCACATCAAACTTGTAGCTCTGACATTCCACTTCACATCTAGGAGTAGTTGGCACACTCAGCTTAGTTTTTTTGGGGTATGCTCGCTTCCCATGCCTTGTGCTGCATTTCTGTCGCTTTTTGGGTTTTTGCTTGTATGAGTATTGTTTGCTTGATTTCTTTAAGCTCTTGCTGTCATTTACATATATTCTAGCTTGTCCTAGATCTATTTCAATTTTCGTTGCTATCTCACTGATGTCACATACATGAAACTATTTTACACGGACGTTGCCCAACTGGAAAATGGCCTCACCCACATGCATGTTGATCTATTTGCACAATCTACCATTCATGTTTTTCATGCATTGTTTATCACCTCTGCTATCACTTAGTGTAGCCATGCATTTCATCGACTTACTTGCTTTCAGTTGGGCGAGTCGGGCCAACCTTGGCCCAGTCTCTACCTTCACCAAGGCTACATTGCGTAATCTGGAGAAGGAAGGCTCACCTTCCTCTCTAGATTTGCGCATTCTGGCCTAGCACTGGCCTCCTAGACTAAATTGCACATTTCTGGAGGTTAGTGGCTGCTTGGCCCAAAAATTTGCGCAAATCTGTCCCTGGGCCAGTAGTCTTTCCCAGCTGGAATCGTGCATTACACAATCCCAACAGCCAACTACCAGACTGGACTATGCATTGCACAATTCCAAAAGTCAATCAGCAACCTGGACTCTGCCTTGTGCAGTCTTGGCAGTCGGTCTCTCGACCTCTCGGCTGAAATTGCGCAACCTTCATGGTCATTCACCCAGGTATGTTGCAAGTCAGTTCTCATGTCATTTTGGTTTTCAACTGACAAATTGCTTGCTATGAGTGTTTTCATGTCTTCAGGTATCACAAGTTTTCATCTACCTTTGAGCAGTACAGGTACAATGGTTTCCAAGAGAGCAAAGACGAAGACACCATTTAGAGTATGCTTGGGGATGCAGTCGATCATTTGTCCATGGGTTTACCTGCTCACGAAGACATCAAGTTGTTCATGGACGAGGACATCAAGCAACAACATTACAATGAGTAGCATCATGAAAAATAACTGAAGGCAGCATACCGAATGCAGTGAACGCAACAAACACAACAAATGCAAGAGGAAGGTTGTTGACAACATAGAGGCGGAGAAAAGATGCAAGATCAAGGAGATCCATTGATAATGAAAGCAACTTTTTTGACTCAGACTATGAAGTGATGACACGACATGAAGATCGTGCGAAGGCAAAAGATAGAAAAAGGAAAGAGTTGCATGTGTTGAAGTAGCAACTCAGGAAGAACATGAAGCTGCACAGACAGTCCAATGAGTTGCAGCAAGAACAGGAACATCAGTAGGCACAACATGCACTCGCGGATGAAATTGCACCAACACGAGTTGATGATCCATCCCAATAGCTGAAACAGAGAAAATATATCGACATATAAGTTTGGGGTTGATGTGCCCAAATATGTCTATAACAGTTGCCCCCTAAAGCATGAGGTCGTAAATATTCATGTCGGGTGAAATGCTTTATCATGAGGATTCGAAGTTTCGAACCGGAAGGTGACCTGCATAAGTTGCAATACAATACATATAAGTTAGGGGTTGATGAGCCCTAATATATCGACATATAAGTTTGGGGTTGATGTGCCCAAATATGTCTATAACAATTGCCCCCTAAAGCATGAGGTCGTAAATATTCATGTTAGGTGAAATGCTTTATAATGAGGATCCGAAGTTTCGAATTGGAAGGTGACCTGCATAAGTTACAATACAATACATCATCATAATATGATTTGCATGATCTAGCTGAGGGAGGCATTCCCATGCTCAGCTTTATAAATTTCATTTCATGTACATAGATCAGATATTCGTCTACAGATACAAACTCATGATTCTAAGATATAGAGTCGTAATCCATGATTAGGATGACCATATGTTTAGAGCCTTTGTACATTTGATGTTTTTATATCCCTTAATATATCGCAGCCCGAATGGATCAAACTAGATCTGGGGTCTTCAAACTCATTCAATCTTCGCTCGATGTACAAGTCAATCTATGTGGAGATGTTCTGAAGTCGAACATAGAAAGACATCGCTTGATTACCAACCAATGATGTGAGCTGTTAACAGACACGAGAGGGATCACTGATGATGATAATGATCCTCAAGGTACTACAGTACAATTCACGTGGTGTGAATACATTATCTGATGTCGAACACCACGCAAAATCTTTCAGTCGAAGGCCATTGATGTCAACTTGTCGACGGAAGTGAGAAACTTGTCATTGATGTATGCAAGCGTCAAAGCACTGAAAGGGTTGTTTCTAAGTCAAATTCTTGGATAATGAGCTGATGTCGACAAGAAGAAACTCGTCATAGGAGGGCCATGATGTATCCCACATCTACGACACGAAACGAAGCAAATGATTTCTGGAGGTGAAAATGAACTGACGACACATGGTTCAGTAATGATGGTCATGAAAAAAATGAAGGTTGGAGGTATTGCAGTGTATGAGACATTAACTGGATGACTTCTCTTGAACATGTCGGTGACACTGAGATGAATTGGTAGTGTTAATCCCAAAATATGGATGGTATGAAAGACCAATGGTATGATGACCGGTGAACAAAATAACCCAACTCGACTCAATCATGGAGATGAAGTGAAAGTGTCATGTTCAAGAGTGACTTGCTACCATAAACTCTTCAAGGTTTTCCCCCCTTTTCCCCAGTCATTATTGACCAGTACCTCTTTATTTTTGTCAAGCTTAAGGATGATAACATATGCTTGATCTATAATTCGCCCTTCGGGCAAACCCGTCGCTATTCAATGTTTTAACGAGTCTAGCGATAGTGAAACTCAGTCTCTTTTCATGTTTAGAGAGTTTGAAAAAGGGACGAAAAGAAAACTCTATAAGTTCTTTCTCGTAAATTAATCCCTTGGGTTCGAAAAAGGATAAAATAATACAGGATGGATGACGTTTCCAGTACTTTAACGAGCCAGAAAAAACAAGAGACCGACAATATTTTCATGTTTAACGAGTCTAAAAATGGTTTAAAGAGGAATCTACTTTGAGGAACAAGTGGTTTCTAGGGTAGAAATTGGTTCCGGTGGTGTTGGAACTTCTCAAAACATGTTGATTTATGTGAAGAGGCTAGCTAATAAGACCAATCATTGCAAATGTTCCTCAAAAAGGGTAAAACAACGAAGTGAAGGAGTATGATCGGCCAAAGAGATTGTGGTGATGAGATGAAAACAACCAAGGCTCAAAAAGCTGATAGAATGGCAATCATAAGGGTTAAAAATTGAAAATGGGTTCATTTTTAGACAAGCTTGAACCATAGGGAACTATGCTTGGATTCAGTTTCATGTTTACACAAGCTTGAAACGAACAATTATGCTTGAGTTGGTTTGCATGCCCTTAGCTTGATGAAAGGGAGAGTCTCCTGTAACCAGATGGAAGTCATTGCGATGAAGCAGGACGGTTATCCAACACCTCTTTGGCTTCATCCAGATAGACAAAGGTGAATGGTGTGATAGACCAATCACATAACCTACAGGGAAACTTATCTTTACCACTAGGTGCATGCCCCCCAAGCTTCATTACATTCACCTAAGTAGACTACTCATGGCTATTAGGTGGATGGAATGAAGGTTCTTTTATGAGATCAAGTGAAAGACTCGACTGGGATTTTACGAGATCTAATCAGAGACTCGACTTGGAACTTTTCTCCAGGGGTCCTTGTTTCATTTTTTAATGAGCTTGACACAAGACAAGGAAATCTGCTCAGATTCCTTGTTTCATTTTTTAACAAGCTTGACACAAGACAAGGAACTATGCTCATTGGCCTATTTCATTTTTTTTAACGAGGTTGACACAGTAAAAGAACTGTCCTCATAGACCTTTGTTTCATTTTTTAACGAGGTTGACACAAGACAACTAACTATCCTCGGAAACCCTTGGTTTCATTTTTTAACGAGGTTGACACAAGACAATGAACTATCCTTGGAGACCCTTATTCATAACTCATAAGTGGTCATGAAGGAGAGATCTGGTTCCAATTCCCCCAGTACATAATGTACAACATCACTGAATTGATCGTTAGTCAATGTAGGTATGGAACAGGTTGCCACATAATTAACCTGTGGTGGGGATGATACCATTGGTACAAAAGGTCCATTTAGGGAAGATGGTTGACTAGGAGCCATATTTGGACCGGCAAATGAAAGCTGGTCAACGGTGACAATCCTGCCTTCATGCAGGAAATAAATCACTCAAAAGATTGTTGAAACAATAGCTCCCATGTGATAAACATAGTCAGGCCCAACAAGTAAATTGTAATCTAAAGGGCCTGGGACTACCATCATGTTTAGATAAACGGTTTTCCCTCCTAAAGTAATAGGTAACTTAGGAAAGATCCCTAATTGTCAACTAGTTCCTCTGTTAAAGCCCAACAAATTCTGTGTAACAAGCACAAGCGGTGGTGAACCAAGTGCTTGCCAAGTAGTTGAGGAAAGTGTTAGCCTCCTGTTGCAACAGGTGTTCATATTTCATGATTGACATTTTTACATGCCAAATATGTCATACTTTGCATGCTGCAATGCTCCATATTTCCAAAAGAAGCCAAAGAAGAGGCCATGAAAGTGTGCTAGTCTAAATGCCACTGCTGTTTTCCAATTTTGATGATTATTCCATTTTTGAAGAGTTTTCAATTAAGGGAAAGCCAAACAGCTTAATCTTGGCTCCCTAAGTTTCAATTTCTTATTTTAGAATATAGAGAATAAACATCTGTCCAAACTGTTTAATCTTGGCAGATTTGTTGATAGGTAGAGAATCTTGGGCGCTCAACAGCTTAATCTGAGCCCCGGCAGCAATAATGATTGATTTAGATAGGAGGATAGTCAAAAGAAAAGTTGAAAAGTTGGGTTTGCTAGTTCAAGTGCACCCAAACCAAAAAGAAGAAAAAATGATAGGTAAGTAGGCCGGGTAGGTAGTTTTGAGGTTGCAGAATCAATGATCGTGACCAATTTTGTGTTTCAAAGTGATATTTTACTTCAGATCACAAGTATGAGGCGGTTTTCCATTTGGATCAGCTCAAGCGAGGCATATCTAACTCCCCCTTCTTCTTATTTCCCAAATCATTCGCTAACCTCCCCAAAGAGGTCAAGATCTGCTTGACATCTCTTAGTTTCATTATTTTCATATCAGTTGCCTTGGTAAAGATCTGCTTTACCCAAGGAATGTCCATACTTCCTCTATGAGTCATTTTCCCCTTTAAATAGCCTAAGATCTCTGAACTTAGCGCTTTCTTACCATTTTCATATTAATTTCTAACTATACTATGTAACTCCCTATCTATCTCCCCTCCCCCTACTAAAACTATGTTAATAACTCCCCTATATACTTATCCCCTCCCCCTGGTTGAAAAATAACCATAAGTGTGCTTGGGAATTGCTAAGTTTATCTGAAACTTGGCAAGAACCCTCATTTTGCCTTCATTTCACTCAGTTTGCCATCTTTCAATGCATTTGGACTCCTTCCAATGCATAAAAGCCACTATTTCTTCATAAAATCTCCTTCCAAGCATTTAAACCCATCTTTTTGGACTATCGGACCCCTTCCGATGCCTTAGAAACCCTTTCGAATCACTAAAGAGGCCCCTCCGATTTCATAAAGCTTCCTTTTTGTGTTAAAACCCTGCTCCAAATACAAAAGCTTCCTTTTTACCCCCGCTCCGAAGCGATATCACTATCGGGAGCCCTCCGCATCGCAATTTCATATTTTACCGCATATATCGCATTTTACGTCATAAACCTAAGTTTTCATAAAACTTAAGTTTAACGTAAAAACCCACATTTTCACCTATCGCAAGCCGTATCGCAAATTCCCCGACAGCGAACAACGACCAAATCATAGCCATCCATTGTTCCACCCGGATCAACGGTCCAGATCGTTTCAGCGATCGCCCATTTCGGCAATCACACATATGTATATACCCGCTGCCCCGCCGATTGCTGAAGTGTCGATTCAATCTCAGTTGCCCATTCGGGCCCGCTGATCAACGGCTCATATTGATTCGTAGCAACCCGATATATGGCTCCGACCAGCGGAGCCGAAAAGATATAAAGCGCAACTTATAAGGTTTTTGGGTCCGTAAAGGCCCCTTGTACAGCGAAGTGGAAAGGCTCCGATATGCCAGAGCCGAAAAAAATAAAATGCAGCACTTAAAGATTTCGGGTCCGCGGACCTGTTCCATTGTAAAAACCACCGATTTGGGTTCCGCCGATGGGCCGGACCCGAAATAAAATAAGGGGCCTCAAAGCAATTTCAGGTCCGCCCTCTATATCGCTTGTCGGAGGGTTAAGTGTTGGGAGCGCCGATCCGCCAAGCTGCCAATTTAGCGCCAGCCATTGGATCGGCCCGCGCCGGATTCGACAGCTACGATTTAATCTAATGAACAGTGTCGCTCCCGCCCTGGTTTTTTGCGATTTTTGCATGTAAATGGGCATTTTGCCTGTTATAAAGAAAAGGCGGCATTTGTTCATATTTTCACATATATGCCCGCGCCCGGCTCCCGATAAAGGAATTCATGCATCCTTTAGCCATTTGTGGATCGCTATAGACCTGTTTTGTTCCAGAAGGCCAGTCTCGGCCTCAACACAATTATCAGCATGCAGTCCTCCCCCTGTTTTGCAGTTTTCTTCAGTTTAAGCATTATTTTGATCGGCCAGAGCGCCGATAGCATCCCAAAGGCCACGAAAGCTTTTGCAACAGTTATTTTTCCTTGAGTAGGTAGAAAGGGGGTGATGGGACAGTTTAAAGTGTATCAGGATGCGGCAAAGTGTATCAGTGAAGGTTTTCAGTGGAAAACTTTGAACCCGAAGCAGAAAATCATTAAAGAGCCTCCCAACAAAGTCAATAAAGTAGCTCTGAGCCATAAAAGCTCATCAACTCACAGTTTTGGCCACTAGCAGGTGCAGATGAATGAATTTAAAGCACAGTTATGGCTAAAGAGCCTGCACAGAGCCATAAGAACATATTTTGATCCATTTTTGAGGCAGCTGCCCCAGCGCAGAACTTAGATAAATGTTTTATGTATTTACTTCAAGATAAGATAGATTAAAGCACTCATTTTCCTCAGATCTGCCTAAGATCTGCTGTAATAAATATTTTGAGATGCCAGCTGCGCCAGGGTAGCTGTTAGATAGATATTTCTAGCATTTACTTCTGTACAAATTAGGTTAAGACATTTATTTCATAAGATCTGTCTCAGATCTGTTGTTTGTAGATATTTTTCTATTTAACCCCCCTCTGTTATGAAAAAAGGGTTGGTTGGTTGATAACTTCCTCTCCAGACTTGCACTATATTTTTGAGATCCTCTATAATCAAAGATCGCTGGAATGATTGGATGATGAAACTGTCTATTGTGTTTTAATGGCTGAAGAGTGACTGTGGAATTCTGATGCTTCTACATGGCCCAATAAGTGTTTCTTACCTCTGTTTACAGTTTACATGTGTTTATGCCATCACTTTTTCACTATCTAAATAGCAGAAAGAAAGAATAGTTCAGATCTTACTTAGTTGTATTCTGTTCTAAATTTCTGTAATTTATCTATGTTTTCCTCTGAATTAGTCCTGAATATGAATACTGATTTACTCATATTTAAACTAGTTCCTTCATATATGAATGTTGTTTAGGAATCCTTGATTGCTCCTATATAAATGTTCATTCACCTTCCCTCTGTTAGTATAATGAGAGCTACTTAGTTTCCTTTCATTCACTAACCTTCATTGCATCTTTATTCCAACCTGATATTGTTTATGTGTAGCTATCCTGCTCTGTATTCCTCTTGTGACCAAGAAAACGCAACAACAAGTCTAATCCATGACTCCATGCCCAATGGTTTGAACTTCTCACACTATACATCCCAACTCTGCTTGAAAGAATCCTCCATCCCACCAAAATCAAAACAAAACCCAAGGACATCATAACTAGCCTATAATCAACCCAAAACAAAGCTAAATCATTAAGAGAGAGCCCTTTCTGATCCAGGTAGGCTAGGACCTGCAATCCAAAGATTGGTTTGTGGTTATCTCAGCCGTATCCTTTAAGGAGCTTAAGGACAACCTGAGTGATAACATAATGGCGACTCAACTGGGGAGAATTCTCAGATAATTTCATAAATCAAGTTGGAAAGCTCCACTGGGAAAGAACCAGACCTTCAAAAAGTTTCTTTCTAACCCATATATTCTTAGAAAAATCCCCAAAAAAAAACAAGCTAGAAGATGGCTCCCAAAAAGGATTCATGTTATACAAGGTCAAATCCAGACCCAAATCCCCCAGCTACTTTTGAAAATCCGAATTTAATCCCTAGAAACCTCAGGAAATTAGAGCGAAAAGAGGATTTTGCTGATTCTAGTCCTGAGATAGTTCAGCCAAGCTGTGTTCCAACCCCTGTCAAAGTTTTATTTCGTTCAACCCCTAGTTCCCCTTGTTCTTCATCCACCTCTCCAAGCACCTTTTCCACACCTTCGTTCATTGCGCATACTATCGCTACTACTCCTATTATCCCATTTGTTCCAGCTGTTCCATTTATCCCTGTTGTTCCACTTATACCTGTTAATATGGCTAATAGATATGCACCCTTACAGCTGCCTGCTAATCTCAGGGATATGCCTCAGGATTACCAGACTAAAATAACTTATTTTGATGGCACAAGTGCCTGCAAAACCCTTCAACATACAAAGAAAATGCAGGATTACTTTGAAAGCTATGAGATTGATGATGATGGTGTGAGAATGAAGATTTTTGTCCAAAGTTTGACAGGCGATGTCAGGACTTGGTTTAGAGCACTCCCAGCTAATTCCATAGCAGACCCAGAAGCCTTATACCAGTCATTTATCAATAGGTGGGAGAAAAAGAAAGACCCCTTGCACATACTAGCTGAATACGATTTAATTAAAAGAGGCCCTCAAGAGACTGTTTTGGACTATTGTGCAAGATTCAATAATGTCTCTAATGCAATACCACAGAACTTAAGGCCTCCACCTGACCTTGCCTTGTATAAATTCCCTGATGGATTCGACCCGGATATGGCCTACCAGTTAAAAGAAAGATCCCCTAACAGCCTTGCTGAAATGCAAAATGTGGCTGTCACTGTGGAGGCAAATTTAATTGCTAAAAGAAATAGAGCCAGAACTGAGAGAAGAACCACCTTCAAGGAAGAACCCTCAGCCTTAGACCAAAAGCTGGATGCTATTATCAATGGCATGCACAGGCTAGGAGATAGAGTGGAAAGCGTTGAGAGGAAATCATTATGGGAAGGGAAACATTCCAATACCATAAGGAACCCAAATTTCAGGAAAACTCAAAACACAAATGCTGGTAGGTCTAGCCCAGACCGTGATATAAGACCTCCTTTCCAAGAAAACTACACAGAGGCATCCACTTCTAGTGAGCCCATAGAAGACACTCACATAAACCTAATGGGTTTGAAGAACGAGCAACATGTTTTCTTATCCAAAGAAGACCAAAACAGTGATGATACCAATCATTTCCAAACCCAAACTGGAGAGTCTTTTGACTTTAAACAAGGCTATGATTCTGCTGTGTATGAGGTCCACAAACAATATAAGCTGAGAACAAGGACCATTGATATTCCTGAACCTAGCAAACCAAAGGAGGGCAAACAACCCAACAAGGTTAAAGCCAAGGCTATTATAACAGAACCAACTGATATAACTGTCCCAAACCCGCATCAAGTGACTGTAGAGGATATAACAGACATGCAACCCTCTAATGATCAACCTCTGCCACCTTCCTCCTCAAAAGAAGATTTGAACAACACTCCTAAAAGCCTTCCCAAAACTGAAAAACCACAAGCAATCACTTCCCATAATGCTGATAAACAAGAGAAAATCGCTGATAATTCAAATAAAAAAGAAAAATCTGCCATCGTCAACACCAATACTCCATTGGAAAAGCCATTTAATTTAGAGGCAGAGATTGGAAAACTTAAGATCTCCATCCCCCTCCCAGAACTTGCCAAACATGATGTGTATAGGCAACAAATTCAAAGATCACTTCAAATGCCAGAGGTTAAGGATGATGTAAATGTTTTAGATGATACCCCTGAACTGCTATTTGGTCCAGAAGTTAATGAAAAATCAACATATGGGTCTGTTCTACCCTTTTATGTCAGTTTGCATATCCATGATAAAATTTTACATAATGCAATGTTTGACTCAGGTGCATCACACAATATTATGCCCAAAGCGGTAATGGAAAGACTAAACCTTGACATAACCAGGCCATACAAAGATTTATTCTCCTTTGACTCAAGTCAAGTCAAGTGTTTAGGCTTCATCAAAGACTTGTGTGTCTCCTTAGTCCAATACCCAAACAAGACAATCCTCATGGATGTGGTGGTTGCTGACATTCCACCAAAGTATGGCATGCTGTTGTCAAGATCTTGGGGGGAAAAACTCCAAGGATCTCTCCAATTAGACCTTTCTTATGCCACTATTTCAGTCTTTGGGCAACCGAAGAGACTGTATAGAGAAACACTGATGAAGTATGTGGTAAGTAGTGAGGAAAAGCCCCAAAAATTTCCTATTTACTCAATCAATTCTGATATGGATTCATTTATTTTGTTTAATAATGATAGCTGCCCTTTAACTGATGTCAAGCCTTTGGCTCTAGAACAAAAAGCACACATCAATGAAGAATCGGTTGCCCAAACCCAAGAAACTGTCAAAACAGTTAGTGCAATCAGCATACAAGAAGAACAACATGAAGCACAAGATTCAAGTCCACCCAATCCTAAAATGACTGTAACTCTTAATACTAACCACAAGCAAGAAATCACATGGTATTTAGAGTTTGATGGTTCAGTTAATAAGTTAGGAGCGGGGGCAGGGATATGGATTCACAATACACATAACGATCATGCCGAGTATGAGGCTCTCCTTTTAGGCCTTAAACTACTCAAAGCTCTAGGAGCTGCAAAGGTGTCCATTCTAGGTGACTCCGATTTAATCATACAACAAATGAAGGGCAAATTTGTTACCAATGATAGAAGGCTAAGAGCTTATAGGACTGCTGCCACTGCAATACTTGATACCTTCACTGAATCCAAGCTTGCTAAGATTTCTAGAAGCCATAACATGCATGCTCACAGCCTAGCTACTTTTGCTAGCACTTGCAAGCTGCCCTTTGAGCCCAATCATCATTTTACAGCTGAGATAAAGCACAGGCCTGCTGTCCCTAACAATGTTAAAGATTGGCAAGTGTTTGAAAGCGATGAACAAATTAACAATTTCCTCACTCTTGAGCATGAGTTTTCAAATATAAACATTGACATGGATGCCATGAACGATTCCCAACAGAAAACAAATGAAAATCAGTAGGTTGTAACAGCTGTAACAGACAAACAAATCCTAAACCCAACTGTTTTTGACAATGCAAACATAGAAGAGCTGAAACAAATGCATTTGGAGGAAATAGCCAAAACAGAGGCCGAGATCATTGATCTAAAGGATAACTTTCTGCCTGCTGGCCTCACTCCATTAGAAGATATGTTTGATGTCCCCAAAAAGCCAAAAATGCAGCCTTTAAACGCTGCTATAGAAGAACACAACATTGGGACAGTAAAGAAGCCCAAAATTATCAAACTATCTCAATCTTTGCCGCCCAATCAAAAGCCCAAATATATTGATTTGTTCAAAGAATTTCAAGATGTATTTGCTTGGAGTTATGAGGACTTGAAGTCCTATGACACCTTTGTTATTCAACATACCATTCCTTTAAAGCCAAATCAAAAGCCCTTTAAACAAAAACTAAGGAGAATCAATCATGTGCTTCTCCCTTTAATTGAGAAAGAAGTGAAAAGAATGTTTGAAGCAGGTATCATAGCACCCATTAGATTTTCTGAATGGGTATCCAATCTTGTTCCCATAAGAAAGAAAAGAGGTGAGATTAGGCTTTGTGTAGATTTGAGAAACTTAAACCAAGTCTTCCTTAAAGACCATTACCCAATGCCAAAAATGGACCACATCCTACAAAGAGTAGTGGGGTCATCTAGAATCTCTTTGCTATATTGATTTTCAGGTTTTAATCAAATACTGGTTCACCCGGATGATCAAGACAAGACAGCCTTTACAACACCGTGGGGAACATTTAAATATGTCAAGATGCCTTTCAGCCTAAAGAACGCAGGTGCTACCTTTCAAAGGGCCATGGACATTGCATTTGCCAAGGAAATCCGTGATTTCTTGGTTGTCTATCTTGATGACCTTACCCCTTTCTCCAAATCTGATCAAGAGCACCTAAAACATTTGAGACAAGTGTTCCTAACATGTAGGAAATATGGCATTTCCTTGAACCCCAAGAAGTCTTTATTTGGCCTTGAAGAAGGAAAATTACTAGGCCACATCATTTCAAAAGATGGGATTAGAATAGATCCTGAAAGGATCCGAGCCATTTTGCAAATCCCGTATCCAAGAAACATAAAAGAATTGCAAGCATTCCTAGGAAAGATCAATTTCGTAAGGAGATTTATCCCAAATCTTGCCGAGCTGATAAGACTGTTGAGCAACATGTTAAAGAAGGATTCCAAGGTAAAATGGCCTCTACAGGCCAAGCAAGCATTTGAGGGCATTAAATCAGCCTTAACCCAAGCCCCAGTCCTCACAAACCCACAATTTGATAGGGACTTTATCATATTTTCATTTGCATATGATAATACTATAGCTGCTGTCCTTCTCCAAAAGGATGACCAAGGAAATGAAAAGCCATATTCTTTTTTCAGCCGAGCCCTTAGAGATGCCCCTCTGAAGTACCAAATCATGGAGAAGCAGGCCTATGCCCTTGTTAAAGCAATCAAAGACTTCAGAATTTACATTTTATATTCACATGTGATTGCCTATGTCCCAAATGCTGTTGTAAAATACATATTAACTCAAGAAGGATTAGAAGGCAAAGAGGCAAGTGGATTGCAAACATCCTTGAGTATGACATAGAAATAAAACCAACCAAGCTCATAAGGGGACAAGGTTTAGCCAAACTGATGTCCGAAACAAACTTTCAAGCCTTAGACATTTACCAACTGGACAATGAATAGGAGCTGGCGACTCCACAGATCGGTGAAACCTTTTTGCAATCCCCATGGTATGCTGATATTTGTTTTGTATTGTTAAACCTGTTTGCTCCCCCAGGATTGTCCAGAACCAAGAAAAGATTTTTAAAAATGAAGGCTTCAAAGTTTTGTGTTGTAGATAGTGCTTTGTTTTGGAAGAACTATGAAGGCATATTGCTTAATTGTTTGACCATGAATGAAACTAACAATGTCATGAAAGAATTCCATGCAAGTGACTGTGGAGGACATTTATATTGGAAGTCCACTGCTAATAAAATTTTAAGGGCTGGTTTCTATTGGCCTTCTTTGTTTACAGATGTAAAGAAGTTTGCCATTTCATGTCACAAATGCCAAATCTTTGAGGGCGAAAGAAAGCTGTTGCCCTTGCCTCTTAAGCCCATCTCAACCGAAAAGCCTTTTCAACAATGGGGTCTAGACTTCATTGGAGAAATCCATCCCTCTTCCTCGGGCCAGCATAGGTGGATTGTAACAGCCACAGACTATGTCACCAAGTGGATTGAAGCCATCCCATGCCGGCAGGCCAATGACTCCACCATTATCCAATTCCTTGAGACCAACATCCTTTCTAGATTTGGCTGCCCTGAAAAGATCATTACAGACAACGCTGCTGCCTTCAAATCCAAGAAAATGATCAGTTTTTGCCATAAATTTCATATCACCTTAGGCCACTCTACAACCTATTACCCTCAAGGTAATGGCTTGGCCGAATCATCCAACAAGAGCCTGATTAGTATTATCAAGAAGATCTTAGAAGAAAACAAGAAGAACTGGCATAGAAAGCTCACAAATGCCCTATGGGCAGACAGATTGTCAAATAAGAAATCCATTGGGATGAGCCCTTATGAGCTAGTATATGGCATGGAGGCCAGATTTCCTTCATCTTTGGGCATTCCTATCATCAAGCTGCTGCAAGAGATTCAAGCTGAGCCAAATGATATATAAAGGAGGATAAATCAAACAATTCATTTGCAGCAGACAAGAGAGCAGGTCTATGACAGAGCTCAAATTATGCAAGAGAAGCTCAAAAGGATGTTTGATAAGAGGACTAAGGCTGAGAATTTCTGTGTTGGCAACAAAGTTCTAAGGTGGGACTCACGAAGAGAAGACAAGGGAAAACACGCTAAATTTGATTTCCTTTGGAAAGGGCCATTTGTTATTTCTGCTATTCAAGGAAATAACACGTATTTCCTCAAATCTGTAGAGGGCAGCACTGCTGAAGAAGGCCCTGTAAATGGCCGTATGCTGAAGCATTATCATTATCCCTTTTGTTGAACATAACGCAGCTCTGTATATATCTCTTTGTACATTGATAGTTGTATATATCAACACTTTGTTTTTATTTTGTAGAAACAATCCGATTGTTAGAGGAGCAATAGCAAAGTTGTAAAGATGCAGATAAAAGCAAGTCCTCCATTTTTAAAGCTCTGTCTTTGCATTGATCTCAGCAAAACAGCAAGAGCAGCGCTATCATATCACAGCAATTCAGGTTAGAGGAAACTGTTAGTAGCTTACAGTTTTTGTTTTTTGTTTTTTGTTTTTGTTTTTTTGTTTTTGTTTTGTTTTGTTTTTTTTTGTTTTTTGTTTTGTTTTGTTTTGTTTTTTTGTTTTGTTTTGTTTTGTTTTGTTTTTTTTTGTTTTTTTGTTTTGTTTTTGTTTTTGTTTTTGTTGTTGTTTTGTTGTTGTTGTTGTTGTTTGTTTGTTTGTTTTTTTTTTTTTTTTTCAGTCAACAGTATCAAGAAAAAAGAGGATTTTCAGTTTACATCAGCACCCTTTTCAAGACAGAATTAAGGGAAGTGCTCCAGTTTTTTGTTCCAGTTTTTTTTTCTCTATTTTTGTGTTTATGTCAAAGGGCAGTGCTCAGGCAAAATTGTACATAACATTAAGCACGCAGAAGAAAGCAGGCAGTGCTTTGCATTTCACAGTATTTCAGTTGAGGAGAGTGCTGTTCATATATCAAAATTTCAATCATTTAACAGCCAACACAGGGGAAATTTTCAGTTCTACAGCAACAATAGAAGATCAAGGCAGTCTGACCTGCTGTTCTTGGCTTTTCACAAGGAAAAGCCATCCCCAAGTGGAGCCACTGTTAGCCTCCTGTTGCAACAGGTGTTCATATTTCATGATTGACATTTTTACATGCCAAATATGTCATACTTTGCATGCTGCAATGCTCCATATTTCCAAAAGAAGCCAAAGAAGAGGCCATGAAAGTGTGCTAGTCTAAATTCCACTGGTGTTTTCCAATTTTGATGAGTTATTCCATTTTTGAAGAGTTTTCAGTTAAGGGAAAGCCAAACAACTTAATCTTGGCTCCCTAGGTTTCAATTTCTTGTTTTAGAATATACATTTGTCCAAACTGTTTAATCTTGGCAGATTTGTTGATAGGTAGAGAATCTTGGGCGCTCAACAGCTTAATCTGAGCCCCGACAACAATAAGGATTGATTTAGATAGGAGGATAGTCAAAAGAAAAGTTGAAAAGTTGGGTTTGCTAGTTCAAGTGCACCCAAACCAAAAAGAAGAAAAAATGATAGGTAAGTAGGCCGGGTAGGTAGTTTTGAGGTTGCAGAATTAATGATTGTGACCAATTTTGTGTTTCAAAGTGATATTTTACTTCAAATCATAAGTATGAGGCAATTTTCCATTTGGATCGGCTCAAGCGAGGCATATCTAACTCCCCCTTCTTCTTATTTCCCAAATCATTCACTAACCTCCCCAAAGAGGTCAAGATCTGCTTGACATCTCTTAGTTTCATCATTTTCATATCAGTTGCCTTGGTAAAGATCTGCTTTACCCAAGGAATGTCCATACTTCCTCTATGAGTCATTTTCCCCTTTAAATAGCCTAAGATCTCTGAACTTAGCGCTTTATTATCATTTTCATATTAATTTCTAACTATACTATGTAATTCCCTATCTATCTCCCCTCCCCCTACTAAAACTATGTTAATAACTCCCCAATATACTTATCCCCTCCCCCTGGTTGAAAAATAACCATAAGTGTGCTTGGGAATTGCTAAGTTTATCTGAAACTTGGCAAGAACCCTCATTTTGCCTTCATTTCACTCAGTTGGCCATCTTTCAATGCATTTGGACTCCTTCCAATGCATAAAAGCCCCTATTTCTTCATAAAATCTCCTTCCAAGCATTAAAACCTATCTTTTTGGACTATCGGACCCCTTCCGATGCCTTAGAAACCCTTTCGAATCACTAAAGAGGCCCTTCTGATTTCATAAAGCTTCCCTTTTGTGTTAAAACCCTGCTCCGAATACAAAAGCTTCCTTTTTACCCCCTCTCCGAAGCAATATCGCTATCGAGAGCCCTCCGCATCGCAATTTCATATTTTACCGCATATATCGCATTTTACCGCATAAAACTAAGTTTTCATAAAACTTAAGTTTAATGTAAAAAACCCACATTTTCACCTATCGCAAATTCCCCGACAGCGGAACAGCTACCAAATCATATCCGTCCATCGTTCCACCCGGATCAACGGTCTAGATCGTTTTGGCGATCGCCCATTTTGGCGATCGCACATATGTATATACCCGCTGCCCCGCCGATTGCCGAAGTGCCGATTCAATCTCAGCTGCCCATTCGGGCCCGCTGATCAACGGCTCATATTGATTCGCAGCAACCCCATATATGGCTCTGACCAGCGGAGCCGAAAAGATATAAAGCGCGGCTTATAAGGTTTTCGGGTCCGTAAAGGCCCCTTATACAGCGAAGTGGAAAGGCTCCGATATGCCGGAGTCGAAAAACAATAAAATGCAGCACTTAAAGATTTCGGGTCCGCGGACCCATTCCATTGTAAAAATCGCCAATTTGGGTTCCGCCGATGGGCCGAACCTGAAATAAAATAAAGGGGCCTCAAAGCAATTTCAGGTCTGCCCTCTATATCGCTCGTCGGAGGGTTAAGTGTTGGGAGCGCCGATCCGCCAAGCTGCCGATTTAGCGCCAGCGGTTGGATCGGCCCGCGCTGGATCTGACGGCTACGATTTAATCTAATGAACAGTGTCGGTCCCGCCCTGGTTTTTTGTGATTTTTGCGTGTAAATGGGCATTTTGCCTGTTATAAAGAAAAGGCGGCATTTGTTCATATTTTCACATATATGCTTGCGCCCGACTCCTGATAAAGGAATTCATGCATCCTTTAGCCATTTGTGGATCGCTCCAGCCCTGTTTTGCTCCAGAAGGCCAGTCTCGGCCCAACACAGTTATCAGCATGCAGTCCTCCCCCTGTTTTGCAGTTTTCTTCAGTTTAAGCATTATTTTGATCGGCCAGAGCGCCGATAGCATCCCAAAGGCCACGAAAGCTTTTGCAGCAGTTATTTCGCCTTGAGTAGGCAGAAAGGGGGCGATGGGACAGTTTAAAGTGTATCAGGATGCGACAAAGTGTATCAGTGAAGGTTTTCAGTGGAAAACTTTGAACCCGAAGCAGGAAATCATTAAAGAGCCTCCCAACAAAGTTAATAAAGTAGCTCTGAGCCATAAAAGCTCACCAACTCACAGTTTTGGCCACTTGTAGGCGCAGATGAATGAATTTAAAGCACAGTTATGGCTGAAGAGCCTACACAGAGCCATAAGGACAGATTTTGATCCATTTTTGAGGCAGCTGCCCCAGCGCAGCACTTAGATAAATGTTTTATGCATTTACTTCAAGATAAGATAGATTAAAGCACTCATTTTCCTCAGATCTGCCTAAGATCTGCTGTAATAAATATTTTGAGATGCCAGCTGCCCCAGCGCAGCTGTTAGATAGATATTTCTGGCATTTACTTCTGTACAAATTAGGTTAAAGGAATTTATTTCATGAGATCTGTCTCAGATCTGTTGTTTGTAGATATTTTTTCTATTTAAACCCCCCTCTGTTATGAAAAAAGGGTTGGTTGGTTGATAACTTCCTCTCCAGACTTGCACTGTATTTTTGAGATCCTCTATAATCAAAGATCGCTGGAATGATTGGATGATGAAACTATCTATTGTGTTTTAATGGCTGAAGAGTGATTGTGGAATTCTGATGCTTCTACATGGCCCAATAAGTGTTTCTTACCTCTGTTTACAATTTACATGTGTTTATGCCATCACTTTTTCACTATCTAAATAGCAGAAAGAAAGAATAGTTCAGAGCTTACTTAGTTGTATTCTGTTCTCAATTTCTGTAATTTATCTATGTTTGCCTCTGAATTAGTCCTGAATATGAATATTGATTTTCTCATATTTAAACTAGTTCCTTCATATATGAATGTTGTTTAGGAATCCTTGATTGCTCCTATATAAATGTTCATTCACCTTCCCTCTATTAGTATAATGAGAGCTACTTAGTTGCCTTTCATTCACTGACCTTCATTCCATCTTTATTCCAGCTTGATATTGTTTATGTGTAGCTATCCTGCTCTGTATTCCTCTTGTGACCAAGAAAACGCAACAACAAGCCTAATCCATGACTCCATGCCCAATGGTTTGAACTTCTCACACTATACATCCCAACTCTACTTGAAAGAATCCTCCATCCCACCAAAATCAAAACAAAACCCAAGGACATCATAACTAGCCTATAATCAACCCAAAACAAAGCTAAATCATTAAGAGAGAGCCCTCTCTGATTGCAAGTAGTCTAGGACCTGCAATCCAAAGATTGGTTTGTGGTTACCTTGGCCGTATCCTTTAAGGAGCTTAACGACAACCTGAGTGATAACAGAAAGGATACTCACTGATGCACCTTCATCTATAATAGTGACAGACACAATCATTTTATAAACTTGTACTATGATTTGGAAAGGCACATAAGAAGGAAGGCGGGAGCTTGCCAATTGATTCCAATCAAAGGAAATGACTAGACTAATTGGAGGGGGTACCGTAGAAATGGGAGAATTAACCCTTTGAGTTATGAGAACTAGAGGATTTTCCTCCTGTCTTGATGGAACAGGCGGACTGCCCCTAAGCTTGTTAGAATCCAAAGTAACAAAAAGAACTTGAGCGGTATCATTTTCACTCTTTTCGGAAAAGGTACGATTTGTTGAAGGTGAAATCAAGTCAACTTTTGCCTCGACCTGTTGATTTGGGTCGGGTATAGAATTATTGGATTCACTTTCAGAGAGAGTGATTTTGACCGACAGTTGATTTTGGTCAGTCGATTTATCAGCTAGTGAAGGATTTAGGGAGAGTTTCCTGTAACTAGATGGAAGTCGCTGCAGTGAAGCAGGACGGTTATCCAACACTTTCTTGGCTTCATCCAGATAGGGACAAAGGTGAATGGGGTGATTCCCTTCACATAACCTACATGGAAACTTGACCTTTCCCTTCTGTCCATGAACTTTACTATCACTAGTTGATGGTGTGTTACCAACATGATCTCCAGAAGTTGATGACACAGGATGGTGTGAACGGGAAGACCATTATTCCAAGATTCGAGGAATGTAAGGACAATTTCAATGGAGGTGGTTTCCCTCACAAAATTTGCATGGATATTTGACTTTGTGAAGCTTAATTGATGGATTTTTATCAGATGTTGCATTCAAAGCAATGATTGCTTGGTTGCCCCCTTGCTAATTTGGCTTCTTCTTCTTAGCCACCTGGTTACTGGTACCAATACTTTCACCAAGTGAAGAGGAAGAAGGGGAGGGAGAAACAAATGAGGAAGAAGGCAAAGGGTCAACTGGAGGTTGATTTTGTCCAGTTGGAGGTGTACTCACTTGCGGAGAAATCACGACATTTTGAACCAAAGAGGTTGAAAACAACCATATTGGTAAGCCAATGGTAAGTCTCGGAAGGGATAATGTAGCCATACAAGGAGCACCAATATTTTCGAAAGAAGGAAAAAGGCTAGGATTCCCATCAAAAGGGATTCCTTGATCGGTGGACTCTGGATTTTTCCGCCATATGTTTCAACCTAAGATCAACTAAGGATTAGGGATGTTATTCGCGGTCAATTAATTTTAGCGACACTTGGACACAACTTTTCTTTTTCAATTTTAAAGAGTCGAGAAAAAGCTAAAGATGACTCTAGTCTCCTTCGATTTTTAATGAGCCTGAAAGGACAAGTGCTCAGATGGAACTTTTCTTTTATAGAGTCGAAAAGGAACGAAAGTGACTACTTTGGAAAATTTAGACAAAGGGATTACCAAACCAATCGCAAAACTGCAATATACACCTTGGTGATAAATTAAAGAGAAATTACCAAGGACGTATGTATGACAGTCAATCTTACCGAATGTTGTGTTCAGTGCATTGCGATCAATAAGGTGGCAAACTCGGTTTCCTATGGATAAAGGATTTAAACCTGTTGTGGTCTCCCAATATATACGCGACGGTACGGGGAGCACAAGTCTGTGCTAGCATTTGTCGTATCAAGGAGGAGGAATCACCCAACCTTCAATGAAAACGATAGCCACTAGTTTTAACGACGCTGGAACACGCCACTAGCCTAGACCTCTAGATATGTTGTGCTAGATTCCAAAGAATTGTTAAGTTAATTGAGGTTCATTTTAAGTTGATCTTGCTTAAAAATTCGCCTTTGAAGGTTCACCACGTGATGTATGTTCGCAATTCCTAAAATGCAACTATCATGATAAACAAACTTTTGATTTAGTTTGAATGATGAAAACCTTAGCTACTAAAGGATAGAGCAATAAGATCTTTGACAAAGAGCAAAGAGCACATCTAATGCAATTTCCCTAGCTATTCCTATCAAGCATTCACAAAATTTAATATGAATAATGCAAAATTCATGTATTTCTTTTCATTTTCCCTTAATGTGAATGATACAAAAAGGAAAATTAATGCACAAACGATAAAAAATCTCTTTTCATAAAAGCGATGATTTACGACAATTCCTCTTAAACGAAAAGGAAGACTTTACGACACTTTAAATGAAAAGGAAAAATCATATGCACATATAAATCAATTGATCTTTAATGAATGAAGACTTTACAACAATTCAAAATTCGAAAGAGGAATGACTTTACGACACTTCTTTCGATAAAGATCAATCGACGAGAAAAACAACTTTCGGCTAAAGATTGCAAATGATAAAATAATACATAAGAAACATTTAACAATCCTAGTCTAAGTGGGGCTGAATTAAGTGATGCAAGTAAGCTTCAGTGAAGAGACATTGTTCATATTCAACAAAACAACCAAACAAAACTGAAAACAGGTCAAAAACCCTCAATTTCTAGATGGAAAAAGAGTTTAGTCAATCATTACACCTAGGCTTCACAGAATTTGAGATGCATCGCACTTTCTACACTCAGGAGGTGCTATGCATACTAAGTCATAGTGGAAGAGAGTGCGATGGTCCAGGGAGCACTACTGAAATGGGTTTTGACTCAAATGTGGAGTTTTTTTCAATGGATTAAGTTGGGTTTTGCTGAACAATGATGAGCAAAGTATGATGGAATGTCTTGAGAGGTTATTGAGCTACCAAAAGGGCATCTAGATGTGCTTGGAAGTCAAATTTTTAATTCATAAACTAAACCAGAGATTGACTGAAGCAACATTCATCTACTATGCAATTACAAAGCAAGAGAAATCGAAAGCTACCTGGTTGGCTTTAGACTCTGTCAATAGTTTATCAAATTGAACATAAAACACACAATAACAACAAACAAACATTTGTTCATTCCCCAGTGGAGTTTCCAATTTGTTTATGGGAAAATTAGTGTCTTGTCGAACGACTAACCCTCTAGGTTTGGAAGCTACCCTAGAAACAACAGTTTAAAGCAATTCAATGGTTTTTCCTACGTGTCACAGATAAGAGAATGATAGTAGAACGAACCTGGAAGTTCCACTTAATCCCTTTCTTGATCTCTCTCTCAACGAACCTGGAACTTCCACTTAATCCCTTTCTTGATCTCTCTCTCCTTTGGAAAATCCTACAACTCCTCCTCATACTTCACACGCTTGGAGAGTAGCTGCACAAGTACAACAACAAAGAATTGTCAAAGCATCGTGATCTATTTGTTGTGGAGGTAAATCCCCTCTGCGGACAGAGGCGATCCCTACTAGCCCAGACCGGGTCTAGCAACAATCACACAATGCTATCATGCAAGTTACTAATTGCAAATAAAAAGTGGATGGTGAGAACCTACTTGGATTCCAACGCTAGTGTTCATAGAAGAGATGTTGCCCTCGTTCCTTTGCCTCGGCTGGTCACGATCCCCACGATCTCCGTGATTGGACACCTGTACATGCAAAGAACAACACGAATACAAGCATAAAATCTAGTAGATGCAATTATATATCAGTCAGAAAAGATATAACTCAACATCAAACATAAGAAAATGAGAGTGGAACCATAATGATAGTGATCTATTATTAATAAATAACAAAGAAGAATACAACCATTGTTCTGACGTCAAATCCTCCTTTGGCTGGGTAGTCAGCTACACAAGTCTTGCAAAGCTTGTTGGGATAGGAACAAGCCTCTCTCTCTTTGGGTGACAAGAATCTCCTTACTTAGATTTGGCCTTATGGGTGCAAAGAAGGTTCTTGTAGCTTCAAACTCTCTATCACTATACTAGAACTGGAACTATTGTGACTCTGACTAGCTTGCTCAAGGCATAGAGGCAAGCTTTTATAGATAGAGAAGAAAGAGATAGGATCAACCACATTATTCATGGGATTGGCTTTATCACTTGGAAACTTCCATGAAAGGTGGCAAACCACTTTCCTTTCTATGGAGATCCGAAGCCAAACCATCCTAGCTCAACATAGATTCAGTTGGTGAATGGGTTGAAGAGAACCTTCGGGAGTTTGTTGGTTAAAAACTTTACTCAATTCAGTTGGCGCGAGTACGATGCTGAGACAGAGCGCCAATGGCGAGCCCTTTTTAGAGGATTTCCCTCATTGGCGCGGGCAGTGAACTGTGGACCCGCGCTAATGCAAAAAGAGCTGTTTTCATGGAGATTTTGCAGGAGATGTCTTCAGGGAAAATGAAGCTCATACTCAGAGGAATATAATGCAAGTGGTTTCAGGTCATGTCACTTCTCACAGGTCCCGGAATGAGTCCTCCAGTGTGCGGGTAAGGGGTAACAGGGACGGTGACAAACGGTGACAAATTGCTGTGTAACAGATGCCCCCTAAAGCATGAGGCCCGAGAGAGAGAGGGGTGAAATGCTTTACAAGAACATGCGTGACTGAAAACACGGCCGCCGGAGAACCTGCGTAAAGAAGTACAACTGATATCTCAAGTACATGATATATGTGGTATGGGCGCAGCCATCCATAATAGAGTACATAATAATCTAGATCCAAGGCATGGACGCAGCCATCCAGAGAGGATCGACAAAGAGACTCAGGCATGGTCGCAACCATCCAATGTATGAGTCATGTAATGATCATAATAAGCCACAAATCGTAGCCTGGATTCCAATAGACAAAATCCAGGGTCTTGCGCTCCATCTCAACCCGAACAGAGTACAAGTTCAGGCATGCGAATACATGAGTTGAAGTCGAACATGCATGAACATTGTCTGATTACCAGTCAATAATGAAAACTATTAACAGACATGAGAGGTACCACCAATAATGACAATGGCCCTCAAGGTACTATAGGGACAATCTACGGCATGCGAATAAATGAGCTGGCATCGAACACCTGCAGAATCATTCGATCGGAGGCCAATGATGAAAACCTCTCGTCAAACACGAAGAACCTGCCATTGAGGCATGCAGGCTCCAAGGCACCGGAAGGGAGTCTCTAGATCAGCTTCCTGGATAATGAGCTGAAGTCGACAGGAAGTGACCTTGATCAAAGGTGGGCCATAGTGTTTCCCACATCATTGACACGAGACAGAGGAAGAATGTTTATTTGAGGCATCAGAGGGAGGTTGTAATTCTGCAGAGGTCAACTTCTCTTGAACATATCAGCGGCATGACAATGGACTTGGCAGTATTTGACATCAAATGAGTTGAGGTCATGGTGACAAGGCAATGAGCAAATGAAAGGTCAAATAGGATAACCCAAACCAATGGAGGCTAGTGTAAAACAAGATGAGATGTCCCCACCCCGACACGAATGCAGACTAGTGCCATGTTCAAGAGTGACATACTGCTGACATGACAATAATTATGGGTCCATTTTCCCCACCATTTCTGGCGAGTACCCCAGTTATTTTTAACAAGCTTGACGGGGATAACATGTGCTTGTGAGCGTCATTTCGACGGAGTCCGATGTCATTAAGTTTTAATGAGTTTGACAAAGGAAGGACTCAACGTCTTTTCCTGTTTAGAGAGTCTGAAAAGACAGCAAAAAAGAAAACTCCAAGGGGGTCCTTTTTCGTAAAGTTGTGTCTCCCGAGCCCGAAAGAGTATAAAACAATGCTCGAAAGAACCGCCCGACCATTTCGATCGAGGAGTACTTTTCATGTTAGTGACATTGACCTGAAAAAGTAAAAAAGCGATCAATATCACGTCGTTTTCGTAACCATTAACGAACCTGAAATGACAAGGGTCCGACGATCTTTTCGTTTTTACACGGTCGGAAAAGGGTTTAAAGACGACCGCCTCTTATTTACATTTTAACGAGTCAAGAGGGATAACTCGACGATCTTTTCATTTTTAGCGAGTCAGAAAAGAGCTGAAAGATGACTCCACAGTAACTTTTTCGTGTATTTACCGAGTCCGAAAAAGTATAAAATACAACTCGCTTCACCATCGAAGTTGCAAAAAAGGACCTGTCATAGCACCAAAAGCAAGCGTAAAATCCATTTTCGACCAAAAATATATTGAAATATTCAAAAAACAACTCTTTAAACCTAATTACAAGTCAAAAAGTCTATAAATATGGTGAAAATGTAAAAAATAGAATTACTTTTACTTTTTACCTCTTGCATAGTAGTAGTGGTCCATTTGGGGAGCAATCTTCGAGCAGTGATTACCGCC
The DNA here is from genome assembly GCA_031772625.1 of Pinus tabuliformis. NCBI lineage: Eukaryota > Viridiplantae > Streptophyta > Pinopsida > Pinales > Pinaceae > Pinus > Pinus tabuliformis. Next base: position 1,357,452,092 of record CM062807.1, on the reverse strand, counting down.
AATCCGTGAAACCATTTGAGATTCCGCCAGTTCCAGGTAAGAGGCGCTTCCCTTAGCTCCATTTTCATACTCTTTTTATGCATTTTGTTGATTGAGCCTCTGCAAGGAGGATTTTAAAATTTAGGGTTGCGCCCCATTGGCGCGGGTATCCGACACGGGTCCGCGCCAATGGGGTGATTAACCACGCGACCTAACTTTTTACTTAATTTTCCCATCATTTTCGAAATTTGTCTGGTTTGTAAGCCCACCAGGGTGTCGATAATGATCCATTCATCCTTGTGGGTGCAGGAAACAAGCAAAAATGGTGGTGGAATGGAAAGAATGGGGGCATGATGCCGTAGATGCCTTGGCCATAGCAGATGAGGGATGTATGAATGCTCTGAGAGATTGTGGTCTCAAGAAATTCTTCCTCACCTCTTATCTGCGAGGTCAACTAGAGCTATTACAGTTCATAGTGGATGCTTGGGATGTTGATGACCAAGTTTTTCGATTACGGGATCAGACCTTAGAGCTGGATGTATCTGATGTGTACTTCATTACTGGGCTGTCATGGAGAGGGGTGAGCCCCATTTTGACCGGAAGCAGGCCTTCCGGAGAGATAATAGGTGAAGTGAAGGCCCAAGTGTGTCCAGAGGCACAATTTGGGAAAAATAGTGCCAAGGTGGATATCGCCACCATCCATGATTTGGTTCTTAAGGTGATACTGTTCACCATCACACGTGCAGCTGGGGTACAGGCGCCCCATGAGGCAAACAAGAATCATCTGTTACTGGAGACAGAATGCCTCAGCCCCACCATTTTTGACTGGGCTACAGCGGTGACTACAAATATCAAAAGGCAGCTTACAAAGTGTAAGCGCGGGGGAGTGAAATAGTTCGGGTATGGCTCGATTGTGGTGTCGTTCTTCTTGGAACGATTACCCCTATTCTAGTACCAGGGAGCTGTAGTAGCGGATCCATTACCACGAGAGCCTAGGATGGCTCGCTGGGCAGCATTGATGCCCAGAGGAGGAGGGGGCCAACAGATGTCTTGGCGGCCCGAGTTCTTCATATGGCTTCGCTGCCAGCTGATCGTGGTAGAGGACTGGCCATACATGGGAACCAACTTCATGGGGGATCCAGACCTCGCACTGCCAGAGGGAGAGGAATGGGAAGAGGAGTTAGGTATGATCTTCTCTTTTTGATGTTTTTATGTATTTTAATTTTTTTTTGTCAATACATGCATGTTCTGATGACAGTTGTATATATATGCAGATGTGGGCCCAGAGCGACCAGCCAACTTGTCTCCTATAGCGCGGAGGGGCCAACCTGTAGCTGATCCTCAGGCAAGGGGTGCCGTGGGGGAAGAGCTGGTGCAGAATCTCGAGGGACTTACCCAAGGGATTCTGGGTTATGCGAGATTGGCGGACGTGCCTTTTGCATACCAGAGGCACACAGTGGGGGTGCCGACCCGCATCCATCATCTGTTGAGATGCTTGGTGCGCGCGGTGACGTGCTACCATGACCACCACCACAATTAGACTTCTAGGCTTTCTTCATGCATATTTTTTTGAGGGACATGTTATCCGAGGATGTATCAGGATGAACACGTATTATTTTTTGGACTTATGTAATGCACGTGGTGCAAAACTTTGTGACACACATATATATATACATATGCCTATGGTTTATTATTGTGCTTTTATGTGCTTGCTTGTATAATGTTTTGATTATAAATTACGCAAATGTCTATCTAATACATGATTAGCCAATGCATCAGATAATGTGTTTAATCGTCTTGGAATATGCTGATATGTGATAAAATCAAAATTCCTTTCTAATAATTTAACACGTAAGTACAACCTTAAAATGTGACGGTCTCTGACGGAATATCGCCCATTGAGCTGTTGGACGACAAGTTGAGAGTCTAGGTTAACAAGCAATGTACGAATACCGAGATAAATTGCCTCGGCTAATAATTCAATAACAGCACTATATTCAACAACATTGTTTGTTGTACAGCCTAAACAGACACCTTGAAGATCTATCAACTCACCGTGAGGATCGTAGATCACCCACGCCGCAGAGGACAGATTACAAGTGCTGCGGCAGGCACCATCAGCGAAACCAATGTAAGGTGCACCCGACATCTGCACAAGAAGCAAAAAGACACAATAATGGGCGAGCACGCTTTCACACCAAACCGAAAACATGAAAACTCACACACACACACACGCATGTACAAATCGAAGCGCATGAATCATGCATAGTACTTTTTCAAGTACAGCCCATTGCGGGGCTTATCAAGAGGATTACCTTTGTATTCAACTAGCTCGTATGCCCCTTTTTGCAACACTCTCTTTACAATGTAAGGGCCTAGCCACATGGGCTCGAGTTTGCCTGCCCCCAGCTTGTCATTTGCTTAGTCGTATAGCAGGACTAGATCTCCCTCAACAAAGGAACGAAGATGAATGGTATGGTCAAAATGAGTTTTGACTCTCTTATTTTGAGCTTCGATGGCTAGAGAGGCTAAGCGACGGGTCTCGTCTAACCGTTCTAGATAAAGAAGCCGTTCCTCTACCGGAGTAGTGTTGGGAAGAAACTCGACGACTATTTTCAACGAAGGAATTTCACATTCTATGGGAAGGGTAGCCTCCAGTCCGTAAACTAGTTGAAATGGAGTGAAACCGGTGGCATCCTTCACAGAGGTTCGGTAGGCCCACAAGGTGGGAAACAACATCAGATGCCAATTAGACTTATGCATGTCAACAGTACGTTGAAGCATCGTAACCAAAATCTTGTTAACGACTTCAACCTGGCCGTTAGACTGAGGATAGTACGGGGTTGAACTATCGTGCCGTAAGCCTAGTTGGGTTGTCAACTCGGTCATCATGTGATTACGGAAATGTTTTCTGTGATCTGTGACGATGGCCTGTGGAACTCCGAACCGCGTAATAACATGATTGAACAAAAACTGCGCCGCTGTATGATCGTCTTCATTTAATGTGGGCATTGCCTCGGCCCATTTTGTAAAGTAATCGACGGCAACGATAATAAACCCATGCCCCCCGACCGAGCGAGGCTTACAGGTTGTATAATCAATGCCCCATTTTGCAAAAGGGCCTAAGGTCACTACAGGGTGCAGCGGGGCCGATGGTGCACGCATCTTTCCCTGGTATATCTGGCATGCATGACATGAGCGGACAGCAAGAATGCAATCCTTAAAAATGGAGGGCCAGAAATAACCAGCGCGAAGGATTTTTTGAGCTGTGGCATATCCGGACATGTGACCACCACAGGCGCCAGAGTGGCAGTCATTCAGGACTCTCTCAGCTTCCTCGAGGGTAAGACATCGGCGGAGAACGGAGTCAACGCCGAGACGGTACAGGGTGTCCCCTATGATACGATAGGGTTGAGACTGATGGCGGATCCGCCGTCGAGCATCTTTGGATACAGCGGGGCGGAAAGAGGACGTTTGTAAATAAACGATAATATCCCCGTACCAGGGATCGAGGGTGCTGATCAGAAAAAGAGTTTCGTCCGGGATATGATCTTCTGAAAGAGAGGGTGCAGAAGGAGACGGCAATGAACAGAGTAACTCAGCAAATACCAGAGACTTCTTAGACTTGGCAGCAGTAAATTCCAAGTCAAACTCTTGGAGTATTACGATCCATTTTGAGTATTTGCCCCCCAGCAACTAACGTGACAAAATGTACGTCATCGGGTTGCAGTCAGAAATCACGGTCGTGGTGCGCAACAGGATATAATGCCGGAAACGTTGGACAGCACAAACAATGGCCAATGCCAACTTCTCGACATAAGCGTATCGAGTTTCCGTATCCAGGAAGTTGCGGCTGAGATAATATATGACATGCTCATTGCCATCATCATCGTCTTGCATGAGAACCATGCCGATAGTAGTATCGATGGTGGCTAGATACAGACTATAATCACGGTGGTAGTTCGGAGGTCGCAATAATGGAGCAGATACAAGGAGGCCCTTGAGTCGCTCGAAAGACTCCTGAGTGATAGCATCCCAATGGAAGGGTGTGTCTCGCTTCAAAAATCATTTGAAACCCTTAGCCACCTCAGCATAGTTCGGAATGAATCGTCTTAAGAAATTTGCTTTACCCTGCAAACTCTGCGACTGCTGCAAAGAAGCAGGGGGAGGAAGGTTCAAAATAGCTTCGACTTTGAGGGGGTCCAGATGGATGCCCTCTCGGGAGACGATAAACCTGAGTAGTCGGCCTGATTCAACGCAGAAGACACATTTATGAGGATTGAGCCTGATACAGTAGTGTCGACAGCGGAGAAAAATTTCGCGAAGATGGGAGGGATGGTCTTGACGCTTGGCTGAATGAGCTGGAAGATCATCCAGATACGGCTGTACAATGTGACGAATGTCATGAAAGGCATAGGACATTGCACGTTGGAAGGTAGCGCCGACATTCTTTAAACCGAAAGGGAGCTTCTTATAGGCAAAAGTTCCCCAAGGACAGATAAAAGCGGTCTTATGTTGATCAGTGGGCGCGATATTGATCTGGTTATATCCAGAAAAACCGTCCATAAACGAGTAGATTTCGCTTCTTGCACACTCATCAATAAGATGATCGATGAAAGGTGTGGGAAAGTTATCCTTAGGACAGGCGCGGTTAATGTCACAATAATCAACAGAGACTCGAATAGTACCTTGCTTTTTGTTCACAGGGACTATATTAGAAAACCAATCCGTGAGTGGAATGGGGTAAATGAAACCAGCCTTGAGAAGCTTTTCGACTTCTGCTTTAATGGCTGCAGCCTTTCGGGGGTGCACAGGGTGTAGGCATTGACGAACAGGCTTAGCACCTAGATACGTAGGTATCTCATGCACCACTATGTTAGGGTCGATGCCGGGCATCTCTTTGTAGGACCAAGTGAAGACATCACGAAATTCGTGAAATAGATCGGTGTAAAGTTGAACTTCCTCTGGAGTGCAAGTGACTCCAATGTGAATGTGCTCGACAATCCCTGGTTTCACAGAGATGTCGATGGGTTGGGTCTGCGTAATGTTTCCCATATTGCCCTCAGAAGACACTTGGTAAATCTGAATAGGTGCTTGAAGGGGTTGGAATGGGATACACGAAGCAAACCGTTCGAGACATGCGATCATTTCCTGATGGGCAGGGAGGAACGAGGAACGGTGGTGATGATCTGACCAAGGGGGCTCCTCAAGAGACATGGTCTCTATGATGGCTTCATCGGAAGGAAATATTTCCTTTAATGGATCCGAAGTAGCATCATCTCCAAGCCAAGGGAAATGAACATATGAGTCGGGAACACCGCTCGGAAGAGCAGGTTCGGGAGGGGGAGCTGATGCAACAATGATTTCGATGTATTTGAGCTTGACAGGACTCAATGGCATCATATCGCCCCAGGATTCTATCTGATTAGTGGGAGGAAGGACCCACGGATTAGAACGTACGGAAATCATGTTAATAGGGGCGAGATTCGAAGGTGGGAGTGGAAAGACACCCATCAGGGCGGGATCCTTGAAGAGCCCAGCTCCCACACTCTCGAATGATTTGGAGGTATGCTCCACGAAAGGCACATTACCTTCAGAAGAAGAGGCGAAGAAGGAGAGCTGGTCCACTGTGACAATCTTCCCCTGATGAGGGAAACAAATGACACGGAAAAGGGAGGAGGCCACGGCTTGCATGGCGTATGTCCAGCTACGTCCGAGGAGGAGGTTGTAGGTAAGATTAGCGTCGACAACTTCGACCTCCACTTCTACCGTCTTCCCTTCCAAGGAGATGGGCAAGCGTTGGAGGATACCGTAAGGACGAGACTCTCTTCCATCAAAGGCTTCTAACATCGTAGGAGACTGGCTCAATGTTGGAGAACCAATAGCTTTCCAGCAAGCAACATACATGATGCAAGTTGAGGCACCTTCATCAATGACTGTACGATGAATCGTTTTACCATTGATGATGACCTGTATAAGGAAAGTGATTTGGTGAGGCAGTCTCGGCGTATAGCCCTCGAGATCAAAAGAAATCAGATCCGAGTCAGCCGAGTCTATGCCACCGATGGCCGATAGCAAGGACTTCCTCTGGGAGGGGCAGCTCTGGAGGACTTCTAGAGCAGACATAGCAGACGGAGCCTGAGCTAAGTCCTCAATGATGCTGTAGTGCTGGGTAGCATGAGCATTAGGGTTGTAAGAAGACTTCTGGAATACACCTTTTGGAGGGGGTCGGATAGTCGTTTCAGTGCTAGGTCTTTCGATGTGGAGAGGACCAGAACTGGACGGAGGAGTGCTGGAGGGGACCTCCGGCTCTTTCCCGGCGTGAGATGGATATTCTTTTGCTCGAGTAGTGACATGGATGGGAATCGTCCCAGCCATAAAGACTTGAGAGCCGAATGAAGAAGAGGGTTGCGATGGATCTGCCACCATTTGAGTTTGCTGTGAAGGGAAAGGTTCTTTAAGCACAGCAGGAGTCCCAGGAGCACCTTTCAATAACCGACTAACTTCGGACCGCCTCGGGCAATCTTTGGTGTAGTGATCCTCATCATAGATAAGACAAGGATACTTAGGTTTACGTTTGGCTCCTTCCTCGAGTGGAGGTTTAGGGGAGTCCTGTTTGGGCTGTTCGGTTTTATTTTTAGCTTTCCCTTTCTTTTTCCCTTTCGAGGATTTATCCGCCGTGGTGGACTGAACGATGTTAACCTTGGAGGTACTTCTAGAATTAGATTGACCCTGAGAAGTGTTCCCATTAGAAGAATTCTATTTTTGCTTCCCAGGGTTCGCGGATGACTTCTTTGAAGACACGTTTACAGAGCCAATAACTCCATCAACAAATGGCTTTGGCGGGGCTTTGGATGTTTCGGGTCTTGGGCCGTTTGGCAAATAATCATATAAAGTACCTGACTGAGAGTATACTAAGTCGAGGTACTGAGCACGCATGATAGCTTGCTCTTCAGTTACACAGGCTCCCATGGCGATGTCTCGCGCGATCATAGGGACAAAGGAAGTCGTGAACCAATCGGTCAGGAGCTGATCAGGAATCCAAAATTTGATCAAGCGATGATGCCGTCTCCATTCATGTATATGATCGGATATATGCATGGTCGTGTCTTGTTTGAGAGACGTAAGGAGATGTGTCCCTGTCTCATACCGAATGGGTAACTGAAAATGAGTTAGGAATGCCATAGCCAGCGAGTTGAAATCTTGAAATGTTACGCGATTCAACTCAATATACCACTTAGCGGCTGAGCCGGTGAGAGTCCTTTGGAAGAGGCGGAGCCGGATGGAGTCATCAAGCCACGAGTTGGATGAGCACCAAAGGTGATAGGTCATGACATGGGCTTGAGGATCTTCACCAGCTTTACCATCGAATTTTGGGCAATCACCGGGTATTTTAGTTGGAACTGGTGGCCAATATGGGTTATGAAGAATGGGATCATTCGTCAACTTGGACACATCTAGAAGTTCACACGTCGCTAAGAAAGGCAACTGAGGATTAAAGGACATTTGTGGCTGTGGAAGAGGGGTAGTACCAGGGTTCCAACCAGGTGGTGGTTGCCCCCATGGACTTTGTCTGGATGGGCCTGGCCCATAAGGGTTCTGCCCATAGGGATTTTTCCCATAGGGGTTCTGTCCATATGGATTCTGTCCATAAGGATTCTGTCCATAAGCAGACAGTTGACCCTGGGTCTGCCCCCCAGCACCCCATGGATTAGCAACTTGACCTGCAGGTGCAACGTACTGTTGCTGATAATTTTGATAAGGAGTGACCTGCATTTGTTGATAATTTTGATAAGGGGTAAATTGAGTTTGCCCCTGGGGTTGCTGGTAGCCATACGTTTGCTGAGCTCCATACTGAGCCTGATAAGAAGGCTGTGCTTGGTAAGAAGGTTGGGGTCGTGGCCCACCTTGCATTTGATAACTAATTTGAGTCTGGGGCCCAGAAGGATGTCCTTGAACAGGTTGAGCTTGGACCATCTGGCCGGAAGGTTGGCCTGGTTGGGTTTGGGACGGACCTGTTTGCCCAGAAGGATGTGCTTGCTGGGTACCAGGTTGTCCTTGAGAAACCAAGGGTTGTCCTTGCGGAACAGATGGTTGAGCGGGCTGGACGGCCGGTTGACCTTGAGGTTGGCCAGCTTGTCCAGAAGGATGACTAAGCTGGGCAGTGGGTTGGCCTTGCTGTGCAGAAAGTTGACCCGCTTGCCCAGAAGGATGACTAAGCTGGGCAGTGGGTTGGCGTTGCTGTGCAGAAAGCTGACCCGCTTGCTCAGAAGGATGACTAGGCTGAGTAGTGGGTTAAACCTGCTGTACGTAAGGTTGCCCCCCTTGACCAGAAGGATACCCCTGTTGGACTGCCGGTTGACCTTGTGGAATATAAGTTTGTCCAGCTTGTCCAGAGGGATAACCCTGCTGAATACTAGGTTGGCCTTGTTGGATGTAAGGTTGTCCTGGTTGTCCAGACGGGTAACCTTGCTGGGTACCAGGTTGCCCCAGATAACCATAAGGTTGAGTCAGATAAGTAAAAGATGGACCGCCAGCGGCCGAAGTTTGTCCCTGATAGGGTTGTCCTTGTAGGCCCCCAGGTTGTCCTGGGTAAGACTGGCCATAATATTGCTGCCCTTGGGGGGTTTTCACATAAGATGGATGGCCTTGGTTAGGCGGTCCCTGAAGCTGTGCAGGCATTGCTTGGCCCCCATGGAAAGTGGTGGCGTTCCAAGCAATGGATAATGGTACCGAAACCTCAACAATAGGTTGAGTAGGCAAGGGTCGAGAAAGCTGAAGGTATTGACCAGTAGAATCGTAATAATAGAATGGACCTTGCGCATTCGAATCCTGAACAGCTTGTCCATAGGCATCATATGGCCCCCCTCCTGGGACAGGACCAGAAGAGGGTGGAGCACTTTGTGCAGGGTGGACAACTTTAGGTGAGTGTGCCGGCTGGCCGCTACTCACTTGACCGTGAGGGGGACCAGCACCAGTGTTCAAGGCTGAAGATGCTGTAACGGCACTAACAACCGGAGTTGAATGTGCTACACAAATAGTTGGATTTGTCGGAACTGAAGTGACAGGTGTAGTGTGGACTTGTGAAACAAAAGATCCCGTGGTGGGAGTGATATGGGGGTCCCACATAGTCGAAGCAGGGATCCTGGCACTTACCCTATCCCTCAACGACTGGTAGCGTGGGGGGAGCGGAGAAGTAGCTGGGATGGGAGTGTCGATATTCGACAAAACAGGTGTCTCACTCACTCTAGGAGATGTCTCATCCATGTGAGAGGTAGACATTGGAGACGAAACACCAGGGGGGGTAAAAGGAATATCGTCCTCTTCAGGCTCCCAGATGGGGTTCCAATGAATTTCGTAACCTTCGTCGTCCAGAGCGCGAGAGTTGATCGGTTGGATACTCGGGATAACAGGAAGAGTATCACTTACAACCGGTACCTCAGGAGCAGCGGAAGATGGAGACCCTTGATCACTTGGAACGGGAGTCGACGGTTCAGCCAGGATGACAAACTTCAAACAAAACCTAAGGGAATCTAACGATAAAGGACCCTACTCAAACTAACGCACACAAGATCTAACCAGGTAATGTTTATCGCGGCCAAATAAATTTTAAGACGCAAGGACACAACTTGACCTTTTCATGTTTTAAGAGTCGAGAAAAGGACAAAAAGGTGACTCTAGTCACCTTCGAATGTTTTGTGAGCCCGAAGTGACAAACTGCTCAAGTAAGCCTTTTCTTTTAAGGAGTCTAGAAAGGATCAAAAGTGACTACTCTGGAGAACTAGGCAAAAGGGTTTACCAAACAAATCCGTAAAACTTGCATATACACCTTGGCAGTCATATGAAAACCAAGGACTTCCCGTATGGCAGTCAATCTTCCCGAATGCTGTGTTCGGTGCGTTACGGCTTGTAAGGTGGCAGACATGGCTTCCTGTGGATAAAGGATGATAACCTAGTGGGGTCTCCCCTATATACGTGACGGTACGTGGGAGCTCAAGTCCGTGCTAGACCACTATCGAGTCACAAAAGGAGGAATCACCCAACCGTAGTGTGAAACAACAGTGACTAGGTTTAACGACGCTGGAGCACGTCTCTAGCCTAGACCTCTAATCAGTGAGCGTTATGTTCCAATGCATTTTTAAGTTCATTTAGTTCATTTTATGGTTGATCTTTGATTAAGTTTCAATTTCCAGGTCCTACCGTATGTAATCTCTCACAATTCCCTAAATGCAAGCTATATGCCAAAGAATATCATTTCGTTCGATGAATACTAACTACGAGAGAGTTAAGAATTTTTCAAACAAACAAAATGACCACAAACAAACAAGAACCACTCTAATGCAGCTAATGACAAATAAACGAAACTTTTCTTTGTTTTAAATCGCTTAATCAATGAAAAGTTTCTAATTCCAATTAACTAATTCAACGCAAAAGAGATTGTTCGTTTTATTTTCAATGGCAAAGTGCACTAAACAAATTTTGAGAGATAGTAACACCGAGCAAAAAGACCAATTTCACTCAATGAAAACACAATCGAATCCCCAAAACACCAAAACAGTCCTTCAAACCAAGAAGAAAGCACAAAGACCTCTATGAGCTATGTGATCTAAGCCCAAACGAAGCCAAGTGAAACCCAAGCGAAAAATAAGCAAATCACTTGAATATCAAGAAAAAGCTTTGACAACTACCGAGCAAATGCAAAAGAATAATCACAAAGTTGACCGGACGATCAAAGAACACAAAACACCTACGGGAGGCTCGACGCACAAAGCCACTAGATGCCCTAGGGCTAAAATGTGAAATCGATAGAAAGAGGCAAACACCCGAAGGATGAAGGTCTAAAACCAGTCAAACAAGGATCAAACACACTCCAGTAATTGAAAAAGACACAGCAAGATACAAATCCAAGCTCAGAGGGCTTGAAGACAAGTGAACTGGAAAAGTTGACAGGCCTGGCGCGACTGTCAGGCTGCAACTCGCGCTTTTATAGGATTGGCGTGGGTTGTCTTTGAGCAACTTGCGCCAATAGCGCGACTGTAAGGCTAAAAAGCGCGCTAATCAAGTTTGCTAAATCAAAAACAAAAGCAAGCAACCTAGGGCTTGAGAACAGTATCTAGGCAAACCAGGAAGCAAGAAACAGCAAGAAATCCAACCCAAAAAGCTATCTAAGCAATCAAACGAGAAACCAAAGAGACAAGACAAACTCCAAGTTGTTTAGTTCGTAAACCAAACCGGAGATTGACTGAAGTGGCGTTGATCTACTTCGCTAATGCTATCTGGCCGTACTTCAGGCTCCGTCTAAAGTTTACAAATCAAACAACAAGTTAACTCCCCAGCGGAGTCGCCAAATTGTTGTGGAGGTAAATCCCGTCTGCGGACAGAGGCGATCCCTACTAGCCCAGACCGGGTCTAGCAACAATCACACAATGCTATCACGCAAGTTCCTAATTGCAAATAAAAAGTGGATGGTGAGAACCTACTTGGATTCCAATGCTAGTGTTCGTAGAAGAGATGTTGTCCTCGTTCCTTTGCCTCAGCCGGTCACGATCCCCACGATCTCCGTGATTGGACACCTGCACATGCAAAGAACAACACGAATACAAGCATAAAATCTAGTAGATGCAATTATATATCAGTCAGAAAAGATATAACTCAACATCAAACATAAGACAATGAGAGTGGAACCATAATGATAGTCATCTATTATTGATAAATAACAAAGAAGAATACAACCATTGTTCTGACGTCAAATCCTCCTTTGGCTGGGTACTCAGCTACACAAGTCTTGCAAAGCTTGTTGGGATAGGAACAAGCCTCTCTCTCTTTGGGTGACAAGAATCTCCTTACTTAGATTTGACCTTATGGGTGCAAAGAAGGTTCTTGCAGCTTCAAACTCTCTATCACTATACTAGAACTGGAACTATTGTGACTCTGACTAGCTTGCTCAAGGCATAGAGGCAAGCTTTTATAGATAGAGAAGAAAGAGATAGGATCAACCACATTATTCATGGGATTGGATTTATCACTTGGAAACTTCCATGAAAGGTGGCAAGCCACTTTCCTTTCTATGGAGATCCGAAGCCAAACCATCCTAGCTCAACATAGATTCAGTTGGTGAATGGGTTGAAGAGAACCTTCGGGAGTTTGTTGGTTAAAAACTTTACTCAGTTCTGTTGGCGCGAGTGCGACGCTGAGACAGAGTGCCAATGGCGCGCCCTTTTTAGAGGATTTCCCTCATTGGCGCGGGCAGTGAATTGTGGACCCGCGCTAATGCAAAAATAGCTGTTTTCATGGAGATTTTGCAGGAGATGTCTTCAGGGAAAATGAAGCTCATACTCAGAGGAATATAATGCAAGTGGTTTCAGGTCATGTCACTTCTCACAGGTCCTGGAATGAGTCCTCTAGTGTGCGGGTAAGGGGTAACAGGGACGGTGAGAAATGGTGACAAATTGCTGTGTAACACTATTACAACATAAACATTACAAAATCAGATATATATGAACAAATGATAACATTCACAATTGCACAATCATATGGGAGAAAACTTGAAGATATTTATTAATAGAAAGGAGAATTACAACCCAGTTGTCTGATCCAGCGCCATCCTCCCAACTTCAATCCTTCTTCACCTCATGAAATAGCAAGATCACACCAACAAGAATAGAATGCTCTCTTCTCAATTACAAACTATCAACACTTACTTGCAATTCACAACATTCCAGCCTCTTGATCTCTTGGATGGGAGATCAATTTATAGATTTTTGCAAGGGTGTGACTCATCCATGGGGTTTGATTAGTGTCATTCCACTTGTTATAATTGGTTCTATAAGAGAAGGGATTGGAGACGGTTTCCTAGTTCCCTTGTTCATCCTTGGGCAAATTCAGAAAGGCAAGTGACACAGGAGAAGTTTCTAGAAGATTCCATGAGCAACCAACTAACAAACTGTCCCGGAAATTTGTCCATCCTTGCCCATCACACCCTATACAAGGCCTAAACAGTATGCATTGCACCCTGGCAGTGTACCACTCAGTATGCATCGCACTTTGCTAGTGGAGCAGTCAACATGGTTCAATTTAGGCAATTTCTGGATGGTTTCTCATATGGAACTTTTGGTGAATGATGTATTCAGATGACTATGTTCCTTTAGGGTATGAAACAACTCTTTTACGGGTTGACGAGCCCTAATATATCGACATATAAGTTTGGGGTTGATGTGCCCAAATATGTCTATAACACACCAACACACACTTAAATATCAGCATGGACACTATGCATCAGTGTGTTGCCGGTTCAACCATACCCAAGAAGACCATGTGCATGTTAGCAAACAAGTTGGATGAAGGGGCCAAACCAATGCACCAGTTGCAACGCATGCAAGAGTTTTCTTGAGCAAGATGTCACCATGAGGTGCACGCACATCATCAAGGACGACAATGCTTAGCATCATTTCACCACCTTCACCATCACAAGCATGTCAAAGAGTTGGTCTCAAAACAGTGAACCGAGTGTCAATGATGTCTTGTAAGGCTTGCTCAAGACATGTTGCCTCACATGAGTACATGTGCATTCTAATGTTGAGTCATGTCTAGTGTAAGTCAAGTGTCAACAGTTGGATGTAACGGTCATAGAGTAGGTGAAGAGTCATGAGGGTAGTTGAACTGTCACAACGGGGAATGCTGAGGGTCACCCCACCCTTTGCTATAAATAATCCCTCATAACTCATTGTAGATGCTTTTGATCAGCCAATATTCTACTAAGACTATCTTGAAGAAGGCTTGGATAATATTGTAACATGCCTTGGCTTCTCCACTGCACGGAGCTAGTACATCTCTTTGGAGGAGCAGGCGGATGTGGCTATAATGTTCCACTAATGGGGCTAGCAGATTTACATGGTGTATTGTATGATTATGACTTACACTTATATATAATAAGAGCCAACACATTTTCATGCATATGTTGTTATTGTAGTTGGATTGTTCTGGTTGCCTTAATGATATATGTTGTTTAACTTACATACTTGTATATAAACTGATTTGTATGCATTTATATGAATCTTGTTATCAACGTGTTGCATATGTTGTTAATGTTGTTGTTGAGTGATAAAATGTGTCTTTTTAACCTCTATTTATCCTGTTAGAGCCTAGATTTTCCTTAGGCTGAAAAGACAAGGTTCTAGGTCCACATCAAACCACGCTCAGCCTCGTAGCTAGCCCTACGAGGACAGGAGAGGGCTCTCTCCGGGTCAATCTCAGCAAAATATAATCAATGGGGCTGGAGATGACTAATTTAGTAATTGATTTTAGGCTAGGTATTAAGTGCAAGGATTTGATTTAAGTTTTTGAGGGTTTTGTTGAAAAAAAGGGAAAGGCAATTTTGGGAGTGGGGATGAGGCATAGTTTCTGCAGAGTTCTGATTGGGGCAAGGAAGGCAATCGTTTTGATGCTTTAAATTGAGTGAATGGATAGATCAGACTGGTGACGAGCTAAGGACAGCAAGAGAGTCTCAAGAATTCTCCTTAAACAAATGAAAACATGGAAATTTAAACAAATTCAAAGGCAGAGCATAGTAGTTAATGGATTCTACCTTAATCACTCATTTGTTAAAATTCAGAAGAAGAGACAGGAAAATGATACACATAACACTAATAAAATTACAATTACTTAGATAAGCACACCATCAAAACATAAAGCCACATGGATCCCAAACAGTGCTGCAAAACCCTGGTCTTTCCTTAGCCAAAAATGTAGAGATAGAATGTACAATGATATGCCAAAACAATCCCTAGTGTCCAACCCTGAAAATGACTTAGAAATTACATAATATAGACAAGCCAAACCTATTCCCTTGCCTCTAGGGGTCGAGCTCATCATTCTAGGAGTTGTTTCAACCAATTCTAAACAAAGCACTAAAATCTAGGCAATCAAAACAACTTGCCTCTATAAGGTAGGAAATTGATTCATTCATTAAATTTTCACTTTTTAGTGAATGAATCCTCTAGAACAAGTAAATAAGTGCCAAAATTACATCATGTTTATCCAATTACATCAAGATAGATAAAAAATTACATCACAAAGAAAAACTAGTCAAACTGGCCGAATTTCTGAGCTGGAAGGTGAAAAATTGAGCAAAAATCCTTTGTGCGCCGTGCCAAAATCTGTATGCGTTGCACCACTTTGGAGCTTATTTTGAGGGACTTCCTGAAGTCCAAATTGAGCCCAAGTGTGATTTTTGGAAAGCCCTGCCTGTCTACTTTCCAACCCAAGTGGAATTTCTGAATTTGGTGCCCATTTGCCCCTCCAAAAGTCAGTTCTCCCAAGACTTCTTCCCGTGTGTCAAAATAGGGGTAGTGAGGTCATTTTTTGAGTGTTTTTGACCTCCTGGGGACTCAAAACTTGCCCAAAATTCTTGGCCATGCACTAGTAGTCATGATTTTTCATGCCAAATCCAAAAATATAAACTTTTTGCAGTTTGGAGCTCCCTAGCAAAAGCGCGCGCCAGGTGGCGCGACGCACAGGGAGAAAAACCCTGTTTTTTAGTGCAAAAAATTTCCAAAATGCAAAAATTGCTCCAAATTTCTTGACATTTGGACTGAAGGTGCCTCATTAAGCATCATTCTCAGCCAAAGAAGCTTCGGTCAAGACTTGGAGCCGATCATGTGTTTTGCGCCTCCTCAGTACCCTCCTGGTGTATGCAGTTTTAGTTGTAGAGTCATTGTCTTGGTCATATGATGTGTCGGTGTCCATATCCATGGTGCTGCAAGGTGTATGTCAAGTGTATGTTTTATTTGTTGAAAATGAGAAATGAAGGCTGGATGTCTTTGTCTCCAAGTGCCAAATATGCCAAAGGGAAATGAGGGGCTGTGAGGAATATGGAACAATAGGTATAATGGAGTGAGGGTAAGGATATGGTTCAATCAAGTGAAGTTTGCAATGTAAGGACAGTCACTTGATTGTGTTTTAGGAGTGTGAGGTTTGGGGATTTCAGAATTTTTCAAATGGTATGGGAACAAGAGAGTAATAGGGTATGGTAGGGTTTAGGGATAAGAAAATAGGACTTTAGAAATAAGTGATTTGGGATGTAGAGGAATAGGGAATTTAATAAGGATGATGGGTTTAAGGTGAGGGAAAGCTAGTGGAGAATTAAGGGATTGTTTGGGATAGACTTAGTTAGGGAAGTATGGGATGTTATGGGAATTTTGTATAGGGTTAGGAGTTTTGTATAGGGTTAGGGTTTGGAGTTTTACATTTAGAAACTTGGGAAAGGGAATTTGGGATAGAGGTTTAGTAATTTTAGGGGATAGGGAACAATGACATCAAGGGAAAAAATGGAATCAAGGAGAAAAGAAAGTGATGGAAAAGAGTAAGATTGGCGGCAAAAAAATTTGAAACCCTAAACAACACTTTTCACATGAATATTTTAACATGGTAGGGTTTGAGATTTTGTTTTGGCATTCACCATCCATCAACCACCATAAATTGCATGAAAAACTCCTTCACTAGCAAGGAAGAGGGCTTAAATTACTTGCACACTAGAAGAGTTGAGTGATTTTGGAAATTTGAGGGAGTTTTTGAGAGAAATCAGGCTTTTTAGCCCAGTGCGCCGCGCCAGTGTAAATTTACACTGGAAATTACTGCCCAATGTGCCGCGCCTTCCCAGTGCACCGCACCTTTTTCCAGGCAACTTTTGGAGGCCTTTACGGTGTCAAAATTGGGTGCAAGATAGCTTTTTGGAAAGGTATTTGATTCTAATTTCCAACCCAACTAGAATTTTTCAATTTGAAGTTCATTTTCCCTGTCAAAAACCAAATCTCCCAAGACTAGTCAAAATGTGCCAAATGAGACTGCCTCAAGGCAGAGTGCTATTGCAGTCAACTTTTAAATGTCTTCCTCAACTCCAAATTGAGATCATGATAGCTCATGGGAGATATATTTGTGTATATTTATCATTTGACTCATCAAGAAAGTCATTTTCCCAAACAAGCTAGGAGAAAACTTGATTTTCCCAAAGTCACTTCAGAGGTGCATCAATTCTCCCAAGGCAATTTTATTTTTGACATTTATTTAAAAAAATGACACTTGTGTAAAAATTGAAGGAGGTGTTTATTCCTTGGCCTATTTTGGACAAAAACCTCTCTCATGTTTTCCAAATGCATCTTTCCTTGCTCAGAAACATCATTTGAGTAAAACCTACCCCGATGTGTGGAGCAAGAGATTTGTCGAAATGAAGCTAAATGAAGGGGATAGGGAGCTTCTAAATTCTTGAGGAAATTTTTGGAAGTAGGGAGGGATGTTAAGAAGTAGGGGAAAGTGGAATCTCATAAATTTAGTGAGGGGAAGGGGTCCAAAAGGGCGAAACACAGACCTAACCTAGAAAATTGCCAAGTTGTAGCAAGAAACTAGAGTTTGTGCAAAAATGAGGAATTCGAGGGATCTCAGTGATGGGAAGTGTTTAATAAGGTACATTAAGGATAGGGGAAGGTGTATGAACATCAGAATACAATTTTTGCTAATGATTTGACCATCCAAGAGAAATCGCCTTCAAAACCCTAGGAGAGGGAAATGAACCTTATCTAGGCGCAACTAAAGCATGAGCAAGGTGTAAAATGACCCAGTGGAACTTAACATGATGATGAAAACCCTCTGAATGATGGTACACTCAGCTGAACGGTGACAAGGACCAAAATTTGGACAACTTTGACAGGAGTAAAAGCAAACCCTAGACCTAATGCCTAGTGACCAAATTTTGCTTGAAGACTCACTGAAATGACGAAATTTGACCTTGACACCTTAAAATCACTTTGTAAGAGAAAGTTTGATCACTGGAGGAAGGCTGCAAAGACTGACACTAACATATCCTACATTAATTATCAATCCTGGCATGATTTTTTTATCTCAAGAGTGTGCTCAGTCTGAGGTGGTCACTTGTTCAATAGTAACGTTTGTAGTATAGTGCTTGCAAAAGTAAATGAATGTTGGAAACAAAATCTAATTGTAATGGCAAGAAACTTAAATGCCCTGTAACTGAATCATTTATTCAGCAACCATCAGTCGTGGATTCAGTAATGATAACTCTTTCCCTTGTAAACTAATGTAAATGAAAATCAATCACAGACAAGACCTCCAATCTGAGAACTTAGACAATAGTAGTCGATGTTTGTTATAGTTGTAGATATTTCTGTCCACACTAAAGCAAATACTTGAAATAACAATTCGATTAGAAGAAAAGGAACAGAAACTAAATCTATTGAAAAGGTCGAACAACAAAGCTTAATCTACAGAAATGAATTGAGCAGCAACTTTAACCGAAATGAATTGAATAACAATCTTCAACTAATAAAGGAACAACAAACCTAATTAAGTGTAAACACACAACGAATATAGTGTAATTGAATCAGTGATCTTATTCTAGCATAATGGATATCAACCTCAAGTATAAAGGAACGACAATTACAACTATAATTGAACGGTAGTTAAATGAACAACAATCACAATTGTAAATGAACCGTAGTTAAATGAACAACAATCGCAACTGTAAATGAACAGCAGAACCCGAATTAGATGTTGCAATATTGTTTCAGAATGAATAACATGATATTTTAAGTAGTGAATAATAATCTTGCTATCTAATTACGATTTCGATATAACAGAGCAATTCAGTGAAATGTTTAGAAACAGAAGATTACTGAATAAATCGAATTAAGGAAATACAAAGGAAACCAAACCACACATGACTGTAATTGTAAAATATTGATACAAGAAGCAAGTGGATCCACTAGGGCCGAGCCCTTAACCACCAGGGAAGCACTGCTGCATTTACTCCAAGATCAGATAATGGAACACCAACTGATTTATATATTAATCATATGTGGCAGAGTTACAACTATCACTTTTCAAAGAGAGTCGATGATAAAAGTTGAGATTACAATAGTAAGTTCTACAAATTGATAACAATATCCGCCCCTTGGGCTACCAGCGCTGTCCCTTTTTATAATGGTCAGGCGGAAGTATTAAGAGTACAGATAAGTCTTGAAGCAACGATCCCTCAGGATCAAAGGATCCTGAGGGATTCACTATATCTTTGATCTCCAGTTTATCGTTTTGTCTTCTTGCACTGATGTCGTTTTTTCTCTTCCTTTTCCTGGATCATGCGCTTTGATCTTGATCTCCTTGTTTGGATACGGCTTCCTGTCGAAGGAACAACAATTGCTTCTGCTTTGTCTTTTCCTCATGAATAATTATTTTCTATTTTCTTCACTTTCTGTATAGAAAAAGACAATAATTAGTTATTTTGTATCAATCACAAATCTCCTTAATTCTATCATAATTCTTTAACATATTACCATCTTAGAATGTAAAGGAGTTATGATTCAAAGGAAAAGATAAAGAAATAAATGGTAAATACATTCCTTTTCCATCGCTTAACACACCCCCCTGCTTACCCTTTTTCATGCCCTCATGAAAACCGTGTAATTTACATGCAAGGAAGTTAGGGAATAGGCTGGAGAGGGATTTTCATGAAGTTGTCGAAAACCATGATGTGTAGCTAAAACTTAAAAAATACGCCCTGTTTGGCCTTCAGGAAATTCATATAGGGCCTTATACCTTGCTACAGGATACCGGATAATTGGACTTCGAAACCTACAACCTAGTCAATACGGGCTTTCTCTCAAGATGAGGTTACTATAGCTAACTAGGCGACCAACAGCTAACTTAAAATTTTTGTAATTGAATGGCTCTCTATCCTGAAAATTTCGATTAGAAGTATTCCATCGAAGTTTAGCTGCTGCTATGGCAAGGTCTTTGATGGATCGGAAGTATTCTACCCCTTGTTGGAAAACTGCTTTGTGAATGGGTCCCATTGTCTGGATCACATCCTTCTTTCTCATTAAGCTTCTGTGCTTATCCCACAGTTGTGATGGGTTTTTCGGTTCACCCCTTACCCAAAGGTCTAACCCGGTTTCTTTTCTCTGAAAGGTATTATGGGCTTTAAGCCACTTTATCTGATTAACAACAAAAGAGATGAATGTCTGAATCTGGATATCACCCACAAAAGGACTGGGATTCTTTTCTGTTTCATCCTCCAACATGAAATTATGCAAATAAAACTCACATAGAAATCGCTGGACTTTCACCACATAATGTTTACAGCAGTTTATAAAATCATCAATAGTTTTTAACTCTATAGGCACCCCTGCCTTGACAACCTTAATTTTTAACTTTAAATACCTTTCTATAAAAAATAAAGCATAATTTTTGGCAGGTGCCCTACATGCTAGAACATCAGTATATAGAGAACAGAGGGTATCCATTTGACTCATGACTGTGTCTAGTCTATTGGTTACCTTTTTAACTTTTTCCTCTGCCCTCCGACATTTATCAAAGGCCTCGTTCTCCGATGCATTGATGTTCCTTACTTGCTGCTGTAACTTTTGATATTTCTCCTGAGGAACAGTTTCTTTTGTGATTTTTCCTATCGTCTGCTAGGCTTGTGCTAGATCCTCTTGAAGTCTCACTATCCTAGGAACATTGTCCATCAAAACACTTTTAGGTTGAAGATCTACCTGGATCTTCTTATTGCGACATCTAGTTTCCTCAGTCTGTGTTTCTTTGTCATGAACTGTTCGGTTGGTCGTGACGCTAGAGGACAATGCCTCTGTCTGAACATCCTTATTACAGACTAGTGTGTCTTCTATTTGGGCCTCTGCATTTGTAACAGCTGCATGCTATTCCTTGTTGTGCCTAATGGATATGGGTTTAGTTTGAGTCCCCTTGGCCTTTATTTTATGGGGTTTTGTCTGGGTGGTTGCATCCTTTGTTCCTGGGGTTCTTTTTGAGATTCTCCCCATTTTTAGGACCCTTATTTGTTGTCTGAGTTGTTTTACCACATTTAGTAGCCTTTGCTATTCCTTTCATAGCCTTTTGATTTCATTCGTCTTCTTCTTCGAAGGAACAACTGTTTCTTTTCTTGGGCCTGGGATTTGTTCTTCAGGGATTGTACCCTTGCCCTGGCTTATTTCCATATTTTCTATTTGGAACACTTCTTCAGTGTTCTCATCCTCCTGATTAGGTTTCTCAGGGGAGGTAACCCTGGTTTGATCTACTATTTCCCGGGTGGCTTCTACTTCTACTTCTTCTTCGTCATTCATCTCCTCAAATGCACTCTTGCTATGAGCAGAGTGTTCATGTGGTTGTCCAGCCTCAATATCGAGGTTGAGTGGGCTGTGGGGCTAGATATACTCACCCATATTGGCCAAAATTTGGTCCAATTCATCTTCTTGCAGAGGGTTTCGTAATGGGCTTCCACTGGGTGGCTCTACTTCCTCCCCTTCTTCGTCGCCGGAGTGCTCAGTTTCCTCTTCTGGTTCCTCTTCCATATTTTCTTCTAATTCTTCTTCTTCGTTTCCCCTCCTTCAAGTTGTGGGGGTTACTCATCCTATGAGTCATATATCTCTAAGGGTTGGCTACTATTATCTTGGAGACTTCCCAACGTTCCCCTGCTTCTCCTCAATCTAGAGGACTGCCTACGTTTCTGCGGTCTAATTAATGTTCTAGCAGTTTTTTTCGTTTCAGGGCTGGTAAGGCCAATCCCCCATCTATTGAGAATACAAATTCCTCCCAACCAATCTGATGTTGAGAGAGACTGTAACTGACTATTAGTCGAATTAAGCCGTGATGAATTACTACCGTCTTTGTATGACGAGATTTCCTTATGCTCCGAGCAGCACCATGCAATAAAAAATTTAAATATGCGGGAAAATTTATAGCACATTTTTGTTTTAATACTGCTAATAATTTGAGATGGAGTGGTCTTACCACATCCTTTCTCCCATCGCATGTGATGTAGCTTTGCACAATTCTAGCTAATTCTGCCCATGGTTCTCCCAGGGTTGCAGGCAGGACTCCTTTTTCTATGATAGTAAGGTTCTATCCTTCGTCCCGAAAGATGGCTATGGCTTCTCGAAGTCTCACTTTTTTCTGGGTCCATACTAGTCCAACAACTGGTAGTCCTGATACTTGAGCAATTACCACATCTATTACTATTATTTGCCTCCCCCTCACCATGGAATGATATTCCTGCAAATTCTGCAGAAATTCGATGGCCACCATTTCATGAGACTGCTGTAGTCGATTAAGGTAGTCAATCCATCTAGCTCTCACTCGAATTTCGAGTGTAGCGTCGGAGATTATTAACACCTGCGGTTCGCTGCGTATTGATCTGCCTCCCATTTTGTTCAAGCTTAGCACACTGTTAATTTTTACAGAGCAAAAACACAGAAATGACAATGGAACAACAAGCTATGCATATTGGGAAATATCAATACCGTTAAACTTGCTATTTCCAAGTTCTGATGGAGTCATAGTACCTCCAAATAGGGAGTTGACACATATGCCGGTGTATTCTGGAGGTCACCTGTGCCCCCCTGAAATATGATAGGTCGTCCTCGACTGGAAAATAAAGGAGCAGTGTGTTGGACTGCAGTCGTACAGTAAAAAGAAAGGAACGACGTATATATCCATGACATGATTACAAAAAGCAGCGAATTACTGAAATCGAGGCTTATGATGGAAATCGCGAATAGATATGGAAATGCTATGAAATGATGCGAAAAATAGGGGAGAGGACAACTGACGTAAGTAAAAATGCTTATGCGGTCATTATCCACTTTAACCATTATGATTGATTTATAAATGATTTTTCATGTGTAAGAGGTTCGAAAAGGTTATATAACATAATCTCATTTGAAATCAAGATAAAGATATAAGAAAAGGGTTTATAATGACTATTGGTGTATGAAAAGTATGACTTCAATACCATCAGCAGAGCTCTATTGCCCACAGGTGTTCATAACCTTGACAAAGTTGCTTGTTTCACCCTTGGAACCATAATCCTTTATGTATGCCTAGGAAAGTGCTGTGTGATGTCAGAATGGAGGCCATTGTGCTGGCTTGGTAACCAGATGAATCATAATGCCATTCACCAGGAAGGAGTGAAAGGTGGGCAGGCCGACTCGTCATGAAACCTCCTGTTCCAAGAACTTTTTTATTTTTCTGATATGCCTCTTGGATCATATCCCTAGTGTGGTGACCATAGTGGGAATGCCATTTCACTGCTTCCTTATGATCATGGTAGGCTGGCTCTTGATGAGACCCCCTTTCCTTCATCTGAAAAATCATATTAGTAATCATATATATATATATATATATATATATATTAGCATTTTCCTATTTATATACAGAGGATGGCTCAACACTCCTTAAGAGTAGGGATGGTGGAAGAAGTCTGAACATCTTAATAGAGGAAAATATGCCCTTATTCTTATTCAATAATAATGATCAAAGGGAATTATGAAGATTAAGGAAGAACCAACATGATAAAAATAATCAATCAAATTTGTTTTAGTGAAAATAAAGATAGCAAAGTGATATAAATAGTTGTGTCCTTTCCTCTTTTTTCTTATCGATACAAAACAATTTCTCTAAAGATAACGATTTTTCTTGGTTTGTTGATTTCAGTGTCCTCTAGTTTTTGTGTTGCATAAATGTATACCTCTGCCTTAAAGGGATCATAAAAAATGAACCATCATTCACAAAATTCCTCTAAATGATGTTCTTTAAGAAACACACACACACACGAAAAAAATGCACTCAAAAAGTGTTGTTCCTTGGATGGAACAGTTGTTGTTCCTTAAGAGGGACAAAAAAAAGAACATCTACAAACAAAACCGAGGTTCCTTTAAGAGGAACAACAAACAAAAGAAAAAATACACTCGAAACTGTTGTTCCTTAAGAGGAACAACAACTGTTCCTTAAATGGAACAACAAATAAAGCAAGCACGAAATAAAATATCGATCCTTTGGCGGAACAACCTAAGATCATCCGAAATCGAAACTGTTGTTCCTTCGGAAAGAATGGCAGAAAGAAAAAATGTGAAGTAGGGATGTTCCTTTAAAAGGAAAGGCAAAACAATTTGGCGGAAATGTTGTTCCTTCGGAAAGGAATGAAAAAAACGCAGGAATGTTGTTCCTTCGGAAAGGAATGACAAAAATGCAGGAATGTTGTTCCTTCGGAAAGGAACAACAGAATGCGAAAGTACTGTTCCTTCGGAAAGGAACAACAAAAATGCAGAAATGTTGTTCCTTCGGAAAGGAACAAAAGAATGCGAAAGTGTTGTTTCTTTGGAAAGGAACAACAAAAATGCGGAAATGTTGTTCCTTCGGAAAGGAACAACAAAATGCGAAAGTGTTGTTCCTTCGGAAAGGAATAACAAAATGAGAAAGTGTTGTTCCTTCGGAAAGGAACAACAAAAATGTGGAGATGTTGTTCCTTCAGAAAGGAACAACAAAATGCGAAAATGTTGTTCCTTTCCGAAGGAACAACAAAATGCGAAAGTGTTGTTCCTTCGGAAGGGAACAACAAAAATGCAAAAGTGTTGTTCCTTCGGAAAGGAACAAAAAAAAATGCAAAAATGTTGTTCCTTCGGAAAGGAACAGTAAAATGCGAAAGTGTTGTTCCTTCGGAAAGGAACAACAAAAATGTGAAGATGTTGTTCCTTTGGAAAGGAACAACAAAATGCGAAAATGTTGCTCCTTTCTGAAGGAACAACAAAATGCGAAAGTGTTGTTCCTTTGGAAGGGAACAACAAAAATGCGAAAGTGTTGTTCCTTCAGAAAGGAACAACAAAAATGCGGAAATGTTGTTCTTTCGGAAAGGAACAACAAAATGTGAAAGTGTTGTTCCTTCAGAAAGGAACAGCAAAAAATGCAGAAATGTTGTTCCTTCGGAAAGGAACAACAAAATGCGAAAGTGTTGTTCCTTCAGAAAGGAACAACAAAAATGCGGAAATGTTGTTCCTTTGGAAAGGAACAGCAAAATGTGAAAGTGTTGTTTCTTCAAAAAGGAACAACAAAAATGCGGAGATGTTGTTCCTTCGGAAAGGAACAACGAAAAAACAAAAAAATGCAGAAATGCAAAAATCTGTATAGAAAGCAGTTTATACAAGTAGAAAAGAAAAAATTATGTACAAAATTTAAGAACAATGGGATTATTTAGTGAACCAATGCCGAGGAAGGATTATTTTCCTTAGTAAGAATCTGCATATCAGAATCTTCCCGTAGCTGCTAGTAAAAGGATTCTCAAGTAAGCGGTTTATGGTACAGTCACACTCGGTGACCATTTGCTTTAAAGGTATGTCCAGATCCATCAATAGTAGTCAAAGTAATGGTGCCATTGTCATGCATTTTTTGTATTTCATACGGTCCAAGTCATCGAGTCTAAAGTTTTCCAAAAAAATCTTGAAACCTGGAATCATATAAGAGTGCCCAATCTCCTTCGTGGAAGATTTTCTTTTTGATCAGGGCATCGTGCCATTTTGCTCTCTGCTGTTGAATTAATGTAGTGTGTTGAAGAGCCGAGAGCCTAATTTCGTCTAGCTCATTAATTTGCTGTAATCTATTAGTCTGGTCCTCATTTAAATTCAGACCGATCTCCTATGCTGTTCTTAATGTTTGTATTTCGAGCTCTATTGGAAAGATGGGTTCTTTTCCAAATACTAGCTGATATGGTGAATAGCCGGTGGTGTTTCTCCAAGTTGTTCAGTATGCCCACAAGGCTTCGGGCAATCTTGAAGCCCAGTTGCGTCTGTGCGATGAAACTGTTTTTGTCAATA
Organism: Pinus tabuliformis; assembly: GCA_031772625.1. Taxonomy (NCBI): domain Eukaryota; kingdom Viridiplantae; phylum Streptophyta; class Pinopsida; order Pinales; family Pinaceae; genus Pinus; species Pinus tabuliformis. The sequence continues at coordinate 1,357,426,446 of CM062807.1, read as the reverse complement.
TTGTGTCTATCACTTTATTTGTGCTCTCTACTTGGCCATTTTCCTGTGGGTGATACGGAGTGGTAATTTTGTGTTGAATGTGATAATTTTTTAATGTTGCAGCGATTTTATTACCTACAAACTGTGGTCCTTCGTCCATGATTATGTCCCTCGGGAGGTCATATCGCACAAATATTTGGAACAGGGAATGAATCACAGAGTCCTCTGTAGCTCTTGGAAGTGCCTCTGCTTCAACCCATTTGGTAACATACTCTGTTGCTACTAGAATATATGTTTTCTGATTTGATGATGGGTTGATCGGGCCAACAAAATTGAGTGCCCAATTCTCAAATGGTTCGATTACTAACTGTGGGTTTAAAGGAATTTTGTCACACTTTCCAGGGCATCCTGCTCTTTGGCAACTGTCACAGGCTTGAAAAAATTACTTAGCATCTTTAAAGATTGTGGGCCAGTAATAACCTGTTTGCAAAACCTTGTGACCAGTCCTGCGATCTGCGAAATGTCCACCACACGGTCCGTCATGACAAGCTTTCAGAATGTCAAATATTTCATCTTCGTGGACGCATCTTCTGATGTGCATATCTGCCCCTGTATGAAATAGGTAGCCCCCAATCCAAGAAAATCGGGTACTACGTTGCACAATCTGTTTTCGTTCATTGGGGGTTAGATGCTTTGGTAATTTGCCTACTGCTAAATAATTTGCAACATTAGCATACCAGGGTGTCTTGACAGTAACAACAAACAAATGTTCATCTAGGAATTGATCTTCGACTACTGCTGTGTCCGTTGGCTTCAGCATTCGTGAGAGAAAATCAACTATAGGATTCTCTTTCCCAGGTCGATCTTTTATTGTGATGTCAAATTCCTGCAATAAAATCAACCATCTTGTTACTCTACTATTTGTAACAGGTTTATTTGCTAAGTATTTTATGGCAGAGTGATCTGTATATAAAACAACAGGATATCCAGTGATATAATGCCTAAATTTATTTACAACATGTATTACAGCTAAAAACTCTTTTTCAGTTACGGTATAGTTTAGCTCAACAGGAGACAAATTCTTGCTAATATAATAGATTGCATATGGTTTTTTGTCTTCTTCCTGCCCAAGGACTACTCCAATAGTTGTGTCTGAAGCATTCGATGAAATTTGAAATGGCAGATCCCAATTTGGGCCTCTGAGCACTGGGGCTGTTGACACAAGCTTTTTCAGATCCTCAAAAGCACGGTCACATTTATCTGTCCAAATAAAATCAACATTCCCTGTCAGTGCGTATAGAGGTGCAACTATTTGAGAAAAATGCTCTATGAATCTCCTATAATAACCAGAAAATCCTAGAAAACTGCATACCTCTATCTGTGTGGTAGGAGTAGGTATTAACAAAATTATTTGAATTTTGACTGGATCTACCTGTATTCCAGCTGTTGAGATATAATGACCTAGGATGAGCCCTTCGGTCATCATCATATAGCACTTTTCATGGCTCAAGCAGAGCCTAGTGGCAATACATCGTTGCAACACCTTTTCCAATGTGTCTAGTGCTGGCTCAAAATCATCTCCACATGGTGTGAAATCATCCATATATACTTCGAGCCCTTCATTTATTAAATTTGAAAAGATGCTGAGGATGGCCCTCTAAAACGTGGCAGGGGCATTGCATAGGCCAAAGGGTAGGAATTTGTAAGAAAATGTTCCCCAAGGACAATTAAAAGTAGTTTTATCCTGGTCTTCAGGGGTGATCTGAATCTGATTATATCCACTGAAGCCTTCCAAGAAAGAAAATAATTTCTTTCCTGTTAATGTGTCTAATACCTGATTAATGAATGGAAGGGGAAAGTGGTCTTTTTGGGTTGCTTTGTTTAATTCTCTGTAATCTACACCAATCCTCCATTTTCTATTCTTCTTTGGCACCACTACTAGTGGAGAGACCCATTTGCTATCGGAGATTGGATAAATAAAGATTACATCTAAAAGTTTTTGTAATTCAACTTTCACAATATCTTTCAGGTGAGGGTTGAGTCTTCGTTGGGGTTGGTGAATGGGTCTAGCATCCTTTTCTGTATAAATGTGGTGCGTACACAGCTGGGGATCAATTCCCTTCATGTCTGGATAATCCCATGCAAAAGCTTCCTTATATTTTCTCAGTAGTTGGACCAACTTTTCTTCTTGTTTAGGAGTCAGGTTTTTGTTAATGTTCAAGGTTTTTTCTGGCTCAATCTCTATAGTTTTGTTGTTTGAAACAGAGTTAGTGGGTATTGATTGATCATGAGTGTCTTTGAGGGGATCTTCTTCTAGTTCATTGTCAAATGTTACCTCTATCATGTGACATTGTACATGGGATCTAGATTCGGATTGGTTAATGAATTTTTTCACAACGTCATCCTCTGTTTAGTCTTTAAAATCGAAGGCATCTTCTATGGTTAATGGGGACCTTATGTTTTCTGTGAGATATGATACAGGTTGTTTTTTAGTTTTCATTATTGTTAAAATTGGCTGGGCTGGAGGGTATAGGGCTAGATCCTTGATATTACTCCCTCTAGTTATAGTCATACTGCCTTGTCGGCAGCCAATGTAAGCATCAGTAGTCGCTAGCCAAGGTCTACCTAAGATTAAAGGTGTCCATCGAGTCGGTTTTTGGGGTTGATTATCAGAAAGTCGGTAGGGTGTTCCCAGGAATCTACGAATACCATTACATTGTGTAGTGTACCTTCTGGCCTAACTATCGATTGGTTAGCCAGTTCCAATAAGGTGGAGGTTGGTTCCATTGATGTACTACCAAGTTTTTGATAAGTGGTGGTTGTTAAAATATTAATTGCAGCCCCTAAATCAACTAGGGCATTTGAAAAGGTTTGTCCATTGATTTGCACCATCACTATAGGATTCCCTGTGTCTTCATATTTGACAGGTGCTTCTCTTCCTGATAATAGATCAGATAGGGTGCCAACTACTTGGATGGTTGGGTTAATTTTTATTCTCCTCTTTGGCTTTCTTATACATAACTCTTTGATGCTTTTTGCATATATTGGGATATCTTGGATAGCTTAGAGGAGTGGGATTTTTATACACAAATTTCTTATTTCTCCCATAAGATCAAAGTCAGGATGTTCTATGGGGCGTGGTATGATTAATCGTTCTGGGAATGGGGGAGAAGACGTGGTTGCTTGGTCGTGAGTTTGTTGTCTGACCACATTCTCTTCTTGTAGTTGTTGTTATGTAGGTAACATATTTTCAACTTGAGCATTTTTATCTCCCTCAGTTTCTATTATGTGCCCAGACCTTAATTGAAGGTCATTGCATTCCCTTACATCGGTTTCTAGTTCTGGTGTTTCAATTATTTGAATAGATTGAACCAGTCTATTATCAGGGTTCGGGTTGGGTTGGGTTGGGAGTTGCGGTCTTAATTTGGACTGGGGATTTTGTTGTAGTGTCTATGGCACTGGCAGTGTGGGTTGAGGGAGAGGGATGGTTCCAGCTAGCTGATTCATTGGTCTTTGCCAATTTGACTGCCAGGTTTGACTCCGCGATGTGGAAAGGGACCATTGTGTTGGATATGCATTGTTTTGCCAACATGGTAGAGAGTAGGGAAAGTTTGGCCAATTAGTTTGGCTTGTTTGATTTGGCCATGGTGATGAAGGAAATGGTTGTTGTGACCAGCTTGGGAAGGGTGGTTGATTTTGCCACATTGTAATATATTTCTGAGCATGATATTGCAGAGGCTGGAAAGAAGAAGATGGATTGGAGGGCATACCTGGTTGTCGTAGCTACCATTGACAGCGCTGATTGAGTAGGTACACTGGTTCTGATTCTTCTTCCGCTTCTTTGTAAACTACTTTCAAACCTGGGAGTGAGGGGCAGTTCTCTATGGAGTGATATTTTGTACAAATAGCGCAGACTTGAACTGCATTCAGTGGGCACTCTTTATGGTTGTGTTTCTTTTTGCATCTAGGGCAGAATAATGCCAGGTTTTGCTCTACTTCTGCTTGTTTCTATTTAGATTGCATAATATCAAGTTGCGTTGTCAGAGTTCCAATATATCAGTTTTGAAGTTCTCCAGTAAATTCTCGATTTCTGCGCGGGTTATTCCTCCACTGGAGATCTTGTTGTCCCTTGTGAGCATGTCATGTTCCGCTAGTTTTAGCCTTGTACTGCCTCTCGAACTCCTGATACATAAATCAATAATGTTAGCAAAACTTTCTTGATAGATGTCACCTTTTCCCATAATGTTTAGTGTTTCCACCCATTGTTCCTTCATCCCTTTAATTAATGTCATTTTTAACACATTTTCAGGTAAGGGTAATGATGCATAAGGAGATCTCTGAAGATTATATTGAAAACGTTCAACATACTCTTCTAGTGTCTCATTAGGTCTGGCTACCATCTGAAATATTTCATCCTTTAATTCTCTAGACCTACAATAATCTTGATATTTCTTTAGAAAAGCACCTTTCATCTGATCCCAGTCATTTATAACACCTCCACCTAACCCCATAAACCATCGTAAAGCTGCTCCTTTTAATGTGGAGGGAAATAATTTTAGCTTTTGGGGATCGGTGGTATAGTCATACCCCAAGCATAATATGTCGAATTAAACAAAAATGCATCTGGATCTTCTGATGTTAAGCCATGGAATGTAAGAATATGCTGGAGAGGAATGACCTTCACAGGTGAATTAATTGCAGTATCTACAATGGGATATTTCAGTGTGGAGATTTGAGGTGTTTGCTGGTTCTGAGCCATTTGATCAAATATGTGCGAATATCCTTCTAGGATTTCTAGGGAGTTATTCCTAGGCTAACTAGAAGGAGTAGGAATGGCTTTAACAACACTTCCTTGGTCTGGGATGATGAGAGTTCCTTGCTGAACTAATGTCTGGGGGGATCTTAGCTCTTCAGGTTCTTCAACTTTGTTCTGGATGATTTTGATAACACTTCCCTTATCTGGGCTGCTTAGTGGCTAAACTATTCCAAGAGGAGATCTTGGTTCTTCTGTTTCCCCTGTTTCTCCTCCTCCTTCGCAAAGATTACTAAGGTTCCCTTCTTGTAATGATTTTGGGCTAGAATTCTCAATTTCTTGAAAATCTTGCTCCTCTGTTTAGCTGTGAACTTCAGCAAAGGCTATAGATGGTGATTCTCTGACCCGAAGGGAGCTAGTAGGTTGTCTAGAAGCAACTTTCTAGAACCTACTGATGGCTGAGATTCTGCTTTTTTAATGATATCATCTATAAAGGTTGATTGGCCAAGGGTCACTGGTACCTTAGCTTTATCAGGTTTGGGTAGTGGTTTTGGATTCCTTTCAGGCTTTTTCTTCTTAGTCATGCACATAAATCAAATACTTATTTCTACCCAAAATAATCAACAAATCTACAGGAAAGCGGGTGGGGGGGGGGGGGGAGTAGGGCTGTTACATGCTCCGTACGTAGGTTCTTACCTTCCATTTTTAAAACCCAACTCTCTCCTAGCAGGTACTCACACTACTATCTTTTCAAAAGAAATAAATGGCTACACTCTCCCCGACAACGGTGCCAAAATGTTGAGTGGTAAAAGGTGTCTTCTTAACCCCTATTTGTCCTACATTAATTATCAACTTGTTCAAGAGTAATGTTTGCAGTATAGTGCTTGCAAAAGTAAATGAATGCTGGAAACAAAATCTAATTGTAATGGCAAGAAACTTAAATGCCCTGTAACTAAATCGTTTATTCAACAACCATCAGTCGTGGATTCAGTAATGATAACTCTTTCCCTGTAAACTGATGTAAATGAAAATCAATCATAGACAAGACCTCCAATCTGAGAACTTAGACAAAAGTAGTCAATGTTCGTTACAGTTGTAGATCTTTCTATCCACACTAAAGCAAATACTGGCAATAACAATTCGATTAGTAGAAAAGGAACAACAACTAAATCTATTGAAAAGGTTGAACAACAAAACTTAATCTACAGAAATGAATTAAGCAACAACCTTAACCGAAATGAATTGAACAACAATCTTCAACGAATAAAGGAACAACAAACCTAATTAAGTGTAAACACACAAAAACTATAGCGTAATCGAATCAGTAATCTTATTCTAGCATAATGGACATTAACCACAAGTATAAAGGAACAACAATTGCAGCTATAATTGAACGGTAGTTAAATGAACAACAATCGCAATTGTAAATGAACCGTAGTTAAATGAACAACAATCGCAACTGTAAATGAACAACAGAATCTGAATTAGACAGTGCAATATTGTTTTAGAATGAACAACATGACATTTTAAGTTGTGAATAATAATCTTGCTATCCAATTATGATTTCGATATAACAGAGCAATTCAGTGAAATGTTTAGAAATAGAAGATTACTGAATAAAGAGAATTAAGGAAATGCAAAGGAAATCAAACCACACATGACTATAATTGTAAAATATTGATACAAGAAGGAAGTGGATCCACTAGGGCCGGGCCCTTAGCCACTAGGGAAGCACTGCTGCGTTTACTCCAGGATCAGATAATGGAATAGCAATTGAGTTATATATTAATCATATATGGCATAGTTACAACTATCACTCTTCAAATAGAGTCGATGATAAAAGTTGAGATTACAATAGTAAGTTCTATGAATTGATAATAATATCCGCCCCCTGGGCTACCAGTGTTGTCCCTTTTTATAATGGCTAGGCAGAAGTATCAAGAGTACAAATAAGCCTTGAAGCAGTGATCTCTCAGGATCAAAGGACCCTGAGGGATTCCCTATATCTTTGATCTCTAGTTTAACGTTTTGTCTTCTTGTGCTGATGCCACGTTTTCTCTTCCTTTTCCTTGATCATGCACTCTGATCTTGATCTCCTTGTCTGGATACGGCTTCCTGTCGAAGGAACAATAGTTGTTTCTACTTTTTCTTTTCCTCTTGAATAGTGATTTTCTATTTTCTTCACTTTCTGTATATAAAAAGACAATAATTAGTTATTTTGTATCAATCACAAATCTCCTTAATTCTATCATAATTCTTTAACATATTACCATCTTAGAATGTAAAGGAGTTACGATTCAAAGGAAAAGAAAAAGAAATAAATGGTAAATACATACCTTTTCCATCGCTCAATAGTTGTCACTATCCATGCGACTGCTCTGCCAAATAGCAGACAAACCTCTCTCTGAACCTCTTTATATCAACCGGCACACTCGTCTCAGACTGTTCTGTGAGTGCTATTCATGTTATCTTACCTTATATGTTGTGACTGCTGCATTCGTGTCGACTGCTCTACCAGAAGTTGTGCATGTCCTTTGTGTTGTGTGTTCCTAGCCGAGTTGGGTCTGATCCCTTTCAACCTGGAACTCACCTTCACCTTCCTCTCCCTTTGAAGTGTTGGAACCTCTCATACTCATTCCTTGACTCTCTGCATTAGTCACACCCTTGCTACTGACTGAGTTATCTTACTTGCCCTTGTGCGACATTGTGGTCAAGGCATTACCTTACGACCCACTGCTGGGACTCCTACACCAAATGACCTAAGGTTTAATTGGGACTTCTTACCAGGGAGATCCCCTCGACATGTTGGAGGGTCTAGCACCGTCAACATTTCTGGCGCTAGAAGGATGGCTTGATGAATAGCAGTGTCCTCTCATCCAGTTTTGAACCTTTTCATATCTTTCATGGAATTGTGCATTCTTCTTCCCCCAAGGTGTTTTTCGAATCTTGAAGATGTCTCCATCTCGGGGAATCTTTTCAATCTCTTGTCCACTCACATGTATGATGTTGAAGGCGAAGTGGCTTGGCCTAAGCACTTACATAACTACCTTTCCATGATTTATGAGGAAGATGCGTTTACTGATGAATAAGTCAGTCTAATGCTTGCATTCACACTTCACGAATCCCCATTTCGTTGGGTGCTCAACCTACCGACTAACACCATGCACTCATGTGAGCACTTCTGTGATCTTATTGAAGACACGTTCTGTCATTTTGATCTAGACCGTCTTGACTGGAAACTGTTACAGCAATGGAGGGCCCCGCATGAATCCATTATTGATTTTAGGCAACGCTTCCATCACTTATAGTTTGAAGATCCAGATGAAGTTCACTTATCTCTGGGAATGTTTCAAGTACTATCTTAAGAAATCTACTTGTCCCAAGAGGAAGCTTGATGTCAAGCCTCGCTCAACCTTCTTCGTTGATGGAACTACACAATCCCATGTGGGAGCAGGCACTGTCTCAACAGACTATCCGCCTCCCTTTCATTCAACAGTTCCACCATCACGCAGTGATGCTGAGGATCATGTTCACACATCTTTTCATTATTCACACCCTCCCAACATCACTCTACTTAATTTTTGCGCAGAGTTGGTTGTGAGTCCTTCAAGTTCCCATATGCATTCTTTTCTTCGACCTCCATCTTCATACTTAGGTGTTCCTCTGGATGATGTTGTCTTGTGTTCATCCATTCCAGACTCTTCACTTGTTGTGAATAAAGAACAACTCATTGACGGAGTTGGAGTTGTACAACGAACATGCACTGTCATTCATGAGGAGTATGAGTGGGAGCTTGAACATCAACACTCAGCGAAGGATGATTCCCTTCCGTCCAAGTCCCCTCCATTCCTTCCTAGCTTCTTTGGTGAACCTGCCATCCATGATTTTGTATGTGTGTCTTCATCTACAGATGCACCCATTGTTGATCACTTGCAGGACTCACCAGATGCTAGTCCATCATTTGACAACAAAGAGGATGAGTTATTCATTGAAGATCCACTTGATCCTTCATCTGTCTTTTCCAGAAATATAGAGGACGAGTTCGTTCGTTTTTCATCTACCCCTTTATTTGATTCCTCTGATCATGAGAATGCCGATGAATTCATTTTTTTTTTTTTATAGTGGTGGTTGTGATCCATTTGATTCCATTTTTTATCATGATCATGGATCTATCGCAATTGATATTTCAAAGCCATCGGTTTATGGTGATGTACCAGATGATGAATTTGAGACACCCAAGACTGTTGATGCGCTTCATCCTGAGTTGATGGTTATGTCAGTCCTTGCTCTCTTGGGGTCAGTCTCACTTCTGATCATGAAACTACTTAATCAGCCAAGGCTCCTCATCACTCATCTGTATGCATTGAAGATCCATTTACACACAGATCACACTTCCTACACTTGAAATGCATGATCCCATTGCTCATGCATTGGAGGAGTCTTACATTGCAAGCAATCATGCGTGACACAAGTTATCTTTGTTTCTTTCGTTTGCTTACATGTCTCAGTCAAGAGTGTGTTTTTGCTTCAAAGTTGCACGTAGTGTCACACAACACCATGATAAGTCCACAGACTATTCGTCATGCACATGCACTCACTTATGTCCCATGGGCACTTTGAAACACGAAGTGTGGCTGTCTTCACTGTCATATCTTTCTTGTATGCTGGTCTACACAACTGGGTTACTCGCAGACCAAGCCTTCACCCACATGGGTCTACCAATGTGTCAGTGGCTGCATTGGAAGTATCACTTCACATGATCAGGCCCATGCACTGTTAGTGTAGGAGTAGGAGTAGTGTTTTCTTTCATTTGTTTGATTGCATGCTTGTTTGCTTACATGCTTTGTTTGCTTGTTTGTTTACTTGCTTTGCTTTCATTTTTGCTTCTGCTCTTGCTTTTCTTTGTTGATTGCTAGTTCGTTCACTTGTTTTGTTCGTAGGTTAGTTTGCATGAAACCATGTGTGACTCATGAAACGAGCTGGGTAAAGTACAAGAGGGCTTGTACAACTATGAATACTTGGTTATCTGTCATCTTGCCTATGTATGATGAGCTTGTTACTCTTAGTCCATGATACATCGAAGGAAAATACATATTGTTCAAAGTGAACCTTGGTGAAAACACAACTCTTGGGCACTAACTAGTGTCACCTGCTCTAGTCGATTGATTTTGGGTTAACCCTTGTCAGCTCAGTCAAGTAGAGTAAGGTGAAGGGGAAAACCTTAACAAGCACGTCAGAGATATAATAAACTACTTCTCTGCTAGAACAACCTCCTCTGCTCTCAAAAAGTCGATATCCCTCTTCCGCCTCTGAAATGAATAAGTGCTATGCACAATGAAAATGAAAAAAATGAAAAGTTAAAAAATTCAAAATGAAAAATCAATAAGGCGAAAGAAGAGAAAGGACTCCTACGCAGGGAGGTGATGCAAGTAAATCTGCCGGGGTACTGACTAGGCTCGCTAGCAGTGGAGCCATGCTTGTGTTCTTATGTGACTCCACTGGGGTACTGTTTAGGCCTGTTGGTAGTAGAGCAACACCAGAGATGAAACTTAGACTCTGATGACTATACTTCTTGTGCACTTATATACCCCTCAACCCCAATCGAAACAATTGTGTTTCCTTGGCTTGAATGTGTGTCAATCGACCAAGAGTCTAGCGGATGCTACAACTTACAATCAAGCTAGTGTGAAGCCAAGATTAGCTTAGAGCTGAACAATACTTCTGAAGGTGTTAGACTTGCTTTTCACGAACATTGTCCATTTAGAGAGCTGGAGTTCTACCAGTGTGTCGCCAAGTGTTGTAGTGGCTACAACCACCCTCCAAAATTTTTCCTTTGCCTATTTTGGAGCCTCCCTACAAACCTTCATAGTAGCTTCCCTTGCTTCATCAAGTCCACAAGATTCAATGTCTTTGTTGCTCAAAGGCAGCCTGCCAATCACAGTTTGATCTTTTCGCTTCATAAGCTGCTCATCCGGACTTGGTCAAGCTATAGGCTGAGTAGCTTCCCAACAAAATTTATGCATTTTTGGAGGGTAACCAACCTTCCCTCCAAGAATTGTGAAATTCCCTCTAACAGCCTACTAGGCTCCAAGATTACGTAATCCTACCAGCTAATGCTCCCAATAGGATTCGCAAATTTTTTTCCATCAACAGGATATTTAGCTGATGATTTGGGCAAATTTGGGCAGCAGTTAGCTACTCTGCCCATAAATTGCGCAATCCCCTTGGGAAATTAGCCTTGCTTATAGTCATAAATGCACATTTTTCTCTAGCAATCGAGTAGTCACTTGCATGTGCAGCTGAGTTGACTGGTTCCCTCTGGGACTGAGAAAAACATACTTTCATGCATAGGCTGTTTCTCCCAAGGCAGCATGCAAAGGCATCCCTTGTTTCAAGGATCTATGTTTAGCACTTGGACGTTACATGCAAGGAGTAATTCTGAAACCTCCCACCAAGTGTCGCTCCCCTTTGATTTGTGGCATGCGTGTCACAACCTCGATGTTATAAAAAATCATCAACCGGACACCACAGAGCTCATTCCTCATTCCTCACATCAACCTTGTAGCTCTAACATCCCACATCACATCTAGGAGCAGTCATCACATTCAGCTCTGCTGTTTTGGGGTAAGCTCACTTCCCAGGCCTTGTGCTGCATTTCTGTCGCTTTTTGGGTTTTCGCTTGTATGAGTACTGTTTGCTTGATTTCTTTGAGCTCTTGCTATCATTTACATATATTCTAGCTTAACCTATCTCTGTTTCAATTTTCATTGCTATCTCACTGCCATTGCATGCATGAAACTATTTTGCACGGACGTTTGACCAACAGCAAATGACCTCACCCACATGCATGTTGATCTGTTTTCTCAATTTTCAATTCATGTTTTGTATTCACTATTTATCATCTCTGCTATCACTTAGTTTCACTATGAATTTCATCACCTTACTTGCTCTCACTTGCCTGTCGGCGAGTCGGGCCAACCTTGGCCTGGTCTTTGCCTTCACCAAGGCTGCATTTCGCAATCTGGAGAAGGAAGGCTCACCTTCCTCTCTAGATTTGTGCATTTTGGACTAGAAATGGCCTCCTAGACTAAATTGCACATTTCTGGAGGTCAGTGGCTGCTTGGCCCAAAAATTTGTGCAAATCTGTCTCGGGGCCAGCAATCTTTCCCAGCTAGAATCGCACATTCCGTAATCCTAGCAGCCAACTACCAGAATAGACTATGCATTGTGTAGTTCCAGCAGTCAGTTAGTAACCTGGACTGTGTATTATGCAGTCTTGGTAGTTGGTCTCACGACCTCCCTACCGAAATTGCACAACATTCATGATCGTTCACCCAGGTATGTTGTAAGTCAGTTCTCATTTCATTTTGGTTTTTGACTGAAAGATTGCTTGCTATAAATGTTGCAATGTCTCCAGGTATCATAAGTGTTCATCTGCCTCTAAGAAGTATAGGTACAATGGTTTCCAAGAGAGCAGAGACGAAGACACTGTTTAGAGCACGCTTGGAGATGTAGTCGATCAATTGTCCATGGGCTTACCTGCTCACGAAGACATCAAGTTGTTCATGGACAAGGACATCAAGCAACAACATCACAACAAGTAGCATCATGAACAATAGCTAAAGGCAACATACCAAATGCAGTGAACGTAGCAAACGTAGCAAATGCAAGAGGAAATTTGTTGACAACATAGAGGTAGAGCAAAGTTGCAAGATCAAGCAGATCCACTGATAATGAAAGAAACTTTGGAGACTTAGGCTATGAAGTGACAAAGCGAAATGAAGATCGAGTGAAGGTAGAAGATGGAACAAAGAAGGAGTTACATGTGCTGAAGAAACAACTCAGGAAGAACATGAAGCTGCACAAACAATCCAATGAGTTGCAGCAAGAACAGGAACATCAGTGGGCGCAACATGCACTCGTAGATGAAACTACACCAGTACGAGTTAATGATCCATCCCAGCAGCTGACACAGATAAAACATGGTGAGCAATGTTGTTGATTGCATGAAAGGGATCTAGCATCATGCATGTCGTTGAGCGCACACATGCAATCCAACCCATTCAATGCACTCACCAAGGCGAAGACAAGAAGCAAGTCCAACTGGGGTTGAACATGTACTTCGACAAGTTGATGCGCATGACCACCAACACACACTTGAAGATCAACACGAACACTATGCATCAGTGTGTTTCCAATTCAACCATACTCAAGAATACCATGCACATGTTACCAGATGAGTTGGATGAAGGGGCCAACCCAATGCACCGGTTGCAACGGAGGCAAGAGTTTGCTTAAGCAAGATGTCACCATGAGGTGCACGCACATCATCACAGACGACCAAGCTTGGCATCAACTCACCACCTTCACCATCACAAACATGTCAAAGAGTTGGTCTCATCATAGCGGACCGAGTGTCAGTGATGTCTTGCAAGGCTTTCTCAAGCCATGTTGTCTCACATGAGTACATGTGCATTGTAATGTTGAGTCATGTCAAGTATAAGTCTAGTGTCAACAGTTGGATGTAATAGTCATAGAGTGGGTGAACAGTCATGAGGTTAGTTGAACTGTCACAAAGGGGAATGTCAAGGGTCACCCCACCCTTTGTTATACATAGTCCCTCATAACTCATTATAGATGCTTTTGGTCAGCCAAGCTTCTACTAAGACTATCTTGAAGAAGGCTTGGACAATATTGTAACACACCTTGGCTTCTCCACTACATAGAGCTAGTACATCTCTTTGGAGGAGTAGGTGGATGTGGTTGTAATGTTCCACTGATGGGGCTAGCAGGTTTACATGGTGTATTGTATGATTGTGACTTACACTTCTTTAATATAAGAGCCAACACATTTTCATGCATATGTTGTTATTGTAGTTGGACTATTCCAGTTGCCTTAATGATATATGTTGTTTAACTTATGTACATGTATATGAACTGATTCGTGTGCATTTATATGAATCTTGTTGTTAATGTGTTGCCTATGTTGTTAATGTTGTCACCGTCTGTGTTGACTGCTCTATCGGACATCAAACAAACCTTTCTTTGAACCTATTTATATCAACCGACACACTCATCTCAGACTGATCCATGATTTTTGTTCGTGTTATCTTACCTTGTATGTTGTGACTGCCGCATCCGTGTCAACTGCTCTGTTAGAAGTTGTGCATGTCCTTTGTGCTGTGTGTTCTTAGCTGAGTTGGGACTGATGCCTTCCAACCTGGAACTCACCTTCACCTTCCTCTCCCTTTGAAGTGTTGGAACCTCTCATACTCATTCTTTGACTCTCTGCATTAGTCACACCCTTGCTACTAACAGAGTTATCTTACTTGCTTCTGTGCGACATTGCAGTCAAGGCGTTACCTTACGACCCACTACTTGGACTCCTACACCAAACGGTCTGAGCTCTAATTGGGACTTCTTACCGGGAAGATCCCCTTGACATGTTGGCGGGTCCAACACCATCAAAACATTGGCATATATAAAGCTTCATCCTTATCTTGTATTAGTTATTGGAGATGTTAATAACAGGGTCAAAACCGATTCAAGGAATCTCATTAACAACGTTATTGTATAGGTCGAATCTCATCACGTAATAAGCAACATTGACTCAAGATTTAGGACATATAAAAAAGTTCATGTTTAGACTTGTTTGGCTAAGATTAAAGGACTATTCATATAAATTATGTTAGCATCCATATAGGAAAAGGATTTTTTGATTGAGGATGGAATATCTTCAATATCTATGAAGGACCTTTTGAAGATTTTCTGTTGAAACAAGTTTTAGGAAATCATTAAAACATATTTCGTTGACATAACTCCAATCAACAAAGAAGAAGATGAAACATTATTTGGTTAACTGAAAACAACCTAATTATGTATACACAAACATGATACCACATGGCACATTCATATCCTATTATGGTTTGGATGATCTATCCAAAAATTCGATGACATGGCAATATATGGAAAAGCTTTGATTAAGAAAGGAGATGAAAAGAAGAATCATAACACTTGTACTAGGGTTTGTAAACCCTAGAAAATATTGAAAGATATGATCCATAAGGTTTGTGGAAAAAGCCCTAGACCCAAAGAGTTGAGAGAAAATGATTCCACTAAATGTAAAAGCCTTAGCTCATGTAAGGAAGGAAAGACAAGCATTGTGCATTAGCAACTAATGAGGAACAATATGATAAGTTTGTGGAAGGATTCTTATGATTTCTATAACAAAGGCAAGGATCAAGAAGGAGTTCATGTTTTCATAAAATCCTAAAAGATAAGTATTGTATGCCTCTCCTTCTTGACTATTATTGTTTTATTTATGGTCAATGTTTTTGTCATTGTTTCTCTTGCTGGGTTATAATCATTCTTCCATGGCTTCCTAATGGCGTTTGCAGGTACATTAGGAATGCTACCATGCCTCTGGAAGAATATGGAATCACCATGAAGAACAAAGAAAAATATATGGCAAGAGTATTCTCCCAAGATAGAGCACAAAATCAGCTTGAGTTATTTATGTTCGAGAGGGAGAAATGGAACAAAGACATCTAGAATCATGTGAAATGACTAGAAGAGCTTCCAGTTCAAAGGAAGAAGACTATGCTCTAGTTAGTAGGTACACTTCTATTAGAATTATTGTTGCTTATGTTATGGAATTACATTAGATGGATGTAGATGTTGTTTTTTTTTCCCTCAATGAAGAAATTAGGGAAGAAGTGTACATGGGGCCACCTCAAGGATTTGAGGGTCATGAAGGAGTCCCTTTATTGCAAATAGAAGAATGTATCTCAGATTGATGGATCAAGGTTGATCATATATGATTTTTTTTTATAGAAGCAGAAGGAATCATGTGTAAAAGAGAGCAATAGTGGCAGAAATATTTACTTCCAAAATAGAGGGAGCAATCATGGCTTTCTCAGGAAACCTTATTTTAGCTTTAGAAGGAGTTGACCTCTGAGTTCAAGATGAAAGACCTAGATTTGATGCATTACCTCCTTGACAAAAAAAGCATCCTATTTAGATCCCTGGGATATTTTTGGGATGATGGATTGTCATTAAGATTGTTAGGATAGATAGTTATGTTATAGTAACTAGAAAGATATAGTGGTAGAGGGATCAACCAAGATAGCCACAACATGATCTGTTTCAGAAAGAGCACTAGTTTGGGTAATTGGAAAGTAGTTGATAAACTTATGGTTGAGCCAAGGCATGTGGATCAACATGTGTTGAAATACCAATATGGTACAATATATTATGGCTTAAACAATTATGGTTTGAGATGTCTCAAACAATGAAGTACAATTGTAGGGACACACAAATTTAGATTGGTCAAAGAGTGCATAAGACAGAAAAATTTCAGCAAGATATTTATTTAGTTTGGAATCTGTTGTGATTTCTTAGAAGAGTAGGAAGAAGACATCTGTCGCATTCAGTTCTACAGAGGCTGAGTATATTACAACTTGTTTGGCGATTTGAGAAGCAATATGGATTTAGAAACTACTTGCAAGATTATTTGATCAAGTGCAAGTGACGACCATGATTACAGGTCAAAACATAGTGAGATCTAGTAACAAGACATGGTACAAAAGGAAGCAATGTGGCTCCAATACTATTCTACAATTAAGAAGATGGTTGACAAAGCTTATGTCCCAGGATGAAGTTTGAATACTTCAAGGACAAGATTTGACTTGTTAATAATGCCTTCCTCAGTAAGAGGGAGTGTTGATGTGATAGCATCAGGGACAAACATTCTCCCTAGGTCAAGTATGTTGACCGGGATTAGGGAGAATGGTCCAACAGAGAAAAATCATTCTTCTTGACTCAAGATGTTGACCAAAAGCATGGTCCTAGAGGCCTAGAATTACTGAGTTGAGTACATGCATTTTAGCATCAGACTCTGACTCTCTAGATAGGTTGAGTGAGCACATTTAGCATTAGGCCTAGAGTGAGGCATTTAGGGTTTCACCACTAGTCAAAGAGATTGAACAGGATGATGGTGAACCAAGACTAGTCAATATACCATGGG
Source organism: Pinus tabuliformis (assembly GCA_031772625.1). Classification (NCBI taxonomy): domain Eukaryota; kingdom Viridiplantae; phylum Streptophyta; class Pinopsida; order Pinales; family Pinaceae; genus Pinus; species Pinus tabuliformis. The sequence continues at coordinate 1,357,409,689 of CM062807.1, read as the reverse complement.
TTAGAGTCATCGACCATAATCATGGTGACTAATTGATGCCAATTATGCACCATGGGTCATAGGTATTGAGAAAAATTATGGTCAAAGGTACTAGCCAAAGTTATGGTGACTAGTTGATGCTATTGATTTACCATGGGTTAGAGTTGCTAACCAGAACTATGGTAATTAAATGATGTTGATGTTGATGATGAATTGTTATAACCTTTTTCTTAGAGAAATTTTTCAACAAGAGAACATATGAATAATCATTATGAATACCTCCCTAGCTAAGAGGGAGTGTTGAATTTAGTAGCTATGGTCGGTCTTCATAATTAATATTTTAGCCCTTGATGTATGTGTAATAATAGATATAAGACCAATTCTTCATGTTGGTTTCAAAAGATAAAATTTGATTTTTTGGCTCCAAATAAGGTCAATTCAGCCCTCCTCCAAGTCAAGTTAGCCCAGGCAGGGTGACACAGGGGCTACCCCGTGTATACCCACAATATGCATATAAATATGCATATATATATATATATATATATATATATATATATATATATATATATATATATATCTATTTGCCCCAGGAATTTTAGACTCTCTACCGAGTCAAAACTATAATTTATCAATGATTACGACCCTCTTTATCAGTCTCTGCGGAATGATTCATTACAATAGCCCAGTCTTCCTTTAAATAATCCTTTCCTTTCTATCGGGACTTAATCCTCCTCATAAACTTTGTTGAACAATACCCGCACATATATAACCAAACCTCCACACTTTATACTTTGATTATACCTGACTTAAACTACATAACCCTTATCGGCACTTATTTCTGTTATAATGTTTTTATAATAGAAATCACAAACCATACCCTTTTCCGCTTTAATACGGTCTCCGCACAGTTATCAATGCATGCCTTTATCGCAATCAGGGTATTGACTCTTCACGGCACACTACAAATGAACCCTTCCGCTTCCGATATGCGATGACACTGGACTTCTAATATAATAAACTGTGCCTAATTACTTATCGGGTCTGCTCATATCGCTTGTCGCATTCCTTTTCGGCCGATACAACTCCGTTGAATGTTTGCGATGCAATCACTTCGTTGATCGCATCAGCATTGCTTGTTGCACTTCTTTATGGCCCAAGGGTTATTCCTTCTCTGAAATGTCGTTAAGATTCCACTGTTGATCCTCTTCTTAGATCTAATGGTCCTTGTTCCATCGCTTAATCGCAAGTCACTTAGGGTTGGGCTTGTTCACTTAATAAGTTGAGATGTGATTCAAACTCTCTGATCTCTGCGATCTAATCTCAACCGTTGATCTGTTAGATCCAACGGTCTCTGTGCACTGATTCTTCAACTCTTTGCTCCTCTCATACTTGGTTTTTTTTTACACTATTTCTTCAGTGTTTCTGTGGTTTCCAGTTATTCAATGGTTCCGGGTCTTCGTCCTCCGTTGTTCCCCTGTGACTCCCTCCTGAGCTTGACTTCTGTGATTCTTTAATCACTGACTCCCCAGAGTATCATTTGGATTTCCAATTGGATTACCAATTGGATTCACGATCCCTTATGATTCCATTGAGTCATTCCTCTTCTCTCTTCTTTACTCTGTGTATTCGCTCTCCCCTTTGTTTTCGCCGAACTTCGCCTGTGCATTCATATTTCATGCAAATCTCTGATTCACACAGAGTAACACGATTCATTCATAATTCACCATTCAATATTCAATCACACATTTACACAAAGTATTGGAATTAAATCTTTGTATATAAATACACATTTATACCATCTCTCTCTCAGGCCTGATCTTCTAATATCAGTGGCCTCCGTTTATAACTCTGCCCATGGGCTTACAATCACACTCTAAATAGCTAGTCTGGCTGGCTCGCTGGCTAACTAACCCATCCAACCTCTCTCTTTTTTTCCTCTTCAATACATTATTAGTAGTTTCTTTACAGTTGAGGAACTGTTCCTCAGTTACTTTTCAATTTCTCAACAGTTTCTTCAAACAAGTTCCTAACTAATCCTAACTTGATCTGTTTGCGTAATTTAAAAACTAATAATGGCTACGTCAACCTTAATATTAAATAAACCACTAAATAGATTCCCTATCTACACTTTCTAAGAAATAAATATTGTTTTACATGAAATTTTACAATGGCCCCGTCTAGACCCTTAGGTCCGACTAGAATCTTCGATCTTAATCTTTGAGAGCCAATGCTCCTGCATCAGACTCCCAAAGTTGAAAACATTCATGATCTCTTGATCATGTGACTTCATGTGTTGATAGGAAACCTCCAGGGTCCCAAACTTTGGTTTGTAGTTGTCTGAATGCTTTACACCTTTAGTGTTTTTGTATGTCACCTGTCTTCTGTTTCATCTTCCTCTCCTTGTCAATCAGTTTCAAGTTATGATTGATCATCCTTCCTGTTGCTGTCAACCTCCTCCATATGGACTGCTTCATCATTAACTTCCATAAATCTTCAATCTCCATCTCTAGCATATCTTTGGGCTGGTCCATATTCTTCGATTCAATGTTGCCTCTTTCTCTCTGCTTCAGGTTGTTGCTTCTGTCCACTAAATCTTCAAATTTCTTTTGGTTACTTCCACCATGTAATTGCTAGTTCCTTATTTGTTCCTCACTTGTTCTTGATGCCTCCCTTTCATCCTTACCCTCTTTCACAGTTATCTCTGTCTGCACTGAATTCCGACTTTCCAACATTCTCTCCAGCAATTGAACATCTCTGTTCCATGGATTAAATTCTTCCATAGAATCTTCTTCTTTCATTTTTATTTGGCTGCTCATCTGTGCCAAATTTCCTCCAGCATCTGCAACTATACCTGCACTCACAAAATAATTATTAAAATAGAAAACATAAGGCCTCAGTGCCTCTTCTTCCTTTGGCAACACATCAGTATGCTTCTCTGTTTTCTCCTCCTCTATCAGCATATCAGTCTATTGATTTGAATTATCAAAAGAATTCATGAGACTGTCAGTTATTTTCTCCTCCACATGATCCATTCCAAGGATGTCTCCTCACTAGGGTTCACAATAGTGAACTTCTTCTTCTGCAATTTCCTTGTAATATTCATCAGGTTCTTTCTTCCCTACTGGTGCTTTCAGCCATTTCTCCAATAGTTCCAATTCTGTCTCCCATTCACTGATCCTTTGATGAGAGTTTAGTCCTTCTTATTTAATATATTTTACCTCTTCAAGACCTCCACTTGGTTGCTTGATATCTTTCTCCACTTCTTCTTTCTTTTGGCCATCATCATAAGATAAAATTTCTTTACTCTTACCCTTACAATATTATGAAAAGTAACACTTCTCCCCACCTGTGTATAGACTTTTATATGCGACCTAGATATCCCATCTTCTTTCGAAACAGAGTTTAGATTCTGCATGTATTCTTCCTCCTTGATGACAATATCAGCAAATTGTCCTTCCTCACATGTTCCACCTGCAAACATACACAAGTTATCAAATTTAACACCATAAGACCTCTTGGTCTCACTTGAAGTTTCAGTCTTCAAGTCTTCCTCCTGATACTCACTTATTCTGATTAATTCTTCCTTCAGTCAAGCATTCATCATTTTCTCTTCTCTCCTCTATAACCTATGCCACCTTATCTTTCTTCTCATACGAAAACCACACCTCTGGTCTTCCTCTTTCCTCTGTAATAGTTCCATCAGTACTTCAAGATGGACAATTATCTCAGCCTTCTCCCTCTCATATTCTTCATCAATCAACTGCTTCCATATGCCATTTGCCTTGGCATATTCTTTCTTCACTTTTCTTCTGCTGTGGTCTTTCTTAGAACCTCTGTTATGACTATTTGTAGTCATCTTCTTCCCCATCTTCATGAGTTTCTCACACTCACTATGAGCTGCACTAAGCCTCTGCAAGCAATGGTTCTCTATCTCTGGAACCTCTTTGAGCACTTTTCTCTACTCCTTCTAGGCTTCAACTCATCTACCTCTTCTACGAACACAACTATCCTCTTGTACTTCAATCACAATTAAAATACTAGGTTTTGACCACCTTTTTTTTTCACTCAGAAACTCTTACTAGCTTTCTTCATCCTTTAGCAATTCTACCCACATCCTTCGTGGAATTGCCTTTGTGAGCTACAACACTACCTCTGCAGTAACAAGTATCCTTCTTGCTACATATGCCTCACTAAGTTTCTTTCCTTTGAGCTTAGTCTGTTAGCATTTCTCTAGTTCTTTCCTCTAAAACCAATTTGAGCACTCCTTGCTTTAGGTTGCTGCAATCTTCTCACTTTCTTTTGCTATCACCTGTGTATCAATGTTATTTAAAACAAAGACCATTCCCAAGCTTTCAAACGCTTGCTGCTGCCAAATTTCTATGGCCACTTTAAAATGCTTCTGCTCAACTTCCTTCTGAGAATACTCTTATCCTCTCTATCCAACTTTCAATTGGATTCTTTAGGTTCACTGCCACTGCATGGCTTCACAAACAGTCTCCATCCATTCTTCATATTTGAATGAATCTCTACTTTCCTCAAGGAACACACATCACTATGTTTTCCTTATGCTTCTGCAATCTCTTCTTAAGAGTATCACTTACTCTTATCTTATCCCATGCCTTATACTTATCAGATTTAAATAACCTGATCTCCACTTGCCTCTATACACATCTTTAAAGTATAACACAAAAATTTCCTTATTTGGCTATGATACCAATTGAAGTAGGGGCTACCCCGCATATACCCACAGTATGCATATAACTATGCATTTATATATATTTGCCCCAGGAATTTTAGACTCTCTATAGAGTCAAAACTATAATTTATCAATGATTACAACCCTCTTTATCAATGTCTGCGGAATGATTCATTACAATAACCCAGTCTTCCTTTAAATAATCCTTTCCTTGCTATCAGAACTCATTCTCCTTTCTATCGGGACTTAATCCTCCTCATAAACTTTGTTGAACAATACCCGCACATATATAACCAAACCTCCAAAATTTATACTTTGATTATACCTGACTTAAAATTCATAACCCTTATCAACGCTTATTTCTATTATAATGTTTTTAAATAGAAATCACAAACCATACCCTTTTCTGCTTTAATACAGTCTCTGCACATTTATCAATGCATGCCTTTATCGCAATCAGGGTATCAGCTCTCCGCGGTCACACTGCAAATGAACCCTTCCGCTTCCGCTATGCGATGACACCAGACTTCTAATATAATAAACTGCGCCTAATTACTTATTGGGTCCACTCATATTGCTTGTCGCATTCATTTTCAGCCGATACAACTGTGTGTAGAAATTTTGAATAATAAACACTTATTCATAAATATTATCCCGATTATACACTATTGCGGAATACATGCATAATACATAACCTCCTCTACGTTGATCATCAATTTAGCAGCATCAAAAACAATGAAACATCAATCGCATGCACACATTAGCACAGTATGTAACCCGAGGAAAGATTACAGCTGAAATCCCCACACTATCTATATATTAATGATTGAGAACATGTAACAATACATAGTACAATACTCCTCTCAAGTATCCAATACTATCTCCACCTGTTACACACAAAACTAGCTCAGTTCCGAACAAGTCACAGGTTCAAATCTCCTCCGCTGCTTTGCCTGCCTCTATTGCACAATGCCAAGTGAAAATCACTCACACTAAAAATCATGTGAGCACAGGCTATTTCACTGGGCATATACTGCGCAATCCTCATGGGCATACTCAATCCATTAATTGTGCAAGATCTCATGCACAACTATAGTCACAACTAATAGCAATCTCAACCTCTAACACCTGTCTCCACTGAACTGTACATGCACTGAGTTAACTGATGTATTCTTCAGTTGCATTATGAGTTAATAATTATTGAATTAATTTAATCAATTAATTCACATCACTCATCACTAGTCTATTTGCAGTTAGACTAATTACAACTAGTTTAACCAAGTCAAACTGAACACAACTCCATCAACTCCACTTCCAACTCCACCAAACTCAACCACATGAGTTCTAACTGAAGTCCTGCATGCAATAGCTCAACTGACCCACAAAGAAAAGTGTATTTCCTTCTGACAGCTGCATGTGCTACATCTGTAGCTCAAACTGAAGTGCTCCAAGAGGATAAGATAATGTTTATAGTCTAAATATTATTATGAGACAATAATATTTGACTTTTCTATTTTTAACCTGGCAGTCTAGAAATAGACTCTGATCACTCCGTTGTGAACCAGAAATAGAAGTCCATCTATTTTTCCCAACATGACCAATCATCCATAAACAACATCCTGCAACTCATAGACCATGATCCATATGTCTAAAAATAGACTTTGTGCCAAAAATACCCTGCGGGCCCACTTAGTGAAGGCGACTCCTTTCCACTAAGCTCCATCATCTTGTTGCATTCTCAACACTCCGTTGAATGTTTGCAATGCGATCACTTCGCTGATCACATCGGCATCCCCTGTTGCACTTCTTTATGGCCCAAGGGTTATTCCTTCTCCGAAATGTGGTTAAAATTCCATCGTTGATCCTCTTCTTAGATCTAGTGGTCCTCGTTCCATCGCTTAATTGCAAGTCCCAATCGCTAGTCACTTTGGGTTGGGCTCATTCACTTAATAAGTTGCGATGCGATTCAAACTCTCTGATCTCTGCGTTCTAATCTCAACCGTTGATCTGTTAGATCCAACGGTCCCTGTGCACCGATTGTTCAACTCTTCGCTCCTCTCATACTTGTTTTTTTTTGTTTTTGTTTTTTTTTTACGCTATTTCTTAAGTGTTTCTGTGGTTTCCAGTTATTCAATGGTTCTAGGTCTTCGTCCTCCGCTGTTCCCCTGTGACTCCCTCCTGAGCTTTACTTCTGTGATTCTTTAATCATTGACTCCCTAGAGTATCATTTGGGCTTCCAATTGGATTCATGATCCATTATGATTCCATTGAATCATTCGTCTTCTCTCTTCTTTACTCTGTGTATTCGCTCTCCCCTTTGTGTTCGTTGAACTTCGCCTGCGCATTCATATTTCATGCAAATCTCTAATTCACACAAACTACCACGATTCATTCATAATTCACCATTCTGTATTCAATCACACATTTATACAAAGTATTGGGATTAAATCTCTGTATATATAAATACACATTTATACCATCTCTCTCTCAGGCCTGACCTTCTAATATCAGTGGCCTCTGTTTACAACTCTGCCCGTGGACTTACAATCATACTCTAACTGGCTAGTCTGGCTAGCTCGTTGGCTAACTATTTCATCCAACCTCTCTCTTTTTTTCTTTTCAATACATTATTAGTAGTTCCTTTATAGTTGAGGAACTGTTCCTCAATTACTTTTCAGTTGCTCAACAGTTTCTTCAAACAAGTTCCCAACTAATCCTAACTTGATATGTTTGCCTAATTTAGAAACTAATAATGGCTGAGTCAGCCTTAATGTTAAATGAACCACTAAATAGATTCCCTATCTACGCTTGCTAAGAAATAAATATTGTTTTACATGAAATTTTACAATGGCCCCTTCTTGGCTAACATCTAGACCCTTAGGTCCGACTAGATACTTCGAGTTTGATCTTTGAAAGCCAATGCTCCCGCTTCACAGAGAGACACCCATTTGGCCAGCCAAAATCACAATATATATGCCATTTGATTTCCTCCTCTTGGGAAATTCAGATCACACAAGGTAAAAGACATCCTCTGAGCATCCAAATGAAGAAGAAGAAGACAAGAAGGATGAAGATATATCAATCATTCTTTCTCTCTCTCTCTCTCTCTCTCTTGTTTGACCTCGCACGCATGAATTTCTAAGAGTTTTATTGGCAGAAGGTTTGAGATTTTCTGGGCAACAAGTTTGAACTCTTTTATGTAGCGTGGCCAAGTTTTTGGGTGAGAAAAGAGGGCCAAATTTTGGCCTAGGAAAATCAGACAAGTTCGACTTGGATGGTAAACATTGTGACTTGACAAAAGGGCATCTTGACTAGGTTTGACCAAAATTATATTACTGGTCAATTTGAATTTATTGTTGACTAGAAGAATTATATGTATCTCTGTTGAACTGAATAATTTCTCTAAGGAAAAGGTTGTTGGGATTTTCCCCCATGTGGTTTTTCCCAGGGTAAATTCTCGTGTGTCTTGTTTGGTTGTCTCTTTATGATCCTACTGACATTTGTTGTTGTTGTTGTTGTTGTTGTTGTTGTTGAGATCTTCTGTGTAATTTCTTAATGATGAATGAAAAAAATGAAAAAAATTAAAATCGTCAAAAGTAATTATTAGTTTGAAAGATCTACGAAAAATCAACACCATATTAATGGGATTCATTTGTATCAAGCATTTGTGGTAGGTTAGAAATTTCCAAAATTTGATCAACTATGGATTGCACGTACTCAAGAGGAATCTAGAATATTATCAAAAGGGAACTCAATTCCTTTTGTAAGGAAGCTGGGATTAAGAGAGAGTTGATAGTCCCTTACAACCCCCAACAAAATGGGATTGTTGAAAGGAAGAATAGATATATTATGGAAGCTACTAAGGCAATGATTCACGATGAGGACTTACCCATGTTATTATGGGGAGAGGCATCCAAGACAACAGTCTATGTTCAAAATATAATTCCTCACCATATTTTGGGGAATAAGACTCATGAAGTGACCTTCAAAGGTGAGAAACCAGAGGTCGGGAATTTGAAGATATTTGGTTGTGTTATTTACATTCATGTTCCCAAGGAGAAGAGGACGAAGTTTGAGCCTTCTAGAAAGAAGGGAACATTTGTTGGATGTAACGAGTCATCAAAGACTTACAAAATATATATTAGCTATGAGCTATATATGTAATGAGTCATCTAAACGTCTTATTGCAAACCTAATGAAGATATACTCTTCTATTTCTTTAGACAAGTCTAATATTGGATATATTGGTTTTTTGAATTGAGAGTTAAAATCATCTGTTGTCTTAGGGATATTAGAATTACACTTTAGGGAAGATAAAAATTACATGCATAGGCTTGCAAAATTGACTTACACATGGCAAACCCATCATGCATTTTTCTCAACAGAGATCCTAAAATGACTAGGAGAGGAGAACTTTGTGGTTTTAAAAACCAAACAAATAGGTGAAAGAATTCACTAAAAGACAACTTTATGAAGAAATTTTAAAAAGTAAAACCCTTGGTTATTATAAATGCTCTTGCAAGGTGTGAATAAGAGCAACCGAGTGAATCCTTAAAAAAGAAAAATCAAATCTTAGAAAGGAAAAATCCAATAGAAATCATAGTTTCATTGTATTCGAAGTTTTCTTTGAAGGGTGGAACTTTAAATCTCAAAATTTTGACCCTATCGAAAAAGTCACGAACTTGAAAAACTAAAAATAATTGAATTACTTAAATTTGAAGTATGGGTTTTCATCAAATTTTAGCACATATCATCATAAATGTGAGTGCACCTTATCAAACACTACTTTGCTGCAAACTCAACCATGAGGTTTCCACACCTACTTGAACTAGGCATTGGCACTGACCTACATAGGCATGCAACCCACAAAGTAAACTAGTAATGTGTGATGTTGAAATTCACTTAAAAGTTTAATTAGATGTATGCAGAACCAAAAAACGCAGGTTGAAGTCATGTTTGAAAGGACGTATACAATAGGTTGATACTGTACAATCAATTCACAGTTCCAACCTAGCTTTCAAGGTTTTACCGGTTTGGGAAACGGATAATGTTTGCCATTTTCCTTTACGTCTAATGTGTAAGATTGAATTCCTCAAGCATGCAATTTGGACTGATTCCGATCTCTATATTTCTACCTTACAGCGATGTGCGAGGATGAAGCAAGTTGCAGAGGGAAAATGTGTACATGCTGACATGATCAAAACTGGATTCGGGCTAGATATCTTCATGAACAATAATTTAGCGAACATGTATGCTAGATGTGGTTTTTTGAAGGATGCACACCAGCTGTTTGACAGAATGTCTGAACGAAACGTGGCTTCATGGAATGGAATTATCGCTGGCTATGTTCAGGGTGGCCAATCTGAAGAAGTAGTGAAACTCTTTCGCCAAATGCAACAGGCCGGTATGAAACCAAATCAGTTCACCTTCGGCAGCGTGCTTAGCTGGTATGCGAAGAATGCACCTGAAGAAGGCAAGCAACTGCATGCTCTTGTTGTAAAGTCTGGATTTGAATTTGATTTGTTTGTTCAGAGTGCCGTTGTTGATATGTATGCAAAAAGCATGAGCATGGAGGATGCACGTAAAGTGTTTGACAAAATGCCTGAAAGAGACGTGGTTTCATGGAATGCCGTGCTTGCTGGATATGCTCAAAATGGGTATGGAAAACGGGCTCTGGAAGTCTTTTGTGAAATGCAGTGGGCTGGCATGTGTCCAAACCATTTTACTTTCACTAGTATGTTGAAAGCATGTGCCGAAGATGTGATGCCTGAATTTGGCAAGGCAGTACATGCCCATGTCATCAAGTCTCAGCTTGAGATGGATATCTCTGTATGGAATTGTGCCATCGACATGTATGCCAAATGTGGGAGTATATGGGATGCACATGCCGTGTTTGAGGAAATGCCAAAACGGGATGTGGGAACATGGAATGCAATGCTAGTGGGATATGCACAGAATGGGCATGGTGAAGAGGCTCTATATCTTCTCAGGAAAATGCAGATTGCAGATGTGAAGCTAGATGAGTTCACTTTTTCCGCTGTTTTTAAGGCCTGTGATAGCTTAGCAGCTATGGAACAGAGCAATCAGATCCATGCACTAGTCATTAAATCTGGATATGAGTCTAATGTCTTTGTGTCAACAACCCTCATAGAGATGTTTGTGAATCACGGGAGCATGGAATGTGCAATTGAGGTCTTTGATGTCATGCCCAATCGAGATGTGATATTATGGAGTGTGATTATTGCTGGATATGTTCAGCAGGGTGATGGCGTTGAAGCTCTGAATCTCTTTTACAGAATGCAACGGATGGGCCTGAAGCCTGACCATTTTACGTTTTGCAGTGCACTTAAGGCATGTTCCATCCTTGCAGCTTTGGAACAAGGTAAGCAAATCCATATACGCATCATCCAAACAGGGTATGAATTGAATGTATTTGTGTGTAACAGTCTTGTTGACATGTATGCTAAATCTGGGAGCATAGAGTGTGCACATAGTGTGTTCAATAGAATTCCTAAAGCCGATTTGGCATTGTGGAATGCAATGATCAGTGGATATGCACGTCATGGACAGGGGAGAGAGGCTCTGGAGCTCTTTAGAGAAATGCAGGCGGCAGGGGTAAAACCGGATCACATCACATTTGTTAGTATCCTCTATGCATGCAGCCAAGGAGGCCTAGTCGATGAAGGTTGTTACCACTTCGATAATATGAGTCAGTGCCATGGCATTACACCAAGACCAGAACACTTTGCATGCATGCTTGATCTCCTTTGTCGTGCTGGGCACCTGGAAGAGGCATATATCTTTATCAATAAAATGCCATTTAAACCTAATGCTGTTATGTGGCGGACTCTCCTTACTGCATGCAGAATGCATTGCAATATGGAGCTAGGAGAACGTGTAGCAGAACATTTGCTTGAGTTGGGAATACAAGATGCTGCAACATGCATACTGCTCTCAAACTTATATGCTACCGCAGGTCGGTGGGATGAAGTGGCAAATGTGAGGAAAATGATGAATGATAGGGATTTGAAAAAGGAAGCAGGAGTTAGTTGGATTGAGATTAAGAGCACAGTGCATAAGTTTCTTTCAGGAGAATTCAGTGTTGGAGAGGCTGCTTAGGAAGATTAAGAAATTAGCGTATGTATTGAATATGAAAGTGTGTTACATCATGCTGAGAATGGGCAAAAGAGCAGTTTCTCAGCCACTACAGTAAGAAACGTCAGGCTTACTGTCTTACTATCCAATGCATCTATCTGAGGTATGAAGAAGCTTTCTGTATGTTGTGATTGCCACACTGCCAAGAAATTCATTTCCAGGAGTATTGGGTGTGAAAATATGGTTAGGGACACTGACAGCTTCCACCATTTCAAAGAGGGACTATGCTTTTCTGTGTTATTGGTGATGATAAAACCAGGTCATGGATTAAGTGTCTGTGGAGTTGAAACACAACACAGGTCCAGGTATGCCATTGGTGAGTGCATTGAGTTCCATCGAATCCTGTCATTCATAAGCTTTGTAAACTTGGCTACAATGGTGTTTATTAATCAGTTTTGTCTAGCATACTTGTACAGTTCTATTATTATAAAGTTGCAAGATTGCAAAAATGGTGTTGGTTAGCAGATTATGATTTGAAAGTTTCCTGAACTAACTTGCTCAAATGTTTTCAGGCTGATCGATGAACCACATGGGTTTCCTAGCTAGGATGTGAAGGATCACCTTCTTACCAGCTGCCTCATTAGTTACACTGACATTATGGTTGAGGATGACTCCTATTTGTTTAATTTGAAGGAGAACCTGAGTTCATGTGGATCTGAACAGGGATGGCAAGTTATATCAACAAGAAATGCTAACTTCGTAAATATCAGCCCTACATTGGAAGACTCATGATAGCATGATTCTTCTTTTAAGTAGGGGGATGAAAAACACTCTCCATCTCTGATTTAATTTCAGAGATTATTATATTTAAGAAGTAGAGATAGAATGACATCCAAATATCTATCTACTCTGCGTAGGAGATACATTTTATGGACAATCCAATCGATCATTTCCACGGTGTTGGGAAGGATGGATTATAATTCAAACTGTGAAAATAGCATATTTACAGCTGCATTGTTTTATTTTTTGTTAGAAAGGAACAAAATCCGAGGTGCAGCACCACAAAGGATGGACTTCATTCAACTAGGATGCCAAGTTTAAGTGGTTGCTATTATGCCAAAGTTGTTTGGGACTTTCACCCTTTCTTAAACGAGTTTGTAATGTTGGTAGATGCTTTTTTTTAAGAGTTTGATAAACCCATGCAAGAAAAGCAATATTAATAGAATCTAAAGCATAAGAATAACAATGGCACATTCACATTAATAAAAATGGCAATGTTTATATTAAAATAAAACCCACTGGTCAGCTCTACGAAAGAGAGTCTGAACCATGAGAGTCTAGCTCTGCAGAACACTCTACGTTGTTCTTACACATTACACATTAAATAGAAAAACATGGTTTTATGGAAGTTAGAACAACATCCTAAAAAATAGAAACTAATCCCTATCTTGAGGTTACGCGAACCAACTCTACCTATTCTAGGATATTCTCCATTATCTTCAACACTCCCCCTTAATGGAGAATGGGTTCACATATATGCCTAACATCTCCCTAAACATTTGAAACTTAACTTTTCCAAGAGGCTTAGTGAAAATGTCCGCAACATTATCACATGTATTACAATATTCCAGATGAATTTCTTTGGATTGCACTTTCTCCCTGACAAAGTGGAATTGAGTATCAATATGTTTAGTGTTTTTGTGAAACACCGGATTATTGGCCAGCTTGATTGAACTCTGATTGTCGCATCTGATTGTTGTTGCGACTGTCTGTTCTTCCCCAACATCCTGGAGAAGTCTCCGCAACCAAACCGCCTCACACGTTGCTGCACACATGGCTTGATACTCTGCTTCCGCTGAGGACAAGGAGACTGTGTTCTACTTCTTGTTGCTCCATGTGATCACCCCGGATCCAAGGCTGAATGCATAACCTGTTATAGATCTGCGATCATCTACATTTCCAGCCCAATCTGAATCTGCATATTCTGCCAATCTAACATTGGAAGAGTCAATGTAAATAATACCGTAATCTAAAATACCTTGTAGATACCTCAAAATACTCTTCGCTGCATTCCAGTGACTTTCAAGTGGCTTAGACATAAATTGGCTTAGCACACTGACTGAATAAGCCAAATCAAGTCTAGTGGTGGTTAGGTAGATTAAACTCCCAACCAACTGTGTGTAAAGTGTTGCATCCGCCGCTTTTGAGCCATCTTCACACTGCAATTTGATGTTCTACTGCAATGGTACCGGTGCCGGCTTACACTGATCCATCCTAAACTTTTCTAACAGACCTTTGACATACTTTGCTTGGGACAGAAATGTTTGACCTGAATCTCTCCAGATTTCGAGACCTAAACAGTATCTGAGTTCACCGAGGTGCTTCATTTCAAACACCTGTGACATTTGTTCCTTGAGTTCATCGATTAGATATGTAGCATCACCTGTAATTATAAAATCATCTACATATAATGAAATCAACACTAGCACCCTTGTTCATCTTTCAGGGTGTAAATATTAGGGCCATTCTTACTTCTATTGTAGCCAACTTGCCGAAAAAATGAATCAATCTTTTCATACCACGACCTGGGAGCTTGTTTTAGTCCATAAAGTGCTTTCTTCAACCTACAGACTAAATGTTCTTTTCCTTTCTAGACAAACCCTTCCGGTTGCTCTAGATAAACCTCTTCTTTTAGTTCTCCATTCAAAAATGCAGACTTTACATCTAGTTGGTGCATCATCCAATGTTTCTTAGTAGCTAAAGCGATTAACATTTTGATGGTGTTCAATTTAGCTACAGGGGCGAAGGTTTCTTCATAGTCTATCCCTTCTTTTTGTGTGTACCCCTTTGCAACCAACCTAGCTTTCAGTTTTTCTATAGTTCCATCTGCATTAATTTTCGGTTTATATAACCATTTGCAACCTACGGTTTGTTTTCCTCTAGGAAGTTCAACCAATTCCCAAGTGTTATTTTTGATTATTGAATCATATTTTTGTTCCATGGTTGTTTTCCATTCACTACTTTCATTTGCTTCTTTATAACTAGACGGTTCAACCACATTCATCATACTAGTTATAAAAACATTTTCCTTATATCTTGCAGGCATTTGAGCTTTTCTACTTGATCTCCTGAGTGGTGGGGTGGTAGTTTCAAACCTTATTTGATCATCATTCATTTCTTCCTGTTGTTGTTGTTGTTGTTGCTACTGTTGCTGCTTTTCATCCTCTGCCTTTGTCTGTTGCTGACCCTGATTGTTCTTTGCTTCTTCTTCTACAAAGTACGGAATGTCCCATTCCTCATAGTGCTCATCAGGTTCTTCATTATCTTGCTCATGGAATTTAACATCTCTACTAACAAAGATCTTGTGAGGAGAGGGATTAAATAATCGGTATGCTTTATATGACGAACAATACCCTATACAAGTACATTTGATGGCTTTTGAGTTTAATTTTCTTCTATCTTCCTTTGGTATGTGGGAAAATGCTTTACATCCAAATATTCTTAAGTGTTTTATTGCAGGCTTATATCCATATAATGCTTCAAAAGGAGTTTTAGACTCAAGACTTTTTGTAGGACTCCTATTTTTCAAATAAACTGCAGTATTCACTGCTTCAGCCCAAAAACCATTCGAAAGATTCTTACCTTTCAGCATACTTCTAGCACATTCCACCAGTGTTTTTTTTTTTTTTTTCTGTTACTCCATTCTGCTGTGGAGTATGGGGTACTGTGAACTGCTGCAAAATTCCATGATCTTTACAATATTTGATAAGCTCATCCTTCCTGTATTCTCCCCCTTGATCAGAGCGGAGAATTTTTATCTGTTTCCCTGTTTGTCTTTCAATCATATTTTTAAACTGCTTAAAGTATTCGAATGTATGACTCTTCTTACTTAAGAAATACACCCAAGAAAACTTCATACAGTCATCAATAAACAATAGAAAATACAGTGCACCTCCTAATGATTTTGTCTACATGGGTCCACAAAGGTTTGTGTGCACTAATTCAAGTATATCCCTCTGTTTCTTTTCTACTCGAATAGGGAATTCTTTTCTATGCATTTTTCCTAATGTACATGCATCACAATCATTATGTACTTGCTTTAGCATAGGAAGATCTCTTACCATTTCCTTCTTTTGTAATAACAACAAATCATTGTAGTTGATGTGGTCGAATCTCTGATGCCAAAGCTCTTCTGTAGTCAGGCTCGCTGCTGTCAATGCTCGAACTGGTGCAGGTCTCACATCCAACTTGTACAGTCCTCCTGTTCGGATTCCTGTAGCAATTGTCTTCATGCCATCTAGCAGATCTTTAATGTAACAGTTAGATTTTAAAAATTCAACTTTCAAATCTTGATCTGTAATCATAGATACAGAAATCAAGTTCTTTGTTATGCCAGGCACATACATCACATTATAAATTTGTTTGATATTACCATTAGGTAGAATGACAGAAACTTTCCCACACCCTTTGATTTGATGACTTTTGTCATCACCTAGGTAAATCTGTGCGCCTTCGTTGATTTCTTTAAAATCTTCGAGCCAATGTTTGTTTCCTGTCATGTGTGTTGATGCTTCTGAATCTACATACCAGATGTCTGCATCAACATTTTCATCATGATCTGCCATAAACAATCTGAAATTCTGCACCTAATCACCATTCGCGAGATGACTTGCATGTCTTTTTGGCTTCTATTGTTCTTCATGATATTTCTTTTTCCTACACTCCCTGGCAATATGACCCAATTTTCTGCAATAAAAACATTTAGTTTCAGAGTAGTTTTTATTCGGATGCATACCTTGGGTCAGATTTGACCGTTTCTGTGAACTTGCCCCATTTTGCTGTTGTGGACTCCCTTTCTCTTTGTAGAAGTTCTTCTTCGCCATCAATGCAAGATCAGCACTTTGGGGCATCAGGGACGATCTCCTTTCTTCTTCCTGCATCAGTATACCTGTCAGTTCTTCAAAATGCGAGATCTTCTCTCTGGCATTTATCCCAGTGATGAATATTTGATAATCATCAGTGACACCATTCATTGTAATGGTTACAAGATCTGTATCGTCAACTGTATGACCAATGTCTGACAATTTGTTTTTTAGATCCTTGATCCTTGCTATGAATGAAACAATTGTTTCATTCTCCTCCATCTCCAGGGACATGATGTTACTCTTAGGAAACAGAAGACGATTTGAATTCCTGATCTCGTACAATTCCTTCAGAATTCCCCAAATCTCGTTAGTTGACTTACCTTCTCTGATGTGCAGTATAATGCAGTCTTTCACTGACATCTTTAACATTGTCCTTGCTCTACTTTCTTGTTTCTCCCAATCTGGGACCGATGTTGATCCAATCGTGGGCCTCGGCTCATCCCCATTCACAATCGTCCAAGCACTCTGCGCTTCTAGCAGAGTCTGCATCTTGAACTTCCAATTTGCATAATTGGAACCATCGAGCTTGTTATGCTCGTTCATGCATGCTTCAAATATATTGTTATTCATCTTGGTGATTTAGAAAAAAAAATTCGACAGGTAAAAGATGTTAAATTTACCCCAGATCTGTGACAGAGATAGATCATTGTTTTTCAATTTTGTCTGATCTCGCAACACACTCGCAGATCACCGTGGCTTCCTTCTCAGCCTCCAGACAACCTTTTGTTGTCAGCTACAACCTTGTTCTTGGCTTCCCCTCACAGCTTCTCTGATCGTTACAACCTTGTTCTTGGCTTCCCTTCGCAGCCACAACCTTGTTGTTGGCTTCCACGATCGTCGTAGATATGCATGTGTTTTCTGCGATGTCGTCGCAGTTGTACACGTCTTTCCTGTGACGAAAAAGTTAAAAAATATGCGCTATAGTGCCCTCGTTGCAGAGGTACACTCAGAACCAACGACGATCTCGGAATCATCGCAGTTATCCTCCTCACAACAACGATGATCTCGGTTCAAAGAACCACCCAGTAGCTAGCGTACAAGTTCCTCAGCCCTGACGCTTTGGTACCATGATAAACATGGCAATGTTTATATTAAAATAAAACCCACTAGTCAGCTCTACGAAAGAGAGTCTGAACCATGAGAGTCTGGCTCTGCAGAACGCTCTACGTTGTTCTTACACATTACACATTAAATAGAAAAACATGGTTTTAGGGAAGTTAGAACAACATCCTAAAAAATAGAAACTGATTCCTATCCTGAGGTTACGTGAATCAACTCTACCTATTCTAGGATATTCTCCATTATCTTCAACACACACAATACACAAAAAATCTACCCTAGAAACCTTTGATCACGAAAACTATCTTAACTGAGAGCTGCACTTCTCTCTATCTCATTGTATTAATTTCAATGTTCACAATCAATGCTATCAGACCTGGACCAACATTGAACTAGTCAACCCAAGAAATCAGAATCAGATAAAAAACCGAAACAAAACCTATCACAAATTTGATCAAAAAGAAAAATACATAAAATATTCGGATTTTAAATTATATATATATATATATATATATATATTCAATATGAGACCCCATAAATTGGAATCGGACAAAAAAACCAAATCACAAAATTGATTGATAAAAAAATATATAAAATAGTCAAATTTTGAATATATATATATGAATTCAATATGCAAAGTGTCTCGTGTATATAACAAGGGTGCATATAACCAAAATAGCACTAAATGTAATCCATATCTGAACCAAAATATATTAACAAAGAAACTCTAAATGACTTCTAGTGTCCAATAATAAGCATAGTACTAATTAATAAATATAGTCTTAACACTAGAATCTACAATCTAATCATATCGGAAAATCATATGAGTTCTCGTCATCTATATCCGCAACATGACTACATTGAAAAATGGGATTTTTGTTAGATCCTCCTAGCCCTAATGTTATTCATCCGATGTTCAAATTGTTTGGTTGTGGAAGTGGCTCCAAGTCCATTCAAGAATGGTCTTCATTGCCAAATGTTGGTTGAGTATTCACAACCCACTTTTATGAGGGGTCAAAATCATCTAGGACTATGCTACTTGATTTAGGGGTCTTGTTAAACAATTGATTGTGCTTCCATTCTAAGGTTCTATTGAACATAAACCATACCATTCAATTATTTTGGTTTCACATATTGGTGTGTATAGGCTAAAAAAAACTCCAAGTGCATTTACACCTAGAAGCATTGCATGTTTGATTCAATATCCAAATTGCAAACTTTTATAAATCAATAGACAAGCTACCAAACTACCCCACGGATGGGTTGCAAAAAGAGTTGAAGGTAAATAAGCTTCAATAAATGAGTTTGAAACTTTGGCTTTGTTAGAAATGAAGACAATACTGAGAGGGGGGAGGGGTGAATCAACGTTGTAGGAGTTTTACCAATTTAAAAAACTTTCTTTCACTTGTATAAGAACACTAGGACACCGTAAAATACTTCAACAATTATTTCAAATAAGCATTATTAGCAATCACAATGGAACACACAAATTCTTCAAATTATTCTTCAATTACTTTATAAAGCAAACTACAACTTCTTGTTACAATTCTCTGGCTACAACTAGCAGGGAGCTACAACTCCCTGATTTATCAGCAACAACTAAAGGAGCACTAACCCCAAATATTTACCAGTAACTACTGGAAGGAGCACCAACCCCTGATCTACAACTTACTTGACACTCAATGATTCATCTTTCATCCATTTTCATACTAGAACCATGAATGTTACCTCTGCTTTCAAAGTAAAACAATTTGTCCTTCTTTTTTAATCACCAATACCTTCAACAATTTTCCATCGTTGATCACACCAACATCATCACCTCATAAAAAAAAATTCCACAAAAAAATCTTGTCCAATCTACTTGCTCAAGCTTGCTTATAAAGATTTTGCTTTGCTATTTTTGGCCTCTTTGCTTTTCTTGTGTTCTTGCATGAATCTTTAAATTTTTTTCTTTGTTCTGCTCAACTGAGCCTTCTGGATCTGTTCTTTAAGTCTTCAATCTCTGATCTGTAGTTCTAAACTCAAACTCTTATTTTGTCTGCTGATTTGGCTACTCTGACTCTTAACAGGCTTTAGTTGTAGTTTTAACTATAGTTCCAACTTTAGTGTGCTGTTATTTTTTGCAAATTGCAAAATTTCCAAAAGTTGTTGATTCGTTTCATCTGCAAGACCAAAGGATATTATAAAAGGTGTCGCTAAAAATGGTTGTCGACTCTTCCATCCATGCAAAATGAATTTCCATGCTGCCAAATCAAGCTGCCAATTCAATCACACCAAACCCCGAAAGATTTATATTAATAATGCTGCCATATATATGCGTGGGGCTGTGTGTTTTAAAACAATGCCCGACATACCTCCGCGACCCTTTTCAAATTAAAGCCCAAAGGATTAAAAGTGTTGCCAAATATACCTGTGTGGGCCCCTTTGCGCTTTAAACCCCAAGGGCTTATTTACCACTACAAACTAGCTTTGCACCCTTGGTCTCAACAACACATAAAAACTTCGCAAAATCGTGTCCTGACACACTTTCCACAACTTGACAGATTCGTCAATTATTGGGAATGTTTATGTCTCATGTTTCATCTATTGCCATAAAATCCTGACGCTTTTTCTTCTTTATCTTTGCGATGTTGGTTAAAGTTGCTGCATAGAACCTGTATCGGCGCTTAGCCTGCAACCCTCTAACCCGACGATTTTTTTTCCTCCTTTCAAATCTTTTAGGCTCCTTTTAGTTGGCTTAGGTATCAAAGGGGTCCACCCTTTCGCTTCTCTCTGGTTCTGGCTCTGCCATAATACCATCGTCAGCTCGATGCTTGTATCTTGGCACTACCTTACTTTTACCTCTGAGATTTTTCTTTTGCGGGCTGAGTTGTTAAATGGGGTTTGTTTCTGCACTTGCGCCCAATCGTTACACACCCGGGTTGAGTTGGCTCTGACATTTTGCGGCATGCACTCGATGCCGCAGTTGTCTATAACGCGACTTTTTGAAAGCCTTTCCGGCGGGTTTTTCCGGTCGAAATCCGGCACGAATTTATTGGAATCGCAAGTTTGATAGCTAGTTTCTGCACAATGAAAGCGTCCCAGGGGTTTTCCAGGGTGCTGAATCCAAATATGCATTTAAAAAACCATTTTAACTGCAACAAATCAAGATTTAACCTCAATTTCTTCCGCCGGATTCCGTCACTGGAATCTCCAAAAAGTCGTATTATAGACAACTCCCTCGATGCCTGGTTAGCCCATTAGTTTTTCGTGCGCTACTCCAAAAAATTTTGGGCTCTGACTAGTGGGATGATGTCATGTTGATGTCACCTTTGCCACGTGTTGTACGGTGATTGGTCCACGTGTCACTAAAAAATGGGTCATTCGGGTACCCAAAAAGGCCAAAAACACTTGCCACGTGTCACACTCCTATTGGCCTAGTGTTGATGTCACCTCTAACAAATAATATGTTGCCATCTGTCTGCTGCCAGAGGAGAGAGAAAGGGTTCCTAAAACCTTGGTTTTTCGCCATTGCACCTTTATAAAAAAATTTAAAGGGTCCTAGTTATTCTTTTTACATTTTTCAAATTTCTGTCGGGTCGATGCTCCTAGGCACGGTGCTTTGTTACTTCCGAGCTAGCCTTAGTGGGCTTCACTGTCAATGTGGGGGTCTCCGCTTGAATCTTGAGCCAATAAACTGCTTCCATCGCACCGCTGTAAGGGCCACGTTTGCTTGTCTTATGTCATCCCGCTCATACACTTAAGTGATCCTTAAATTTTTTCCGGAATACACCTATCGGGGTAATTGTGTCGAGTTGATGTGTTATGTGGGCCTCGCCTTGACCAATAAAAGAGCCTCTTCATCGTTGTGTGCTCCACGTATGCCTGTTCATCTCCTTTGTACTCCTTAAGGTTTCTCTAAGGTTTTACCACCGGGCTACCTTTGCTGGGATGACCATTATGGGGGCTGCACTTGTGGCTAATGAACTTGCTTCCCGCTATTGTGTTGTTCCTTCTACGTACACTTGACACTTTCGATGGCAGCTCCACTAGCTATTCCACTAGACTTTGGCTATGTGCCAAACTTAACTACATGCCAAAAGGGTCTCTAACCACCTCTAGCTCTGCCACTTTGAATTTCTTTGTGGTTCTTTCCACGTATGCTCGATGATTTTGATGGCAGCGCCACTAGCTATTCCGCTAGGCTTTGGATATGCGCCAAACTTAACTATGCGCCAAAAGGGTCTCCAACCACCTCTAGTTCTACCACTTTGACTTTGAGAGTTCAACTTTGACTAGCTCTAACTTTCAATCTAGGAGGTCATTTTCAAACTTTCACATACCACTGGAAAGATTTTTCAGAGTTCTTTCTATCTAAGTGGGTTTCATATGCTCTTGAAGTGATATGTTGCACTAGAAATGCCTTCAAATTTTCTGCACCATTCTCTGCTCATCTTGCAGTCACCTTATGTCATTTTTGCCAACTTTTGCCATCTTTGTCATGCTTTGCCATCAATGACAACACAATTCTAACAAGCTCAACTTTTATAATGAATATTATATATTAGAAACTTTGAAATTTCTTATCAGGTAGATTATTCTATCTACTTCATATAGCCATAAACATGCCAATGATATCAATACTACCATTGAAATGTGGGATCTTATTATGTATCTCATCTTATATCTTGGACTCAGGGACTACATGGTCCATAAATTATACAATCCTTATTTTATCTCCCCATTTGCTTCAATATCTTTTGTTTGGTAGTAACTTTAAAAGGAAAAAACTTCATTAATTGATTTTAAAATTTTGGTTGAACTTTTGCAATGAATATTATAACTTAAAAACTTCGAAATTACTTACCTTAGGTTCAAGTAATATACGTCTACATGTAAAAATTGATGGAGTTGGTTGTTCAATCGATCATCAATGATTTCACATAGAGCAAGATACTTCTACCTTTTTTCATCATATGCTATCTTTATTGTCTCTCTAACCTAATAAGTGGCCTCATAAATAAAGTCCATGGTGGGTTTATCAATCTCCATTATCTGTAAGACTTTCACAAGAGGCTCACTAAATTATACTATCTCTTTTGGATTTTTCCATAAAGGTTTTTCAATATTTTTTTCAACTATGTCTTTTCCTTAAGCTTTTTTACTCCATTGAAATTCATTCCAATCATCACAAGGGAACATTTTAAACAAATTGGCTCTTCAGTGAGTTATGGATTGGATTGCAATGTAAGAAAATTAATTGAAAATCATGCAACAACTAACTGAAAAAGCTCTCTTCCCTCAATGTTTTCCCTCATAAGATCAAAACTCATGTGTAGTTGTAAATATATTAGGTTATGCTTTTTGATTTTTCCACACACTTCTTCACCCACTCAAATTTTCCAATATCCTCAAGCATGGGGTCCAAACAACGTGCTATGTTGCTCATGGAGTTTATTACCACTCATATTAGTAGCATTGGAAAGGTCATGGTAAAGGTGCTAGGGGGTAATCATACATGAGATATGCCCATTGTCACCTTAGTATGGTATCCTCTCACTTTAGGTCAAGCCATGGGGGATATCCCAATCTACACACACTTCAACAACAATCTAAAAGACCAATACCTAGAAACACTTATATATAATCAAGGATAAGAGTTAGTTAAACAATATTTAAACATGATAGATGAATAAGTATCACAAAAAATACAAACAAAGACTTGAAAACTTACTCAAATACCACAATAAATGACTATCGTTGATATATGAAAATATTGCAAAAAATACGAACCAACACAAAAAACTGCCAAAAATGAAACATTGCTGAAAACCACCAAAAACAAATACAAAAAATTGCCACTTTTTTTACAAGGTCTCCTCCAGCCCATTGCCCCTGGCACATAGAAGTTGTTCTTGGGCCTAGTCTTGCAAAGAATATAACACATACTCAACACTTTTGACATGAATTGAGAGTTTCCATCTTCATCAATAAAACTAGGAAAGTGGGAAGCTACTTAGAGAATAACATCAATAGTAGCCCTTCTTCCTTGAACAAGTTGTTGAATTGGGTATTCCTTCTTCAACTAGCTCTTCAAATGAGGAGGCTTGAGAACCATCTATTTTATTTAGAGCCCATTTGTGTTGATGTATTTTCTATTGTTTGTGAACTCATCAAAGAATTTTGTATTTTCATCCCTTGCTTGGAGAAAAATAGCTCTACTTTTAATTCTCCATTATTTTTCTCAATTTAAGAGGCTTTTCCTTCAAGACTCCTTTAATGATTTTAGTAGGTACTTCTAATGATCTGATAGAAGCCCCATCCTATCACTCTCCAAATTTTGTTGTAATTGAGAACTGATGTCCCCTAAGTATTTGTTGTTCCTCTCACTTTTCTTTGTGGTGCAAGCTATAACAACTAGTTTTATTTTTTTGTTTTTTCATGGAATTGTAAGGGAGGGGATTACATAGTGTGGGAATATAAAAGTATCCAATAGTTCCTTATTTCTTACAGAAAATAAAGGTCATCCAATTAGTTGGGGTTCATCTTGAAAGGGATAGGAGGCTTATTCAAAGAGGGGGCTAGTTCTAGTATAATGGGGCAATGGTTTGAGTCTCCACCAGAGGAGACCTATTGCCTTATGAAAATATTTTCTTCTAGGATTCCTCCAAAGATTAGGCATATGCCAAGGGTTTTTCCACTCTGGCATCCCTTGTTCTCTTGTTCCGCCAAGTAGGTTATAACTTTGTTGGTTGAATGTCAATCAAGCCAACATCATCCATTATTTCTAGAAAAATATAATAGAGTATCAATTTGAGCTACAAGTGCCTAGATTTCATTAGCCCTTAAAGAAAAATTCAAATCTCCTTTAAGCACCATCCGACTATATTTGATAAGACTATTTTCCAGAGTGGACTCCCAAAAGTGTTTCCTTTTTGTCTAAGGGCGATAGATATATATGTAGAGAAAATCATAATTGAGTCCTAAGAATTGAAGGGTCATGGATAAAGCCAATTTAAAAGTCCATGCATTTTTTAAATTTAGGAATTTCTTCTTCTAACCCATGCTTTTCTTTTCCAATTCTTTGAAATGCATCAAATCCCATAAAATCCAAACCTAGAAAGTGGAAGAGATGGATCAGGTGGTTTTCGAGAGTTTATGAGAATACTTGAAATAGACTCATACATGTACCCTTGGAGGTGACAATAAAGGATTTGAAGAAGTTCAATTGTTGTCACACCTTGTATTAATAAAACACTTTACATTTCTACAACACCATTATCTCGCATTGCTGCAACACCACATATCTCATTGCTACAACACCGCCAATACGTCATTGTTGCAACACTCCAATGATGATACAACACTCCAAAAAGTACAGATGTTGTAACATGATTGAGTATTGATGTTGCAACATGACTGAGGACCAATGCTACAATAGGTTGGAGTATTGAAGCTCCAACACAAATTGGTACTAATGTATCAACACCTTGGCACACCAACTGTGGAAGTGATCACACCAACTCCTTACCTACAACAAATTTGTGGTCAATTGTAGTAGTATAAGTGCAGTAAACCACTAAATGCATAATTATCACCACTAGTTTCCAAATGGATGGATCAACCATTTGGCTACCCAATGGAGGAAACAACATACATTGTGGAGAGATTAACTATAACATATTTTTCCCAACCTTCCATCTATCGCGGTGGCTAGGTTATTATAACAAAGGAGAACACCTCGAGAATCAAAGATTCCCATGTTGTCCCTTGATTTCATAATCAATTTGAGGGATTGAAGAATTATATAAATACCTTGCTCTACTTGAGCCAAAGTAGTAGGAATGGTAGATACGAGAAGTAAATGAAGAAAAAATTATTGTAATTTTGATTATTGTTAAATAAAGAGATTGTTGGGTCTTGTTTCATTTCCTTTACATCTGATGTGTTGATAATGTAGGCATGATGGTAAAATTTTAACCAATGCCTCGTCCTTAGTCAAATACTACCTATATTTTAGCTAGGGTAGTTTATATTTTCATTTTCCGTTTCATTAATTTGATTATGTACTCTGTTTCTTAATTATTTATGTTTATGCAACTCACTATGTTTCCTAATTAGGAGTTCTGCTACAACTCATTAAGTGATTTGATTTATTTTCTAATGATGTGTGCTAATCAACTTAAAAATGGATTCATTTTATTTCCTAGATTCTACCACATTATCATTGGTTCGCCCTATTGAGTTAGATTTTCTATATCACAGTTTAATAGTATTTCTGTATTTATTAATTCATGAGCATTTATGTTGCATAGTTTAGGAATAGGCAATTAGCTTGATCAAGTCACCAATTTACTTTCTTTCTAGTGTGTTTACTTTCCTACCCATGTGGTTTCTTCCCTTTCTGTGTGATTACTTTCCAACAAAGAGTGAATTACCTTTATGCAAGACTATTGTAGTTAGTCTTTAAATTCCTGCAAGTGTGAAGAGTGATATTTCAATTCTTGTAAGTGTGAAGTGTTATATTTCAATTCCTGCAAGTGTAATATTAAATGCACAATAGTATGAACGTTTCAATTCCTACAAAGTATGGTTTGGTGACTTGTAAAGAAAATTAACATCCAACTTTATCATACCTAATTAGTACTACAACCTCATTGCCACTTAACATATTGTATTAGTATATATGGTGCAAAATAGTTCCCAAGTTTTATATACACATGGGATTGAAAATTAAATGCACAACTTCTCAGTTATCTACTAAGAAATTAGGAGGTTATTGAAAGGCCCGTCACCTTCCAACATTGTCTCTTGGATGAATATGATGAATGGCTTATGGGTTTATACCATCCTTTTAATGGATAGATTTTTACAAGCTTGGCTAGCCCTTTCTAATTAATGGAGAGTAATATCATTGCTAAACATTGTGTAGGGGAGATGCTATAATATCCCCAAATAAAGAATGTTATTTTCTAGATTTGTTTTCTGAGTTTTCCTGCTACTGAGAAATAGAGATGGAATAGTTCCTTCCCCTTTCCGTTCATCATATTTCCCCAGTCCCAATTCTACACATTTGGTTAGAGTGTAAGATCCTTTATTTTTTTTATTTTAAGAAGTATTTGGGCACAAGAGGGCGAAATGGGAAGGGCAGAACCAAATAACTAGGGTAGGGGTCATATAATGGGACTAAAGGAGGGGAAACCAAAGTTGGGGCCTCAAGCAGAGCAACCGAGAGAGGTAATGGAATCAAAGAGGACGGGTATGGGCTAAATAACTTATATGGTGTGAAAGGAAGTCTCCTTCCTTGGAGAGGCTAGGTCCAAGGATCAAAATATCCAACATACTAAATTTAAGACCATAATTGTTTAGATAATTTGTTGTGGAGGAAGTGTCATATTTCTTACCCAAAAGAGTATCATCATTGTAACAATCTCGGGTTAAAAGTTCATGTAATGTCATTAATAAAGGGAAAATAAGACCAAAGTCATGGGACACATATTCCAAGATGAATGTTGAGAAAATTATCCTAGTGGGCATCACTTGTTGTTTATTATGGCTAAGGGGAAATTGACAAAGGCATTGGCAAAGGATTTGAAGAGGAAAAAAAGGAATTATTAGCATTTTATTTATGAAAATAAAGGAAAATAAGAGAAAATGAAAGTGAAAGGTCACAAGTTTGCATGAGGGGGAAATTGAAGGAAAAATAAAGGAAAATGAAGAAATTAGAGGCACCAATAATAAAAAGAGATTAGAGCATCAATTTGGGGCTTTTGTTCAGTTTTTTTTGGAATTAGTCTCTCAGAGGAGAAGAGCACCAAGAGGAGAAGGAAAACAAGCAAGCAAAAGAAGGACAAGGAAAGTAAAGGAAGGACAAGGAAAGAAAGGGAAATCAAAGATCAAGCAAAGAAAGGTTGGATCAAGTAGTTTCAACGGGAATACTTGTAGGTAGTAGGTTGCATGTATTATTTCCTAGCTAGTTTTGGCATGCATGGTATACGCATGTGTGTATTCATTTTAGTTGTTTTCACTGGCATAGGTTTTTCCAGGTTTCGACAGTGGTTTTAGCCTTTCCTTGCCATTTTCGAATAGCCATGGTGTAATGAGATCCATTCTTGGTTGAGTTTTGGATTGCTCGAAGGTTTTGGATCTGGGTGAGGTGGTCTTAGGAAAATCTCAAGGGTTGGGGGTGGATATGGTTTTCTCCAGGAATCCCTCAACAACTGGGTGGAGATAGGAAAATTCCTCAAGAGATGGTGAAGGAATTTTGAGGCATCCAAGTTCGATTCGGTTTTGTGATCTTGTAGTCGGTTTAGGTGAGATCACAATAGTGTGAGGGTGGAGGTGGTTTAACCTCTTGATTCCCTTGGTTTTTTTTGGATTGGTTTATCCCATGAGATCCCACATTCATGCTTGGAATATGGCATGGGGGTGATTAGCTGAAAGAAATATTTGGTTCAATGCAATCTATGGTTGGGTGGTACATGGAAGTCCCTAACTTGGTTGGATTTTGCATATGGTTAATAAGAGCTAAGTTCCTCTTGTCTGTATGAGTAAATGTACTTGTTATTACATGGCTTTAATGGTTTTTCTATCATTGTTGATTATCTGGTTATATGCTGGTTATAAGCAGGGTTTTATGACAGATTTAAGTATGGATCTTATCACCTTTTAATTGATGAATGACTGGTTAATGAATGCATGACCTAATTGGTATCATGGAAGCTATTGTGAGATGGCATTAGTACTTCTTGGTAAACTTCATATAAGTTTTAAATATCTATGTTTAGATATGCATTCATGACCTGTAGGTTGCATGTTCTCAATGTGTTTGAAAAAATGAATGTCATGGTTAGATCGGGTTAGGTTAAGTCCTTGAGGAAGTTTTGTTCTATAGGCTTTGTCTCTATGTTATTTATCATTTATGGAAGTTTCATTAAGTTTTGGGTAGAGGTATGGATCCTAACCCTGAAAAAAGTGGCTTAAATATCGTGGTTGTTGGCATAGGACTGCATGAAAAAGACTATAGTTGCTGAGAAGCATGCTTGTGGGAGCGACTGGAGGGTTACATTCGCTTGGAGGCCTTGTCATGGGAGCAACTAGGGGTCTAACTCACTGAAAAGGAAAGTTATCTTAGGGTTTGGACACCTAGAATGGTTGGTTAGTTCCTGGGGGCCCTGTAGCACCTAAGGGAAGTCAGTAAGCTCTGGTTATGTCGGCTCCATTTCCTTAAGGTCATATAGGAGCTTGATTCATGTCATAGTAACCTCTCAGCTCATGTTTACCCTGGGCAAGCCAATGAAAGTGGGTAGATATGAGAGGATGCACATTACAGAGTGGTATCAAAGCATGGTTCAAATACTTGGACCAGATGGGCTAGATGCATGTGGTTATGCATGCATTGTCATGGTTATGGTTTTCATGCATGAGGTCATGGTATACAATTTTTATTGTCATGCATGATGTTGATATATTGATTTGATTATGATAATGTATATATTAGAATGATACATGCTAATGTGAACCAATTTTGTAGCTGATATAAGCCTCCCCTGAATGTCATTGAGGTATGATTTTGGTTATGGTGTTTATTGGGTTTAACTGACATGGTATACTTGTAGGAAGAAGAGAATCAAAGATGACGAGAAACATAGTAGACTACATTTCATGTCACTTTCCTTACAGATCAATTAGGCAGCAAGGAGATGGGTATTCTCCTAATATGGTAGACACATTGAGCAGTTTGAGGGAAGAGATCAGAAGTTCCAAGGTTAACAATGATAGGTTGGTTGAGGCTAATGAAATAATTGCAAGGGCTCAGGAAAAACAATCAGAGGTCAATGTGTTCATCTTTCATAGTTTTCCAGACTTTCATAAATAGGGATAATTAAGGATTAGTCAAGAACATGAAGAAAAGACTAATGGAGCCTATGGTAGCAGATCTCGGTCAAGATACAAGTTGGATAGAGGGAACAATCAAAGGTGGAAGATCATTGGATAAACCTGATAGGAGGATTGACGTGTATTGGTATCACTCTCATTCCTCATCTAGGAGACATCATCACATTCGTCACTACCATCATCCTTATAGGAGGAGTGAGTACTTGCTCGAGGAGTTCAATAAAGTCAAGCCACCTACATTTGATGGAGAGATGAAGAAGTTAGAACATAGGCATGGTTTCTTGGGATGAATAAATTCTTTAGATTTCATAACTATTCAGAGAACATGAAAGCCAAGATAACCACCTTTAGTCTGAAAGGGAAAGCAGATATCTGGTAGGAAGATGTGAAGAATGTCAAGGGAATTTGGGAATAAGAGTTGATTTGGGATGAGTTCGAGAGACTCTTCAAGAAGAAGTACCTGTCTGAGAGGTATTATGATGAAAGAGATAAGGCATTTTATGAGCTGCAGATGGGTTCTACGACAAATGACGAGTATACTAGCAAGTTCCTAGAGTTTTTTGAGGTATGTGCTTTACCTCAAGGATGAGAAAGAAATGATTCAAATGTTCATCAGTGGGTTGCCAACACAATATAGAGACTAGATTGAGTTCGATGAGCCATGATTGTTGGAGGAAGACATTAGGAAACTGAAGCATTGTTATGAGAAGTCAAAGTGTAAAGATAAGACTAAGCATGATTTGAAGGGGAATGAGAAAGTTAAAGGGAAGTGGCCACCGAAGTGGGGAAGACCTTAGGATGAAGTTGAGAAAGAAAATCTTGTTCCTTGTAAGAAGTTTAATGCAGTTGAGAAGGGACATGGGTAACAATATAATAGAGGTGATGGTAGAGGACCATTGCAGTGTTGGATATGCAGAAAAAATTATCGAAAGAAGGATTTTCCATTGTACCAGGGTTTGAAGCCTCATATCTATAATGCTTAGGAGGCACACACAGTTGGGTATGTGGGTCATAAAATTCCTAAGATTTATGCAGTTGTGGACAAAAAGTAGGTAGATCACTAGGCATCCATTATTGACATGGAAGGTAAGCTCTGTGGTCAAGTTGTTTTTATTTTTATTGACCCTAGATCTAATTATAATTATGTTAATCTTGACCTGGTGGATAAGCGTGGTTTGAGAAAATAAGTGCATGCAGAGTCTTGGTTGGTGCAATTGGCTATAGGTGATAAGAAGAGAGTTCATCACTGGGTAAGATCTTGCTCATTCGAGTTGAATGGTATGCCTACATCAACACATCTGAATGTACTTCCATTGGGGTCATATAGTATGATTTTGGGTATGGATTGGATGTACCTACACAGGAACAAACTAAATTTCTATGATAAGACTATTGAGTGCCTAGATGATAATGGGGAAAAAAGAATATTGCAGGGAAATAAGAAGCATAAATCAGTGAGGATGGTCACAACTATGCAGGATAAGCGTAGTCATAGGAAAGGGTGTGTACTATTTGCAGTTCATATTTCCAGTGACAAGGGTAAGGATGTTGAGGATGCTAAAATATTTGAGAGGAACCCTATATTATAACAATCTTAATATGTGTTTCTAGTAGAGATTTCAGAGTTTCCTCCTCATAGGGAAGTGGACTTTTCTATTGAGTTGGTACCAGGGGCAACACCAGCATCGAAGGCACCTTACAAAATGAGTACTCCAGAGATAATGGAATTGAAGTTGCAGTTGAAGGAAATGCTTGACAAGGCGTACATTAGGCCAAGTGTATCACCTTTGGGTGCACTAGTGTTGTTTTTGAAGAAGAAGGATGGTACTCTCAGGTTATGTATTGATTACAGGAAGCAGAACAAGGTAACCATAAAGAACATGTATCTTTTCTCGAGGATTGATGGTTTGTTTGACCACCTGAAGGGAGCAACAATGTTCTCAAAGATTTATGAGATCAAGATACCATCAGGTATGCATTAAATAAGAGGACATATACAAGGCTTCTTTTTGGACCAGGTATGGGCATTATGAGTTTGTTGTAGTTCCTTTTTGTGGAAATTAATGTGTAGAATCAATATTTCTCATGAAATTTACTAAATTACAAGACTTGAAGCTACTCTACTCATCTACAGAAGTTAATTTACCATGTAAAGCAAGAACAATTGACATGCAAAAGGAAACATCACACATGCAGAGAAATTTATCTAGGGGAAAGAAACTGCTCAAAACACCTTACTAATGTATTGCATTAATCAGAGAATAGAGAAGAAATACAATGATTTCTCAAGCTTGAGCACACCCTACAAGTGTATAGTATATCCCTCTGCTTGACTGACTGAACGTGGCCCAACACTTAACCAATTTCAAGTCTTTCCAAGCTCCTATTTCCTTTCATTGTTCTCTTGGGAAATTTCCCCTATTTTTTTAGGAATTTCACACCAAGGAATTGCGCAATAGCTTTAGGTCAATCTTTGACTGCATGCATCAGCTATACACATGGGAATATGTTACAACTGATAGTACACTACCTTGGAATCTCCTTCTCCATTGGGTAACTTGAATGCTTTATACGCAACAATTATTTTTCACTGATTGATTAGTTAGCTAGTTGATCACAAAGTGTGGTTGAAGCTACACATCCACAACTTGACCTCCACTAGTTCTTCTAATAGTTAGAACTAATTAAATAGAAAATAACTCAAATTAACTTAAATATATTGCTACAAATTTGAAATCAATCATGTAGAACTGAAATCGAGTGTCTCCAACTCAAATTTACTGAGTTAACTGACTGACATAAGGCATGTCATCTCAATTAACTACCTCCAAGTATTCTACTGAAATAGAAATTCAAATTTTAATCTAGTTTGACCAAGGCAAAGTCAAAATTATATTTTCTTGCTGCATTTAGAAACTCCCTCTCAACAAGAAAGGGATTATCAAATACCACAATCCTGCGTCTATGGAATTGTTGTAGCGGCTACAACCACCCTCCAAAATTTTGGCCTGCACCTAATTTCGAAGCCTCCCTTGAGAGTTTCACTTGATGACTGCACACACTCAAGTTCACTCCATGAGCTCATGTGAGTTTTCGCATCTGCCTTGCTTGTTCATTTCACCCAATTTTTTGCATGTTGATGTCAAAGTCATGCTTGCGACCATGTTCTGGTCATGCTAAAAGTCTTCGCTTCGTGTGTACTTGTTGTGTTCGCTATGAAAACATCTGTTGCACTCACACACGGAGTCACATTCATTGTCGCGCAAGCGTCGTCACGATCGACCAACGATCAATCAAAAGTGTCGTGCTTGTCGCTTGTACTGTCGGTCAGTCATGTTGAGCATGTGTGTCTGGATGGTTTGAGTCATCTCGTCGTCGAGTCATGTAAGTGTGTGTTTGCAAGATCACATATGCATCTTTCACTCATTCACACACTTAGTCATTTTTGCTGAAGTTCTGACGACCAGACTCCCCTCTGACAGCTGGACCATCACCCCACCATCGACTTGATCGAATGTCACCCAGAATAGTGCAGAAGCACCAAGCAAGTCATTTCAAGCTGCGCTGCCTGCAAGCAAATCAATCCGCCTTCATGCTGGTCAGGCAGAGAGTTTGACCTAGCAACCACCTCGAGACTCACTCCCCTAAAAAATTGCGCAGAAGCTGCAAACCTTTCCCACTCCGCTGATTGAAAAAATTGCACAGATAGGCCAGACAGACATCCAGTGCCTGTCCCTATCTCTCTCAGAAAATTGCACAGTTTTTCCATCCAGACCTCTCGATAGTCGACCATCTGCTCACCTAGAACATTGTGCAGCTTTCATGAGCAAGCTCTCTACTTCCCAGTGGTCCGCTCAACTCAGAAACTGCACATAGGTGATCAACAGACCAACCTCCCAACATCAACGCAGTTTTTCCCGCCAGCAGCGCTCGACAATAGACTGCCAATTCCATTCAGGAATTGCGCGGTTTTTGCTGCCAAGCTCAAACAACTAACTGCCAATTCCACTCAGGAATTGCGCAGTTTTTACTGCCAGTGACCCAACAGTAGCTGCTAGTTCCCTCTAGGAATTGCACAGTTTTGGTTGCCAAGCTCCCAATGCCCACTCGTTTCGGAAACTGCATAGATTTTGCCTGCCCAGCCTTCCTGTAGCCCGGACTGTTCCCCTAAAAAACTGCGCAGTTTTGTCCTCCAGCTAAGCCACACCTCACTGACAGTCACTGTTGATCCGGATTTCCCATCTTCATCACCCAGTGACTCTTGCACAATTTTCATCAGTAATGCCTGGAGCTTCCATCCCGCCTCACAACCATGTTGCCTCTCTCGGTAACCTGAATCTGAAATGATTGTGTATCATGGTAGACTAGGAGGTTTTTGGATTTGATGTCATCTCGTGATGAGTGACTGCAGGAACAAGTACACAAACAAACATGGTGGGACGATGAATGGGATGAACAAGGGAGCACATTCAGAAGGACAAGTTCACCAACAAATGAACAAATGATGCATGCAAAGAGATGTGCTTGCGAATGGATGATCATGCAAAGATGTGTTCGCGGATGGACGAATGAGCAAACATGCAAGATGTTCTCACGAACGGACAAACAGATGAATGAATGGATGAACAGACGAACATGCACCTTTCGCGAACAGACGAACCTGTCAAGCCTTCCAACATACAAGCAAGGAGCAATGTGCAAAAGCAACATCAAGTGAACCAATGACCATCGAAGACTCCGCACACTTTTCCATGTAGAGGTGAAGTTGTGACACACCATGAGGACATCCATCACCCAGCAACACTGCTACTCAACATGCACACCAACAGTAACATGAATGTACCATCACTATCATGTCAAGTCATGTCATGAGTTGTGTCATCCACATCTCTACTATGGGCCATACTATCGATCAATGTAATGTAACATGGAAGTCCAAGAGACCCACTTGTTGTACAAAGAGTCATGTAAAGTAGAAAAGTCATGGAAGTCAAATAGTCATGAGGGTAGTCGAACAAGCACAAGGGTCAGTTTCACCCTTGGCTATAAATACCCCCTC
Source organism: Pinus tabuliformis (assembly GCA_031772625.1). Lineage (NCBI taxonomy): Eukaryota > Viridiplantae > Streptophyta > Pinopsida > Pinales > Pinaceae > Pinus > Pinus tabuliformis. The sequence goes on along the minus strand of CM062807.1, from coordinate 1,357,374,999 downwards.
ATTTGTACATGGGAAAGGAATTTTCACCCCAACTCCTCCGACATAGCCTTGAGAGTCTGTAATCTTTTCTTTGAGGAGTAAGTAGTGGCTCCAATGCTCCGCACACAGGGTTAGTGATGTATGGTGTAATGATGTGTCTTGGAACTTTCACTTAATTCAGAAGCCTGCTAACAGGCCAACACATTTTCACACATGTATTGTAACTATTGTAAGACTACTCTTTAACACTTGTAATGCATGTTGATTTAACCTGTGTTTAACACTTGAACTAATTCAATTGTTGTAATACACATATGTTAATGAAAATGTGTTGTATATGCTGTTAACGCTGTCTCACCCGTGTAGACTACTTTCCCAAACATTAGACAAACCTTTCACATAAAACTTGCGATAACAACTGTTGCACTCACGCAGAATAAGTCGCTGAGCGTTATACGTGTTATCTTCCCTTGTGTGTTGCGAATGCCGCATTCGTGTGAACTGTTCTGCCAAAAACTATGCACATCCTATTGTGTTGTGTGTTCCTAGCAGAGTTGGGACTTCTCCCAACTGACTTGGGACTCACTCCCAACCTCTCCCTCTACAGTGAAAGAACCATTGACACAGGTGACACTTACAATCACCAAGCACGCGAACCTCACTTCTCAAAGACAAAGCAAACCACTCTCTTCTGCTGACAAGCAAGAGTTGAGGAAAATATTTAAGATAATGGAAACTGGGCCATCATACCGGATGGGACTCCCACATCAAATGGTGTGAGGTCTAGTTGGGACTTCATACCAGGGTGATCCCTTGAATGTTTGGAAAGACCAACACAATCAATATTTTTGGCGCTAGAAGGAGGACAACCAGTTGTATATGGTTGAACATCCTCTCACACTCATTCATCAACCATCTAGTCAAGGTAGTAACTCGCACTCCCTCTCACCTACACATGACTCTACAGTTGGTTACTCCTCACCTCCCAGGATTGAACACGAGATTTTGTATCATCAACTTCGCTGCGTTCGTCCCATTCCTCACCAGTTCACAAAAGTAGTTGGACTCATTCCAGGCATTCAACATCTTCCATATGCATCAAGAAAGCCAAAAGCCACTCCTACAGGAGTTGTTGTATCATTGGTGGAAGAAGAAATCCTTGCCACAATTGAAGGTCTGACAGAATATATCAAAGACGAATAGGAACCTTCGGTCTTCCAGCAAGGCGAATGAGACACTTTTGTAATCTTGGGATCAGACTCCGGTACAAGAGGTGGAAGGGAAGGCAGTGGAGGAGGAGGAGGCAGAGACGAACCAAACTTAGAGCCTGAACCATCAGATTCTGAAAGAGAGGAGGAGGATGAAGAATAATAAGAGATGGTTGACCCAAATCTGGAATGGAAGACTCAGGGACCATTGACTCTCCCGAGTTTCTTGCACAAGATGTCGAACCGAGCGGAGAGAATGAACATCAAGTTTAACCCTGACAACGCAGTGAAGGCAGAAGATCACTTGGACAAATTCTACCTGCAGCTGTAGATCCTTGAGGTACGGTATGGCGACGTAGCATGTAGATTATTTCCATGTACCTTGGACGGTCGTGTAGCTGCATAGTATCATAACCTTCCACCGAAATCCATACAAAACTGGGATGCATTCAAACGCTTGTTCCTTGAAAAGTTTGCTGATGACAAGACCCCAGCCATGCTATTCAAAGAATTGGGAAGCCTGAAGATGGAGGGAAAAGAAAAAGTAAAAGACTTCAATAAGAGGTTTACACACATATTGAGCAAGTTCACAACAGACACTAAACCTCATGAGTCCATTACCGTTGATTACTACAAGTCCGCACTGCCGACCAACATTGCGTAGTTCGTCAAACGAGATGCGAAACCAACACTTTTGGAAAACTGCGAAGAGGCTATTACTGTTGAGAAATACCTGCATGAAATTGGAGTCGTCAAGGATGATGAATCAGAAAAGGACTCCAAATATGCGAGCATGAATTCCCAAGCGATCGCGAGCAAGGGTAGAGACAAGGAAGAAAATGATATTGAAATACTCACTCGCCTCATCAAGAACTTGAAAACAGAAGTGTCTAAGCTTAAAAAACAGAAAACATACACATTTGCAAGCATCCATATGCCCAGACAAATATAGGGAAGTAGCTCATCAGGCAATAATCGGTTCGCTTAAAAAACTGCGTAGATCTCTGTGTTCAATGTTGAACATGTTGGAAATACCGAGAGGGGGGGTGAATCAATATTTCTTTTTGAACTATTATTTTACTAGTTAAAACATTTACATTCAGAACACAAGATGAAAAACAAGAATAAATGCTTTTATTAATATCATATTTGCAGTAAAATAGATACAATATATATATAGTTCCAATCTGTTGCCAAGCACCAACTTGGACTTTTGTGAGGCTCCAACCTCTAGAGCACCAACTCTGTTTTGTCAAGGCACCAACCTTGGACTTAGGAGCACCAACTCCCAGGACACCAATCCTTCTAGTTCCTGAGGCACCAATCGCAAGGACTTAGGAGCACCAACTCCCAAGGACTCCAATCCTTCCAACTTCTAAGGCACCAAACCCAAGGGATTTGACCTAATCTTGTCAAGGCATGTTCGATAATAATTTTCTGCTCTCAGAACTCTTCTTTACTGAGTTCTATCTGTTTACAGCTTCAGTATAGTATCCATGCTACAACATCAATGGAAACCAGTCTTCTTATGAAGGAGTCTTTACAACTCTTTATATTATCGCCACAGAGTCTACAATAGCCTTCATGATCTCTGATAATGTCTCCACACAACTTTAGTGAGTCTACTATTAGCTGCACTAAGATCTGCACAAGAACCAGCTTTTTGTTCAAGCATCTGTTCTAACTGTCATAGTAAATGCTTCAACATGAATGCTTCTCTGCTGGCTACTTCTCCCTTCAAACAATGTCAGCTAAAACTTTATTTATTACATCACAGAGTAGTTCTTCAGACTGCATTGTCTACTTGATTAATTCATCACAGGTTTGAGTCTTTCACAAGGTAACATGATCAACAAAGATGCTCGTCCTTTGAATGCCTCCTGTCCTGTTGGACCTTTGGCCCTGTTCTGTTCTACTGGACCTACGACTGCCTTTGTTTATTCCAGTTTTTCAACAACCTTAAACTTTCCTTGTTCTCTGTTTTTATATCCTTGATGCACTTGACCTTTTGGCTTCCTCCTTGCTCGCTTGAGTTTTTTTTTCCTCAACACTCATTCAACCTTTTGGATTCCCTCCTCGGTCGCTATAGTTTCCTCTGGGCTCGCTTGCTTCTTCGGCTTTCCCGATCCTTCGGTCGCATTAGCTTCCTCTGTGCTCGCTTGTCCTTCGGCTTCTCGACTTTTGGCTTCCTTTGTCTCTTTGAGTTCACCAATACTCCAAGGACACATTAATTCAGAAGAGAGGGCCGAAATACAAAGAAAAAATGTTGCATATTAAAACTATAACAGAGAGGCCCTTTTTTCAATAATAATATTCATACACTGGACTTTATTGTTTACGGAGAGACTGTACCAATCAGGGAGGCCCCACATGCCATGTCACAATCGCAATCATTCAGGCCCACTAAACTATCAGAAGCGTTTATTTATGCATTTGGCCTTAAGAACCCCGGGCAATACATTTATTGGAATACACAGGAATATATGGAAAAACTTGATTGAACACTTAAGACCGGACTTCAAATGCATTACGCCCGCATCTATAACTTCATTGGGCCCACTCCTCCACAACGTTATCACAATCGGCAGATTGTAGCACCATCCCTTTAAGACTTGCGATTGCTGTGGATGTGATATGATATTAAGTTGTAGTTGATAAACCCTTCGGGTCTGTGTGTAATCGCAATCATAGTTTATAGCGCCATCCCTTTATAACTTGCAATGGATAACTTCCGACATGGTGGATGCAATATAGCATTAGGGTGTGTTACAATAGGACCATTGGGTCCGCAACATATATCACAATTGACGCTTTTGGGGGTGACAGCCCTTTATAACTTGCGATTACTGTGGATGCGATATATCAATAGGGCATTTTATAATGTTGCAGCGGGTCCGCATACGTATCACAATATATATATATCTATCTATCTATCTATCTATCTATCTATATATATATATATATATATATATAACGTATCACAATATATATATCTATATATCTATATATATATCTATCTATCTATATATATATCTATATATATATATATCTATATATATATATATATATATATATATATATATATATATATCTATATATATATATCTATATCTATATCTATATCTATATCTATATCTATATCTATATCTATATCTATATCTATATATATATATATATATATATATATATATATATATATATTGCAATCGTATATTTTAATGTGGCAAGGCTTAGAGCCAGAATACAAGGATACATATGAAATACACTGAAAATCCCGCTTCGAAACACTTAGCCAGACTTCAACTATTTATACACTCGGACATATATATCGTCGGGTCCGCACATGTATATTGCAGTCAGGGGTTTCGGGTAGTGGCACATAATAGAACCCACCGATATGATTTCTTCGATATATATATACTTTACCTCCGATAGTATATATTGCTCCACTCCTTTAACTTTGTTTATATTATATACTGCTCCACCTTTGCCTCTATGTCCTCTGCTCTTTGTACTCTTCCACTCTTCCTTTATGCTCCTCTAATCGGTCTTCCTTTGGATTTTGATAGTTCTTCTTTGGCATATATTAGTCCCGACACTCCCGATATGGCTCCTCCAACGTTACTCCTCCTCAATCTTTCGCTCCAATAGCTCTGTTTATGCTCGTCCGACAGCTCTGTTTATTCTCCTCTGATAGCACTGTTATGCTTTGGTATTCTGCAATACTCCTCTGATGCATTAACTCCTCCTTTTGATGAATTCCTCCACCTCTGATAGTCTCTCGAATGGCTTGACTGTCTTGGCTTTCCTCTGGTTTCTCCTTTGGTTTCTTTTCTCCTAGAATATTTCCATATTGACATACTCCTGCTGCTTCATGGATCTGCTCTACTTGGCTTCATATCATCATTTAATTGTCTAGGATATTGCCATATTGACATCAATGACAACCTAGGTTAACAATCTCCCCCTTTGTTATTGATGACAATATTCTTCTTCTCTCCCCCTTTGACATCAATGGAAAAGGAGTAAACAAGGACTCCCCCGATCAAACTGTTACTCTTCTTCATGAATATTAGATCTTCATGGGTTTGTTACTCCCCCTGTCATAGTGCTCTTCTTTTTACTCAAGATAGAAGGATTGATGCTTTATCATCAATTAGCACATTATCCCCTCTTCATGTCTCAAAACTACTTTATCATAGCTTCAACAATGCTTAAAGATGCTCTACTTCAATGCTTTCAAACAGATTGCAAATAGCCACACACCAAGTGTCCAAGTCCAGGTTTTTATGCTTCAATCCATATTCTGTTGTCTCCACAGTCAGAATTGAGAGGCCTTCATAGTTCAAATCAAGAGAAAATGCCACTAAAATTGTCTTTCTTGCTATCTTTCTTCAGATCTGAGTTCTTTTGTGTCTTTGTGCTTCTCCTTAAGTCACTGCCATCTAGTATTCAACATCATTGCATTTGGATGAAATGGTGAGAGGTTGTGCCTCACTGTTGCTATATTTTCTAAGTGACCAGTATCAGCTTAAGTTATATTTGACTGCACAACATTCTCCTTTCTATAGTATTTTTGATGAGCCATCTTTTCCTTGTGTTCTTGTAAAGATTTCTGCAAGTTATCTCCACTAGTTGATTTTTATATCCAATCTGTGACAGTCTTCCAAATTATTTTTGCTGATTTGCATCTTTTTGCAATGCTTCAGTTTTGGTTAGATGCTGCCAACTTCTCTTGCTTCATGCTCGATTTTAGATGTATCTATTTGTTTGAAGGTTGCCTCTATTTGTGTCCATAATCTTCCTGTTCTCACATCAAATCCCTGAGTCGAGACATTTAACATCTGTAATATCAACACCATAGTTATTTTCCCTATTTCTCTAGTATTATATGACCTTCTCTGTTGCTCCAAATACTACTTAGTGATTAAGTGGAAAGCATCTTCAACAACAGTCCAAAGAATGGTTACAAGATCATGTTCTTCAATGGAGTACTCCTGAGAAATGATCTTTATCAAAGAATGATTGTTAATATAGCTCAACAAGGATTTCATAAGGACCCTTTCACTAATAGCTTCTGCAATAATGATCAAGAATCATAGGCTCCCCCTAACTGTATGCATCATCTCTTTTGGCAGAGTCTTCCCATCAAATGCTCAGATTGTCGAAGGTCAAGTCAACAACATGTGTTGTTGACTGGAGAGTTCAAGAGACTTTTGGATTGTATTTGCTTCCTTCTCCATACTTGTGTAACTTTATTCTTTTGCATGGTTCTAGTTTGTGTAAGAGCCCAAGTTAAGTTACAATCACATGCCATATGACCAATGTTATGACACTTGAAGCATTCTACATTATTCATGAATAAGAATTCACGATTTCTTCCTGCAAAATTGTTCCTTGGAGATTGTTGGGGACCATAATATCTTTCTTTATGATGTGCTTTACAATCTTTTGCCATGTGACCAAAGTTTGTACAAGAATAACAATAACCAATAAATAAAATTTGGTACCTGGGAGATGGAGATTTCCTTGATGTACTTCTAAAGTATTTCTGTCTTGAGTTCCTTTGATGATAACCATTGCTTCTAGCATCCTTGACACTATCTACATTTCTTATTGGAGCAGGATTTCTTCCATTGTTGCCTTGATTTTTCTCCTTGCCTTTGCTGGAACTAGGAGCATCACCATTTCTTTCTAGCTTCTTCACATCCCTTTTGTTTGAAGCATTATCATTCTTGTTTGAGGATTCACCTGCATGCCCGAGACCTGATTTATCAAATGGACATCTTTGGTGGCTGAGCATGTCATCCAAGTCTTGAGAGCTCTTCAACATTTTGTTCATCCCTTCAACCTTTTTTCTGAGGAATACAAGCTCTTCGTCCAATCTTTCACAGTCATTATTCTTCTTAGCAAGTTGTTTCTCAGTTTCTTCCTTGATACGAGTAGCTTCATTTGCTTCTATTTTAAGGGAGATGATATCTGACTTCATTTTGAAGATTTTTTCATTTTCCTTTGCTAGACTGCTCTCCATTTCTTCCTTGATCCTTGTAGCTTTACATGTTTCGACCTTGAGAAGTTTGATGTTAGATTTTAATTTGAAGATTTCTTCATCCTTTGCTTTTAGTTGACATATCATGATGTTTCTTTCCTTTTATGCTTCATCAACCTATCCTTCTATGATTTCCAATGCTTCCATTGTCTTCTCAGCTCCTTATGCTTGTTTCCTTGCTTCTTGTAGTTGAGATTTGAGAGAGGAGACCTCTACCTTGTACTGACCAATCTCTTCTTCAAGTTTGTTAAAGCTCTTGTGCCTTTGTTCAAGTTGACTTGACAAGGTATCTTCCTATTTCTTTTCTTTATCCAATTGATTTGTCATGGATATGACTTCTTCATGATGCTTTCTTTTGAGTTGATGAAATTCCTTCTTAAACTTGGCAAGCTCTTTATTCCTTTCTTGTACTTGAAGCTTGACAAGGTCAACTTTATCCCTTGTTTGATCTTGGTCACTAGCTAGTGCTATCTTCTTAAGTTCCTCATTTTCCTTTTTCAAATTGTTAATCTCTTCCATGGTAGCCATAAGTTGAGCGAGGAGATCTTCTACAAAATTTTTTTCATTCTCTTCATCTTCTAGGTCTGCTTTAGCCTTGATGTCATCATTCTCATTTTCAGCTCCAATGATGGGTTCTGGATTTCCTTCTTGATTTCCATCATCTTCTTGACTGATGGTCATGGTCAATGCTCCTTTTGAGTGAAGGTCATGAAGTTTGTCCCATATACCCTTTGCTGATGAATATTTTCCTAGATTGTTCTTTATGGAATTAGGTAGCCCATTCAAGATTGCCTTCATTGCTTTTTCATTGTACTCCTTGGATTCTCCATCCATCCTGCTATCAACAATCACTGATTTCTAGATTTCAATGCCTTGAGTTTGTAAGAAATTCCTCATTCTTTCTTCCCATTTATTAAAGTTCCCATTGAACCATGGAGCCTCCTCAAATTGATTGTCTTCTATTTTAGTGGTAGAGGGAGACACATCCTTAGGAGGATTGGATACTTTCTTCCTTGACTTCGCCATTTCTGTTCTAAAGATCAACCTTTAAGCTATTAGGCTTTGAATGAAGGTACTGGCTCTGATACCAATTGTTGGAAATACTGAGGGGGGGGGGGTGAATCAATATTTCTTTTTCAACTATTATTTTACCAGTTAAAACATTTACATTCAGAACACAAGATGAACAACAAGAATAAATGCTTTTATTAATATCATCTTTGCAGTAAAATAGATACAATATATATATAGTTCCAATCTGTTTCCAAGCACCAACTTGGACTTTTGTGAGGCTCCAACCTCCAGAGCACCAACTCTGTTTTGTCAAGGCACCAACCTTGGACTTAGGAGCACCAACTCCTAGGACACCAATCCTTCTAGTTCCTGAGGCACCAATCCCAAGGACTTAGGAGCACCAACTCCCAAGGACTCCAATCCTTCCAACTTCTAAGGCACCAACCCCAAGGGCTCCGACCCAATCTTGTCAAGGCATGTTTGATAGTAATGTTCTGCTCTCAGAACTCTTCTTTACTGAGTTCTGTCTGTTTACAGCTTCACTGTAGTCTCCATGCTACAACATCAATGGCAACCAGTCTTCTTATGAAGGAGTCTTTACAACTCTTCATACTGTCCACATAGAGTCTACAATAGCCTTCATGATCTCTGATAATGTCTCCACACAACTTTAGTGAGTCTACTATTAGCTGCACTAAGCTCTGCACAAGAACCAACTTTCTGTTCAAGCATTTGTTCTAACTATCATAGTAAATGCTTTAGCATGACTGCTTCTCTACTGGCTACTTCTCCCTTCAAACAATGTCAGATAAAACTTTATTTATTACATCACAGAATAGTTCTTCAGACTGCATTGTGTACCTGATTAATTCATCACAGGTCTGAGTCTTTCACAGGGTAACATGATCAACAGAGATGCTCGTCCTTCGAATTCCTCCTGTCCTGTTGGACCTTCAGCCCTATTCTATTCTGCTGGACCTACGACTACCTCTGTTTCTTCTAGTTTTTCAACAAGCTTAAACTTTCCTTGTTATCTGTTTTTATATGCCTGATGCACCTAAACTTTTGGCTTCCTCCTTGCTCGCTTGAGTTTCCATTTCCTCAACGCTCGTTTGACCTTTTGGCTTCCCTCCTCGGTTGCTATAGTTTCCTCTGCGCTCGCTTGCTTCTCTGGCTTTCCCAATCCTTCGGTTGCTTTAGCTTCCTTTGCGCTTGCTTGTCCTTTGGCTTCCCGGCTTTCAGCTTCCTCTGTCTCTTCGAGTTCACCAATACTCCAAGGACACGTTAATTTAGAAGAGAGGGCCGAAATACAAAGAAAAAATGTTGCATATTAAAACTATAACAGAGAGGCCCTTTTTTAAATAATAATATTCATACACTGGACTTTATTGTTTATGGAGAGACTATACCAATCAGGGAGGCCCCACATGCCATGTCACAATCGCAATCGCAATCGCAATCGTTCAGGCCCACTGAACTATCGGAAGCGTTTATTTATGCATTTGGCCTTAAGAACCCCAGGCAATACATTTATTGGAATACACAGGAATACATGGAAAAACCTGACCAAATGCTTAAGGCCGGACTTCAAATGCATTACGCCCGCATCTATAACTTCATCGGGTCCACTCCTCCACAACGTTATCGCAATCGGCAGATTGTAGTGCCATCCCTTTAAGACTTGCGATTGCTGCGGATGCAATATGATATTAAGCTGTAGTTGATAAACCCTTCGGGTCCGTGTGTAATCGCAATCATAGTTTATAGCGCCATCCCTTTATAACTTGCAATGGATAACTTCCGACATGGCGGACGCGATATAGCATTAGGGTGTGTTACAATAGGACCATCGGGTCCGCAACATATATCGCAATCGATGCTTTCGGGGGTGACAACCCTTTATAACTTGCGATTACCACAGATGCAATATATCAATAGGGCATTTTATAATTTTGCAGCAGGTCCACATACGTATTGCAATTATATATATATAGATAGATAGATATATATTGCAATCATATATTTTAATGTGGCAAGGCTTAGAGCCGAAATACAAGGATACATATGAAATAAACTGAAAATCCTGCTTCGAAACACTTAGCCGGACTTCAACTGTTTATACACGCAGACATATATATCATCGGGTCCACACATGTATATCGCAGTCGGGGGTTTTGGGTAGTGGCACATAATAGAACCCGCCGATATGATTTCTCCGATATATATATATTCTGCCTCTAATAGTATATATTGCTCCGCTCCTTTAACTCTGTTTATATTATATACTGCTCCGCCTCTGCCTCTATGTCCTCCACTCTTTGTACTCTTCCGCTCTTCCTCTATGCTCCTTTGATCGGTCTTCCTTTGGATTTCGATAGTTCTTCTTTGGCATATATTACTCCTGATACTCCCGATATGGCTCCTCCAACGTTACTCCTCCTCAATCTTCTGCTTCGATAGCTCTATTTATGCTCCTCCGATAGCTCTGTTCTACTTTGATATTCTGCAATACTCCTCTGATGCGTTAACTCCTCTTTTGATGAATTCCTCCACCTCCGATAGTCTCTCCAATGGCTTGACTGTCTTGGCTTTCCTCTGGTTTCTCCTCTGGTTTCTTTGCTCCTAGAATATTGCCATATTGACATACTCCTGTTGCTTCATGGATCTGCTCTACTTGGCTTCATATCATCATTTACTTGTCCAGAATATTGCCATATTGACATCAATGACAACCTAGGTTAACAGAACAGGGCACAAATCCCAGGTTTTGTTCATTCCATGAAGAAAATCACCCCAAGAACTCCTGGCCGGACTTGAAGCGAGTCACAAACTTGGTATACAACCAAACATTAGATGCAAAAGATAATATGCAGGAGCAGCTGGAAGAAAAATATTGATGAAGATGTTGCACCTGATGAAGCATCAAGTTCTGGGCATGTGGTGAACACATATTAGTGCTCGCAAGCAAGGCCCAAGATGAATACCGAGAAGCAACCCAAAAGAAAAATGGCCATTACAATATTAGGAGTAAAGGGGCTCCCCTTACACTTGGGGAAGTACAATAAAAGATGAGACTGTTGATGAGGAAGGCTGATCCACTAGCCACCCCAAAGAAGAAAACACAAAACAAGTTCGGGAAGACAAAAACAGACAAGAGTACGTCCAAGAGCAGCAAACTGCAGAACGCTCCGCCCGATAACAAGAACATCAGTCCTACCTTGGACACCTCGGTGAGCCTACCACCTCTAGATTACAACATTGTAGATGACATAAAGAAAACTTGGGTGAACATCAATTTTTTCGAGTTAGCCAAGATCTAGAGTTAGCGAGACATCCTACTGCGCGCATTGGGATAGACAACAACAGACAACACAACCTCTACCAACAACGGAGAAATCACACCTCTCGGATCACTTTCTACTGTGTTCAACGCACTCCTAATGGAAGAAGAAAACTCGATTTTCCCTCCATTCTTGCTATCATTTGAAATTTTTAACTGCAATGTTCACAACTGCTTGGTTGATTCTGGCGTGGCAGCCAATGTCATGTTGCTCTCCATTGTGAAAAAGATCAATGCACAATGGAGTGAGACATCTGCATAGATCATCCAACTTGATCGAACATCGGTACCAGCCATTGGTGAACTACAAGACGTGATAATTCGATTATCTCATGACGGTTGAGTCCACCAATGCATTAACATAGTTTTTGTGGACATACCAGAAGCATACAGTCTACTACTCAGCAGAGATTGGTCCAACAAGCTGGATGAATATTTTGCTACAGACTGGTCACACATGTGGCTTCTGTACACAGGAAAATGCAACAAAATCCGGGTAGTGTCCGAGAGGTATATGAAGCAAATATCACTCCCCTTAATGGCGAGAATGAACTGTTATCCTTCGTAGAACTCCTGTTTGGAAACTGCCTCCTAGAAACAACATTGGGGTGTTATCCTGCACGACCAACTCCAACCCCATAAGACACACAGTTGGGACTCCTTCCCTGCCCAACTGATGGTAATGAAACTTGTACAGTGCATTGTACCAATAGTAGTAGTAGTAGTAGCAATAGTAGTGGCATCAATGCTAGCATGTCAAACGGACTGTGTACAGATAAGTTGTGGGCCATGGATTTTGACGAATCAAAGACAGATATGATGGCTCAAGGATCGGATATATCTCAGTCATCCAAAATAACAGAAAATGCATGATTTCAAGCTGCTTAAAGTTCGAGTGCACAAACAATGTTGCTGAATATGAAGCACTCATGTTGGGCTTACAAGGGACCATCAGCCTCAACGTGGTCACACTCAAAGTGATACGGCACCCCGCAAACAATGTTGATGTTGTCAAGGACATAACAATTGATGGAGGTGAGCACAAGAAACCCTTGGAAATTGCAGCTGAGGGCAAGAAAGGCAACCCCATCCCCAAGGGTGTGGTTTCTCTCAACAAGTTCTATGATTTGTAGAAATTCTGTCAAGGGCCAAGAAATAGCAGAACCCACTGGTCCACCACTATGAATGAACAGAGAAACCTAGGAACTAATCACAATCCAAAGATAGTTAGTCTTGGTACAAACTGCACACTGTAGCAGTGGCAAGTCTTTGATTGCTTGATCAAACAGTACTGGGATGTGTCTGCATGGGTAGATGATGACCTGAGTACACACGACATGTGAATAATCCAACATGGGATTTCAAGTAAAGGAGGATCCAAGCCACTGCAACAAAATCCAGGTAAAACACATATGTTGTTTAAACTCCTTATACAAAAAAATTGACTAAGATTTTGGATGTTTGGATTACTTACAAAGTTCGTCATCATACATGGGTTTCTAATTTAAGTTTTGCACGTAAGAAATCTAGGGAAATCCACTTATGCATTGATTTTAGAAACTTGAACCACTCCCGGAATAAAAAAAACTACCTCGTGCCATCATCTGAGCCTATGTTGCACGCAGTATCTGAAGTAGTGGTGTCATCTTCACTTAAAGGTCTTTTGGAATACCACCAAGTTCCGGTAGCATAACTCTGTATCCTAATACTGGTCTGCGACAAGCTTAGCCCACACACATATCGTTTGTAATCACTTGACGGGAGGATTGAAAACCTTCCTGTCAACGACTAAGATCTCGAGCATTATTTTCAGTAGGTTGGGCTACACCCCGTGCCATCTAAATAGTCTGATTGCTACTTGTTGTTTTCATCTTGTTTTCTTTGCTTACTATCTTTGTTTTCAGTTGATGAATTCTTGACAGAAAATACGAGCCATTTGCAAGGGAAGTTTTGGTCCAACCATGAACCTGTGTCCACACTGGGAAGCCCCATGCCTGTACTCAGCCTTCTGCTCTGTGTGTTCAAGCTCATCCAACTAGTAGAAACGGAGAAGCGAAAAATCTAAATGAGCAAACCTATGTCAGAGGTATTACATGCTTCTCTGAAGGAGAAATCTCTTCTCCTCTCAATAAGTCGGGATCCCTCTTTTTCCCAAAAAATAACTAAGTGGCTATGCACAGTCCTCTTGAAAAATACAAACACGAAATAAGAGAAAGGCTTCCTGTGCAGAGAGGTGAAGCATGCAACTCCATCGGGGTATTGACCAGGCTCGCAGGTAGTGGAGCAATGCATGTGTTCATGCATGACTCTATCGGGGTACTGTCCAGGCCTGCTGGTAGTGGAGCAACACCAGAGATGAAAACTTATACTCTGAAAATTTTCAACTTACGAGCTAAACTACCCTTCTCGGATTTGTAACACTGTGATCAAGCTGAACTTTTAATTGTGTTTGACAGAGTTGGAAAGAGGTGAACCATGTATGTCCATGGGGTAAGTGGAAGAAGATGAAGTAACTCGCATAATGATTCAATACTCCCTGAAAGACCAAGGCGCTACGCTAGCAATGAACCAAAGCAGAGAAGCTGGCGTTCTACCAGTGTGTCACCAAGTGTTCTAGTGGCTACAACTACCCTCCAAAATTTTGGCCTGCACCCAATTTCGGAGCCTCCCTTGAGAGTTTCACTTGATGACTGCACACACTTGGGTTCACTCCATGAGCTCATGTGAGTTTTCACATTTGAATTGCTTGTTCATTTCACCCAATTTTTTTCATGTTGATGTCAAAGTCATGCTTGCGACTGTGTTTTGGTCATGCTCAAAGTCTTCGCTTCATGTGTACTTGTTGTGTTCACTATGAAAACATGTGTCACACTCACACCGGAGTCACATTCACTATCGCGCAAGTGTCATCACGATTGACCAATGATCAATCACAAGTGTCGCGCTTGTCACTTGTACCGTTGGTTAGTCATGTTGAGCATGTGTGTCTGGATGGTTTGATTTGTCTCGTCATCGAGTCATGTAAGTGTGTGTTTGCAGGATCACATATGCATATTTCACTCGTTCACACACTTAGTCATTTTTGCTGAAGTTCTGACGACCGAACTCCCCTCTAATGGCCGAACCATCACCCCACCATTTACTCGATTGACTGTCATCCAGAACAATGCAGAAGCACCAAGAAAGCCATTTCAAGTTGTGCTGCCCGCAAGGAAATCAATCTGCCTTCATGCTAGTCAAGTAGAGAGTTTGACCCAGCAGCCACCATAGGACTCACTCCCCTAAAAAATTGCGCAGAGGCTGCAGACCTTGCCTGCTCCGCTAATTGAGAAAATTGCGCAGATAGGCCAGACATACACCCAATGCTTGTCCTTTTCTCCCTTAGAAAATTGCGCAGTTTTTCCAGCTAGGCGTCCCGACAGTAGACCGAATGCTCACTGAGAAAATTGCGCAGTTTTCATGAGAAATATCTCTGCTGCCCAGCAGTCTGCTCAGCTCAGAAACTATGCAAAGGTGATCAACAGGCCATCCTTCCATCATCAACACAGGTTTTCCCGCCAGTAGCTCCCTGAAGAAGACTGCTAGTTCCCTCCAGGAATTGCGTAGTTTTTGCTACCAAGCTCCAACAGCTGACTGTGAGTTCCCCTCGGGAATTGCAAAATTTTTGCTACCAATGACCTAGTAGCAGCTGCCAGTTCTCTCAAGGAATTGCACAATTTTGGTTGCCAAGATCCCACTTCCTGCTCATTCCAGAAACTGCGCAGATTTTGCCTGCCCAGCCTACTCGCAACCCAGACTGTTCCCCTCAAAAACTGCGCAGTTTTGTCCTCCAGATGAGCCAGATCTCATGGACAGTCACCGTCGATCCAAATTTCCCATCTTCATCATCTAGTGACTCTTGTACAGTTTTCATCAGTAGTGCTCGGCTCCTCCTTCCTGCCTCGCAACCTTGTTGCCTCTCCTAGTCACTTGCATCCGAAATGATCATGTATCATGGTAGACTAGGATGCTTTTGGATTTGATGTCATCTCATCATGAGTGACTGCAAGAGTAGGTACAAAAATGAACATGGAACGATGACGAATGGGATGAACGAAGGGAGCACATGCAGAAGGACAGGTTCACCAACAAATGAACAAATGATGCAAATAGATGTGCTCGTGAACAGGTGATCATGTAAAGATGTATTTGTAGATGGATAGATGAGAAAACATGCAAGATGTGCTCATGGATGGATGAACGGACGAACATGCACCTTTCGCGAATAGACGAACCTGTCAAGCCTTCCAACATACAAGCAAGGAGAAACGTGCAAAAGAAACATCAAGCGAACCAACGACCATCGAAGACTCCGTGCACTTTGCCATGTGGAGGTGAAGTTGTGACACACCATGAGGACATCCATCACCCAACAACACTGCAACTCGACATGCACACCAACAACAACACAAATGTACCAGCACTGTCATGTCGAGTCATGTCGTCCACATCTCTACTGTGGGCCATATCATCGATCAATGTAATGTAACGTGGAAGTCCAAGAGACCCACTTGTTGTACAAATAGTGATGTAAAGTCAAAAGGTCATGGAAGTCAAACAGTCATGAGGGTAGTCAAACAACCACAAGGGTCAGTTTCACCCTTGGCTATAAATACCCCATCATTTGTACATGGGAAAGGACTTTTCACCTCAGCTCCTCCCACATAGCCTTGAGAGTCTATAATATTTTATTTGAGGAGTAAGTAGTGGCTCCAACTCTTTGCATGTGGGGTTAGTGATGCATGGTGTAACGATGTGTCTTGGAACTTTCGTGTAATTCATAAGCATGCGAATAGGCCAACACATTTTCACACATGTATTGTAACTATTGTAAGACTGCTCTTTAACATTTTTAATGCATGTTTCTTTAACTTGTGTTTGACATTTGAACTAATTCACTTGTTGTAATACACATATGTTAATGAAAATGTGTTGTATATGCTGTTAACGCTGTCTCACTCGTCTAGACTACTCTCCTGGACATTAGACATACCTTTCACATAAAACTTGCTATAACAACCGTTGTACTCGAGCGCACTAATCTGCTGAGTGTTATACGTGTTATCTTCCCTTGTGTGTTGTGAATGCCGCATCCGTGTGGGCTGTTCCGTCAGAAGTTGTGCATGTCCTATTGTGTTATGTGTTCCTAGCAGAGTTTGGACTTCTCCCTACCGAATTGGAAATCACTCCCACCCTCTCCCTACAGTGAAAGAACCATTGACACAAGTGACACTTACAATCACTAGGCACGTGAACCTCACTTATCGAAGACAAAGCAGACCACTCTCTTGTGCTGACAAGCAAGAGTTGAGGCAAATCTTTAAGATAATGGCAACTGATCCATCATACCAGATGAGACTCCCACACCAAACAGTGTGAGTTCTAGTTGGGACTTCATACCGGGGTGATGCCCTGAATGTTGGCGGGTCCATCACCATCAACATGAGCTCAAATTTTCCTCTTGACAATGCCTTTGTCAAAATATCTGCATCTTGTTCCTCTGTGCTTTTGTACCAAATACCAAACTGAGTAGTGCCTTCAAGGTATCTCAACGCATGTTTTGATTCCTTCCAATATATTTTTGTTGGCTTAACCATTACTTGACTAAGCTGGTTAACTATATAAAACATGTCTGGTCGTGTGGTCACAAAATACATAAGTTAACCCACAAACTCCCTATAAATGGTAGCTTCCACTACTTCACCTGAAGTAGCATCATATTTCCTCCAGTTTCCTGTTAGAGGAGTCTCCATGGGTTTGTAGTTGTCCATGCAGAACCTCTGAAGTATCTCATTGGCATGCTTTCCTTAAGAGACAAACAATTCCCCATCTCCTTTCCATACCTCCAAACCAAGGAAGTAGTGCATGAGGCTCATGTCCTTCATCTCAAGCTCTCTTGCAAGTTCTTCCTTGCAATATTTGATCAAATGCTCATCACTAATAAGGATCAAGTCATCAACATATAACACAATAATCAATAATTTTCCTTCTACCATGATGTGATAAAGGTTTACATCTTCTTCACTTTTGGTGAAGCCCAAACCGGTGAGATAACTATCGATCCTGGTATACCAAGCACAAGGTGCTTGCTCGAGTCCATACGATTCTCGCTTGAGTCTTCACACATGCATGTCTGTGTCAAAGGTCTCAAAACTCTCTGGCTACTCAATATACACCTCATCAATAACTCCATTGAGGAATGTTATCTTCACATCCATCTGGTGGATATTCTACCCCATCTGCACTTACAGTGCTAGAATTGACTTGATGGATGAGTACCGTGCTACTAGAGAAAAGGTATCCTCATAGTCAATTCCCTCAACCTGAGAGAACCCTTTGGCCACAAATTCGTCCTTGTGTTTCTCTATGCTTCCTTCTACTGCATGCTTTACCTTGTAAATCCATCTCGAACCAACCACTAATTTTTCTGTTGGTCTTGGGACCACATCCCAAACACTGTTTTTGACGATGGAATCATATTCCTCTACCATAACATCAACCGATGTTGGTTTCGTTACAAATTCCTCAATTGAGGATGGTTTAGTCTCTACAAGCTCACTCATCAGATCCATGTAGCTAGTGTACCAATCCAGTGACCTCCACTGCATGCATTGGGATGTCGGTGCTCCCACATTCTCTCGAGAATCCTGCAATAATTTGTCATCTTCCCTAGTTCAATTCCTTCCTTCTCTGGATATCTCTGCTTGAGTGGATGTCTCAACTCTCTACTCCACTTCTTGTGGCTGCTCCACAACTTTCTGAGGTTCTTCCTTTGGAGCCAAAAGCTCTTGATCAGGATGAAACTAAAGCTACCTCTCAAGAGAACACCTCATTTCCTTCTCCTCATCAAATTTCACCTCTTATGACCAATTTCATCATGAGAGATGGCAAGTACACATGATAATTATGAGGTGTATATGTGTACCCCAAAAATATGTCCAAATTGTTGAGAATGAAACAAGATGATGGAGCTTAGTGGAAAGGAGTCGCCTTCACTAAGTGGGCCTGCAGGCAAATTATGGCGCAAAGTCTATTTTTAGACTATGTCTATTTTTAGACATATGGATCATGGTCTATGAGTTGCAGGATGTTGTTTATGGATGATTGGTCATGTTGGGAAAAATAGATGGGCTTCTATTTCTGGTTCACAGCGGAGTGATCAAAGTCTATTTTTAGACTGCCAGACTAAAAATAGAAATAGTCAAATATTATTAGCCCTTAGTAATATTTGGACTCTAAACATTATCTTATTCTCTTGGAGCATTTCAGTTCGAGCTACAGATGTGGCACATGCAGCTAACAGAAGGAAATATGCTTTTCTTATGTGTTAGTTGAGCTATTGCATGGAGGACTTCAATTAGAACTCATGCAGGTGAGTTCTGTGGAGTTGGATGTGGAGTTGATGGAGTTGTGTTTAGTTGAACTAGTTGTATTCAGTCTAATTGAAGAATACACTAGTGATGAGTTGTGTGAATTGATTGTTAATTAATTCACTAATTATTGACTCATAAAGTAACTGAAGAATACATCAGTTAACTCAGTGCATGGACAGTTCAACAGAGACAGGTGTTAGAGGTAAGTGAAAGGGTGAGTTGTGACTATCAGTTGTGCATGAGATCTTGCACAATCAATGGATTGATTATGCCAATGAGGATTGTGCAGTATGGGCCAATGCCCAGTATTATAGACTGTGCTCACGTGATTTCTAGAGTGAGTGATTCTCAACAGGTATTGTGCAATAGAGGCAGGCAAAGCAGCGGAGGAGATTTGAACCTGTGATTGATTCAAATCTGAGCTAGTTTTGTGTGTAACAGGTGGAGTTAGTGCTGGATACTTGTGAGGAGTATTATACTATGTATTGTTACATGTTCTCAATCATTAATATATAGATAGTGTGGGGTTTTCAGCTGTAAGCTTTCCCCGGGATACATACTGTGTTAATGTGTGCATGCGATTGATGTTTCATTGTTTTTTATGCTGCTAAATTGATGATCAACGTAGAGGAGATTATGTATTGTGTATG
This sequence comes from Pinus tabuliformis, assembly GCA_031772625.1. Classification (NCBI taxonomy): domain Eukaryota; kingdom Viridiplantae; phylum Streptophyta; class Pinopsida; order Pinales; family Pinaceae; genus Pinus; species Pinus tabuliformis. The sequence goes on along the minus strand of CM062807.1, from coordinate 1,357,355,347 downwards.
TATTCCTCAATAGTGTATAATCGGGATAATCTCTGTGAATAAGTGTCATATTATTCAAAAATTCTACATGGTATCAGAGCTGTTGATCATCAGATCTATTATTCAGAAAGTGTTTACGTCTTATTTCTTCAGGCAGAGTCTGTAATCGGGCCAGATAGCCTTTGGATTCATCCTTCTTTTGGAAGGTGAGATATCCGGTAAAAGCCCATACAGTCAATCTCTGTATGAGAAATACTTTGTTCTCACAAATCTTAGATCAGAGGCGGTTGAGTTTGGAGCTGGTGGAATTCGAATTTGCAGCAGTGTTTTCTTGGTATCAACGTGGCAATGTCTTTCAATGGATTGCGATTGGAGTATGCTCTTGAGGGCAGCTCAAACTATATTGCATGGAAGGATAGGATGGAGGCAGTGTTGGATGATAACGGGCTGAAGGAGTTCATAGAGGCTGATGTCCCAAAGCCTACTGATGTTGCGCAGGTTGATGCTTGGCAAAAGAAGACAACAAAGTGTCGAAGGATTCTGTTGGAGGGCGTGAAGGATCACATTGTGTCCAGCCTGCATGGTAAGACTTCTCCGTACTTGATGTGGAAAGCATTGAAAGATCTATTCCAAAGCAAGAGAGATCAGAGGAAGCTGGCGCTCAAAGATAAACTCAGAAACATCAAATGTGAGAAGGGAGACAGTATGCCCAAGTATCTCACGAAGTTCACTCAGTGTCGAGATGAGCTGGGAAGTGTGGGGGTAACTGTCGATGATGAGGACTTGGTGAGCTTGGCTCTCCTTGGTCTTCCGAAGAGTTTGCATTCCTATCAGGACTTTGTCAGTGGTTAGGTGAAATTGCCAGGATGGGAGAGACTTTGGTCAGATCTTGTGCAGGAGGAGATCAGGCGGAATACTAGGGACGGATCTTCATCAAAGGGAACTGATGAAGAAAATTGCGCTTTGGCTGCCAAAGCAAAGAAGGGGAAGAGCAAGAAAGATTCTCAGTCTGGTGCGAAAGGAAAGAAGCAGGGCATGTCCAAGGTGAAGTGTTTTCACTGTCACCAGCACGGACACTATGCCACTAATTGTCCGCAAAAGAAGAAGAACAAGCAAGCTGCTGGATCTGCAGTAGGAGAGGCTCTAGCCTCGCAGTTTGAGCTTGATTTTTCATTGATCGCATGCTTGGTTTTAATGTGTGATGCGATCAGTGTGGTTCTTGGACAGTGGTGTGTCTTTTCACATGACAGGAGATCGATATTTGTTTTCTGATCTGGAGGACAAAGATCTTGGAGTGCACATCGAGATGGGTGATGATGGTAGATAGAGTGCGACCAGTATCGGTACCATTTCCTTTGAGAGGGAGTCTGGTAAACCCTTCGTATTGAAAGAAGTGATGCATGTTCCAGGATTGAAGAAGAATCTTATCTCTATGGTGATCTTAGAAGACAAGGGATATGATGTTGTTTTCAACGAGGGAAAGGCTTTCCTGCATAGTAAGACAACTGGAGAAACCCGGAAGATAGGGGTTCGAGTGAGGAACCTTTATCAGTTGCATGTAGATGGCTGTGCAGCAATGGCATGCAAGGCAAAAGGATTGGTGAGCCGGGATGATGGCGAGCTGTGGCACAAGAGATTGGGTCACCTTCACCATGGAGCCTTGAAGATATTGCAGCAGATCACTATAGGGCTTCCTAAAGGCACTCTTGCGCAGTCAGATCAGTGCAAGGGGTGTACTTTGGGAAAGTTTGTGAAAGCCACCTTTCTCAAGAAGGATAGTCGCACCACGAAGATCCTTGAGAGAATTCACACAGACGTGTGTGGACCCTTCTCAGTAGCTTCGATAGCAAAATGCAGGTATTATGTGATTTTTGTTGATGATTTCTCTAGAAAGTGCTGGATCTTCTTCATGCAGAATAAGAGCGAGACATACTCAAAGTTCTGTGAGTTCAAAGCACTGGTTGAGAAGGAGTTGGGGAAGAAGGTGAAGGCTCTTAGGAGTGACAATGGTGGTGAATACATCTCTGACAAGTTCAAGGATTCCTGTAAAGCAGAAGGGATTCGAAGAGAGCTCATAGCTCCCCATAACCCATAGCAGAACGGGGTTGCTGAGCGGAAGAACATAACGATTGTGGGTGCTGCACGGGCAATGTTGCATGATCAGAGCCTACCCCTTCACTTGTGGGCAGAAGCATGCAATACAACAGTATATGTGTAGAACCTTTTTCCTCACAGGATACTTGGCATGAGTACACCCGAGGAAGCTTATTCTGGTAAGAGGCCTGATATTTCTCATTTGAGGATTTTGGTGCTAACATTTACATGCATGTGAAAAAGGATGCCAGGAAGAAGTTGGAGCCAACCGCAGAGGTTGGGATATTTGTGGGGTACACTAATATGCCCCACAAATATCGTGTGTATTTTCCAGACAGTGGTAGGACTGTTGTGCGACAGGATATAAAATTTCAGGAGGAGAAAGCCATGAAGTGTTCGCTTGAGAGGGAGCCACACTTGCATGCAGATGAGGAGCTATTAGTTCCTAAGGATGAGCTTCAGGACGTGGATCAGCCACATAACAAAGTTCATGGAGTGGAAGAGACCACTCATGCAGCGCCAACCATCAGAGGGTGAAAGCGCTTGATAGAAGCTGAGCGACTGGCTCAAGATGCAGAGAAAGTTGTAGGACCACCTACAGCCCAACATAGGCAGAGACAGTCACTTGATCGGTACACTGGATACATGGCTCTTGTGAGCAAATGTGTTGTGACTGAGCCATCCTCTTTCGAGGAAGCTGTGGAGGATCCTGCATGGGTAGATGCCATGGTGGAAGAGTATGATTCGATTGTCAGAAACAGTGCATGGGAGATTGTTCCTAGACTAGAAGGGAAATCAGTGGTGGGTTCGAGATGGATCTACAAAGTTAAGCAGGCAGCTGACGGGAGTGTGGAGAAGTACAAGGCAAGATTTGTTGCCCGAGGCTTTTCACAGATAGAGGGGATCGATTATGAGGAGACCTTTGCACCTGTCGCAAGGTATTCTTCCATACGGACGATTCTTGCTCTCTCAGCACAGATGAGATGGCACATTCATTAGATGGATGTGAAGACTGCGTTCCTTAATGGAGTCATTGAGAAGGAGGTGTACATAGAGCAGCCCGAAGGTTTGAGATCTTCAGCAGCGAGTCGCATGTGTGCAGGCTCAAGAGAGCACTGTATGGGTTGAAACAAGCACCATGTGCTTGGTACACATGGATAGACAGTTATTTCACCGGACTTGGATTCTCCAAGAGTGAGGCGGATCCTAACCTATACCAGATTGTGGTGGAGGGTAAGTTGCTTATCATTGTACTTTACGTAGATGATTTGATTCTAACAGGTGATGAGATGTTGATACTTTAATGCAAGGATGATCTTGCTAAGGAGTTTGAGATGAAGGACTTGGGCCTCCTTCATTATTTCGGATTGGAAATTTGGCAGCGCAGTGATGGACTATTTGTTTCTCAGGGTAAGTATGCTCGGGAGATATTGGAGAAGTTCAACATGCCTGGCTGCAAGCCTATTGATACTCCTCTTCTTGGAGGTTGGAGGAAGGAGGATGCCACTTCAGCAGAAGAAGTGGATGCCACTGTTTATCGACAGTTGGTGGGGTCGCTTATGTATCTGGTCAATACACGACTTGATATATGATATGCTGTTAACCAGCTTTCACAAGCTATGGTTAAGCCAACCAAGCTCTTCTGGAAGGCAGGAAAGCATGTATTACGTTATTTGAGAGGCACATCAGGATATGGTTTGTAGTACAGACAGGAGGATGAGGTGAAGCTATGTGGCTTCACGGATGCAGATTGGGTAGGGAGCCCAACAGACAGAAAGAGCACATCAGGAGGGGTCTTCAGTATCAGGTTGACAACAGTTTCTTGGTACAACAAGAAGCAGAGATTCGTGGCACTCAGTTCAGCAGAGGCCGAGTATATGGTAGCAAGTTTGGCTGCATGCGAGGCTATATGGATGAGGAAGATCGCGGTCGGTTTGTTCGGTTCTCACTTGGAGCCTACTATGATTTACTGTGATAACCAAAGTTGCATTAAAATCTCAGCTAATCCTGTATTTCATGATAGATCTAAGCATATTGACATCAGGTACCATCATATCAGAGATTGTGTGCAGCGGAGAATCATGTTACTTTCATACATTCCAACGGAGGATCAGGATGTTGATATCTTGACGAAGGCGCTCACCAGGAGCAAATTCGAATACCACCAAGGCAGGATAGGGGTTGCTGATAATCCATATCTTGTTGAGAGGGAGTGTTGAGAATGCAACAAGATGATGGAGCTTAGTGGAAAGGAGTCGCCTTCACTAAGTGGGCCCGCAGGCAAATTATGGCGCAAAGTCTATTTTTAGACATATGGATCATGGTCTATGAGTTGCAGGATGCTATTTATGGATGATTGGTCATGTTGGGAAAAATAGATGGACTTCTATTTCTAGTTCACAGCGGAGTGATCAAAGTCTATTTTTAGACTGCCAGGCTAAAAATAGAAACAGTCAAATATTATTAGCCCTTAGTAATATTTGGACTCTAAACATTATCTTATTCTCTTGGAGCACTTCAGTTCGAGTTACGGATGTGGCACATGCAGCTGAAAGAAGGAAATACGCTTTTTTTATGTGTTAGTTGAGCTATTGCATGGAGGACTTCAGTTAGAACTCATGCATGTGAGTTCTGTGGAGTTGGATGTGGAGTTAATGGAGTTGTGTTCAGTTGAACTAGTTGTATTCTGTCTAACTGGAGAATACACTAGTGATGAGTTGTGTGAATTGATTTTTAATTAATTCACTAATTATTAACTCATAAAGTAACTGAAGAATACATCAATTAACTCAGTGCATGGACAGTTCAACAGAGACAGGTGTTAGAGGTAAGTGAAAGGGTGAGTTGTGACTATCAGTTGTGCATGAGATCTTGCACAATCAATGGATTGAGTATGCCAATGAGGATTGCGCAGTATGGGCCAATGCCCAAGATTATAGCCTGTTCTCACGTGATTTATAGAGTGAATGATTCTCAGCAGGTATTGTGCAATAGAGGCAGGCAAAGCAGCGGAGGAGATTTGAACCTGTGATTGATTCAGATCTGAGCTAGTTTTGTGTGTAATAGGTGGAGATAGTGTTGGATACTTGTGAGGAGTATTGTACTATGTATTGTTACATGTTCTCAATCATTAATATACAGATAGTGTGAGGTTTTCAGCTATAATCTTTCCCCGGGATACATACTGTGTTAATGTGTGCATGCGATTGATGTTTCATTGTTTTTGATGCTGCTAAATTGATGATCAACATAGAGGAGATTATGTATTGTGTATGTATTCCGCAATAGTGTATAATCAGGATAATCTCTGTGAATAAGTGTCATATTATTCAAAATTTCTACACAACTCTATTATCAGCTCTAGCTTTTTCCTTACTTCCTTGGAAGCATGACAATAAACTGATCATCCAAAGATCTTGAAGTGTGACACATCTGATTTCTTCCTTGAAAAATATTCCTCTGGTGTACTCATGCCAAGAATCCTGTGAGGACTCCTGTTCTGGAAATAGACGTTGTGTTGCAGGCTTCATCCCATAAGTGAAGAGGTAGGCTTTGGTCATGTAACATCTCTCTTTCTGCTCCCACATTAATTTTGTTCTCCCTCTTAGCCACCCCATTCTATTGTGGGTGGGGTGTTGTCAAATCTCATCAAATGGCCTACTTTACAAAATTTTTTTAACATCATTTGTCACTAACTCACCTACGTTATTGCTCCTGAGAGCCTTCACTTTCTTGCCAGTTTATTTCTCAACAAGTGCTTTAATTCAACAAATTTGGAGAATGTATGGTATTTCTTCTGCATGAAGTATATCCAACACTTTCGTGAGAAATCATCCACAAATATGACATAATACCTGTGCTTGGTCATGGAGGCTGTCGAGAAAGGTCCACAAACATCAGAGTGGATCCTTTCAGGGGCTTCATGTGCCTTGCTATCCCGATCATTGAAGTTGGATTTTGTATAATTCCCCAATGTACACCCTTTGCATCTATCTCTCTGCTCTAGTGCTCCTTTGGGGAGGCATGTACAAATATGCTACATGATCTTCAAAGTGCCATGATGCAAATGGCCAAGTATTCTATGCCATAATTCATCGACATCTCGACTTCTCACCTTCTTCTTTTGTGCTCAATTCTGCACAATCTTCCACATCTAATTTTTAGAGGTTCTTCACTAGAACCCTGATCTGCTTCACCTGTATTGTGGCGATGTGTCTCAAGAAATCCCTCCCTTTACTTAATATCACATTGTAGCCACGGTCTTCAAACAACTACGAAAACTAGATTCTTCTTTAGACATGGTACAAACATAACATTATTGAGCCTGAGAGAGGATCCAAACTCCTTATGAAAAGTAAATGTACCAATATTGGTCATGTTATACCTTCCATCATCTCCCATCTCGATGTGCATCTGGAGATCCTTCTCCTCACAGTCACTGAAAAATTGTTTGTTCCCCATCATGTGGAATGAGGAACATTTGTCAAGATACCACACACTACCTACCACTGTGCTTTCCATGCATGAAATGAGGGTAAAATTAAGTTCAAACTATGAAGCCAAGGCTTCACCTACTGCTCCTCACATGGTCTTCGTGCTTTCCTTCTTGTGTGGACACTTCGTTGCATAGTGCCCAAATTCATGACAATGAAAGCACTTGATTTTGGACAAGTCTTTCTTCTTCCCCTTTGACTTGAATTTGCTGTGGATTGGGATTTATTCCCTTTCCCTTTCTTTTCCTTTCCAACCAAGACATAGTTCTCCTCATCCTCTCCCTTGGATGAGGTCCCATCTCTGGTGTTCTGCTTTATTTCTTCTTGCACTAGATCTGACCATAACTGCTCCCAACTTGGTAGTTTCTCTCTACCATTGACGAAATTTTAATAGCTATGCCAACTCTTGGGAAGGTCCAAGAGGGATAGAGCTACCAAGTATTCTTTAGGGACATTAACACTGACCCTACCAAGTTCATCACAACACTATGTAAACCTTCTCAGGTACTATTGAATTGTGTCATTCATTTACATCTTGATACTTTGAAGCTTGCCCTTGAGTGCCATTTTCCTATGGTCACTATTGTTCTCGAACACTTCTATTAGTTCTTTCCAAATCGTGAATAAAATCTATTTTCCATGGAGATTTGAGATAATATGATTCCTAACTCCCTCCAATATGATTCTCCTTTCTTTGACCACACCCTTCTTCCACTGAGCAAGATTTTGGGCATCATATGCTTGGGGTTTTGCTGCATCTATCTTGATGTATTCTAGAAGCCCATTATCATCCAATATTTTCTCCATGCGGTCCTTCCATGCAACAAAGTTTGAGGTACCTTCCAAGGCATACTTGAGCTCGAGTCCATTGAAAGCCATATTCTTAGTCCTAAAGGAAACCTGCAAGAGTGACCTTCAAATTTGAATCTTTTGCAATGACAACTTCGAAATATCTGCTCTATAATGATTCCTGCTCTAATACCATATATAAATTAATATGTAGATTCAATATTACTCATGAAAATTACTAAATCACAAGATTTGAAGCCACTCTACTCATATGCGGAATTTAATTCACCATCTAAAACAAGAATCGTTAACTTGCAAAAGGAAACATCACACATGCACAAAGATTTATCTAGGGGAAAGCAACTACTCAAAACCCCTTACTATATGTATTGAATTAATTAGAGAATATAAAAGAAATAAATTGCTTGCTCAAGCTTGAGCACACCCAGCAAGTGTATAGTCTATCGCTTTGCCTGACTAACTGAACCTGACCCAAAACTTAACCAATTTCAAGCCTTCCCAAGCTCATATTTCCTTGTGTTGTTCCCTTGGAAAATTGCCCCTATTTTTTTGGAATTTCACACCAATGAATTGCTCAATAGCCTTAGGAAAATCTTTGACTGCATGAACCACCTGTACCCATGGGAATATGCTACAACTGATAGTACACTACCTTGGAATCTCCATCTCAATTGTGTAACTCAAATTGTCTACATGAAAAAATTATTTTGCATTGATTGATCAATTAACTGGTTGATCACTGAGTGTGGTTGAAGTTACACATCCAAAACTTGACCTCCACTAGTTATTATAACAATTAGAACTAGTTAAACTGACAATAACTAAAATTAACTTAAATAGATTGCTACAAATTAGAAATCAATCATGTATAACTGAACTCAAGTGTCTCCAAATTGAATTTACTGAGTTAACTCACTGAAAATGTCCATGTCACCTCAATTAAATACCTCCAAGTATTCTGTTGAAATAGAAAATTGAACTTTAATCTAGTTTGACCAAGGCAAAGTGAGACAAAGGTACAATACTTGGGGCATGTGGTTTCCATGGAAGGCATAACAATATATCTCGAAAATATAAGAGCTATCATGGAATGGTTAGCTCCTAGAAATGTCTATGGGGTCAAATCATTCGAGAACTTCTCATGGGTTGCATATCCTATTACATGCTTGCATAGGAAAGGAAATAAATTTTAATGGAAAAAAGAATGTGCAACAAGTTTTGAGCAATTGAAGCAATTGTTGAAAAATGCTCCAGTGTTAAAGATTGCAAGTCCAGATAAAGAGTTTGTGGTGTGCACATATGATTGGAAGAGAGGACTTGGTGGAGTCTTGATGCAGGAGGGATAGGTGGTGTGTTATGAGTCAAGGAAACTAAATGATCACAAGAAAAATTATGTGACTCATGACTTTGAGTTGGCAATGATCATTCATGCATTAAATATCTAGAGGCACTATCTTCTTGGCAGGAGGTTTGTATTGATGAGAAATCACAATGGGACAAGGTACCTATTTGACAAATCGAATCTAGATTCCAGGCAAACGAGATGGTTGGCCACTCTTAGTGAGTTTGAATTTGATATCAAATACATTAAAGGCAAGGAGAACAAGGTTGCATATGCTCTCAGTAGGAGAGTGCAGGTAAATCATGTTGCAACTATGAATTTTATGGGACGAATTGACAAGACCGACTCCTATAGGTAGTACAACAGGATGACAGGTACCGAAAACTTAAGCACATGTTACAACGATGTAAAGGTGATTAGGAAGTGGGATATCGTCTCACAGTGAATGGCTTGGTTAGATTTATGGATGAAATCTATCTTGATGGAGTTTCATGTCAAGCCATATTAGGGTCACCCAGGATATCAAAAGACATTAACAACGGTGAAGAAGTTATATTATTTGCTGAATCTGAAGAAGGAAGTGGAAAATTTGTTTCTAGATGCTTGGATTGTCAGCAGGTGAAAGTTGAGTGTAAGCACCCAACTAGTTTGTTACAGCCTATTCTAATTCTAGAATGTAACTGGGAGGTCATTTCCATGGATTTCATTACAGGTTTTCTGAGGATGTCGAATCAGCATGATTCCATCATGGTTGTGGTTGACAAGTTGAGCAAGGTATCTCACTTCATTCCAATGAATACTACTAATTCAGCTAGTGATGTAGCACATGTATGCATTAGGGAGATACTGAGGTTGCATGGTGTTTCAAATAAGATTGTGTCACACAAAGATGCTAAGTTCACTTCCAGGTTTTGGAAGGAGTTATTTGTAAGTTTGAGTACAAAATTGGCCTTCAGTACAACTTATCATCCACAGATAGATGTATAGATAGAGAGGGTCAATAGGATCATGGAGGATATTCTGAGGATGTATGTGATGCATCAGTAGCAGAAGTGGGAGGAGTATCTTCCACTGTTTTATTTTTCTTACAACAATGGTTATCAGGAGTCACTGCTGATGATTTCATTTTAGGCACTCTATGGGAGGAGTTGTAATACTCCCATCAACTGGAGTGATCCAATGAATAGGGTGTTGATAGGACCGAACATGTTGTCAGAGATGGAATAGGAAATGTAGGTCATCAAGAGGAATCTAAAGGAAGGACAGGATAGGCAGAAGAGTTATGTGGATTAGCATAGGGAATTTAAGGAGTTTTAGGTTGGGAAGCATGTGTACTTATGCATCAAGCCCAAGAAGAAATCCTAGAGGATTGGGTCATGTGCGAAGTTGGCACCTCAGTATTGCAGGCCTGTTGAGATCCTTGAGAGGATTAGACCAGTGGCCAATAGACTTGCACTACCTCTAACAATGAAATTCCATGATGTTTTCCATGTTTCATTGCTTCAAATTAAGGATAATTTTAGGGGCGAATGTTCGCCCTTTGGTGAAATTAAGGGGTTTTAAATTTTTAGTGGGCGAATATTTTGTATCATAGTACATTTTTACAAATCACCTCAAATAGCCCACCTTATTTTAAGGGAGAGGGTAAAAAAGGTAAATTTAGCCCTTGAAATTAGGACTTACAACCTTCCATTCGCCCATTTTCAAGAATAGGTTTTATTTAAGTGAATCCATTCGCCCATTTTCAAGAATAGGTTTTATTTAAGTGAATCCTATGGGCCAAATACCATATTTATAAAAGAGGTATGGTAAATTAATAAAAATATAAATAAATGAGAGTTATGGTAAATAAATAAAACATTTTTTATATTTACTCCATAAGACACCTTATATACATGTAAGGGTGTAAACAAATAAAAATATAAGTAAAGTGGAGGTATGGTAAATAAATAAAACGTCTTTTTATACTTACTCAAAAGGTATGGTAAATAAATAAAAATATAAATAAACTAGACGTATCGTAAATAAATAAAACCTCTTTTTATATTTAGTCCATAACCCTCGTTCTATTTATGAAGGCTCAAGAAAGAGGTTTTATTTAAGTGAATGAGGTATGGTAAACAAATAAAACATTTTTTTATATTTACTCCATAAGTCACCTTATATTTACGAACACTCAAAAAATGGGTTATATTTAGGTGAAACTTATTAATTCCATGCAAAAAACCATTATTAACCCTAATATTAGAATTAATAAAAATAAAAATGGCACATGGTATTGACCCATGGTATTCACCAAAATGGCACATGGTATTGACCCATGGTATTCACCTAGAATGTAGCCTATTTAAATGCGGGAATTAAACTAGCATGTAGCCTATGCTAAGATTCACTAGGACTTTACAATGTTTTATTATTTAGTGAAAGACTCGCCAAGATCTTACAAGATTTTATAATTGAGTAAAATATTCTAATAAAAATAAAAATGGCACATGGTATTGACCCATGGTATTCACCAAAATGGCACATGGTATTGACCCATGGTATTGACCTGGAATGTAGCCTATTTAAATGGGGGAATTAAACCAGCATGTAGCCTATGCTAAGATTCACTAGGACTTTACAAAGTTTTATTATTTAGTGTAAATGGGGGAATTAAAACAGCATGTAGCCTATGTTAAGATTCACTAGGACTTTATCTTACAACTAGGACTTTACAAAGTTTTATTATTTAGTGAAAGACTCGCCAAGATCTTACAAGATTTTATAATTGAGTAAAATATTCACCATGCCTCGTGAGAGATTCGCCAAAAAATTATATATACATATTATATTATTGATAAAATCGCCTTCCATTTTTCCTATATACCATGGAGATTCGCCCATTTATTATATTTATAAATTTAGGGGGGGTTCTTAAAATTTTCCCTGCAAGTTCAAATATATTTAAAAGATGTTGATCATGTTATTCATTGGTCTGTATTGTAGGTGGATCCAGAAGGAGAATTCTATCCAGAACCTCAACACATATTGCAGCGAAAACAAATAATTTTGGAACAAAGAAATCAAGCAACTTAAAGTGTGGTGGAAGCACTTTGGGCCACATGAAGCTACCTAGGAGTGGCTAATCAGATGTGGGATATGTATCCTTCATTATTTTCTTGTGAAGGAAAATGAGTTTGGCATACTACATATATATTTATGGTTGATATTGTAAATAGTACAATGAGTTGTATTATAAAGCTCCAATAAGTGGTATGGTTGTCATGTTGTCATGATGGATTTTTTCTTTTGAGTAGGTTGTTCATTGTAAATACTAAAACGAGTTGGGTTATAAAGCTCCATGGGCAGTATGTTTTGATTTTTCGATGATTTTTCTGGCTGTAGGTGTCATTGAACACCGAGGACGGTGTTCCCCTGTTACACAACATTTTGTCACTATCCCTGCACTGCCTATTCCTTGATCCTATAGGACCTCTACAGTGAACCCCACATGCTTTGCCTTCATGAAGAAACTCCCATTGTGTCCCTCTTCATGAGCAGATCAATTCCCTTTTGCATCATTTCCCTTGAAACTTTTATTTTGCGCAGTTTACAAAACCGATGCTAATGACCTTTTTATCCCTCGCGCCGACCGGAGTGACTGAGATGTGTTCCAGTCGCACCGGTCCTATTATGGAAAGTTTTTTAAATTATGAGCCGAAGCTTCCAGCTCTAGAAGCTTTGTAACAGAAGTCTAGTAAATTGTTTGGCTGGATGGGGTCAAGGATGTCAGTTTGGACTCCTTTCCCCTATAATGATGAAACTACATCAAGGTATAAGCCCTTCTCCCATGAGAAGAGGATCCATATCCCATTCATTCATCCTATATAAACCTCCCTTTTTCCCAAGCACAAGCTAGGGGTTGATATTGGTGTGCTAATGCTATTTTGGTTTGGAGTAGACAACAAGCTATTACTAGTTGTAGCTATCTAGTTGTGTGAGGGAGAAGTGTGATTTGGTTTGAAGTGAATCATAAAGGGAAGAGCCTTAAAACTATTGTTGATTGAGGACATCATGGAATGTTAGCAGAAGTGTGTGGGAACCTGGTCTTGTCAGAGGAGGACTGCAACGTCAAGGAAAATGGTTGTAATCTCTCTTTGATATTAATATATGCAACTATTGGTTGATTTCCTACATGATTTGTCATCTTACATATTCATGGCTTAATGTTTCTTGACTTGTTAAGTAGGTTGAATTACAATTTGTCTATTATCATGTTTGTTGTTTGCTTTTGTTTACTTGTTTCAGGTGCTTGAAGAAGGAAGTGAGAGATATCTAGAGCGAGCAAGCACAGACATTATCAAACAAGATAAGAAGACTAAGAGGTAGGCCCTCTTAATTGGTTTTAACCTAAGGAAATATTCCATAGAATGTATCTGTTGTGGCTAGACCCATTATCGGGCTAGAGGAATTCGTTTGTGTTCGCACTTATAATTTTACTTCACAACAAATTGGCGACTCCACTGGGGAACCCAATCCTTTTGTTTGTCTTGGATTTCATGATATCGTGAGAACTTATCTAGTTCCACTTTTTCCCTTTGGTTCTGTTTCTTTCCACTTGCTTACTAGCCCGAGTCTAAAATTCATAGTAGCAAATCTGGTCCCTATTTCAAATTTTTTATTTTTTTCCTTAACTCCCTCGACCAACGTGCTTAATTCACTGACAGTCGCACCGATCAGCATGAGTTTCTGAGAAACCGTTATGCCAACCAGCCTCTGGCACTTGTTTTCAGTTAGGAAGTCGCGTCGATGCCTGTAAGTGAAGATTAGGGCCTGACCCCAATCTTGGCCAGTGTGTTCTGCTCTTGTGATTTTGACCCCGTAAGCCTTTTGGGCCATTTTCTCCCTGATTAGAAAGCTACTTTTCATTTGGTTTTGTTTGCTTGTTGGTTTATCATCTTTCTGTTTGATTGATTGAGTCATTGAGTGGCCAGTGACACTAGGGCATCTAGTTGGTTTTCCATTCAACAGTTTTCCAACTTAGTAAGTCAGGTTGTAGGTGTAGTTACTCTTTGCATTTTGTTTTTTTGTGCTTTTAAAACTTTGACCTCTTTTACACAAGTTTGAAAAGTTTTCGTTTACTTGCCTAAACATTTCTTTTCTGGCATGGATCACGTTGCTTGTCTTGTGGTTGGTAAAGTTGGTGTTTCATTAGTCTAAATGAGTTTCTATTTTCATGTGTTCATCTTCTTGAAGAGCTTATTGTCTTGATAACTTTTTCACTGAAAGACTATTTGCGAAAAGTTTGTTTCGTTGTTTCATGAAAAAGTATGAAATTCTAGCTTGTTGCATCATTATGTTACGATAACTTGCATCATTAAAAGACTAGAATTGCATCAACATTTGAAAAAGGAAGAGAACTTTTTTGATTTTGAAAGGACTAATAGACAAGTGCTTCTCAGGAAATTAGGAATTGGAATGCATTTTTCATTAGTTTATTTTTTGAAAAAGTAAGGTAGTGAAAGATCATTTCATTTTCAGTTGCTTGATTGTTTCCATTTGATTGAGTAGTTTCTACCCTCTCTAGTGTAGGCATTTCATCGAATTGAAAGGGTCTTGTCTCATTTAGTTGTATTTAAGGTTTTTCGAGTCGCATCGCTAAGACCTGAAAACTGAAACATAACTCAATATAAACTTTAAAATGAATTTAAATAACCTAAGGCACATTTTACATTAACAATCATATATAGAAGGTCTAGGCTAGAGACATGTTCTGACGTCTTTAAACCTAGCAGCTGTCGTTAGCTTCAACATAAGATAACGCTAGTACAGATTTGTGCTCCCTGTAGCATCGAGTATATAATAGGAGACCCCACTAGGCTGCAATCCTTTTATCCTTAGGAAGCCGAGTCGGCCACCTTGCAAACGTGATACACCGAACACAAGATTCGGGGATATTCCTTGTTCGTACTTCTTGGTTCGCCAGGAGGTATTATTCAATTCACGGTTGCCTTTAATCCTGTTTACCTAGATCATCCAGAGCAATCATTTGATATTTTTGACTCATTAAACTTAAAAGATCATTCGATCACTTGTCCTTTCGAGCTCGTTTCCAATCGAAAGCGATAGAGTCATCTTTGTTTCTTTCTCGACTCTTAAAAAATGAAAGAGCACCAGTCTTTTATGCGTCTTAATAATTGATTGCCCACAATCCAAAACACCTTGTTAGTCTTTTTCTGAGACCAAATCATGAGTTTCCATTAAAATAACATTTTAAAGCCTTGAATTTAATTTCCCTATCAACTAAGACAAGGTAATTGTGGCTAAACCATCTAGTTCACCCAATTCCTCTTCCTCTCCTCCATCTGAAACATTGTCTGAGGAGTCATTTCTTGAGTTACCAGAGTTACTCAAGAAGAAAGATGTTGAACTTGCAATTGTTATGAGCATTCAACCTTTTTCATCTCATCGTCTGCCTACTTTCGATACTGGGTCATCTGCTGATCTTGGCCTGGAATCTTTGGACAATCTCGTTCAAACTCCAGAGAAATTTCCGACCAGTGACGATTAGCTTGGATTGGTTATCTACCCTTCAAACCCTCTGTTTGACCCTGTAGTGATATGACTGTAGCATCCGTACAGTCCGTATGACCAGCCGGGTGTTCCTATGGAACTATCCCCTCATACTCGTTTGGCCATTCATCGTCATTTATTTTCAGACATGGAACCCGAAGGCGATGCTTCAGTCACATCTCCGGATGAGTCCGAAGTTTCTACTCCACACACTGTTGAGGGGGAAGAATTGCCTTTTCCTCCTGAGGGTTTCCCATTTTTAGGAGGTATTCCCGCCAGTTTTCCACCCAACTATGTGTCTTTGGCATAGTTGGTTTCAAGTACACCTAGTGCCTCATCACTTTACCATAACCCTGTTTGGGCGTCAGGTACCATGCCTACTTCAGGTCTGTTCATGATGAACATGACTTCCCAACAGGCTGTTACCTCAGTCCCGGTGCAACCCACCATTCCGAATACCCTTGTATCGTCAATCCCAGTTACCCGTCAGGCACAACCGACAGTTTCAAAGAATGTCTCTGTCAGTTCCTCCGTCCCTCTAGTCAGTGGCCAGGCTATGCCACTACCTAGGGGGCAGAACCTAAATGTTTCTATGGTGTCAAGTGCCACTAATGTGAGAGTCTCACAAGCTCACATGCTTGGTATAAACTAGCCTTCTTCTGGTATTATTCATAACCCTACTAATGCTACTGGATCAAGCAATGTCCAGTACCAACAAGTGCAGAATCCCATTGGTTCGTCTAGATTGAGCAATGTTCAGTATCAACAACCCTATGGGGCTTAGGTCCAATAACAAAATCCTTATGTTCCATATGGTTCTCAAGGAATGGTTAGTCAACTGTACACCCTCCAATCTGGGTAGTACATCTAGCCTGACTATGGCCAGATTCAGTTCAATAATTTCCCAGGTACTGTTCAAGTACCCTTGTAGCAGCAAGGACAACTCCTACAACAACAAGGGAAGCCTTTGTTACCGCAAGGGCAACCTTTGTTGCAGCAAGGGCTCTCCATGCAAAATCAAGGGCAAATGATCTCGCAGCGAGGTCAACTGCGACAACCGCAAGGTCAACCCTTGCAAGAGTTGCAATAAACTACGCAACAATAGATGTAATATGCTTCACACAGCTCTCAACCCATGTCCTCATAGGGCCAACCCTTGCAGCCCCAGGGACAAATTTTTCAATTGCAAGGTCAACCCTTGCAACAACGAAAGCAACTAGGGAAACATCAACCCTTGTATACATATCAACAAGGTGAACCCTTGTAGGGGCAGGGTTAAGGACAAGTTCTGTAGCAATAAGCTCAAAATTCTCATGTCCTAGGTAAATAGGTTTAGAATCCTACCGGCGAAGGGAATCAGGTACATAATCCCTATGTTCGAGGGAAACAAGTGTATCAACCTTATCCCCAAGGACAACAGGTCCAAAACCCTCTTGTTCAGGGACAACAAGTTCATCACCCATATGTTCAAGGACAACAGGTCCCATATCCATATGTCCAAGGTCAATAGGCTCAACAGCCTTTTAACCCATACATTGCTTATCAACAACCTATGGCTAGACAATTCTAAGGTATTCAAGGTTAAAATCCTCCCTATGGTCAATTTCTGCAATGGGGATAGACTTAGATGCCATATGGCCAAAATCCCCCATTGTGGGGCGAAAATCCTTATTAGCAGGGATGGGCTCCTCCCTATGGGCCCGCTTATCGACCTCCCATGCATTTTAACACCCAATTGCCTTTCTTGGCTACACTCGAGTTTCCAGATGTATCTTTCCTTACGAATGATCTGATCCTTCATTCACTGTACTAGCCTCCGGTGCCATCCAAGATACCAAGCGAATGCCCAAAGTTCGATGGGAAAGCTAAAGAAGATCCTCAAGCCCATGTGATGACATATCACCTCTAGTGCTCATCGAACTCGTACGTGGACGATTCCATTCGTCTTTGTCTTTTCCAACGAACCCTCACAGGTGCTGCAGCGAGTGGCACATTGAACTACCTCGAAGTACTTACCATGAATTTAACTCTTTATCCATGGCTTTCATCATGCATTTTGAGTTACCAGTTCGTTATGAAACTGGCACCTATTTGCTCACATCGCTTAAGCAAGATATTGCGACACACATCTCTAATCACATCCATGAATGGAGACATAGATGTTTCCTGATCAAATTTGAGATTTCCAATTAGTTTCTCACTGAATGGTTCACCAAATCATTAGTGGCCCCAATTTCTCATGATGTAGCTATGGGTGGATGCGTCACTGAAGAGGAGGCCATCGCTCGTGCCTAATACTTAGATCTAGTTTACTCTTAGTCTGGCACTTTGTACGAGTTATTACCCAATGATCTACGACCATTATCCAAACCCGCAACATCAAAGTCACTAGCTATACCTCCAGTTGATGGAGTTATTGGTTTAGTATCCCAGACCCCTGCTAAAACATCTTCGAAACAGAAGTCGGTCTCAAATGCTGTTCCTAATAGTTCATCCAAGAATTCACCTGGCCTTGGTAAAACCTCAGAGGTCCATGCTGTCCAGTCTAGCGCAGCGACAAATTGTCGAAAGGAAAGAAGAAAGGAAAAGGCAAAGCTAAAGCCGATGCCCCAAAACAAGGTCCTCCCAAACCGTCTACTGGCAAATCTTCGCAATGGAAACCTAAGTATCCCTGCCTCATTTGCGAGGAAGATCACTACACTAAGGATTGTCCCCGATGATCCGAAGTTAGTCGCTTGCTCAAATGGACCCCCGCTATCCTCAAAGAGCCATTTTTGTCTTAGTAGACCCATATGGTAGACCAACCCCAATCTTCTTCCTTTGGATCTGAAGTGTTCATGATGAGTACGCCTAGTAATGTTGCTACTATATCGAAATAATATCAAACTCCTGCTTCGGCAGCTGGGAAAGAGAAAGAAGCCACACCTTCTTCTTCTACCCCGAGTTCTGGCCCTCTTCATAATGAGTGCCCTAACCCTGATTCTACTATGTGGCCACCCTCTCGAGGTGTGCAACAAAAATCCTTGTATAATCCTAATGCCTGAGCTGCTCAACACTACAATATTGTTGAGGATTTGGCTCAGGCGCCGTCAGCCATGTCGGCTCTCTAGGTACTCCAAAGCTACCTATTGCAGCAGAAATCTTTGCTGTTAGTTATTGAGGGCATTGATCCCACTGATTCCAATTTGATATGTTTTGATCTAGAGAACCATGTTCCACAAATCCCTCATCAGATTGCCTTTCTTATTTAGGTAATCATCAATGAGAAGACCATCCACCAAACTGTCATCGATGAAGGTGCTTCCACCTGCATCATGTCGACCGCATGTTGGAAGGCTATTGGTTCTCCTGCACTGAACCAATCTCCGAACACTTTGGAAGCTTTGGATGGGGGCGCGATTCGTGACCCCTCGGTGTCTTACCTAACCTTGCCATCAACCTGGAAGGTAAGACAGTGCAAGTCAAAGTAGAAATTGTTGACGCCAATCTCAATTATAATTTTCTACTCGGCTAAAGTTAGACCCATGCCATGCATGCCATGGCCTCCTATTTATTTCGTGTGATTCATTTTCCCCATCAAGGGAATATTTTCACCATCGACCAACTGTCTTTCTTTTCCTCTTCCTCCTCAGATGGCAATGTTCCGTACGTCAAGCACACTGGTGCTCCCTATGAGAGTGTGGGGGCAGGTATCTTCAAAGATTCTACCTTAATGGGA
The DNA here is from genome assembly GCA_031772625.1 of Pinus tabuliformis. Lineage (NCBI taxonomy): Eukaryota > Viridiplantae > Streptophyta > Pinopsida > Pinales > Pinaceae > Pinus > Pinus tabuliformis. The sequence goes on along the minus strand of CM062807.1, from coordinate 1,357,336,356 downwards.
ATTTTTCCACTCCCACCTCCTCATGTTGCCTCTGTCAACATGATCTCGGTCAAATATGATCCTTGGGTCATACCTGCACCAGATCTTGTTGATACCTGGGGCGAGGTTATGCCGCTTAGTCCCACCAAAGTCAATTACGTGGAAATTGTTTCGGCTTCGAACTCTGCATCCTTTGATTCTTTTATGTCGAATACCTCTTTCGATACGTACTCTCAATCCCCGTGGCTTGGCACTTTGGAATCGCCTAATCCCTTAGCTAAGACCTTCCTTGCCGATGAAGGTATCATGGAATTCATGTCTCTCGAGGAAAAACCTTGGATCGATACTCATCATCACTCCTCGTTCCTTCCACGCTTGGTGGTCATGTCTACCATTTTCGAAGAGTCCTCTTCTCCACTTCGAACATCGATTGTTACTCATGAAGTATGGTCAAAAGGAAATTTGGGTAATATTACCAAAATGATGTCGATTGACATTTCTATCAAACTTGGTATCATTGAACATGTTCATATTGGGGTATCTTGTTCTCTGGATGAGATCAAGACATATACTCATCTATTTCAGGAATGTCAGGCCAGGAGTAACTCCAGTTTGGCAGAAAACTCAGAAAAACTGATTCGATTTATTACATTAGGTAGCTATTGTTATATACAAGAATGTGACTGCTCAGTTCATCTTCTGATGACTGTTCAGATTCCAGGTTCACCCAACCGCAGAGGATTAGGTGTTAACATTTCCCCCCTTAATATGAAGGGATGTTGGTGAGTCCAAGCATCATTCTGAATCTTTCAAGCTTTTCTCTTCCAAGCGCTTTGGTGAAGATGTCTACAATTTGCTCATTTGTGGAACAATGATGGAGATGGATTGTTTTGGCCTCAACATGATGTCGGATCAGATGATATTTAGTATTGATGTGCTTTGTACGATCATGGAACTTTGGATTCTTGGCCAACTTTATTGCAAAGGTGTTGTCAATCATGAGTGGAGTTGATTGTACTTGTTTTACCTGCAAATCTTCAAGAATTTTCCTGAGCCACACAATTTCTTTCGTTGCTTCAGCTGCTGCCTCGTATTCTGCTTCTGTTGTGGAATCTGCTGGAACAGATTGTTTGTGTGATCTCCAAGAGACAGCTCCTGATCCAAGACTCATAGCATATCCTGAAGTAGATACCCCAGTTTCTTTGTCTCCATCGAAGTCTGAATCAGAGTATCTAATAAAGCTGAAGTCGTCCACCTGTGTATACTTGATTCCAAGGTCTTGAGTTCCCTTCAAGTACCTTAGAACTCTTTTTGTAGCAGACCAATGTCCCTCACAAGGCTTTTGCATAAACCTGGAGAGGATTCCAACATCAAATGAAATGTCTGGTCTGGTAGTAGTGAGGTAGATGAGACTTCCTACAAGCTGTCTATACTTTGTTACATCCTCAAATTCCTTTCCTTCAATAGATGTGAGCTTTAAGTTTTGTTCCATTGGAGTAGAAAGAGGATTTCACTCTGTCATGCCAAATCTGTTTAACAAATCTCCAATGTATTTCTTTTGAGAAAGAAATATGGATTTTGGATGTTGGGTTACTTCAATGCCAAGATAGTAATGAACATAGCCCAAATCAGTCATTTCAAAACTTTTCCCCAATTCCTTCTTTATGGATGCAATGTAGCTTTCATTGTTCCCTGTCATTAAAAGATCATCTACATATACCACAAGATATACAACTATTTTGCCAACTTTCTTGACAAATAAAGTTGCATCATCAAGATCAAAATGATTGAAGTTGAGTTTCAGAAGATGCTTAGTTAGTTTTTCATACCAGGCTCGCGATGCTTGTTTGAGGCCATACAAGGACTTCACAAGTTTGCATACTTTTTGTTCATGTCCTTTCACAGCAAATCCTTTAGGCTGGGACATAAAAACATTCTCTTTTAGATCTCCATTCAAGAATGCAGTTTTTACATCCATTTGATGGACTTTCCAACCGTTCTGAGCTGCTAGTGCAAAGAGTGTCCGGATGGTGGCCCATTTTGCTATGGGGGCAAAAGTTTCCTCATAATCGACCCCTTCCTTCTGTGTAAAACCTTTTGCCACAAGCCTAGCTTTTTGCTTGTCAAGTGAGCCATCAGCTTTGTATTTGTTCTTGTAGACCCACTTGCAGCCAATTGGTTTGGTTCCAAATGGAGGATCAACCAGCTTCCAAGTGCCATTCTTTATGAGGGCATCATACTCCTTTTTCATCGCTTCTTTCCATTCATCATGAGAAGCAACTTCTTTGAAGGAAGTTGGTTCAAAATCTGTAGACAAGTTCAATTCACAATCATAAGTAACATCCATATCAACATGTGAATTAGAGTCATCTACATCACCTCCATCTTGTCGGTTTGAATTTTTGGTTCCTGTTTTTCCAATTTCATCAGGATGAACACTTTCAAGTGTCTTTGTCAGCCACTTTGGGGGACCGTTCTGAGATGGTCCAGGCTGCTCTGTTGATTGAGTTGGGACTGAATCAAGATTGAGTCTCCCAATTCTATCAATTACATCACTTAAAGCATCATTCGTTGTTGGAGTTTCATGCAGAGGAGATTGTTATTCAGAAGAAGATTCCACATGTTGTTCTAGTATAGGAATCCCCCCTTCAAGATGTGGAATCTGATTATCAAATTCTTGAAATGATTTCGTTTTTGCAAATCTATCCAAGCGATCAAGTTGCCGCTCAACAACATTGTCAGATTTGGATGATTCAAGAAAAATGACATCTCTAGATACAACAAACTTTTTATTTACTTCATCATAGAGGCGGTATGCTTTAGAGGTGTTTGAATACCCCAGGAAGATACACTTACGACTTCTAGCACCAAGTTTGTTTCTATGTACCTTTGGTATCAAAGCATAACAGGTGGAACCAAAGGTCCTGAGATGTTTTACTGAAGGAACATGTCCATACCACAATTCATAAGGAGTCTTGTTTCTTATAGCATTAGATGGACATATATTCTTTATATATGCAACACATAGAACATCATCAGCCCAAAACATTATCTTTACATTTTTGAAGAAAAGCATGGATCGTACCATATTCAAGATTGTTCTATTCATTCTTTCAGCTACACCATTCTGTTGGGGATTATAAGGCACATTTGTTTGATGTTTGATCCCATGTTGGTGAAGATAGTTTTCAAATTCATTTGATGTATATTCTTTTCCATTATCAGTGCGAATAGACCCAATATGAGATTGTGCATCATTTTCAATCCATTTATGAAAATTCTTGAATGTTTGAAAAGCATCAGATTTGTTCTTCAATAAATAAACCCAACACATTCTGGTGTAATCATCAATAAATGTCATGATATATTTATTTCCATTTGCAGAAGGAACAGGCATTGGACCACATAAATCTGAATGAATGAGTTCAAGCTTCCTATGTGCTCTTGAATGTGAATCATGAAAAGACTGTTTGCTATGCTTTCCTAGAATGCAAGCATCACATTGCTTATGTTTCCTAGGAATTGTAGGCAAACCAACAACACCATTTTTCTTCAATAAGCGGAGACCGTCATAGTTTAAATGTCCAAATCTAGCATGCCATAATAAACTTGATGGAAGTGTACCTTCTTCATGATGAGAAATATATGAGAAATGTTGTGCATGAGCAGAGGTTCCTTGCAGTTTGAGAAGTCTTTCTTCTTCTATTCCCCTCATGACAAGTGAGTGGTCAGATGCTTTTCTTACCTCAAGCCTGCCATCAAACATATGAATGGAGTGACCTTGCTGGCGGATGTGGACCAAGGACAACAAGTTTCTCTTGAGCTGTGGGAGATATAGAACATGATCCAGAAGAAAATCTGGAAGACCAGGCAGTTTAACCCTGATTGTGCCAAGCCCTGATGGCTTGATTTTTGACTGATCTGCAAAGTATACTGCTCCATCAACATTGTCAGTGAAATCTTCAAAAAAATCTTTTCTGAGTCATATGACAGGTTGCTCCTGAATCAAGCAACCAATCATTTTTCGAAGAAGCAAGTGAAGCATTAAAAAAATCTTCATTTACTCCAATGTTACATTGTGCCTCAATATAGTGAGCGGATTCAGGTGCTTTACCTTTGTCTGTATCATCAGTTTTACCTTTCTGCTAAATTTTGTCCCATGGTAGCTTGCATGTAGAAGCATCATGTGATCCATTTCGTTTGCAGCGAATGCAATGCAGATCTGCCTTTTCTCCTTGAGAATGTCTGCCCCCCTTGCCTCTGAAGTATCTTCCTCTTCCTCTTCGTCCACCTCTTCCTCTTGTAGAATCTTGAGCAGGATGCTTTTCTTTATGAGCAAGGCACACAATATCTTCAGAAGATTCAGGAGCTGTCTTCTTTCCAAAGGCTTTCTCTCTTTCAACAAACTTTTTCACAAGAGAGTCCAAGGTTATATCTTTAAGATTTCCATTTGCTTGTAAAGACTCAAGATAATTGGAGTAGGTAGGATAGAGTGCCTTGAGAAAAGCAATAAGAGGGATATCCAGCTCAACCTTAGTGGATTTAATATCATGCATTATAGACATTACTTCAGATGCAAGAGCAAGAGGATCATTATTTTTCAGTTCAAGAGTGAAGAGTTTAATCATGCGCTGAACAACTTCAAGTGCAGAATGTGAGTCATAAAGTTCTTTCAGCTTTTGTAAAGATTCAAAGGCAGTTGAATATGATGAAATATGGCGACTTACTTCTTCATTTATTGATGCTGCGATTAATGCATAGGCTTTGCTGTTCTTGTTTTCCCAAATGACGAGCTCTTTGTCTGATGTAGGCTGCACTGGGTCATTGTCTCCTTCTCCGACACACACTCCCTTCCACAACTCATTGAAGATGAGGGTGTGTTTTATCATCCGGGACCATTCAGGATAGTTCTCCTTGCCAGTGAGAACTATTCCTACCATAGAGATGATTGAATGCATTCTGTAAAAAATACTTCTGCTGATAAAAAAAACTTTCTGCTGATATACAGTGAAGTTGTACTCAAAAGGGCAACAGATTTCAAATTCTTTATGCACTAAGTTTTCTTCAAATGTCTCCAAAATTTTATAAAATATCCTCCATATTCCATATCTACAAACTATTCAAACAACGTCCAAAACTTATTGAAACAACGTCCAAAACGCATTCAAAACTTATTCAAACAGCTTATTGAAACAACGTCCAAAACGCATTCAAAACTTATTCAAACAGCTTATTGAAACAGCGTCCAAAACGCATTCAAAACTTATTCAAACAGCTTATTGAAACAACGTCCAAAACGCATTCAAAACTTATTCAAACAGCTGGTCAATATATATATGCTGGTCAATCATCAACAAGGCATATACAAGCGGTTTAATACCAAACTTTATGGAAACGTATACCACTCGGGCGGTGCCAATAGTTCTCTGACAGGAGCTTTCAGGCCTTCGAATCGCTGTAACCTCCGATGGACTGAATCGCTATGTGCCTCTGCCTTGCGGTGAATCGAACTCGGGGCATTTTGAGTGGAGTTTCAACTTGCTGCTACCAATGGTCTCCGAGGACAAACCGCTTGTCTTCTCTCTCTCCGATTCTGCAAAGCCTCCGAAAAGAACCCGGATGTGGATGAAGACCCACGTTGAAGAAGCGCCTTCCCACTGGGTAACACTGAGAGCCACAATACAATTAGTGCGAGCAAACCACAATATATGAAAGACTGTCGTTTCCACGGTTTATGCATTATACAGTCCACGGTTTATGCATTATACAGTCCACGGTTTTATGCATTATACAGTCCACGGTTTTAATACACTACGAGGTTTTTATCATGGCAGATGATCAAGCGACCCTCCACTACATAGGGAGATGCAAACAACGTCTAGTCCTGGGACGCAAAGTCCTCCAGTCTTCCACCATTCATGACAGTCATGGCCCTTCAAATGCACAACACACCACGGTAATTCAACGCACAGTTATATTTGACCAACTGGCTTGAATCAAGGCACGACAATCCCCCATAGAACAACGTTCAACGCACAGGTATATCGGCCTCAGCGTTAGGTAGACAACGTTCAGTGTTCGATCAATTAGGACAGAGAAGAATGATAGAGATTTGACAGAGAATAATGGTAGTAGAGAGGAGTTACAACACAGAAAATGTCAAAAATGGGGTGGCCTCTCATACCGTGACAAACGAGAAGTAATTCCGAATGAAATACAAAGCCTGCGTGCCACCTTAACCAGAGAGGGCGAGGAAGAAATTATGGCATGGTCTGACTGCTCAGAGAGCGACAGAGGCAGAGGCAGAGTAGCGCTCTGGACAGAGGCAGTGGCAGCAATGATCAGGACAGAGGCAGTGGCAGAAATGATCAGGAGTTACAACTATTTTTAGAACTGGCTCTGATACCATGTCAGGCCAGGAGTAACTCCAGTTTGGCAGAAAACTCAGAAAAACTGATTCGATTTATTACATTAGGTAGCTATTGTTATATACAAGAATGTGACTGCTCAGTTCATCTTTTGATGACTGTTCACATTCCAGGTTCACCCAACCGTAGAGGATTAGGTGTCAACAAGGAATTCCGTGATGTGTTTGCATGGTCCTACAAAGAAATGCTCGACAATGATCCTAGAATTGTAGTGCATGAAATACCAATGTATCCATACACAAAGCCCGTTCTCCAACAGCTTCGCCCGGTGCATCCTAGGAAGGCCACCGCTATTAAGGGTGAAGTTGAAAAGCTTCTCAAAGCTGGGTTCATCTATCCCATCCCCCTTATAGACTAGGTGTCCAATATTGTATCGGTGACTAAAAAACAAGGCACGATCCGCATTTGTGTTGATTATCGAGATCTCATTTGTGCCTGTCCTAAAGACAACTATCCTACTCCCTCCATTAATCAAATCATTGATGAATGTGCCAGGAGCGAGATATTTTCCTTTATGGATGGCTTTTTTGGTTATAACCAGATCAACATCGCACTGATCGATCAAGAAAAGACAACCTTTATTTGTCCGTGGGGTACGTTCATGTACAAGAAGCTCCCTTTCGGCCTCAAAAATGCTGGAGCCATGTTTCAACGGGCAATGTCCTATGCATTTCATGATATTCGTAACATTGTCTAGCCTTACTTGGATGACCTTCCTACTCATTCTCGTAAGCGCCAAGATCACCCAAACCATCTTCGGCAGATTTTTCTGCGCTGCAGACACTATAACATTCGGTTAAACCTCCACAAATGTGTTTTCTACGTAGAATCAGGATGACTCCTCAGCGTCATCATTTCCAAGGACAATATTGGCCTGGATTTGCTAAAAGTCGAGGCTATTATAAATTTACCCCTTCCATGCTCACTGCACCAACTCTAGAGCCTACAAGGAAAGGCCAACTTTCTACATCGTTTTATACCCAACCATGCTGGGCTAGCCATAGGATTTATCTGGTTGCTAAAACAAGGAACACCCTTTGTATGGGATGAGGTGGCCCAAAAATATTTTGACGATCTCAAGGTTATGCTCATAAATGCTCCTCTGTTGCACCCACCAGACTATTATTGAGATTACGTCCTTTACCTGGCCGTGGCCCCTAGCACCATTTCTATGGTCTTGGTCCAAGACGACGATGAAGGCAACGAACATGTAATCTACTACCTTAGTCAGAATCTCCTTGACACTGAAACACGTTATGCACATGTCGAGAAGTTGGCTTTGGCTGCCGTTCAGGCTATTCAACGCTTTCAGAATTATATCCTTTTGCACATGACTACAGTGATTTCTGAATGCAACCCCATGACCTATATCCTGACTCGTCAGTTGCTGGGGGGCAAGTATTCTAGATGGATTATGATCCTGCAAGAATTTGATTTGGTTTTCACTACAGCCAAATCTAAAAAGTCACTTAGTTTTGCCGAATTGATTGGTTGCCTTCCCTCCAAGTCTCTCCCTACTGGTGTAGATGAACAACTTCTAGATGAGACCCTCTTTCTGATTAGCACCCTTGATCCATGGTATGGTGATATCATCGTGTATCTCCAGACATCCACATTTCGGTCTGCTTTGACCAAGGATGATCATCTAAGGATTCGACATCACTCCCAACCCTACCATATTATTGGCGATACTTTATACCGTGTCGGTGTCGATTAAGTTCTGCATTGATGCCTTACGATCGAGGAAGTTGAAAGAGTTCTCAATGATTGCCACTCCGGGGCATGTGGTGGTCATATGTCTGGCTACGCTACAACTCAAAATATCCTTCACACTAGTTATTTCTCGCAGTCTATCTTCAAGGACTGCATTCTTGCTGTTTGCAAGTGCCATGAATGCCAAATTCACCAATGCAAGATGCACACCCCACCCACTCACCTACACCTGTCATTACCATTGGTCCTTTTGCCAAATGGGTCATCTATTATATGACATGTAACCCTCGTTCAACTGGGGGCATGGCTATATTATTATCACTATGGATCATTTCACCAAATGGGCCGAAGCAATGCCTACATACTCTGCAGATGGTAAGACAATGACTCAATTCCTTTTCAACCATGTTATTTCCAGGTTCAGCGTACCCCAAGCCATTGTCACAGACCATGGCTCCCATTTCAGAGATTACATGATGGCTGAGCTGACATCTGCATTGGGCTTGCACCACGATGGCTTGACCCCATATTACCCTCAGGCCAACGGCCAAGTTGAAGCTGTGAACAAAGTCTTGGTCACAATGCTTCAGCGTACTATTGGGATGCACAAGTCAAATTGGCATCTCATGCTCTTTTCAGCTTTGTGGGCCTACCAAACCTCAACCAAAGACACAACTGGTTTCACACCATTCCAGCTGGTCTATGGTCTGGAAGAAACATTGCTAATCGAATGCGAGATTCCTTCACTCAAGTTAGTTGTTGAACTCCTCCCCAAAATGTCACCTCAAGAGGAACGCCTCTTATATTTAGAACGACTGGACGAGACTCGCCATCTTGCCTCCTTGGTCATCGAAGCACAAAAGAAACAGGTCAAATCGCATTTCGATCAATCGGTCTCTCCTTGCGTGTTCTCTGAGGGTGATTTGGTCTTACTATATGACCAAGCTAACGATAAGATGGGGGCAGGCAAGTTTGAACCTATGTGGCATGGGCCCTACATCATGAAACACATTTTGCAGAATGGAGCTTATGAGCTTATTGTTTATGAAGGAAACCATCTCGATAAGAAGTACTATGCTTAGGTCATCTTGCATGGTTACTTGTGTACATTAGTGTGTCATTCATTTTTGTGCAGTGTGGTTTTGTGTGATAGTTTTCAAATAACTTTCCTGTTTACTATGCTTTTCTTGATTTGTAGATGTCTACGACTCCCCACATTGGTTTCGCTGATGGTGCTTGCTGTAGTACCCAGAACCTATCATCTGCGGCATGGGCTATTTATGCCCCAAAGATGAGTTGATTGACCTTCAAGGTATATATCTAGGTCGCACAACCAATAACATTGTTGAATACAGTGTGGTCATCGAACTGTTGTTAGAAACCATCACTATGGGAATTAGAGAACTGGTTGTCAACCTGGATACACAGCTTGTCATCCTTCAACTCAACGGCCAATATTCCGTCAGAAACCCTCAAATATTGAGAATGTATCTCCATATCTGTATATTGGAAAGGCATTTTGATTACATTACATATCATCATATTCCTAGACGCATGAATACATTGACATATGCATTAGCTAATCATGTGTTGGATAGACATTTACGAAACATTTAAAAGATAAAACAAACCATTTGTACCATAGTAGATAGGAAAATACAACATATATACATACATATATATATATATATGTGTATGTGTATATATATATATATATATATATGTATATATATATACAGATAATGTTTGATACATCATAACCCCCAAAAAATATGTGTGTCTGAAATAAAATTGGTAGCTCGCAGGCCTCAAAAATTATGTAAGTGTTGGACCTAGGAACTAATCAGCATGGTGATCATGGTAGCATGATATGGCTCATGCCACGTGAGTCAGCAATCAGCGGATCCACTCCGAGACTCCCATCGCGTGTCTCTGGTACTGACGAGGAATGTCTCCTACCCAATTATACTCGGGATACCACGAGTCAACCCCTCAAGGTTCCTCGCGATCTCCTCATCGTTGTCGCTCCCCTCCTGATAAGGAGCGATAACATTGATAGGGTAGGGAACGTGCCTGGCTATTGGGGACATCCCAATAGGGCACTTTGGTCCAACGTCTGCATTAACAAGAGAAATTTTATAAGCACATATATACCAAAAACAATTAAAAAATATCAAAATTAAAAAATTTGATTTTTTACCTTCGTCATCGAAGTCCTCTCCATCTGGTAAGGGCATATCTGGATCTCCACGAAAATCAGTGCCACTATATGGCCAGTCCTCCATGACGATCTTTTGTCATTGTAGCCATGAAAAGAATGTAGGTCGGTATGACATGTGCTGACCCCCAGTGATCCTGGGTATCAAACGGCTCCAGCGGGCCATCCGCAGATTGTGTGGCATAGGAGGATCTACCTTAGTCAGCTGATACTGGAACAGTGGTACCCGTTCCAAGAAGAAGGTCACAAGTACAAATCCGAAGCAAAATTGCTTTAGATTTCCAGCCTTTGCTTTGGACAGTTGGCACTTGATGTTCATCTTCATGGCCTCTACCCAGTTGAAGATCGTAGGAGCTGTGCAGTCAATAACATAAAGGAACTTTGACTTGTTAGTCTCATGTTCTGCCTAGGACCCTGAAACTCTATTAATTGTCAACAGAAGCACCCTTAGTGCCAGATCCTGAACACTAGAAATCTCTATCTTCCCACTCTTGTATTTCAAGGCCTTATGGTAGTGTTCGCAAGCAAGGAAGATATTCTTGCCCCAATCGGTCATGACCCATACAAGTTCACTGGATTCCCTCTGCAGGACAATCCAGTGATGAAGTATATATCTGAAGTTTCCAACTCCAGTTCCTGGCTGCCAATGACAAAAATCTCCCGATTAATGTCCCAAAGACTAATCAAGTACTTAAGAAACTCGGGCTAGGCCTGCATCCTTGGCATAAGAAAGAATTTGAGGAGCCCGAAAGCCCTCAAAGCTTGTAGGAAATCTGGGTCATTCATGGCCTGGGTGTCAACATCTTCATGTTCCCATTCTTTCCAGTCCACCATTTGCAATGATTATTTCTTGCAAAAGCCATTAATTTGAGTCAAAAATCATCCTTGGCCCATAAAATTTAAGTTTAAACAGTCAATTTTTGAGAAAATAGGGTTTTACCCTATTCATGGCGCCGACACACCTGTTTTAAAAATAGTTGTGCTGATCGATGTGGATGGCTTTGTTAATCACCCTCGGTTAGCATGATTTTGTGCTCGGAAATCACGTCGACCAAGGGCGATTTTTTTTTTCAAAAACCCCTCAAAAAACTAAAAAAGTGGTTAAAAGCAGAAATAAAGGAAATGAAAATTGAGCTCAAGGCTTTGGCTATTACTTTGAACTGGCGGCTCGTCAATTGACCTCCAAGAGCTCCCGCAATCTGCTCCAGAACAATTAGGGAAAAAGTGAGTAAAAAGTCTTCATAGTAAAGGTAAAATGGTAAATGGTAAAAATATATTTACTTTTCCCCTTTTTATTCATTTTTCATGAAAATATTAGGTTTTTGTAAATATTTTGACTTATTTTGCCTCAAGAACTCGATAATACACTTTACCTTACTTGTTCAACGATAGGTGATGGATGTTCAACGATGAACACGAGTCACATTTCAACGCTTTTCTCAACTTGTTAAACTCATATGAAAAGAATGTTAAGTGTTTTTCCCTTTTGACTCATAAAAGAAAATAAAATGGGGGGTCCGCTTTTAGCTCTTTTACGACACTTTAAATGCGACAATATGGCCAAGCCCTTGTCAGTTTGAACTCGTTAATAGATGCAAAACATCATGCAACCAGTATAAGTTTACCCCCTTTTCGGGCTGGGAGGCACTATTTACGAAAAAGGTACTCCTTGACAGAAATGGTCAAGCGATTCTCTCAAGTATTGTTTTCTGCCTTTTCAGGCTCGAGAGACACAAGCGTATGAAAAGGGACCATGTGGAGTTTTCTTTTACCTGTATTTTTCAAACTCTCTAAACATGAAAAAGATACCGAGTTACACCTTTGTCAGACTCGTTAAACTATTAAACGACATTGGATTCATCTCCATGACGAACATGAGCTCCTCCTTCCTGGGGCTCATTAAACTTGCTAGGTCAGATTCGTCTGAAGGATGAACTTATAGTGCAAGCATATGCTATCCCCTTCAAGCTTGTGATTAGAAAATAATTGGGGTACCTGCTAGAAATGGTGGGAAAAAATTTGGAAATCTATCAGTTGTGTCGACAACTCACTCTTGAACATGACACTCTTTGCTTCGTGTTCGATTGGGACATCCTCCTTTGTGTCGTTGACCTTCCTAGGTTTGGGCCCTTTATTTTTGCCTTCCATTTGATCTCTACCACATCGTCATGACCACTGATCCCATGGATCCAAAGGCTGCCAAACTTCCAGTTGTGTCGCCGATATGTTCAAGAGTTGTCCTTCTGCAGTTACACTTACTTTTGATTCTCTATATCATCCACAATCATTTTGTATCCTTTCGTCTCATGTCGATGATGTGGGATTCATTATGTCCCTCCTCCGACACGGTCGCTTTCCGTTGACTTCAACTCATTATCTGAGAAGTTGACTGAGAGACTCCTTTTCGGTACCTTAGAGCTTGCATGCCCTAATGGCAAGTTCTCAACACTCGATGATAAGTTCACATCATTGTCTTTCGATCGAGTGATTTCACGGGTGTTCGAATTCAGTTCCTCTATTCACATTCCGTGAATTGTGCTGATAGTACCTTTAGGACCATTGTCATTATTGGTGGTTTCTCTCATGCTTGTTAACAGTTTACATCATCGACTAGTAATCAAGTGACTTTCTAGCATGTTCAATGTCAACAAATCTATTCACATGTTAGAATCTGTACTTTGATCGGGTCGTGTTGGAGCGCAAGACCCTGGACTCAGATCACAAAAGTCCAGGTTGCAAAATGGTGTGACATGGTTATGATGATATGCATGTCTCTTTCAGATGGATGGTTGCGACCAGACCATGAGTTATCATATGTGATCCTTCTCATTATCAAATGGCTATGACCATACCTTGGTTTCATTATGATCCTCTTTGATGGATGGCTGTGCCCATACCTGGATCTATTTACATGATCATTCTCTGGATGGCTGCGTCCATGCCATGATTCATGTATCATTTGATAGAGATCTCAGTTTGTGTATATGTATCTGTACTTGCTTGTAGGTTTTTCGATGGTAGACCGGTTCCTCGCACTGATTCATAAAGCATTTCATCCCTCACTCTAGCTTGGCCTTCACGCTTTAGGGGGCATCTGTTACACAAAATTTTGTCACTGTCCTTATACTCCCCTTTCCTTGATATTGGAGGAACTCTACAGTGAACCCCACATGCTTTGCCTTCATGAAGAAACTCCCATTGTGTCCCTCTTCATGAGAAGATCAATTCCCTTTTGCACCATTTCCCCTGAAACTTCTGTTTTGCCCAGTTTACAAGACCGACACTAATGACCTTTGTCTCCCCTGCGCTGATGTGTAGAGATTAGCACTATCCCTTGGGCCGACTGGAGCGATTGAGATGTGTTCCAATCACGCTGGTCCTGTTATGGAAATTTTTTTAAATTAGGAGTCAAAGCTTCCAACTCTATAAGCTTTGTAACGGAAGTCTAGTAAATGGTTTGGCTGGATGGGGTCGAGGATGTCAGTTTGGGCTCCTTTCCCCTATAATGATGGAACTACCTCAAGGGATAAGCCCTTATCCCATGAGAAGAGGATCGATCTCCCATTCATTCATCGTATATAAACCTCCCTTTTTCCCAAGCACATGCTAGGGGTTGATATTGGTGTGCTAATGCTATTTTGGTTTGGAGTAGATAGCAAGCTATTACTAGTTGTAGCTATCTAGTTGTGTGAGGGAGAAGTGTGATTTGGTTTGGAGTGAAGCCTAAAGGGAAGAGCCTTAAAACTATTGTTGATTGAGGCCATCATGGAATGCTAGCAGAAGTGTGTGGGAACCTGGTCTTGTCAGAGGAGGACTGCAACGTCAAGACAAATGGTTGTAATCTCTCTTTGATATTAATATATGCAACTATCAATTGATTTCCTACATGATTTGTCATCTTAAATATTCATGGCTTAATGTTTCTTGACTTGTTAAGTAGGTTGAATTACAATTTGTCTATTATCATGTTTGTTGTTTACTGTTGTTTACTTGTTTCAGGTGCTTGAAGAAGGAAGCGAGAGATAGCTGGAGCGAGCAAGTAAGGACATCATCAAATAGGATAAGCAGACTAAGAGGTAGGCCCTCTTAATTGGTTCTAACCTAAGGAAATATTCCATATAATGTATCTGTTGTGGCTGTTAGTACCTAAATCTACCTCAGGTTGAAGAAAGGCAAGTCTAGGGTAACATCAAACCATGCTTAACCTGGTAGCTAGCCCTACCAGCTTGGGAGAGGGCTCTCTCCTTGTCAATCTCAAATAGAATATGGCAACTAAGGCTTGAGATGACTGAAATTTAATGTTGATTTTAGGCTAGGTATATTTTCTCAGAGGATTTTGATTGATTTTAATGGTTGGTTGCTAGATCAGATGAGGAAGGGAGCTTTGGGTCCAGGAAATCAACTCAGATTTGCAGAGGTTTCTATGGGACGAGGTAGGCAAGTGTTTTATCACTTTGAATTTGATGTTATGGTGAGTCTAAAGACCGGTGAGGAGTTGGAGAGGGCATGCAAGGTTCATGAGTCCTCTTCAAACAACAGAAAACATTTAAAACTAAATGTAACCTCAAGGCAGAGCACTGAACATCAATGGATTCCACCTATTAATCTTGATTCATTTAGTTATGTAGAAAAAGATAGATGATGGCACATATACACATAAGAGAAACTAAATAACAGAGGAGAAAACAATGCCAATACACATTACCAAAAGAATCCCACAAAATGCTGCAATGGTTTCAGGTGTCAAGGTGAAAGAGACACCAACAAGGTTCACCTGGCCATTGTGAAGATGAAGAAAAAACAACCTAGCAAGCTCATGATGATATTTCACCCTCTTTACCATTTCACAAAACTGATAACAAGACTGGTGTTTAAAGCAAGTTACAGCAAGAGGGCAAGCAAGTAATTCTATGAGAGTGGTGGGCTCCTCCTGAATGATTTTCCCTCCTTTATGTGGTTTTCTTGGTACATGAGCTTCTCGAGAAGAATCATTGAAAGTTTCCTCTTCCCTCTCATAGTCTGAATCTGTCTCCATGCTTATGAATTTTGAAGTGAAAGCTGATGAGTATGAAGAGATTTTAAAATATGAGGGTGAATAATGTATATATGAAGTGACTACTGGTTTCTTTTGGGGAATGAGGGAATGTATATATGAAGGGAGTTAGGGTTTGGGAATAGAGTATAGGGTTAGGGTTTGGTAAATGGGAATGGGGTTTGGGAAGTAAGTGCTAATGATTTTGGGAAAGGGAAAGGGAAAGGGATTTAGGGAAATTTAGTTTAAGGGAATGGGGTATAGGAAAATAATCTAAGGGAATAGAAACAACAGAACACAATACCCTTTGCAAATCTTATAAGACAATTTGGAGGCAGCTAGGGTTTAGTGTTTTAGACATACAAGTCACCACAACTGATGAAAAACTCCTTGCTAGATAAGATGAGAAGCTTCACTTACTTGTTGAGAGGTGAATTGAGGAGTTTGAAGCAAAGGAAGGTGATGGAAATCGTTCTGATGCTCGACGGACAGGTGCGTAGTGCTGCCTCTCAGGTGCACAACGCACTTTGTATGCACAATGCCCGAACAAATTGCAATGTAAAACCTGTGCCAGGTGCACAGCGCCAGGTAGGTGATCAGTGCCAAAGCCCAGGTGTGCAACACCGGTAAAATTTCGGGCTTTTTGCTCAGTTTTTGCCTCTTTCCTCCAAAAACGCGTTTTTTTGCCTTTAGCTCATTCACTTGCAACAATAAAGACTTCAAACACATAGATGACTTTTATATCCCCTTGCTTTTGATTTTTCATTTACCAAACCCACTTTTCTAAAGTCTTAGTCACTTTTCTTTAAAAACTCTGTTTTTCATTTGAAGTTTGACTCTTCTTGATCAATTGATGGACAAATGCATAGGTGCTTTTGTGTTTTACAGTGGTTGGAGTTAGCAAGGTGACCAAGAGCAGTTGCTGAACTTATTACATATAGAAACACTTTAAATTACATAAAATCTGTACAAAAAAAAAAAAAAAAAAACTCTGTTTTCACCTCAAAACAGAGTTTTGAGGTAAAAAGAATTTATTGAGCATATCATCAGTGAATTTATGATTCTATGAACTTATAAAACCCCCTCATGTGCCCGTTGACCTTTTATTTAGTTTTGGATGACCATGATGACAAACCCTAGACCTAGTGAGACTAAAACCCTAAAATTGGCTTTGATAAATGAAATGAAATTGGATGACAATAAATGAACTAAAAAAAAAGTGACAACAGGCTAGCAGATGAATGTCATGAGGGAAATTGACATGAAATGACTACCATTAGTTGATCCATGACCTAATGGAATGCAACTGATTGGACGGGACACCTAACATGCATGCAAAAAAGAGCAATTTGATCAGTAATGGAGGGATGAAGATACCGACACTAACAATGGCTAGACCCATTATCAGGCTAGAGGAATTCGTTTATGTCCACACTTATAATTTTACTTCACCACATCCCCTAAGGGGGAGGGGTCTGTAAGATCCTCGCGTTAAAATTTCATGTAATAAAATTAATAAAGGCAAAATAAGGCCAAGGCCATGGGGCACATATTCCAATCTGAATGCTGGGAAAAGTATCCTAGTGGGTATCACTTGTTGTTTATTATGGCTAAGGGGAAATTGACAAAGGCTTTGAAAAGGAAAAAAGGCATTATTGGCATTTTATTTATGAAAATAAAGGAAAATAGGAGAAAATGAAGGTGAAAGGTCATAGGTTTGCATATGGGGGGGGGGAGGGGATTGAAGGAAAAATAGAGGAAAATGAAGAAATTAGAGCCATAATTAATAAAAATACACTAGATCATTAGTTTGGGGCCTTTTTGCAATTCTGTTTTGGAATTAGTCTCAAAGACGAGAAGAGCATCAAGAGGAGAAGGAAAGAAAGCAAGAAAAGGAAGGATAAGGAAAGAAAAGAAAGGACAAGGAAAGAAAAGGAAGGATAAGGAAATTAAAGGAAATCAAGGATCAAGCAAGGAAAGGTTGGATCAAGTAGCTTCAATGGGAATACTTGCAGGTAACATGTTGCATGTATGATTTCTTAGCTGGTTTTGGCATGCTTGGTATATGCATGTGTGTATTCGATTTATTTGTTGCCATTGAAATGGGTGTTGTTGGGTTTCAACAATGGTTTTATCCTTGCTTTGTGTTGATCAGGAAAAGTGACCCTTTCAACATTCTGTGGGAGACCACCCAGTTAGGAACTTAAAGCAATTACTTTTCCGCTGAAATGGTGGTTATGACTGGTTAGACTAGGTTCAATTACCTTTTCTCTTTCTTTGTTGGCTTAAGGTATGTCTTTTAATTACCAATAGATAAGAGACATCAAATTGATACTCCTTGTTGATCAAGCAAGATAATGACTCTAAACTTTGCATCTTTGATAAGAGGACTTCTAAGATGCAAAAACAAGAATTAAAATGCAAACCTTAACCTATGATGCACTTCTCCTAGACCTATCGTGATTGAAGGAAAGAATAGTCTTTCTCTCAATTGAGATCAAGCTAAAAGGATGGGAAAAGAAGCATGTCAGAATTGGAATTCAAATGAAGGAAATAGGCCAAGGAAATAGTTCACGAGATCTAATCCTTATTAAAACAAATACAAACAAATAAATGCCTAATAAATAGTTACTAGACATTTAATTGTAAATACCTCCAACTCCTAATATGCAACTTCTTCCTCTGCAAATTACCTTATGCGGATATGCGGAAAAGACATGTGCATAAATATGTATAAGAATGAGAAATTCATGTCATAGTATTGAAGTAATTCAAATAAAATTCCATGTAGAAAAGAAAAACATCTATAAATCTAAAATGTTAGATAGCTAGCCAACCTAAAGAAATAAATGTTTGTTCTTATACAATTTCCACTTATTCAAGATGCATTTCTGATTAATTCTGTAAGGTAGCTTGATCATAATTTTAATTGAGCTTACGATTAACATTTAAGAATAGTTATAAAGCCAACTAATATACTCATACAATAGAAATGTAATTGAAAACTGAAGAATTCATTTACAATAATCGATGCAAACAATAGTGCTATGCATACAATTACATAAATAAATCTTATTATGAATATGAATCAAGTTAAATAAACTTCAGAAGATTATAGTGGTGCAAACCTCCCACTGCCAACAAACTCGATTCCCTGTCTGTAAAGAAAGGTTCGGTTCCCACTACAGTAGTGCATGTTAGCTACCTATACCTATAGGTTTCATATTTCATGATTGGCTATAGAAGTTCCAAATATGCTCTGCTTTGATCATGCAAAGATCACATATTTCCAAAGGAGTACAAGGTGTGTTTATAGCTTGGTATGGACTCAAATTTTGATGGATGGTCCAACAGTTTAATCTGGACCATGTCATGTTTTAAATTGCAGTTGTAGATTAGAGAAAGAAGTCTGTCCAAACTATTTAAACTTGGCAGACAAGTAGCTTAGGTAGAGAAATTAAGGTTCCCAACTGCTTAATCTGGGACCTTGGAAGAAATAAGGGTAGAAATAGACAGAAAAAACAAAAGAAAAAGCCAAAGAAAAGAAGAGGCAGGTAAGGGTCTGCAAGTCCAAGTGCACCCTCCAAGAAGAAATAAAAAATGCTAGGCAAGTAGCTGGGTAAGTAGTTGGGGTTGCAGAAAGGTTATTTTTACCATTGCAGATGTGTTAGCTTTGTTTACCAAGGCAAAGTCAATGAAATGAGAAGGTGTTCTTCTTCATCAAGATTGCAGCAAGCAAAGGAGCCTGTCTAACCTCCCTTTTCCCCTTTTCATGTCATTTACTAACATTCCCTCATCCGTTGAGATTCATGGAAGAATTATGGTCTTATGGTGGTTAATCTTTTTAGAAGCCACATTTCTTGTCTAAAACTCTTTTCATTTTGATCTACTCCCTAAACTAAGTGAGTTTCAAATAAACTTAGTGATTTTCCCCCCTTTATTCACTCCCCTCATCCATATTAACCCTAACTCTACTATGTAAATCCCTTATATTACCTTTCCCCTAATATTATTAACACCATGGTGTATAAACCCCAAATTTTGTATAAATATCCCCTCCCCTTGGCATTATAGCCAATAAGTCCTATGTTAGGGATCAAATGACACCTGGTCATCTTGATAAACCTAAGCCTAACCCACCTCCCCCTTTCCAAATCCATTTTTCACTCATTACACCCCATTCGCACATAAACCTTACAAAGGACATTGTTCCACCCTTACCCGCTGCCAATTGCCAAATAATGCATCAAAACCCACCTTTCTCATTTATCCAAAGTCCAAGCATCGGGAGTGATTTTACAAATAATTCGCAAAAAACCCACATTCTAATGTTTCTTCGCCGATGCACATATCCCGATATACATCAAAATGACCCCGCCCCGCCATACCCGTCGATCACTTCGTTGATCCGACAGCCGTCCGATCAGAGCTTGAACATCCAACGGCTCTTATCACATCGGAGCGGCTCCGACGTCCGCTCTTTACCCGCCATATCTGCCGATCACATCACTCCCCCGACAGCCGTTGGATCGGGCCCCCCAGATCCGACGGTCATCGTTGATATCGGAGCGGGTCTCACATCCGACGGATATCTTCCGACGTCCGTAAAAGGGTTACGTCACTCGGCAGCCACGCGTCCCCACCACAGCTCATCAGAGGTACGCCTGACAGATTCCCCCCCGTACCATGAGCGGTGCGATATGAAACCGCTAGCTGTTTCCGGTTTCGGTTATCCCGCCTATACTACGTCACCTCCACATCATCCCACGTCACTGCCACCATGCCGTCACGTCAACCGTTGCGCCCGACCGTCTGCCGATCTGTCCTGCCACTTCACCATCCCCGTGGACCAATCAGAGCCCGCCACCTCACCTATGACGTCAGCCGGCCCTGACCCCACCTATGACGTCATGCTGACGTCAGCAGAAAAACGCGCCAAAAGTCCAAAAAACCAATATAATAGCCAAATGTCGCGTTTTTCTCACTTTTCTACAAAAACGCCCGTTGCTCCTGCATGCGATTTTTACGACCAAAAGTCTACCAACCTGCAGAACCTGACCAGGAGACCGGCGGCGCGCCATTTCCACTGTCATCCGCGACCATTGCTTACTCTTTACCAGGTATTCTCCACTGCAAATCCTTCACGTACCTGCTTTGTCTGTAAATTCCCTCAAAAGAACTTATAACGGAAAAAACTCTTTAATTCACCGGCAGAAATCCCTACACTTGGCCCTTTTACAGTTGTGAACTCGAAGAATACTAGCCGAGCCTTGTTTGCCCATACTTTCACTAGAAATCAAGATCTGTTCGCGCAAACGCGACAGACTCATTTAAACTGAGTTTAACCACTGAGAGAGACAGAGTGAGGCCAAGCATTGGTCTTATTTACACTCTAAACAGTATTTCAATTGCTGTTTATTAGAACCACTCTCTGTTCCTTATAAATTCACCTCCCTGGTAAAGAGACATTCCTCTATACTGTCCTGCTCAATTGAAACCACTTTGCACTCAATTCAGAATCCTCTTTTGCAATGGAGACACCTGTAGTACTAAATGTTCAGCCTCTGAATGCCCCTCAAAGGAACTTGCAATGGCAAGCCTTGGCAGATATGGATTACCAGATTACAGAAGAAATGTTTATGAGCAGTAAATTCCACATTCATCTGTTGAATGAGTTGAAAGCCAAGCATGAAAATGGGACAGATATATTGGGCATATGGGACTCTTTCCTCCCTATTTTTAAGCTCCCTCAGGTCAACCAGTTCCCTGAACTAATCCACCTGTGTGCTGAATATTATGATGCTTCTCAGAGGGCTGTTGTTGACCCATCTGGTTCAGTACTTTTCTATGTTACCCCTCAAGCCATCAGAGACATGCTTTGTTTCAACACTCAGAAGAAGTTGGTCCCTTTGTCACTAGTGAACCTGATAAAACAAGGGGCTAAACTGACAGATGCTCAAATTATCAAACTCAATCAATTATACATTAACTCTGACATTGTGATGTACCCTCCAATTGGTCATGTATATCTCAATGGGCTGGGCAGAGACCTTGCAGATATGATTAGTCCCATCTTGGGATATAATTCAATTGAGCATATTGATGCAACTGTGCTGGTAATGATGCTGATGTTTGCTCCTGGCAAGTCACCAATCTGCTATGACTATGCCACCTACATATCAGACAAGATTCATGAGCAATTGATGAATTTGGCGAGAGAAAGGGTATTCAGATATACCTCCTACATTTACCATTTGATTTTGTACCATCAACATGAGAAATTTCATTTTTCTATCAAAAGGGTGGATGCCCAGGGCAATCCCAGATCAGTGGTCTATTGGTCCTCTGTCTTCCACACTACACCTGAGTCTCCATACACCTACTGTGAATTTATTGATCAGTTCATCCATCCAACTATGATAATGCTAATGAGCTCGCCTCCTCCAAGACTCACTGATGACATGCAGAGAATTCTTCAACTGTCCAAATCATACAGCATTGGGGATTGGTACTTCTACCAACACCACACCGTCATCAGGATATATGGGTGTGACTTACCTCCATTTAGATTACCCAGATATGTGCCTATGAGGCTATTTGCCTTAGAATACTTCAGGCAGTTTGGCTATGTGGATATGTTTCACTTTTCAGGCAAAGGGAAAAAAGCACAGTTGAAGGTGAAAAGCCAACTTGGCCATTTCATCTATAACGAGAGGGAGCAAGGATGGAAGGAAGCAGATAGACTGCTTCAGTCCCTTGGCCTTCAGACCAGTTTCCTGTGGAAGCCCTATGACCCTAATAACTTCATCACTATGAGGAGGCTCAAATACAAGATGTCTGCCTATGATCATTGTAGTATCCCTCACATTGAAAAACATGCTAACCAAAGCAAATGGAGGAGAGGGACCTTAGAAGAACCTGTCACACAAGAAGAGATAAATCAGAGGGCAGTAAGGAATCTAAAGAAGATGGCTGACCTTGAACTTTGTTCACAGGTGAGCGCACTTCCAAGCACACAAGCCGGAGCAGCTGCATCTTCCTCAACTGTCAAACAACAAGCTACAAAGACCACTGAAAGTGCATCTGGAAAAGGCAAAGAAAAGGAAATGGAGACAGAGCAACCACATCAAGAGAAGGAGTAGTCACCTCCAGTGACTCAAGAGCAGGCAGAGCAACAACAGCAATAAGAATTGCAGCAAGAAGAAGGGCAACATGACAGACAACAGCCCTTACAGCAAGAAAGAGTAGTTGATACTCCAACTTCCACTGAGCAACAAGCTCAGAACATAGTGCCTCCTAGGCCAGAAGTCACCATTGACGCCTCAGTCCTCCAAACTCCACAGAAGGAGGACTTAAGCAGAAAAAGGGATAGAGAAACTCCTCTGACTTCATCTATCAACTAGGGAGAGAAAAGACAAAGATTGAATGACTTTTCGGAGGATGACATAGCAATAAGGCAAGAATTGGGCATGGCCCCACCCAGCAGAGAAGCCTCAGCCAGTTCCTTCCAGCAGGAACAGGACAGAACTATGGGAGGAGAGGTCAGCTCCTCCAGCCAGCAAAAAGAAGGAGAAAAAAGAATCAAGCAGCAATTTATAGACATAAAAAGGAGGAGTGACCCTATCAAGATACAACTGTACAACCATTTATTGAAAATGGCTCCCACCAACCAACAAAGATTGATGTCTGCATTTGATGTGCAAGAAGGCAAATTGACTATGAGCCATTTTTTTCCCACAGCACTGCATCCCCAATTTGCCTCAGATTACCTCAAGACCAACCTGGAGATCCTGGCCAAGGACATACACCCAATGGATAAAATTGAACTGCACAAACAGACTGGTGAGATGGTGTATGCCTCCTTGGCAGACAAAACATTAGAAAATCACAAACTAGAGAGCAGCCTTAATGCTACAGCCTCTCAGCTGGAATTAGAGAGGGCATCATCCCAGGCGAAGGACAACAGAATAAGGTCCTTGGAAGACATAATCGTTGAAATTGGGCATGATCCCAAAGATATTAAAGGAATACAGGAAATATTGAAGTTGAGGGATGCTGACATGGCTGCCTTGAGAAAGAAAATCAAACTCCCAGCTACCATTCACCCTCAGACAGATGAGGTAGCCCAACAAAGGCATGAGCAGGATACCACAGCCTTGTTGATTTCCATCTATAAGCAGCTTATGCAAGCACAAGAGAAATTGGGAGAATCTGAGGCTACACAAGTGGCCTTGCAAGCAGCATTGAAACAAAGAGAAGAGGGTCAGACCTCTCAGCCTCCTCCTCAGATCATCAATCTTGAGGAAACTGCTCCTATCACTGCTCCTCCTCCTCAACAGACTGAACAGACAGCAACATCTACTTCAGCAGCGCCAACAACTACAGAGCAGGCCCAAAGCCTGGATATGCAAAAGATGAAGAATGAAATCCAAATCCTGGAAGCTCAAATGACAGAGTTAAATGAGACCAGGGAAAAGTTGGCCAAGGTAAATGATAGACATGATAAATCAAAGAGAGAAGTGGCAGAAAAGGGCAGGGAAATCAAAGCCCTTAAAGACAAGATCAAAGAGCTGGAAAATGAGCTCAAACTAGACAAAATTGTAGCTGAAATTAGAGCAATGCTATGGTCTAATATTGGCCAATGAATTACCAATCAATGGCAATATATTGAGACAATCCATGAGCAATTAGAGCTCATCCCAAAGGCACAGAAGGAGGTTCACAGATCAAGAGCTTTATTGAGCAATATGCCTGAAGTGGCCACCAGAATGATCAACGTACTTAACCATAAAACAAGTTCTCAGTTAGCTACCATGGGAATTACAAACAGAACTGAGACTATCCAAATGATCAGGAGGGTTCTTACTCAGAGAAATCTGGTGCAGACATTGGAAAGAAGAACCCAGGATATGCAAACTGAGGTGAACAGGTTCATGGAGAGATTTCAGGTATTACAGAACAGAGGACTCCCTAGCTTACTGAACAGCGGAGGGAAATTATTCACCCATGAACAGTATGCCAAAAGAGTGAATGCTTTTGCTTCAACTCAGGTCAATGAAAAGCCCAACACTTCAGAAGATACAGGGCCTATTACAGGACAGATTTTCTACAATAAGATAGAAAGTCTATTTTTTATAATGAATGAAATCACGCACTTGTTTGATATGGCCCCAAATTTCTTTAAATATACAGAGGCAGAGGAGACTATGGATGCAATTCTCAGGCATCAACTCCCTACGCAAGACTGGTGGGCAAATACAATACAGAAAATTTTATAAACAGCGAAAGCATTCGCCAAATTTTGTTTTTAAAATGTAAATTGTTATGTAAAGCACAGTTCGACAAAATCAGCACGCAGCAAAGGTTAGAGCTGAGCCAACTCAGCAAAGCTGTTCGGTCACCACAGCAGCAAGCACAGTTACAGGTGGCAGGGCCGAGAAAATACAGCGCAGCAAATATAAAGACACATTTATCAGCATTAAAGCAAAGCGTTGCAACCGACTCAGTGACCTCCAAAGGTCAAAATATCCTCTGACAGACTTAAAGAGCATTTATGTTGCATTCAAAGCTGTAATAACTTCTTTTCTACTTTCTGAACGAAGTAATGAAGATATTTCTCTCTTAGATGACTCAATGCCTAAGATATTTTGTATAAGCATTCCTATAAAGTCCCCTTCGCATGAGATTGCAAGGGTTGTTGTTGATTTCTCCTGAAGAAGTTCTTATGCTGTAATCCTTTCAGAAGTTTAATAAAGAAAGTGATGGAATTTCTCGGATTTCTGAAGTGTTGAATGCGTTCTGGTGTCTGTTGAAAACTGCTGGATTCCTGTGTATTACACAATACAATAAGTCTCTGTAACTCTCCTTGTTATGTGTTTTTGATTTGTTAAAATCCATATGTGTTTCTAATTTCTGAATATTTAGCAACAAGGAAGAAGAATAACTTCAGGACTTATTCGAGAAATACCCTGAGTTCAATCTGTGTTGTTAATGAATGTTTTCTTCAGCTGTAATCTTGATAAGTGTAATTCTTAATTGCTGCACTTTCAGAATACATCTTTCACAGTGGCCTTTGTCTCAGGAATTCAAGTTTGCTCTTGTGCAACGTGTTTCACTTTCACCTCACCAGCTTAACAGAGAATTCTTAATTGCTTTCTGTTGGCTGACCTGCTTCACCATTCAAGTTAACTTTGTTTGTCTGAAATACACAATAGGCCCTGCAGTTAGAACACCATCAATCCTGCTTTTCAAAGCACTTCACAACTCCAGACTCCATTGCCCAATGATATATTACTCTCTAAACAGTACATCTTAAGCCCTGAAAGAAATCCTTCAACCAAAACATAAACCAAAACCTGAGCATAATACCTAGCCTAAAACACCATCATAACAGAGACAAATCATAAAGAGAGAGCCCTCTCTGATTACAGTTTGGCTAGAAACTGTGATCCAAAGATTGGTTAGTGGTTACCCCGGCCGTATTCCCTTGGGAGTCATAGGGAACAACCTGGGTGTTAACATAATTGGCGACTCCGCTGGGGAGCTGCTTGAGATTTTCAATTTCTATATATCTTCCATAGCTACTATCGAGCCTGAAATCAGTCAAGAGGCCTTTAATCTGTTTCTGTATTACATTAACAATTTTAGGGAAGAGCTTTTTAGGGAATCTTCATCCTAGTTTTGAAATATATATAGCCATTCCAAAATCTTCATCTTGTCCTTTCAAATATAAAAATTTCCTACAAAATCCTAAAAAACAGTTAGAAACTGGCTCCTAAGAAAAATCCACGGCATACTAGGGCAAATCCTGACCCTAATCCACCCATCATTGTTGATAATCCAAATACCATCCCTAGAAACATTAGGAGGCAGCAAAGGCAGGAGCAACCTGCTGATTTGACTTCAGAGTCAGATCATCCCAGCCTCATCCCTACTCCATGCAAGGTCCTTTTCCGGTCTACCCCTAGTTCCCCTAGCTCACCGTCCACATCTCAAACTCCTCCTCTCATATCCTCATCCACTGTTCATATCCCCTTGACCAACGTTCTAGGTTCACCCTTACTTGTCACCCCTGTGATACCCACTATTCCTATTATCCCAGCTGCCCCTGTCAATCCTCTAAATCCTGTAAATATGGCTAACAGGTATGCACCTCTGCAGATATCAGCTAATGCTGCAGCTTTACCCCAAGACTACCAAACCAAAATCTCATATTTTGATTCCAATGGCCCTCTGACAGCTGTCCAGCATGCTAAGAGGATGCAAGACCATTTTGAGACCTATGAAATAGATGATGATAGTGTCAGAATGAGGATGTTTGTTCAAAGCCTAACTGGGGATGTAAGAACTTGGTTTAGATCCCTGAATGCAAACTCCATTACAACTCCTGATGAACTGTATCAAGCCTTTACTAGTAGATGGGAAAAGAAGAAAGATCCTCTGCACATACTTGGGGAATATGACACTATCAAAAGAGGTCCCCAAGAGACTGTTTTGGAGTATTGTGCAAGATTTAACAATGTATATAACGCAATTCCACAAAATCTAAGACCTCCTCCTGACCTAGCTTTGTACAAATTCCCTGATGGTTTTGACCCTGACATGGCCTATCAGTTGAAAGAAAGAGATCCTCAATCCCTTGCAGAGGCCCAAAGGGTTGCTGTCACAGTGGAAGCCAACCTGATTGCCAAAAGAAACAGGGCAAGGTTGGAAAAGAGGACTGCCTTCAAAGAAGAACCCACTGCCTTTGATCAGAAGCTGGATGCAATACTCAATGGCATGAAAAGATTGGGTGATAGAGTGGAATCGGTTGAGAGAAAATCATCATGGGAAGCACCACAAAACAACCCTCCTAGGAATCCAAATTTTAGGAGAACTCAAAACCCGAATGTTGGCAAGGCCAGTGCTGACCAAGACATAAGACCCCCTTTTCAAGAAAATTATGCAGAAACTTCCACATCAGCAGAACCCAATGAAGATCCTGAGATTAACTTGATGGGTCTAGATGGTGAGAGTCAAGTGTTCTTAACACAAGAAGATCATGAGGATGATGAAATCAAATTGTTCCAAACTAAATCAGGTGAATCCTTTGACTTTAAGCAAGGCTATGACACTGCTGTTTATGAGGTCCATAAACAATACAAGCTGAGGAGCAGAACTGTGAATGTTAACCAGCCTGAAAAGAAAAAGGATAATCAGCAGCCTGAAAAAGTTATAGTCACAGCACCTAATGACAAAACAAAGTTACCTACAGAAGAAGTAATTGTTGAGGAGATCACTGAACCACCCTCCTCAAAACAGCAGCCTATGGTCACTCCCCCTTCTCATCCTTATCCAACCATTTCTCCTCAAGAGATGAGTAAAAAGGGTAAGTCCCAAAGTCAAGATAAAAGTCAAGAAGAAGATTTAATGAACAAGGAAAGGACAGTTATCTATAACCCCAAGACCCAATCTGAAAAATCCTTTGACCTAGAGACTGAAATGGGTAAATTAAAGATAGCTGTTCCTCTCTTAGAACTAGCCAAGCATGACATCTATAAGCTACAGATCAAGAAATCCCTTCAACTCACTAACAACAAAGATGATGTCAATGTGTTGGATGACACTCCAGAATTATTGTTTGGCCCAGAAGTGGATGGAAAAACAATAGTCACAGGGGTACTACCTTTTTATGTCAGCCTACATATTCATGACAAAATACTACACAATGCAATGTTTGATTCAGGTGCTTCTCACAACCTCATGCCAAAAGCAGTCATGGAAAGATTGAATTTGGACATAACAAGACCATACAAAGACCTGTTTTCTTTTGACTCCAGCCAAGTCAAGTGTCTAGGTCTCATAAAAGACTTATGTGTGTCCCTGGTTCAATACCCAAACAAGACAATCCTAATGGATGTGGTAGTTGCTGATATCCCACCTAAGTATGGGATGCTGTTATCAAGATCATGGGGAGCTAAACTCCAAGGTTCCCTGCAATTAGACATGTCATATGCCACCATCTCTGTCTTTGGGCAACCAAAAAGACTGTACAGAGAAACACTAATGAAATACATGGTCAGCAGTGAAGAAAAGCCTCAAAACTTTCCCATATATGCTATCCATTCAGACATAGATTCATACATTCTCTTCAATGACACCACTACTCCCTCAAGAAGTGAGGTTGAGACCAAGATATTCATACAAGACGAAGACTCAAATGAAAGTATTACCATCCATAAAACAACAGTCAATCAAACACTAGATGTTGATGCTGCCCTAGTTGTCAAAAATATCCAATCAAACGATGAGACTGTTCTAGAAGACAAGCTAGAGAAAAAACCACAACTGCTACTCACATTGCCAGCCCATGAGCAGATCATAAAGTCTCCTTCCCAACAGGATATTCTATGGTTCCTTGAATTTGATGGCTCAGTCAACAAGCTAGGGGCAGGAGCTGGAGTTTGGATACACAATAAAGAAAATAGTCATGCAGAGGGCAGAGCTTATAGATTGAATTTCAGATGTACTAACAACATGGTAGAATATGAAGCTCTTTTACTAGGCCTCAAGTTAGTAAAGTTCTTGCAAGCTGCCAGGGTTTCAATCATGGGTGATTCAGATTTAGTTATTCAACAAGTGAAAGGAAACTTTTTCACCAATGACAAAAGACTAAGGACTTATAGGTCTGCTGTTGCTGAGGTACTAAACTTTTTCTCTGAATTCCAAATCACTAAGATTCCTAGAACGCACAATCTGCATGCTCACAATTTAGCCACCTTTGCAAGTACCTGCAAGCTTCCTTTTGAGCCCCATCACTGTTTTACAGCTGAGGTGAAACACAGACCCTCCATTCCAAACAATGTTAATGATTGGCAAGTATTTGAGGATGACAAGCAAATAAACCATTTTCTAACTCTGCAGCAAGAATTTGCAGGATTAAATATTGACATGGAGACAGCAAGTCAATCACAAATACTTGAGACAGCAAGTCAATCACAAATACTTGAGACAGCAAGTCAATCACAAATACAGTTTCAAAAGATTACTCACCCAATATCACCCAGAACAGCAAAACAAATGCTAAATCCAACTATTTTCAACAAGGATAGCATTCAGCAAATTCAATCAATCAATTATGAGGAAGTGGCCAATGCTGAAACTGAAATCATAGAGCTGAAAGACAATTTTCTACCAACAGGCCTAACTCCCCTAGAGGACATCTTTGATTCAAATGATATTCCCAGAAAACCAAAAATGCAGCCCTTAAATGCAGCCATTGAAGAATACAACATAGGTACAATTGACAAACCCAAAATAATTAAATTGTCTGCATCTTTGCCTCCTGATCAAAAGCCTAAATACATTGACCTCTTTAAAGAGTTCCAAGATGTTTTTGCATGGAGTTATGAGGACCTAAAGTCCTATGACACCTCTGTTATCCAGCATACTATCCCTCTCAAGCCTGATCAAAAGCCCTTTAAACAAAAATTAAGGAGAATCAATCCGATGATCCTCCCAGCAATGGAACAAGAAGTACAGAAAATGTTTAAGGCAGACATCATAGCACCAATCAGATTCTCTGAATGGATCTCCAACTTAGTCCCTACAAGGAAGAAGACTGGTGATATTAGGCTGTGTGTGGACCTAAGGAATCTGAACCAAGTATCCCTCAAAGACAACTATCCCTTACCCAAGATGGATCACATTCTCCAAAGAGTGGTAGGGGCCTCAAGGATTTCATTACTGGATGGGTTCTTAGGCTTCAATCAAATCCTGGTGCACCCTGATGATCAAGACAAAACAACATTCACTACCCCATGGGGAACTTTCAAATATGTAAAGATGCCTTTTGGATTGAAAAATGCAGGGGCAACTTTTCAAAGAGCAATGGACATTGCTTTTTCCAAAGAGATTCATGACTTTTTAGTCATTTACCTAGATGACCTTACACCTTTCTCAAAATCAGACCAAGAACATATAAAACATTTAAGACAGATCTTCCTAAAATGCAGAAAATATGGAATTTCCTTAAATCCCAAGAAGTCTCTATTTGGTTTGGAAGAAGGTAAACTGTTAGGACACATCATCTCAAAGGATGGCATAAGAATTGACCCAGATAGGATACAGGCTATCCTACAAATGCCCCACCCAAGGAATGTCAAAGAGTTACAAGGATTCTTGGGAAAAATCAATTTCTTAAGAAGGTTTATCCCAAACTTGGCAGAACTAATCAGATTATTAAATAACATGCTGAAAAAGGATTCAAAAGTGAAGTGGACTGTTGAAGCCAATCAAGCATTTGAAAATATAAAATTGGCCCTTACCCAAACCCCAGTCTTGACCAATCCTCAGTTTGACAGAGAATTTATTATTTTCTCTTTCGCCTCTCAGCATACTATTGCTGCTGTTTTATTACAAAAAGATGACCAAGGTAATGAGAAGCCTATTGCTTTCTTTAGCAGAGCTCTTAGGGATGCACCTTTAAAGTATCAAATCATGGAAAAACAAGCTTATGCTTTGGTCAAAGCCATTAAAGATTTTAGGATTTATATCCTTTATTCCCATGTCATAGCATATGTGCCAAGTCCTATTGTAAAAGACATACTCACTCAAGAAAACCTAGAGGGCAGAAGAGGAAAATGGATTGCTAACATACTAGAATTTGACATTGAAATAAAGCCTACAAAGCTAATAAAAGGGCAAGGTCTGGCCAAATTAATGACAGAAGCCAATTTCCAAGCCCTAGATATCAATCAGTTGGACAGTGAAACAGAGCTGGTGACTCCAAAGATCAATGTAGCCTTTGAACAATCTCCTTGGTACTCTGATATCTGTTATGTCTTACAAAACCTGTGTGCTCCCCCAGGACTGTCCAAAACTAAGTGTAGGTTCTTAAAAATGAAAACATCAAGATTTTGTGTAATGGATGGCAATTTGCTTTGGAAAAACCATGAAGGTATATTGCTGCACTGTTTAATTGAAAATGAAACTAACAATATCATACAAGAGTTTCATGCAGGAGACTGTGGTGGACATTTGTACTAGAAGTCCACTGTGGACAAAATACTGAGGGCTGGTTATTACTGGCCCACCATGTTCTCTGATGTCAAGAAATTCACAACCTCATGTCACAAATGCCAAGTGTTTGAAGGCAAAAGACAGTTGCTGCCACTCCCCTTAAGACCTATTGCAACAGAGAGACCTTTTCAACAATGGGGCTTGGATTTCATTGGGGAAATTCATCCCTCATCTTCAGGACAGCACAGATGGATTCTAACAGCAACAGACTATTTCACCAAGTGAATTGAAGCTGCCCCATGTAGACAAGCAAATGATTCAATAATTATTCAGTTCTTGGAGAACAACATATTGGCCAGATTTGGCTGTCCTGACAAAATAATAACAGACAATGCTGCTGCTTTCAGATCCAAGAAAATGGTGAACTTTTTCCATAAATTTCATATTACTTTGGGCCATTCTACTGCATACTATCCCCAAGGAAATGGCCTTGCTGAATCATCAAACAAAAGCCTGGTGAACATCATAAAGAAGGTGTTGGAAGAAAATAAAAAGAATTGGCATAAGAAACTAGTCAATGCCTTATGGGCAGATAGACTAACAACCAAAAGATCAATTGGGACCAGCCCTTATGAGTTGGTTTATGGACTAGAAACCAAATTTCCCTCATCACTAGGAGTGCCTGTTATGAAACTTCTTCAAGAAAGCCAAGCTGAACCAAATGATATGAAAAGAAGGATAAATCAAATCATATGTCTGCAGCAGACCAGAGATCAAGATTTCAGCAGAGTTCAGGTATTACAAGAAAAACTAAAGAAGGCCTTTGACAGAAGAACCAAAGCAGAAGATTTTAATGTTGGTGATAAAGTCCTCAAGTGGGATGCAAGGAGAGAAGAGAAGGGAAAACATGGAAAATTTGATTCCTTATGGAGAGGACCATTTGCTGTCCAAGCAGTGCAAGGAAACAATACCTATTTCCTAAAAAGTCTTAGTGAAACTGACTTGGATGAAGGCCCTGTGAATGGCAGGATGCTGAAGCACTATTTTGACTATTTCCCATAAGTGCAGCCTGAGGTTCCCTTGTATATATGCAGATGTATATATTATTTTCTGTTTAGATTGTAAAAATGCAGTTTTCCAAGTTTATTGACTGTCAGCAAAAGATAAATAGAATCAGAGCTCTACCAAGAAGAGAAGCACGCAATTTTGACATCTCAAAGCAGCAAACTTCAAGATTGGCAAGAGCAGTCAAGGAGCAAGGCAATCTGACCTGCTGTTCTTGGTCTTTCAAATGAAACACCATCCCCATGTGGAGCCACTGTTAGCTACCTATACCAATAGGTTTCATATTTCATGATTGGCTATAGAAGTTCCAAATATGCTCTGCTTTGATCATGCAAAGATCACATATTTCCAAAGGAGTACAAGGTGTGTTTATAGCTTGGTATGGACTCAAATTTTGATGGATGGTCCAACAGTCTAATCTGGACCATGTCATGTTTTAAATTGCAGTTGTAGATTAGAGAAAGAAGTCTGTCCAAACTGTTTAAACTTGGCAGACAAGTAGCTTAGGTAGAGAAATTAAGGTTCCCAACTGCTTAATCTGGGACCTTGGAAGAAATAAGGGTAGAAATAGACAGAAAAAACAAAAGAAAAAGCCAAAGAAAAGAAGAGGCAGGTAAGGGTCTGCAAGTCCAAGTGCACCCTCCAAGAAGAAATAAAAAATGCTAGGCAAGTAGCTGGGTAAGTAGTTGGGGTTGCAGAAAGGTTATTTTTACCATTGCAGATGTGTTAGCTTTGTTTACCAAGGCAAAGTCAATGAAATGAGAAGGTGTTCTTCTTCATCAAGATTGCAGCAAGCAAAGGAGCCTGTCTAACCTCCCTTTTCCCCTTTTCATGTCATTTACTAACATTCCCTCATCTGTTGAGATTCATGGAAGAATTATGGTTTTATGGTGGTTCTTAATCTTTTTAGAAGCCACATTTCTTGTCTAAAACTCTTTTCATTTTGATCTACTCCCTAAACTAAGTGAGTTTCAAATAAACTTAGTGATTTTCCCCCCTTTATTCACTCCCCTCATCCATATTAACCCTAACTCTACTATGTAAATCCCTTATATTACCTTTCCCCTAATATTATTAACACCATGGTGTATAAACCCCAAATTTTGTATAAATATCCCCTCCCCTTGGCATTATAGCCAATAAGTCCTATGTTAGGGATCAAATGACACCTGGTCATCTTGATAAACCTAAGCCTAACCCACCTCCCCCTTTCAAAATCCATTTTTCACTCATTACACCCCATTCGCACATAAACCTTACAAAGGACATTGTTCCACCCTTACCCGCTGCCAATTGCCAAATAATGCATCAAAACCCACCTTTCTCATCTATCCAAAGTCCAAGCATCGGGAGTGATTTTACAAATAATTCGCAAAAAACCCACATTCTAATGTTTCTCCGCCGATGCACATATCCCGATATACATCAAAATGACCCCGCCCCGCCATACCCGTCGATCACTTCGTTGATCCGACAGCCGTCCGATCAGAGCTTGAACATCCAACGGCTCTTATCACATCGGAGCGGCTCCGATGTCCGCTCTTTACCCGCCATATCTGCCGATCACATCACTCCCCCGACAGCCATTGGATCGGGCCCCCCAGATCCGACGGTCATCGTTGATATCGGAGCGGGTCTCACATCCGACGGATATCTTCCGACGTCTGTAAAAGGGTTACGTCACTCGGCAGCCACACGTCCCCACCACAGCTCATCGGAGGTACGCCTGACAGATTCCCCCCCGTACCATGAGCGGTGCGATATGAAACCGCTGGCTGTTTCCGGTTTCGGTTATCTCGCCTATACTACGTCACCTCCACATCATCCCACGTCACTGCCACCATGCCGTCACGTCAACCGTTGCGCACGACCGTCTGCCGATCTGTCCTGCCACTTCACCATCCCCGTGGACCAATCAGAGCCCGCCACCTCACCTATGACGTCAGCCGGCCCTGACCCCACCTATGATGTCATGCTGACGTCAGCAGAAAAACGCGCCAAAAGTCCAAAAAACCAATATAATAGCCAAATGTCGCGTTTTTCTCACTTTTCTACAAAAACGCCCGTTGCTCCTGCATGCGATTTTTACGACCAAAAGTCTACCAACCTGCAGAACCTGACCAGGAGACCGGCGGCGCGCCATTTCCACTGTCATCCGCGACCATTGCTTACTCTTTACCAGGTATTCTCCACTGCAAATCCTTCACGTACCTGCTTTGTCTGTAAATTCCCTCAAAAGAACTTATAACGGGAAAAAACTCTTGAATTCACCGGCAGAAATCCCTACACTTGGCCCTTTTACAGTTGTGAACTTGAAGAATACTAGCCGAGCCTTGTTTGCCCATACTTTCACTAGAAATCAAGCTCTGTTCGCGCAAACGCGACAGACTCATTTAAACTGAGTTTAAC
The DNA here is from genome assembly GCA_031772625.1 of Pinus tabuliformis. Classification (NCBI taxonomy): domain Eukaryota; kingdom Viridiplantae; phylum Streptophyta; class Pinopsida; order Pinales; family Pinaceae; genus Pinus; species Pinus tabuliformis. Next base: position 1,357,301,513 of record CM062807.1, on the reverse strand, counting down.
CACTGAGAGAGACAAAGTGAGGCCAAGCATTGGTCTTATTTACACTCTAAACAGTATTTCAATTGCTGATTGTTAGAACCACTCTCTGTTCCTTATAAATTCACCTCCCTGGTAAAGAGACATTCCTCTATACTGTCCTGCTCAATTGAAACCACTTTGCACTCAATTCAGAATCCTCTTTTGCAATGGAGACACCTGTAGTACTAAATGTTCAGCCTCTGAATGCCCCTCAAAGGAACTTGCAATGGCAAGCCTTGGCAGATATGGATTACCGGATTACAGAAGAAATGTTTATGAGCAGTAAATTCCACATTCATATGTTGAATGAGTTGAAAGCCAAGCATGAAAATGGGACAGATATATTGGGCATATGGGACTATTTCCTCCCTATTTTTAAGCTCCCTCAGGTCAACCAGTTCCCTGAACTAATCCACCTGTGTGCTGAATATTATGATGCTTCTCAGAGGGCTGTTGTTGACCCATCTGGTTCAGTACTTTTCTATGTTACCCCTCAAGCCATCAGAGACATGCTTTGTTTCAACACTCAGAAGAAGTTGGTCCCTTTGTCACTAGTGAACCTGATAAAACAAGGGGCTAAACTGACAGATGCTCAAATTATCAAACTCAATCAATTATACATTAACTCTGACATTGTGATGTACCCTCCAATTGGTCATGTATATCTCAATGGGCTGGGCAGAGACCTTGCAGATATGATTAGTCCCATCTTGGGATATAATTCAATTGAGCATATTGATGCAACGGTGCTGGTAATGATGCTGATGTTTGCTCCTGGCAAGTCACCAATCTGCTATGACTATGCCACCTACATATCAGACAAGATTCATGAGCAATTGATGAATTTGGCAAGAGAAAGGGTATTTAGATATACCTCCTACATTTACCATTTGATTTTGTACCATCAACATGAGAAATTTCATTTTTCTATCAAAAGGGTGGATGCCCAGGGCAATCCCAGATCAGTGGTCTATTGGTCCTCTGTCTTCCACACTACACCTGAGTCTCCATACACTTACTGTGAATTTATTGATCAGTTCATCCATCCAGCTATGACAATGCTAATGAGCTTGCCTCCTCCAAGACTCACTGATGACATGCAGAGAATTCTTCAACTGTCCAAATCATACAGCATTGGGGATTGGTACTTCTACCAACACCACACCGTCATCAAGATATATGGGTGTGACTTACCTCCATTTAGATTACCCAGATATGTGCCTATGAGGCTATTTGCCTTAGAATACTTTAGGCAGTTTGGCTATGTGGATATGTTTCACTTTTCAGGCAAAGGGAAAAAAGCACAGTTGAAGGTGAAAAGCCAACTTGGCCATTTCATCTATAACGAGAGGGAGCAAGGATGGAAGGAAGCAGATAGACTGCTTCAGTCCCTTGGCCTTCAGACCAGTTTCCTGTGGAAGCCCTATGACCCTAATAACTTCATCACTATGAGGAGGCTCAAATACAAGATGTCTGCCTATGATCATTGTAGTATCCCTCACATTGAAAAACATGCTAACCAAAGCAAATGGAGGAGAGGGACCTTAGAAGAACCTGTCACACAAGAAGAGCTAAATCAGAGGGCAATAAGGAATCTAAAGAAGATGGCTGACCTTGAACTTTGTTCACAGGTGAGCGCACTTCCAAGCACACAAGCCGGAGCAGCTGCATCTTCCTCAACTGTCAAACAGCAAGCTACAAAGGCCACTGAAAGTGCATCTGGCAAAGGCAAAGAAAAGGAAATGGAGACAGAGCAACCACATCAAGAGAAGGAGCAGTCACCTCCAGTGACTCAAGAGCAGGCAGAGCAACAACAGCAACAAGAATTGCAGCAAGAAGAAGGGCAACATGACAGACAGCAGCCCTTACAGCAAGAAAGAGTAGTTGATACTCCAACTTCCACTGAGCAACAGGCTCAGAACATAGTGCCTCCTAGGCCAGAAGTCACCATTGACGCCTCAGTCCTCCAAACTCCACAGAAGGAGGACTTAAGCAGAAAAAGGGATAGAGAAACTCCTCTGACTTCATCTATCAACCAGGGAGAGAAAAGACAAAGATTGAATAACTTTTCGGAGGATGACATAGCAATAAGGCAAGCATTGGGCATGGCCCCACCCAGCAGAGAAGCCTCAGCCAGTTCCTTCCAGCAGGAACAGGACAGAACTATGGGAGGAGAGGTCAGCTCCTCCAGCCAGCAAAAAGAAGGAGAAAAAAGCATCAAGCAGCAATTTATAGACATAAAAAGGAGGAGTGACCCTATCAAGATACAACTGTACAACCATTTATTGAAAATGGCTCCCACCAACCAACAAAGATTGATGTCTGCATTTGATGTGCAAGAAGGCAAATTGACTATGAGCCATTTTTTGCCCACAGCACTGCATCCCCAATCTGCCTCAGATTACCTCAGGACCAACCTGGAGGTCCTGGCCAAGGACATACACCCAATGGATAAAATTGAACTGCACAAACAGACTGGTGAGATGGTGTATGCCTCCTTGGCAGACAAAACATTAGAAAATCACAAACTAGAGAGCAGCCTTAATGCTACAGCCTCTCAGCTGGAATTAGAGAGGGCATCATCCCAGGCGAAGGACAACAGAATAAGGTCCTTGGAAGACATAATCGTTGAAATTGGGCATGATCCCAAAGATATTAAAGGAATACAGGAAATCTTGAAGTTGAGGGATGCTGACATGGCTGCCTTGAGAAAGAAAATCAAACTCCCAGCTACCATTCACCCTCAGACAGATGAGGTAGCCCAACAAAGGCATGAGCAGGATACCACAGCCTTGTTGATTTCCATTTATAAGCAGCTTATGCAAGCACAAGAGAAATTGGGAGAATCTGAGGCTACACAAGCGGCCCTGCAAGCAGCATTGAAACAAAGAGAAGAGGGTCAGACCTCTCAGCCTCCTCCTCAGATCATCAATCTTGAGGAAACTGCTCCTATCACTGCTCCTCCTCCTCAACAGACTGAACAGACAGCAACATCTACTTCAGCAGCGCCAACAACTACAGAGCAGGCCCAAAGCCTGGATATGCAAAAGCTGAAGAATGAAATCCAAATCCTGGAAGCTCAAATGACAGAGTTAAATGAGACCAGGGAAAAGTTGGCCAAGGTAAATGACAGGCATGATAAATCAAAGAGAGAAGTGGCAGAAAAGGGCAGGGAAATCAAAGCCCTTAAAGACAAGATCAAAGAGCTGGAAAATGAGCTCAAACTAGACAAAATTGTAGCTGAAATTAGAGCAATGCTATGGTCCAATATTGGCCAATCAATTACCAATCAATGGCAATATATTGAGACAATCCATGAGCAATTAGAGCTCATCCCAAAGGCACAGAAGGAGGTTCACAGATCAAGAGCTTTATTGAGCAATATGCCTGAAGTGGCCACCAGAATGATCAACGCACTTAACCATAAAACAAGTTCTCAGTTAGCTACCATGGGAATTACAAACAGAACTGAGACTATCCAAATGATCAGGAGGGTTCTTACTCTGAGAAATCTGGTGCAGACATTGGAAAGAAGAACCCAGGATATGCAAACTGAGGTGAACAGGTTCATGGAGAGATTTCAGGTATTACAGAACAGAGGACTCCCTAGCTTACTGAACAGCGGAGGGAAATTATTCACCCATGAACAGTATGCCAAAAGAGTGAATGCTTTTGCTTCAACTCAGGTCAATGAAAAGCCCAGCACTTCAGAAGATACAGGGCCTATTACAGGACAGATTTTCTACAATAAGATAGAAAGTCTATTTTTTATAATGAATGAAATCACGCACTTGTTTGATATGGCCCCAAATTTCTTTAAATATACAGAGGCAGAGGAGACTATGGATGCAATTCTCAGGCATCAACTCCCTACGCAAGACTGGTGGACAAATACAATACAGAAAATTTTATAAACAGCGAAGCATTCGCCAAATTTTGTTTTTAAAATGTAAATTGTTATGTAAAGCACAGTTCGACAAAATCAGCACGCAGCAAAGGTTAGAGCTGAGCCAACTCAGCAAAGCTGTTCGGTCACCACAGCAGCAAGCACAGTTACAGGTGGCAGGGCCGAGAAAATACAGCACAGCAAATATAAAGACACATTTATCAGCATTAAAGCAAAGCGCTGCAACCGACTCAGTGACCTCCAAAGGTCAAAATATCCTCTGACAGACTTAAAGAGCATTTATGTTGCATTCAAAGCTGTAATAACTTCTTTTCTACTTTCTGAACGAAGTAATGAAGATATTTCTCTCTCAGATGACTCAATGCCTGAGATATTTTGTATAAGCATTCCTATAAAGTCCCCTTCGCATGAGATTGCAAGGGTTGTTGTTGATTTCTCCTGAAGAAGTTCTTATGCTGTAATCCTTTCAGAAGTTTAATAAAGAAAGTGATGGAATTTCTCGGATTTCTGAAGTGTTGAATGCGTTCTGGTGTCTGTTGAAAACTGCTGGATTCCTGTGTATTACACAATACAATAAGTCTCTATAACTCTCTTTGTTATGTGTTTTTGATTTGTTAAAATCCATATGTGTTTCTAATTTCTGAATATTTAGCAACAAGGAAGAAGAATAACTTCAGGACTTATTCGAGAAATACCCTGAGTTCAATCTGTGTTGTTAATGAATGTTTTCTTCAGCTGTAATCTTGATAAGTGTAATTCTTAATTGCTGCACTTTCAAAATACATCTTTCACAGTGGCCTTTGTCTCAGGAATTCAAGTTTGCTCCTGTGCAACGTGTTTCACTTTCACCTCACCAGCTTAACAGAGAATTCTTAATTGCTTTCTGTTGGCTGACCTGCTTCACCATTCAAGTTAACTTTGTTTGTCTGAAATACACAATAGGCCCTGCAGTTAGAACACCATCAATCCTGCTTTTCAAAGCACTTCACAACTCCAGACTCCATTGCCCAATGATATATTACTCTCTAAACAGTACATCTTAAGCCCTGAAAGAAATCCTTCAACCAAAACATAAACCAAAACCTGAGCATAATACCTAGCCTAAAACACCATCATAACAGAGACAAATCATAAAGAGAGAGCCCTCTCTGATTACAGTTTGGCTAGAAACTGTGATCCAAAGATTGGTTAGTGGTTACCCCGGCCGTATTCCCTTGGGAGTCATAGGCAACAACCTGGGTGTTAACAGTGCACATGAGCGCTAAACTCCTTATACAAAAAGGCTATAAGCTCCTATATTATTCTTCTTCTTCACCTAGATTTGAATACTCCCTTAAATGCAACCCAACAATGGGTATTTATACATTAATTAGAAATAAAAACAATTTCCTTGAATCTCTCAACAACAAAGTTATTAAAAATACAGTGAAACAAAAGGATTTCTTTGATTGGGATCAGGCAAAATGCCGATGGGAGAGTTAAGAAACTTTTCTCAATTTAGCTTGCACAGTGATAAGAATAACCTTGCTTGTCTCCAGTTTGTTTCAAAGAATTCGTAGTCGTAGAAAAATTGAAACAAAAAATTTCTTTTATTATAATATCCCTTTGCATGCCTGGAGAATTTTCATTGGCAATAGACCAGATTTGTTTTAACATTGGCCTTAATTGGAAAACCTTTGTCAAAAAAGAATAACAAAATTTGAGTTAGCCATAAAAATGGTGGAAACAATAATACGAAAACTACTACTACTTACACCCAAAACCAATAAAAAATCAACGACTTTTCAATTAATATAATAGCGGCCACTTGGAGATGACAAGTGGAAAGCATAGAGTTTATCAGAACAATTGCATATTAGAAGTTTTAAACACATTCGCACAATAATATTATGGTAAATAACCAATGTAATGGACACGATGTTTGAATTAAGCCATGGTTTATATGTGTATAAAATCCATAGCTTATCGGAGATTAGAGGAAAGGGTCTTATCGAAGATTTTAGATGTGTGTTATTCCAAAAGTTCTACAAGTGGACACGATTTTACAATTAAACCAATTCTATAACCATATCGGTTCTGAAGGTGATGGCATAGGCAGATAGGTGGCGGGCGCAAAGGTATATCGTAGATCTTCCAATATCAAGAATTTCTAATGTGGTTACATATGGGAGCTCTGATATGGAGCGAACGCGATATATTTATAGACCAGAATTAATACCATATCAGGTCCAACATATCGAAGCCTGGAAGATATCGGAAGTCAGAGGGGAAGGCACATTGGGATATCAATGATGGATGTTTATTGGAGTATCGACGAAATGATATATCGGAGGTCAGAGCGGCATGGATATTAGAGTATTGGCGGAGTGATATATCAGAGGTTTTAACAATGTGACACACAAAAATATCCGATATGTAAAAGCTACAGGGCCCCAATATGTATTACAAAGGATTAAACTACAACCACTCATTATAAGCCTTCGGCTATGTTATATGACCATTTTATAATATGAAAGGCTTTACAAAAAGGACCCTTTTTAATAATAAGTGAATTATAACCACTCAAAAGCCAAAGCCACTTGGTTTTGTTAAATAATGAAAATGATATAATAAAAAACTTGGTCTTTGGGACTATTTAAGGGACAAAAATAAAAATATTATTTACAAATATAAATAGATACTTTACAAATAAAAGTAAAATTAAAGAAATAAAACCTATAAAAAAAAGGTAAAATAGATTATATACATATCATTAGGCCAAGGCAGTGAATAATATCCAATAGACCATTGGGCACCATTTACAAACCAAATGTCCAAATGAGATCAAATGAGTTATGATAGGAAGATAAGAACATATCGAACTCATTGAAGCAATCCAAAATCTCAAAATCAAATAGTAATATGACCAACCATTCAATTAAAGGGTCCCCATAGTGAAAACTAAGTGAATAATGGGGGGGGGTTGTGTTTTTACCACAACAATGGCGACACACTGGGAAGAAACAATTATCTTTGAAAAATGATGAAACTCTAAGGAAAAAGGAATAAAGTTAAATCAATCAAAGTGCTAGGATTTAGATTTTCAATGAAATCTCTTATAATGGATATCAAAATGTTATCATTTTGTGTATCTCTAATATTGATTATAAGAGTCATGTTACAACAACTATTTAATTGATGACAACTTAAACTAAAGAACAAAAGCATATAATTGTGTTTAGTAAGAAAATTTGAACTCTCATTGTCATAGGTAGAGCCACTGCTGCCAGCAGGCGTCCATAGCCTCAATAGGGTTACCTCTTAGCCCAAAGTAAATGTTAATATCCCATCTATGTTTAAACATTTTAGAGGAAACCTATTTTATTAAAAATCTGAAAACCATTGTCCTGGCTTGGGGACTAGATAACTACAATGTCATTCAAAGTGTTGATAGTAATGAACAAGTCGACTTGTGATGAGACCTCTTGTCTTACAACGAATTGCTATAAGCCATTATCCTAGCTTGGTGACCAGATATGACAATGTCATAACCATCAAGACCCATGATCATGGTAGGTTGGCTCTTTACAAAGACCCCTTATCTTTAAGGTATTTCACAATTTTCATTTACACTCTGATAATTTGTGTTAACAAATGGGGAGACAAATATTCTCCTTAAGAGATTGGGATGACATGGAAGAGTTTAAAAATACTAAACTTTTATATGTTGCTTTGTGTTGCTTTAGCAAGAGTTGTTTATAAGATAAGTTGTTGCAAAATAGAATTCTCTTATATTATAAAGTGAGATTATCAAAATGACAAGGAAACACAATAAGAGTTTCAAATCTAAATCTGAAAGATAACAATTTGATGATTATTTTGATATTCTTCCTTTTACCAATGAATTTTATTAACTAAGAGTAAAATTTCCCATGTATTAGACCAAAGATGGATGTGAAAAAATCCCTTCAACTAAAAGATTTGGTAATATCACCAAAAGAACACAAGGGGATTTTCAAAGGGAAACAAAATGAAATGTCGTGAAATCAGATCTGAAAATAGGAGCAAAGAGAAATGCAATCAAATGAAAAATAAAAGCAAACTACTGCAAGCAAAATCATGAAATAGAAACTACTCAAACAAGATAAAAGTAATATCTTGACATAAGGCATTAAGATCTTGTTATGTATTTGTCAAGTAAAATGTTGTCTTGTTAAAATGAGTTTTCTTATTCATGAGTTTATTAAAAACTAACCAATGAAGAGTTGTGATTAACAATTGCATTTGAGAGCTTAACAAAGATTTATTTCCTTACTCAAATCTTGCTTTAAAACATATCACAAAAATGATAAGAAAAATTTCAAGTTAAGAAAATCTCCCTGAGTAAGGTTTGAAAGATGCTCCATTTATCATTTATGTTTATCACAACTGTCTTATTCACAAAAGCTGGATCAAACCAAAATCTGCAAAAAGAACAACAAAATATAAGAAAGAAAAACTAAGAATAAATCGAAAAAAAACACACAAACAGATGATAATAAAATTGCAAATGCATACCTGGAAGAATTTAATAATCAATTTACCTCATTGGATCTTGTCTTCTTCCATGTATTTCTTAAGAATGTTTAAAATCATATTTTTATTTAATCAACAAAAAGTTAACAAAAAGAAATCTAATCTATTCCTAATCCTAATCTAAAAAGCAGATTATGACTAGGTAAAATCAAACTTCCAATGTAACCATTCAAGTGCTTTGTTTACTGCATGTACACACCAGTCAAATATCAGTAACAAAAGCACAATTGAAACAACAAAAGTAAATTTGAATTGATTATATACATCTAAAACTAAAGTATGTACAAAGAACAACTTATTTACAAATAACTTATTTGAAAACCATCTCTCTTGGAAAGTTGTCTCCAAACAAATATCTATCAGATCATAAAAGTATGGATGTATATTTGTCAGAGATTCAAAACTAACCAAAAGAGAAGGTAGCAAGGCAGATTGTGAGGGAACACTCTCAAGAGTTAAATTTTGTCAACAATGAGATAATTGAAATGAAATGAACATCAAATTAATTTAAAAAAGAAAAGCATTTTGATATTCATGATTAAAATTTCGAATAACATATTCATTGCATTTAGTTAATGCATCTCGAGGGTGTTCAATGCCAATAAATCAGAAAAGAAAACATAGCGAAATAATCGAAAGAAAACAGTCATAACAAAATTGTTATGGACATTAAAATTACAACATAATGTTACAAGGAAACTCTGGAACCTATCATTAAATTCAGTGATTGAATTGCCACTAAAGGGAATTCCAACAAAATTATATAGATGCAAGTTTCCAAAAGAAAATCACAATGAAAAGCATTAGAAACCTACAAAACTAACTCATCAAATTTTTTAGGATACAATTTGTGTTCAACAATAGGAGACAAAATCAAATCATGTGAATTTCCATGTGAGAAATCAATTTTTAAACTTTTAGTGCACTATGTATATGATACAAATCTTTGTCATCATCTTGACTGTATTCATCATAAATTACCTCCTTCTCTTGGAAATCAAATGACTGATCTGTACTAACAGAATCAGAAAATATGAGAGAAGAATATTTTGAAACGTCGTTGATGACTAAAGAATTATCATCTGAATGAGCAATAATTTTAGAATTTTTAGAACTAGTGATAAACTTGTTTTCAACTAACAAATTAAAATGGTCATTATTTAATGAAATATGATCTGAAAAGATATCACAATAAAGAAAATAATGACTACCAGAATATAATGTTGGTTGAAAAGAGTCATCTTGACAATTCACCGTATTATCATAATTCTGGTTTAATGAAATTCTTTCAGTTGTAGAAATGTGTTCTAAATTTTCAGTATTCACCCTAAGAGAAGAGAGATTAACATATTCATTATTTAAATCTTGTTGTTGATTAGATTCTATTGGGCCTACTTGCTGATCACAAGAATCATTAGAAATTGCTTCAATTACATTTTCAGATTCTATATTTATATTTGAAATATTCATTTCAGAAATCGAAAAATGTGTGTTGCAACTTTCCAACAATAAAGGTTGTGATCTAATTTCAATCTTAGGCTCAAGCTCAATAAAATCATTTGCTAATTCAAGACTAATAAATGAATTAGATGTGTCTTGTTCTTCATTATTTAATTATATATCTTCAAAATTAGAAGAAACAAGAGAAGAGAAATGTTCAATCAAATCTTCAGTCGAAGGTAAATCACATAAATGAAATCTATAACAAAGTGACCAAAATCTATTAGAAAAATCTTCTAAATATTCATTTTTGTACATGAAAATATTATCTAATTCTAAACACAAATTATCATAACTATAATTTTGATGTGCTTTAAGAAATACCTACATAAAATGGTTCCAGGAATGAATTGACTTCGTTGGAAGTACTTTGAACCATTTGCGGATTCGTCCTCAACATTTCAAAGTAAAAATCTTGTAGATCTCATTGTCAACAATAATATTAAAATATTCACATTTGTCTACAAAATCACAAAGATGATCTAAGGCAGAAAATTTACTCTCACCGTCGAACTTCAAATTAGACAATGACTCAATCTGCTTCTTGGTCATGCCCCTGGTAGGTTTAGATGAGCTAAAAGCATGACCCAATGTAGGAATGCATATAGGAGCCATGATTAGTTGAAAAATGATAAAAAAAAAATTCAAACAGAACAACTAGCTCAAGGCCCTCCTTCTAGCGCCAAAAATGTTGATCGGGAAAAATGACCCTTTCAACATTCTAAGGGAGACCACCCAGTCAGGAACTTAAAGCAATTCCTTTTCTGTTGAAATGGTGGTTCCGACTGGTTAGACTAGGTCTAGTTACCTTTTCTCTTTCTCTATTGGCTTAAGGTATGTCTTTTAATTACCAACATATAAGAGACATCAGATCGATTCTCCTTGTTGATCAGGCAAGAGAATGATCCTTAAGCTGACTTTGTGGCTCAGCCAAACCACTCTAAACTTTTCCTCTTTGGGAAGAGGACTTCTAAGATGCAAAAACAAGAATTAAAATGCAAAACTTAACCTATGATGCACTTATCCTAGACCTATCTCGATTGAAGGAAAGAATAGTCTTTCTCTCAATCGAGAGCAAGCTAAAAGGACGGGAAAAGAAGCATGTAGGAATTGGAATTGGAATGAAGGAAATAGTTCACAAGATCTAATCCTTATTAAAACAAATACAAATATCTAAATTCCTAATAAATAGTTACCAGACACTTAATTGTAAATAGATCCAACTCCTAATAAAAATATGTATAAGAACGAGAAATTCATGTCATAGTACTGAAGTAGTTCAAATAAAATGCCATGTAGAAAAGCAAAACATCTATAACTCTAAATTATTAGATAGCTAGCCAGCCTAAAGAAATAAATGTTTGTTCTTATACAATTTTTGCCTATTAAAGATGGATTTCTGATTAATTATGCAAGATAGCTTGATAAGAATTTTAAATGGGCTAACAATTAACATTTAACAATAGTGCTAAATCCAACTAATATACTCATATAGCATAAATGTAATTGAAAACTGAAGAATTCATTTACAATAATCGACGCAAAGAGTAGTGTTATGCATACAGTTAAATAAATAAATCTTATTATGAATATGAATCAAGTTACATAAACTTCAGAATATTAAAGTAGTGCAAATCCCCTGTTACCAACAAACTCGATCCCCTGTATGTAAAGAAAGGTTCGGTTCCCACTACAGTAGTGCACTTGAGTGCTGAAATCCCTATACAAACAGGTTATAAGCTCCTATATTATTCTGCTTCTTCTCCATGATTCGAATCCTCCCTTAAACTCAACCTAGCAATGGGTATTTATACATGATTTAGAAATAAAAATAATTTCGCCAAATATATCAACAATAGAGTTATTAAAAATACAATGAAGCAGAAGGATTGCTTTGATTGGGATCTGGAAAAATGCCAATGGGACAGTTAAGAATTTTTTCTCAATTTAGCCTACATAGCGATAAGAATAATCTCGCTTGTCTCCAGTCCGTTTCGAAGAATTCGTGGTCATTCAAAAATTGAAACAAAAAATTTATTTTATTATAATATCCCCTTGCCTGCCTCAAGAATTTTCATTGGCAATAGACCAGATTTGTTTTAATATTGGCCTTAATCGGAAACCCTCTATCAAAACAGAATAAAAAACCTAGAGTTAGCCATAAAAATGGTGGAAACAATAATATGAAAAAAAAACTATTTATGCCCAAAACCAATTTAAAATCAATGACTTTTCAATTAATATAACAACACCCCCTGGAGATGACAAGTGGTAAGCATAGCAGTCTATAAGAACAATTGCATATCAGAAGTTTTAAACACATTTGTACAATAATCTTACGGTAAACATCCGATGTAATGGACATGATGTTTGAATTAAGACATGGTTTATATGTGTATTGTGTTAGGGTCCTATAATATAGGAATAAAAGATTGTTTTCCTCTTATTATTCATCCAAGAGGTTTGCCACACTCTGCTATGAATTTGTTGCGAAATTAACTATTTTTGTCATCATTTTAAAAATATGTTTCCAATCAAATGGATATGAATTTTGGAAAAATGAAAGACACTTTCTCCAAGAATGGGGCAAAGAATAGAAACCTCCTTCAGTTTATTAACTGGTGGCATGTATTGGAAGAGTTTAATGAATCTTTACAACCTATTTTCAGGTTTTGGCATTTCCTGTTTTAGTTATGATGATTGGGTGTTGATTGTGAGAATTTGGAAATACGTTCTTGGAAATTGAGAGAGGCTTATCTCAAGGACACTCTCATATATAAAAACCTCTCTCAGTTGTGTAACATATGTCTGGATTCAGGATATATGAGGTTGTCTTTGAACCTTATTTTTCCAGAAATTCGGTGCCCTCTTTTGCGCAATTGTTGCAAAAACATATTAGTCAACTCTATTTTGGAAAAATTCGAAATTTGGAGTTTCTAGAAGTAATTTTAGTTGTTGGATAAGTGTTGATAAGGTAAAAAGATGTAGTTTGAGTTGTTAAACAAATATGCATTGTTTGGGTCGATGTTTCTAAAGTGCATTAGTCCTAATATAGAAGTTCCTTGTTTTTTCCAACATAGCAAGTAAATATGCATTGCATCTGGACCATTCATCTTTTATGAAGTGAATTCGACCACCTAGAGTGGTAATTAGAATTCCTATTTTTATTTAATGATGTAATTACATGAAAAGGGTTGGTTGGTCAGATTAGAAAGGAAAGAACACTGTGCATTTTGTAATTTTTTTTTTTTTTGGTGGATCATAAGTACCTGGTTAAATCTCTTCAGAGGTTCATGTGATTCAACTCTCTTATGTGAGTGTTTTCTATTTTGTGTGTGTTATATTTCTTCCTATGATGTTTAAATGAAAAAAATGTTTCTGAATTCATCTATTTAATGATGCTATGTTGCAGTCATTTAGACATTCTATATGTTTTTTTCTGTCATAATCATTTTAAGATTCATCCATTGTTTGATGCCTTGAGATGGTTATCTAATTTCTTTTTTCTTCTCACATTTGCAACTATTACTTGGCATAAGGAAGTGTTTCTATCTTTCCTCTGAACATATTTTCTCAATTCACCGAGCATCCACCATGTCATTAATCTCAATTTTCTGCTAACTCCATGCCCAATGGATTTCTCTATGCCCTGCCACCACACCTACAAAATTTGTTATTTTTCAAAGATCTAGCCATTGATATTCATTGAAACCATTCTTTAGTGACTGAATTGAAAGAGAGAGTCCTCTTTGGGGTTGAAAGGGCTAGTTTCCAATTCTGCAAGTGGTTTTTGTTTACCTCTGGGTTTCCTTCCTACAACCAAAGGAAATTATGGAGTGCTAACATTTTGGTGCCATTGTCGGGGAGAGAAAAATTTATCTTCCCTGGGAAAGAATGACAACGATCTAGATCCGATTACTGTTGGTGAACAATAGTTAGACATCAAAGAGATGTATATTTTCTCACGGGCGATTCCATTGTCAGAGAATCTAGATTGTAGAACGCTCAGGATGATTCCATTGTCCGAAGCATTCAAATCTTAAACTGTTGATCTGGTTGCTTGTCAAACAAGATGACAAGGTATGTGGCAAACCCTATTTCTATTGAAGGTTTCAAAGAATACTAGGATAATTTTGATGATGCTTTCTCAAAATTTTTACCTATTTATTTAAAGTCATGCAAATGTAGCTCTGAAGCCAAGACCAACTTTTTAGAAGAGTTTGCTGAAAAACTTGAGAAATATCTTCAAGCATTAGAAGTTCAAATTCAATCCCACTACTTTCATTGTCAAAATCAGCCTTTTGAACTAAAATTTATGTCGAAACAAGAAGTGGTAGTGCTGCCTTTTGATATTGAGATCGAGGAATGTTTTGAGAATGGGTTTGATAACTCACAGATGAAACTTTATGATGGCAATGAAAGCATATATGAATTGTCCAAGAATGATGATCAATTTGCAAAATACTTTGAAGATCAACCAATAAGTCATGTCTTTCATGATCCCATAGCTGTCTATATGGAGGAATTATTCACTACAGAGTTCCTATCTGATCCAAAACGGATTTTGGAGAGACTCCTACGTCTAAGTTTTCCTCACTGATGAAAATGAAAGTCCAAGGAAGTTCCTGGAAATAGTCCCATTGTAGAGATATTTTCATTCTGAATCTACTACAACTTGAATGGGAAAAAATGGACTTAGGATGAAAAAGTTATCGCAGAAAGAAGATACCCTATGTTATTTAGAAAAAGGGGAAAAATCCTCTAAAATGGGCAACAAACCCTTATAAAAGGAAATTGCATCAGACTAGGGCAAAAGAGCGGACTTAAGCAGAAAGGGGAGAAACCCCTAATCACCAATCCCTGACATATCGGATCAGAGGCAGACACATTTGCGATATCGGGACCCTGGATTTGGCGATTGCGATCATGCGATATGCTGATCACCGATGATTGGATAGGCGAATCAGCATCAGTGATGCACAGAACCCCGGGCCGAGTGACATCGCGATTGCCAAAATTGGCAGATCGGCGATGACATGGGACTTAAGGCAGGACCCTAGGCCGAGCGACATTGTGATCGCCGAAATCAGCGATTGGTGGTCGACGACCCTCGATGCCGATAAAAAGGCCGAATCCGATGAGATTTGAAAGTCCGATTGTATAAATTTGAAATCTGGAAATTCAGATTTTCCATGTGTTAATGTTTTTCGATGTAAAGCCTAAAATACAAAGGAAAACACCCGAAGGCAATAAAATGGACCTAAAGGGGAATTATAAGCTTGATTGCATAGATTTTGAGTTCTGTAAAGGTGGATTTTGGGCGGGCCTCAAGCGGTAAATGGTTTTGGGCTTGGTCCGTTTGATCCCATAGACTGGTTGACATGTGGCTGGAAGAGGAGATAGGAAAACCACCTTTTCAGGTGGGTAACCTCCGTAATCCTAAGCCGTCTGAAATTGCATGATGACCGTCAGATCGGAGAACACCCAGATCGATAGTGGAGATTACGATAGCAGCCAAAGGAAAACTCGATACGATTTTAGGGGGGATGTGATAAGTTTTCAAGTCTGATAAAAAGGATTTTGTCGGGATTTTATTTGTATTTGGCATTTTTAAAAATAAACCCAAATACAAAGGAACCCGTGCTTATGCGACTTACGATAGCAATTTAAAGGCAGACCCGATGGAATATAGAGGGGATTTAATGATATTTCAGGTTTGATAAATGACAAATTATCAAACTTTCCCATGTTTTACAGTGTTTCTCTGTGTAAATAGGGAATGACTGTTTCTGGGGATTTCAAGCGCTGATGGTTCCTTTCGTTATAGAATAGGTGGCCACCATCCCTAAAGGCATTTAGCAATGATTTCTAACACTCAGAGGGGGATTTGAGCGGATAGAGGCCAGGATCTAGAGAGCCCAGAAGAGGAAACGAACGGATAATGCCAATTGGCTTAAAATCCATGGGATGATAGAGACAGAGAGAGCAGTGCTGAGACAGGTTTGCAAAAAGCTAAGCCAAAGCAGGAAGTTAAGGGAAAAGAGAGCAGTGCAGAAAGGGAAGGAAAAAATAACACAGAGCTAATGCGCAGAGAAGCCAAGTGGAGTCACTTGGAAGTCAAGTGAAAAGCCCGAGAGCTGTCATTTGTAGAGAGCGAGAGCCAGAGTCGAGAGCGAGAGCGAGATCCGACAGCCAGAAAGCCGATAGCTTCAAGAGCCGGGGATAAAATGGTGTCTAAACCCATGGTTTCTATGTAAAACCAAAGTAGTTGAGCTAGGGAGCTTGTAAAAGGACTTTCCCATAATCCCAGAGAGCCTAGTCGAGTTGACTAGAGCTCAAGGAGACGTAGCCCAAGAATTTTGGGTGAACTCCAAATTAATATTGCTGTCCATGTGTCTGTTTTATTGCTGCATTGTTTACTGTTATATGTATGTGTTATATCAGCATAAACAATAGATTTTAAAGTACACAAACAGTTTAAAATAAACACTAGCATACACCTTATCTTCAAGCACATATTATCAATTCCGCATTGGTTACTCAATAAGACTTGGGAATATTTAAGCTTTGGAAGTGGGAGAGGTTCTTGTAAGTTAGACAAGAAGCCTAAGTGCCCCATTTCCAGATCATTATCATGTTTCAGTTGTGAAGACCAAGCCTACAATCAGTTTCCATTGCCCTTACATGTTTATTTTTTATTCTGCTGAAGCACAATAAAGAAGCCACTATTGAGCAACTACTGGACTGGTTGCATTAGCATTTTAGTATCACCTAATTATGCTTTTCAATGGTCAGCTTAGAGTAGGTTTCTTTGTATATAAATAAGCTCATAAGAATGAGATCACTTCATTTTTCAGTTGCAGTAGTGTCTTTAAATGTGGATTTTATTTTCGATCTATATATTGGCTACATTGCAACAATTTGGCTTCAGTTGGAGAAGGTCGTAGGTCAGAGTAGATTGTAGTTAGACTCCATTGCATAATGGATCAAGCTACTAGTCTATGTTCTTGGAACCTCACAGGGAAGCTACCATCCCCATTGGAGCCAATGTTAGGGTCGTATAATATAGGAATAAAAGTGTGTTTTCCTCTTACTATTCATGCAGGAGGTTTGCCACACTATGCTATGAATTTTCTGCGAAATTGATTGTTTTTGTCATCATTTTTAAAATCTTTTTTCGACCAAATGGATATGAACTTCAGAAAAATGAAAGAGGTTGTTTCCATGAATGAGCCAAAGAACAAAATTTCCTTTTGTTTATTAAAATGTTCCATATACTAGAAGATTCAAATGCATATTTACAACATATCTTTTAGGTTTTGGAATTTCCTATTTTAGTTATGATGTGTGGGTGCCGATTGTGAGAATTTGGAAAGTATTTTTTGGAAACTGAGAGAAGGTTCTCTCAAGGACACTCTCATATACAAAAACCTCTCTCATTTTTGCAACATATTTTCGGATTTAGGATATATGAGCTCGTCTCTGAACCTTTATTTTCCATAAATTCGGTGCCCTCTGTTGCGCAACTGTTGCAAAAACATATCAGTCAACTCTATTTCGGAAAATTTCAAAATTTGGAGCTTCTAGAAGTCATTTTAGTTGTTGGATTAGTGTTGATAAGTTAAAATCATGTAGTTTGAGTTGTTAAACAAATATGCATTTTTTGAGTTGATGTTTCTAAATTGCATTAGTCTTGATATAGAAGTTTCTTGTTTTTTCCTACATAGTAAGTAAATATGCATTGCATCTGAACCATTCATCTTTTATGAAGTAAATTTGACCACCTAGAGTGGTAATTGGAATTCCTATTTGTATTTAATTATGTAAATACATGAAAAGCGCTGGTTGGTCAGATTGGAGAGGAAAGAACACTGTGCATTTTGTAATTTTTTCTGAGATTTAATGAAATTGGTGGATCAAAAGTACCCGGTTAAATCTCTTCAGAGATCCATGTGATTCAACTCTCTTATGTGAGTTTTTTATATTTTTTGTGTGTTATATTTATTCTTATGATGTTTAAATTAAAAAAATGTTTCAAAATTTATCTATTTAATGGTGCTTTGTTGCAGTCATTTAGACATTCCATATGTTTTTTTCTTCCATAATCATTTTAAGATTCATCCATTGTTTGATGCCTTGAGATGGTTATCTACTTTCTTTATTCTTCTCACATTTGCAACTATTAATTGGCGCAAGGAAGTGTTTGTATATTTCGTCTAAACATATTTTCCCAATTCAACGAGCATCCACCATGTCATTGATCTCATTTTCTACTAACAGCTCCATGCTTAATGGATTTCTCTCTACCTTGCCACCACACCTATAAAATATGTTATTTGTCTAAGATCTAGCCATTTCTCTTCATTGAAACCATTCTTTAGTGACTGAATTGAAAGAGAGAGCCCTCTCTAGGGTTGGAAGCGCTAGTTTCCAATTCTGCAAGTGCTTTATGGTTACCTCTGGGTTTCCTTCCTACAGCCAAAGGAAATTACGGAGTGCTAATATATCGGATCCATAGCTTATTGGAGATCGGAGGAAAGGGTCTTATCAAAGATTTTATATGTGTGTTATTTTAAAAGTTCCGATATACGAGCAGGCCTGATTTTATAATTAAAATAATTTGATAACCATATCGGGTCCGAAGATGATGACATAGGCAAATAGGTGGCAGGCATAAAGGTATGTCAGAGATCTTCTGATATCAAAAATTTCTAACATGGTTACATACAGGAGCTCTGATATGGAGTAGAAATGATATCTTTATAGACCAGAATTAATACCATATCGGGTCTGACTTATCAGAGCTTAGCAGATATCAAAAATCAAAGGGGAAGATGCATTAGGATATATTTCTAAAAAATACAATTTCCACATAATATTCATCATGAACCCATAATTCCACCTTGGAGGACATTGGGCAATTTCATCTTCACACAACCAAAATAGCAAATCCTGAAGTGACACTTGTCACAACCTCATTGGGAAAAAACTGAAGAAGATTCCCATCATGCTGACTGTACTTCCAAGTCATCATTCTATCCTGTTCTGAAATTTTTTTAGTTGTTTAGAAAAATGAACAACATGCCTTTTCTCCCTCATCCGGAATTGATTTTTAGTGAAACAAATTATGGTGAAATCATCTTGACGTGACGAACGCAGTCGTTCAGGTTTTGAGCCAATTTGAGAACTTTTATTTTTGAGCTAATTTTGGGCCCTAATCCAGATTCTGATCATTGATGAACTAAGATAAAACAAGAACTCAAGAAAGTTAATAAGAACCTAAGAATATCACAAATGGTTATCAACATAAAGAAAATATTTCCATCTTTCTGATTTTCTAACATGGTTTTAGAGCTAAGGTGAAGAAGAAGGAAAAAGGCAACTTGAATATCTATTAAAATGAGAATAAGCAGTTTTAGGAAGCTTGGACATAGAGTCATCAAGGAAAAGGTTCATATAATAAGTCAAGCCTATCATCTTCAAGGACAATTTCTAACTCAATGAAGGGAGAAAATAAATTATAAGGAACATCAAATTACAGGGTGTTGACTTATTGGGGCCTGAACTAGGTTCATAAGTGATTTAGATAAACAAATCCCAAAACTATCGACCCTTTCGGCAATAGTTTACGGAGCGCGGACTGAGGTCTCGCCCAAGGTAGTATGGGAGGGTGCTGGAACCAGGTTTCTTCACCCTAGGGATGTCTTGATGAGATCTGGTAAGTTCACAAACTGATCCTACACGTTGTGCTACCTCTGTGCAGCGGTCTATTCAGTGCAACTACCTTCGTGTGGCTTGGATGATGAGTGCGAACGTTATTTACCATTTACTGTGCTTATTATCATTATAGATCTTGAATTAAATTAAGTGGGCCCAATACTTTCAGTTACCATTCAACATAAACAAACATGCGCGTAATCATAAACTATAAATAGATGCATAAACAGAAACATAGAAACAGATACGCGATATTCCAAAACTAAATTATCTTTATCAATGCTTTTTCCAGTTACAATCCACTTCCTACCCTGCGCACAAAGCTGTAGGGGTTCACGCACACAGCTGCAGATTCTACCAGGCCTCTGCGCACATAGCTGCACAACCTCTTTCTCCTACTTCAACCCTAGACTCGAACTCACAGGCGAATATCGCATTCAAAAACCCATATAACTTCAGATCAAGACTAACCAAAAAAATTACCTTCTACCCTTAGGGCCTCGTTCTATTTATACATTCCCATGGTCTACGGACCATGGGTAGGTCGACTCACTTTACATTACCTTACATTGTTTGAGGGCGGACAACCCTTTGACTTGACTCATTACAATTCGCGCTCTGCGCACTTCGCGGGGCCTTTACAATACCATTACCCAAAATTGTGGGCTTTAAGCTCCAAAACCGTTACATGGGAGATCCGCTGCCCAAAAGTCCCCAAACACAAACATCGTGACTCGCCCCAAGTCACCCGGCTGGTGCGTTGTTCTTCACGTGAAGTTCATCCAACAACTTCTGCGCTTCTTTTACGTCCGCAACACATTCTCCTGATGTCCGCTGTACCCGTTGTGCGCCTATCTCCGATGCTTCATCGTCAGGTGAAATTCTTTGCCTGAGTCCATATACACCCTACATCTGTGCCAACTTTCCCTTGATCTTAGCTGTGACCATGAATGCTTCCTCGAGCCAAGGTTGGATGCATTCTTTAAGCACTACTTATTTTTGGCACGCGATGTCCACCTACACTTTGAGAGACTGAGCCTCCCTCATCTTGGCCAGTCGTTGAGTAAGGGCGACTGTCTGCGTGGTCCCCCGGATATTTTCATAGGCTTGCTGCAGCTCCCGCGCTTCTGTCTCCAACCACTATAGCGTTGGGAATTCCTGTAGTGAAGTAAGGGTGACGAGTTACTGATTTAACAATCCTGTGCACTCCTGTATAACGCGCTTTATTGTTTCCAACCCTATTTGAATGTTGTGGTTCCACTGCTCTTTGACTTCCGGCAGTTCCTCCTGTGCTTGACAGAATCCACTGGCCAATTTGTGGATCCGGATACCCACTGGTAAGTCTGCTGCAATCTCCAGCTCGGGGACGCGGCGACATGCTTCCTCGATGATTTGTTCCAACTGCTGAGCCTATGCTACTGCTTCATCGTGTTGAAGGCTCAGCTGCTCGATGTTGATGCATTGTTCACTGAGCACTTGGACTACGCATCCTTCCCTAGCGCAGAGCTCTGTCGTTGCTCCATCTTGCAGCTAGTATAATATTTCTCATGGCAAGGCAGCCAAGTTTAAACCAAGTCCCTTGAGCTGGCTTACCGTAGCTCTGTCCTTTGTATTGGTCGTTGTCAGTGCTCCTTCTGGCAGCACAATAGTATTTTCCATTTTGGCTTGCAGCAATTGCTCGGTTGCTGATGTACCCGTATCCCCGGCTACTGTTGCTTGCTGTGGGGTCTGCACCTGAAGTTCCTGGAGTTGCACCTTGAGCTCCCCCAACACATTCTGCTATGCGTCATTGCCTCCTGGAGCACCTCCTTGGTTACTTCACAAACTGTGTCGCCAATGTCGTATAGGTCACCCTCGGTTAGTGTAATAAGTTCCCCATCCAACTTGGAAGCCTTGGCCTTCTTCCGTGGCGTTGTTCGTTCTGTTCTACGTGGTCATTTGAATTGTGTCGAGGTGGTGCTTGGGTCTGCGCCTTCTGTTGTCGCACCTGTCCCCTGTTCTGTGGTTATATCTGGGCATCTTTCTTCCTGCATCATAGTGGCCCCTATTGCTGCTGCCTTTTCCTCGACGACCTTCGTTGCCTCTCGGGATGCCCGTACTTTCGCAGCTCGTTGTTCGTTTCGTTTTTGTTGTGCTAGCCACTTGGTGACAACCTTTTGTTTTTGAATCTCCGTTTCATCACGCACTACCCCATCTGGTGTGTGCCATTCTGGTGGCCATGTGTCGAGCACTATGAAAAAAACATCATCTATTGCAATGAAAGGAAGCGTGGTCCACTTCTGCTCTGGATCCCGTCGTGCCCTAATATACACATTGTGCATATCTACTTTAAAGTCTACAAAACTCTTCAGTCTGTTGTATACCGAGGGGGATAGGCATGAACACTTGTTGATCCATAATGTTATGCTCGCTTCCATTAGTACCCAGAAGATCTTGGTTTCTCGGATGCGCGTGGCATCCTTCATTGCCCATAACGATGCGTATTTTGCTGCCTCTGGCCAGTCCTGATCAATGGGAGGAAACTGACTATCCTCAAGCAATTCTCTTGTAACCAATAGGATAGATAAGAGCAACCATGCATAGTGGAAGGTCTTACCCTGTTCCTGGGCCTCCCTGTAGTTCGTTAAGAATTCCTCGCAGAGGAACTGTGACCAGTTGAATCATACCCCTTCTGCACATTGCTCAGCCAATGCGATGACCATTGCTGGTACCTCATTACCACAAAATTTTCTCATCACCTTCACTGCCAACAACTGGGTAGCGACATAGACCCCTTTGTCCTGAATGCTAGTAATAATGTAGCCCGTCTTCTCTTTCTCTAACTTATATTTCTTTTTCATGGCCTTTGCAACCGTCAAGTCTCCACTTGCACCAGCTATTTCCGCGGGGTCCCTTCCTGCACAGGGAAGCTAAGAAATCCTATGAATGAGCTCCGCCGTGATGGGAATGGGCTCTTCCAGCCACAAGTACCCATTGTGCACCAGGAAAAGTAATTTCCTGATGACAAATATCATGATTGGGGCCCGATGAAAGTGTGGAATTGATAGGAGGTGGAGTAGCCCAACCTCCTCTACCTCGCGTAGCCATTTTCATGGTTGCAGTGTTGTAGCTGCCCCCTCTGTGCTTTGTTTCATCAGCTAGCTAGTTTCCAAATGAGGAAAATGAGGAACGAGGTGTTGAGTGTGCTCTTAACGACATCCAAATCTTAAGGTACTTTTAGCCTCCCTTTCCGCGGAGGGACATACTTGGGCAGCTTTGCTGTGGTGCATACTAGCGGGGTGTCTTCTTCCATCTCTTCCTCTAGTATCAGTTCTTCAACAAAGGTCGAAGGATCCTCTTCCTCATCATTTCTCTCAATATTGACTGTTTTTCCCTTCTCTTCCATCGACAATTTGCCAAACTGCGGATTTTGTGGAGACATGCGGACTGGTCTGGCTACCTATGGATCCTTTTTGGCCCTCGGCATCTGGGGTGATTTTGGAATTTCTGGCGCATCCTTGACTAGTGACATAGGGCTTGGTGTGGCATCCTTGGCAGTTGACATTGCTCTTCTGAGAAGGTCCTACATCTCTTTTGGTAATGCTTCAAATACTGAACTCGCTGTCAAAGCCTCTAAAGCCATAAAGTCCATGTGCAATAACTGAATTCTAAAGTTTCCAAGGGTTGTTCGATGGATGACCATCTAGTATTTATAGGCCTGCCAGAATTCAAATTCAACCGTTCCCGCCTTTCTTGGCTCATTAATGTGATATTGGCGGTAGATCTTTTAAAATCTAGTTCTGACCCCGTGTCTTAATTGTCCACGATCCACTCCTCTTTGCCTTAAATTGGACATCTTGTCTTAAACAATGTCACCAACGGTCACTTTCAATCCCATCCATGTGGCAACGCAGTCTCTTACGTGCGAACGCGATCTATGCATCATACTGATCTTATGTGCAACGTCCGGGTTGCGCAGCTCCCATACAAATTTTTTTTATTGTTCTGCGCTCTCTTTCAACTGCGTGGAGTGCTGAGACTGTGCTTCCTATAGATAGTTAGGTGGTTGCACTACTGGTGCGAGGCTTCAAGTCACTACCCGACCTGGTCCACGGGCCTTTCTTAGTTACCCTTGAGCCAATGAACACCTCGCATTCTACCCTATGCAGAGTGCTTCCTTGGTTGCTTCGCCTGATAAGGTGCAGTTGCAGCCATGGTAGTATAGTCACCAGCTACTGGCAACAATCTGCTAGCACGATGGTGGGGTTGCCCATACATGGCCCCATCCTACTGTTGGCGCATAATTCTTGTGAGATTTTGGTTTCCAGTTCTCTGATATCATCATCCATTAATGCACTTTTCTGCTTCAATAGGACCCGATCTTCTTCGAGTTCGCACAACTCAATGTTCCCTCGTTGAATAGCTTCTTGAATCTGCATATGTTTGTCCTCGCTCCGCTGCATAATTTCTTCGCTCTGGTCCTCACGAGTTGTCACAATTATGGGTGTGATTGTGTGAGGATTCTTTCCCAACACTACAGCCTTGACTCCACTCGTCATCTTCAGAACCATTTCTACACCCCAGTTCCCGCACATGGCCCTATATGCCCATCGGACCATTGGCACACGCAGGTCCCAATCAGTTCATTTTGTCTGGTAAATTCTGTTCATGATTCCCTGTAGCTTTGTGAAGGAGTCGACGTGAAATTTTTGTGGCATGCATCACATTCCCTGATGTTAGATCCCTAGTCTGGGAGGTGCTTGCAAAGCACACATCAGCACGCATTGACACAAGTGGGCACAAAAACTGCTGCATTCTGGCTGCCTGACTCGCGTTCATCGCTGGGGACTTCTATAAGTGCATCTATCTTCTACCTTCGCGCCAGTTCCCCATAGTCTTCTGATGTATATCCCCCCATAGTTCCGGTATCGCTCTTTCATATTGGTCTAATTGTTCCTCCACGTTTGTTACCCCATCATCTATTGGTAGTTCCCTTGCTTCAGTCGTCACGCGTCGCAGTGATCTAATCATCATGTTGCAATTCAGCGTTGTTACTTCGTGCAACCAGTTCTGCTAGCGTTCTATTTCTTCATCTGAATCCGACGTACAAGAGCTGTCGCGCTCCCATGAGATTTGTTACACAATAATTTGTCATTGCTTTCATCGTAGTCCTACTATGTCATGTGTCCAAGTGAAACATGCTCATACTAAACAAATGCTCTCTTATGTTGCCAATTGACCCACTTTTCTTAAGTTTTCTGCCTCATTGCGAGAATGGACTTAATATACGCGACAGACAGCGGTCGTAAATAGTCCAGCCGTGCTTCCAACGCAGAAGTACATCTATTTCCCGTGACAATCGGATATCATGCTCCGGCGTGAGGCTATTTTCTATCTTTAGCGATGGTTTGACTGGTTACATTGCCTACTCGTGATGTCAGTGCTAAAGCTTAGTTATAAACTCGCAATGATCTAGATTGGGTGAATTCGTTCCAACAGTTGGCCTTCTGGATGTCTCCAGACCTGGTTGTTGGCATAGTTTGTGTTGCCCTTCCTCCTCTGGTATGGCAGTTCTGTCACTTGTGCTACCTTCCTTGGGGATGAGCTCTCTCTTCCACATTTTATGGAGACTACTCCTATTTAAACACTCACCTTTGATATGATCAACTAGTTGGTAATTCCTTGGATTGAGCAGTGCTACTAGTGCTTTTGAGTTTGATAGATAGCTGGTGTGGGTGTGACAAGTGTGAGATTGTTGATAGCTTGTGGAAGGTTGTGAAGTGCCCTTAACTTTGTGTTAAAACTTATGAGTGAGATAAAGACATTGTATGTTGGGAGATCCATCTTCAAAGAGTGAATGCTTGAGAAACACACTGGTTGGACCCTCTGGGAAGGCTTGCGACGTCAAGACTTAGTTGTAAGCTTGCTCTTATTTCATTATTAATACAATCAATGATGTTTTCCCATGTCTTTTATGTATTTTACTTGATAGCTCCTGACTTCTTGACTTTTTGAGTAAATAGATCATTGTTGTTTTCTGGTTACGTGCTTTGTTGTATTTCCTTTGCATTGTTTCAGGTTGATCACTCATTGAGGAGGAGGAAGTGGAAGCTGGAGTAGCGCAACAGAACTTCATCGACCACTAGCTTGAGGTAGGCCTCCAACCATGATTGTTTAAGGAAATCTATTGTTGATATGTCTTTGCTGTGACTAGACCCACTCTAGGGATAGAGGGGTTGCCTCTGTCCATAGAGGGAACACTTTCCTGCATTCACAAGTTGGCGACTCCATTGGGGAGTCTGTCCTATGTTCTTCTCTTGTTTTGATTTTGATTTGGTCTCTCTTGAATTTTTGTGATTAACTATTAGTCTTTTGGGTCACCTAAGTCAATCTGGGGAATCCCTCTATTGTTTGTAGGATTGACTGGTTTTTGTTTGGGAGTTTTTTGTTCATTTGTCATTGTTTTTAACACCGTCATGGAAAATAGTTTAATAGTCGTGCCGACGTCGTGCTCACTCTTTTGTGAAGTCCTGTGCGTTGCTAAATACCGTCGCACAGTCGTGACGACTCTGAAATCGGTACATCGTTGAAAAGACGTGTACTTCCGCGACGACGTCGCTTTGTTGCTACAGCTAGTTGTTGATCGGTGCTAGTTGCTTGTGTAGTCCCCGCGATGATTCCTGTAGAATTTCTTTTTCAATTATGCCTCCTGAATTCACCAGTACTGTTGATCCCTTTCTTTTTTTTCTCTTGCTCAGTAGCGTGTTTTCGACTGCTTATGGTTAAGGTACTATTTCTTTGGCTTTGTTGAATGAATCTTGCATTTTTGCTTGTGTGACCTAGTTTGTTGTTTCAAGTTCTTGAATCAATTGGCTTGGTTGCTAGTTTGCCCAAGGTTCGTTTGCACTTTCTTGTTGGTTTGATTGAGCCTTCCCCATTGCTTGTTTCTGGTTGATTTTTAGTGACAATTATTGAACCAATCTTTGGTATTGATTCGATTTCTTTTCACTACCGAACATAGATCACAATTGTTTGGATCGACCGGTTTTTTCATGCTTGCTTGTTTGTTTCTTTTAAATTTTAATATCAAAATCAAAAGACTACATTCATTTAATATACGAAAGTGAAAGTAAATTTGCATTTCAAGTTTGCATATTGGAAAGCAAATGATAAAATCTCTCATTAGTAGTATCCATGCACTGTAGGGATTGATGTCTGTATGCATTGAGTGACTGCATTTGTTTATCTTGGTTTTCTTGGTTTGGGAATGATCTCTCTACCCTTCTGTAGGTAGGTGTTCATTGAATTAAAAGGATATTTCCCTCATTCTAGCTGCATCCTAGGTTTTGTTGTATACATACGGTAAGGCCTAAAAATTGAAACATAATTCAAGATCAACTGTAAAATGAATTGAATGAAATTAACAATGCATTGGAACATAATGCACACTATTTAGAGGTCTAGGCTAGAGACGTGCTCCGGTGTTGTTAAACCTAGTCACTATTGTTCTCACTCAAGGTTGGGTGATTCCTCCTTCTATGACTCAATAGTGGTCTAGTACAAAATTGTGCTCCCAGTACCATCGAGTATATGTTGGGAGACCCCACTAGGTTATCATCCTATATCCCTAGGAAGCCGTGTCTACCGCCTTGCAAACCATAACGCACCGAACAGAGCATTCGGGAAGATTGACTGCCGTACGGAAAGTCCTTGGTTTTCATATGAATGCCAAGGTGTATATGCAGTTTTACGAGTTGTTTGGTAAACCTTTTGCCTAGTTCTACAGAGTATTCACTTTTTTTCCTTTTCGGACTCCCTAAAAGAAAAGGTCCATCTGAGCACTTGTCCTTTCAGGCTCATTAAACCTCGAAAGAGATAGAGTCACCATTTCGTCCTTTTCTCGACTCTTGAAACATGAAAAGGTCAAGTTTTGTTCCTGCGTCATAAAATTTACTGCCCACGAAATATTTCTGGTAACAGTTTGAGTTCTTGATTACAGTGCAAGTGTTTTTAGGCTTGTTCCCGATGGCAACCTCCCCCGAGTCTACTGGCCAAGGTCTTCCCCCAGATGGAAATCCTGGTCCGTTTCCGACCTTTGGAAATGCCATTGCTCCGTACATGGCAATGTTGTCTTTGCCTGGGTTAACCATCAGTTTGCCCATTTGGTTATTTTCAACCTCGGTGATCCCAAGTGTCATGACTCCTGTTCCACCGTCTACTTCGTCCGAACCATGACATGTTGATTCCAAGGTTGAGCCTGTGCCTTCTTCCCCTGTTTCTCCGCCTTCCTCTCCTCCTTCACCTGGTGAAAGTTCCATATCCAGTGACTAGGAGACTAAGAAGAAGAAGAAGAAGAATTCCGATAAATGAGAGGCCACCTGTGCAGCTATTGCTCCGAGTACATCTCAGGTCGGACCACCTTCGACTCCTTCGTGGAAGGTTAAGTTTCCTTGTAACTTGTGCAAGGGTGACCATATTCTTCGTGATTGTGCCTGGTATTCCTAGGATCTTAGAAGCATGGTCTCATGATCTGACTCGTCCCTCATCATCCTCTGAAGCTCATGGCGATGCTACCCTATCAACTGGGAACGACAAGAAGAAAGGGAAGATTCGATTCCCCTATAGGCTATGTGAAGGCAACCATCCCCTTCACCTTTGTCCACTCATGGATAAAGCTTCTACCATTTTTGAAAGTCTTATAGCTTCTTCACCCCAACTTCCCTTTGGTTATCGGAGGCTCTCTTCAGACCTTCTCCTCGTTGACCAAGAGATTGACTTAGATTCTTCTCTTGTCCATCCTCCTCTTTCCGAACCTGGCTGTGCTAAGCGTGTTCCAGACCAACCATTGGTCGGAGAGAGTGTCGACTTGGGTTCACCACTTGTTGATCACTATGTTTTAGAAGAGCGTCATGCTCATGTTCTTCTCATCTCGTCAGATTCTCCTGAGTCCGAAAACGACCCTCCTATCCCCACTAGTTAAGAGGGTCCTTCTTCGGTTCCTGTAGAGCAAGGGGGAAATCATACGATTCCCCCACCAAGTAGTTCGGTCGTTTCCTTCGACTTGAGTCATTTGACTGCATTCCACCTTCCATCCTATGTGCCTTTCCAGATTACAATACATGCCTATGATAAGGTAGTACCTGGCACTGTCTTGGATGAGGGTGCGTCGGTTAGTCTCATGCCTTTCACTACTTGGCAAGCTTTGGGCTCCCCACAGCTTGTGCTAGTCATGCAGAATCTGTTGGAATTTGACGGAGGAACCAATCAACCTTTAGGGATCCTCCCGAAGCTTCCTGTTACTTTCGGGGGAAAAATCGTCTATATAGACGTCATGGTTGTCCAAGGTGCTTTAGATTTTAGTCTTGTCCTTGGTTGTGACTATGTTTATGCCATGGGGGCCCTCGTCTCTTCACTTTTCTGTGTGGTTTGTTTTCCACATGACAGAAGAGTGGTGACCACAGATCAATTATCGTTCTTTAGTCCCCCGGTGCCTCCTGCGCAACTGTCATCCCCTCTCGGTTCTTTCTCGCAAGCAGTACCTTCTTTGCCACAGGTCAATTATGTGGCTACCTGTTCCATCTCCACCTCTGTTGATGATCATGCAAATCGTCTCGTACATCATGTACTGGGGGCATTGGAACCCGATCTGTCATTAGTGCCTCATGACATGCATTCCTCCCAGAGTGCGTTCCTTCCATCCCACGAAGACCTCTTGGGAGCCATGTTCTCATATGGCCAATGAACCACGGAGTGACGAGGATAGTTTGTTCCTGTCTCAACCTCATTAAAAAATGAAACCGAGTGTCCTGAGGATAGTTCTGATCTTGTGTCGACCTTGTTAAAAAATGAAAGAAGGTGTATGAGGATAGTTTGTTCCTATGTCAACCTCATTAAAAAATGAACCGACGAGTAACGAGGATAGTTTGTTCCTGTCTCAACCTCATTACAGAATGAAACAAGGGTTATGAGGATAGTCCTTTCACTGTGTCAACCTCATTAAAAAATGAAACAACTCCCTTTCCAAATCGAGTCTTTGATTAAGATCTCATAAAATCCAAGTCGAGTCTTTCCAAGATCTCGAAAGTGAACCTTCATTCCATCCACCTCGTTGAATGCAATGAAGCTTGGGGGGCATGTACCTCAATTTGCATCATTATGCCTGGGTGCATGCAAACTCATAACAAGCATAGTTTTTCGTTTAAAGCTTGTGTAAACACGAAACCAAATCCAAGCAGAGTTGTTCATGGTTCAATCTTGTGTAAAAATGAACCCATACCTGATTTACATCTCGTGATTGCCATTTATCCACTAAATTCTGCTAGATGAGCCTTGGTTGTTTCATTCCATTGCCACCATCTCTTTGGCTGATCATATGCTTTCACTTGGTTGTTTTTCCTTTCCTGAGGAACCGCATCAATGAGTGGTTTTATTAGCCAACTGATTGACCATTACATGTTTTGAGCAGTTCCACCATTGCCGGAACCAGTTGCTACCCTTTATACCACTCGTTCCTTCAGGATGAGTCTCCTTTAAGCTCTTTTCTGACTCGTAAAAGATGAAAAGATTGCCGAGTATTTTTCCCTTTTTGACTCGTTAAAGAGAATAAAAATGGAGATCTGCTTTAAGCTCTTTTCCGACTGTATAAACTTGAAAAGATTGCCGATCTTTTGTTTTTTCGAGTTCGCTATTAGTTACGAAACGACATGGTTTCGATCGTTCTACTTTTTCAAATCAAGGTCACTAATCACGAAAAGTACTCCTTGATCGTAATGGTCAAGCGGTTCTTTCGAGTATTGTTTTATACTTTTTCGGGCTCGAGAGACACAAATCTATGAAAAAGGACCCCCCTGGAGTTTTCTTTTCCGTGTCTTTGTCAAACTCTCTAAACATGAAAAAGAATCTGAGTTTACCTATGTCAAACTCGTTAAACCCTGACGACATCGGACTCATCACCATGACGAGACTCGAGCTTCTCTGCCCTAGGGCTCGTTAAACTATTACTAGGTTGGATTCGACCGAAGGTCAAACTTATAGTGCAAGAATATGCTATCCCCTTCAAGATTGTTTTAAAAAATAATTAGGGTACTCGCCAGAAATGGTGGGGGAAAATTTGGAAATTGTCATTGGTTACCTGCGGCAGCTAGTCACTCTTGAACATCAACAATTTTGCTTCTTGTCAGGTTGGGATATCCATACATCGTTATTTGGCCTTCCGGGGTTTTAGGTCACCATTTAGCCTCATTCCATTTGATCCATGCTGTCTCCATCAAGCCTTTGATCCCTTCGTACCTGAACCCTGCCACCCTCCGGAATTGTGTCGCTAACATGTTCAAGAGTATAATATTTTTGCAGTTCACATCCTTACCTCCTCCTCTGATACTTTGTTTCACCATCTACCACTTGTTCCTTATCTCGCATCGTTGATAGGGGAAACATTATGGCCCTCATGCGATGGATCATCTCCTGTCGACATCAGTTCATTATCCAGGAGATTGATTTAGAGATCCCCTTTGGTACCTTGGAACTTGCATGCCTCAATGGCAAGTTCTTCGCAACTAACGGTCGACTTTCATCATTGGTCATCGATTAGGTGATTCCACGAGTGTTCGACTTCAGCTCATTCTTCACAGTTCGTGGATTGTACTAGATAGTACCTTGAGAACCATTGGCATTATTGGTGGTTTCTCTCGCGGTTGTCAATGGTTTTCCTCATTGACCGGTAACCAAGCGACTTTCTATCATTCTTGACTTCAACACATCTATTCGCATGCTAGAATTTGTACTATGATCGGTTGGGTTTCAAGACCCTGAACTAAGATTACACATGTTCAGGCTGCGTGGATTGGTTCATGATTACATGACTCGTTGATGGATAGCTGCAACCATACCTGAGTCTTCATGGATGGCTGCGACCATACCTTTATCATTATGGTCTTATTAGCTGGATGGCTGCGTCCATACACAGACCTAGTTCGTATGTATTTTGGATGGCTGCACCCATGCCTAGACTACATGTATTTCACTATACGAGATATTAGCTGTACTTGCACCTGTAGGTTCTTCCAGATGGTGTTCCAGCGTAAACAATTTCGTAAAGCATTTCACCACCCCTCCCACTCTCTTGGGCTTCATACTTTAGGGTGCATCTGTTACATAGTAATTTGTCACTGCTTTCACCCCAGTCCTTCTACTATGTCATGTGTCCAAGTGAAACATGCTCATACTGAACAAATGCTCTCTTATGTTGCCAATTGACCCACTTTTCCTAAGTTTTCTGCCTCATTGCGAGAATGGACTTAATATATGCGACGGAAAATGGTCATAAATAGTCCAACCGCGCTTCCAACGCAGAAGTACATCTATTTCCCATGACGGTCGGATATCATGCTCCGGCGCGAGGCAATTTTCTATCTTTAGCGATGGTTTGACTGGCTACATTGCCTACTCGTGATGTCAGTGCTAAAGCTTAGTTATAAACTTGCGATGATCCAGATTGGGTGAATTCATTCCAACAGTCAGCCTTCTGGATGTCTCCAGACCTAGTTGTTGGCATAGTTTGTGTCACCCTTCCTCCTCTGGTATGGCAGTTCCGTCATTTGTGCTACCTTCCTTAGGGATGAGCTCTCTCTTCCACATTTTATGGAGACTCCTTCTCCTATTTAAACACTCACCTTTGATATGATCAACTAGTTGGTAATTCCTTGGATTGAGCAGTGCTACTAGTGCTTTTGAGTTTGATAGATAGCCGCTGTGGGTGTGACAAGTGTGAGATTGTTGATAGCTTGTGGAAGGTTGTGAAGTGCCCTTAACTTTGTGTTAAAACTTATGAGTGAGAGAAAGACATTGTATGTTGGGAGATCCATCTTCAAAGAGTGAATGCTTGAGAAACACACTGGTTGGACCCTCTGGGAAGGCTTGTGACGTCAAGACTCGGTTGTAAGCTTGCTCTTATTTCATTATTAATACAATCAATGATGTTTTCCTAGTACTTTTATGTAATTTACTTGATAGCTCATGACTTCTTGACTTTGTGAGTAGATAGATCATTGTTGTTTTTCTGTTACTTGCTTTGTTGTATTTCCTTTGCATTGTTTCAGGTTGATCACTCATTGAGGAGGAAGCGGAAGCTGGAGCAGTACAACGGAACTTCATCGACCACCGGTTTGAGGTAGGCCTCCAACCATGACTGTTTAAGGAAATCTATTGTTGATCTGTCTTTGTTGTGACTAGACCCACACTAGGGCTAGAGGGGTTGCCTCTGTCCACAGAGGGAACACTTTCCTGCATTCACAAGATTCTATGATCTTCAATCGAGTTCACCTGATCCTGGTCTTGTGCCATTATCTGGTAAACACAATCTAGCTCATCTTCGTTCTCATACTCGCGCATAGGTTCAATGTAGCACGCTTCTTCGACTGGATCTAGTGGAACTACTACACGTAGGGACTTTTTCTCGAAAATCATCTTCCACTTCTTCAAGTTGATGACTCCATTCATATCCATGGCCCAGTCTATTCCTAGCAATGTGGGGTAAGGGTTATTGTCATCCACAATCTCTATTACCTCAAAGTCTGTTTGCGTGCTTGCACCTTCGATGTCCACTGTTACCCCTTGCAACCTTCCCATGGGCAAGATATTTTGTTGGTTCACCATCCATAATTGAATAGGATACCAGTGTAACACGAGCTTGTCCATGCGTTCCCATGTCTGCTTTGGTAACACATTCATGTCTAAACCCAGGTCTAGGATTACCTAATCCATCTCATATTCGCCAATCTGTGCCATCAATCTCATTTCCCTCCCAGTGCACAATGCATGCTTTCCCAATTTTCGGACTACACGTGGTTCACCCGACCTTGCACACTTAGTGATCAGCTCTTGTAGTCCCTTAACTACTTTATTGTCGCACAACAGTTTCATGCATCTCTCTAAAAAGGTAGTAAGCATAGAAGGATCCATTCCCGGATTTGGTTGATCCTTACTACCTGAAGTAGAGGCCTCCATGAAGCTCTTCTTAGCTTCCATAAATGTCTCCCTTACACGTTCCAAGTCAAACTCAGGTTCCTTTATAGGAGCCTTGCGCACCCATGTATCTTCCTCGGGCTGCTTCCCCTTGTCTTCCCCTGTGGTCACGCCGCTTCTGAGCATCATGTTCACGTTGGGGTCTTCTTCGCACGGTTCAGACCTCATCATTTGGATATTCTGAGTTAGAGTAGACTGTAGTACCCCTTTCTTGCGCATCTATGCAATCAGCGTAGGAAAATCTACCATTTCATGATCAAACTGCTCACAGTACGAGCAAGATATTCTTGTTGCGTTGGTACAATCACGGGCGTAGTGTCTCGGTCCTCCACAATTGTAACAGATTAGCTTTCCTCAGCCTCTTCCTGGCCTGTTATGAAACCAGCTCACAAGAAGATAGAAAAGATAGATGAACGCCTTAAAATTCAGCTTCTTTGAGGGGGCAACCTCCTTTATATTACACAAATGAATAATTCTTGGATGATTCAAATGACAAAACCTCCTTTCTATATATAGGAGTATAAGGAGTCACAATATAACCAAGCCGACCTAACAATAATAATATAAAGGCACAAAAATAACAATAGTGGGATTCTATGGGGCACAGTAATAACAATATGGGGACAATAGGGGCACAACAATATTAATAAGGGATACAACTACAATATTAATGGGGGCATCACTAGTATTATAGGGACCTAACATGCCCCTTTCCTTCAAAAAAGTGTTGTCCTCAACGCTTGAGTAGTTCTGGATGCTTTTGTATGAAATTCTCATCCTCCCATGTGGAATCTTTAGCGGATAAGTTCTTCCACTTGATGAGATACTCTGAAATGGATCGATTTCGTAGTTATCAAGTTCTTGTTTCTATGACTGCTTCTGGTTCCAATATAATTTTTCCTTCCTCGTCAAATTCTGGCAATATTGTTTGAACTAGGAGCTTGTCGCCTATAACCTTCTTTAAACATGAAACATGGAAAACTGGGTGCACTCGAGAAGCTGCAGGAGGCTCCAATTTGTATGCCATAGTACTAATCTTTTGCAACACCTTGTATGAACCATAATACTTTGGTGGCAATTTGTTATCCTTCTTAGCTTTCTTGAGGGACATTTGTTTATATGGTTGTAGTCGTAGGAATACCCAATTACCTACATAGAAACTTCTTTCACTGCGATGTTGATCTACCTATTGTTTCATTCTATTCTGTGCCAACACGAGGTTATCCTTTAAGAGTTGGAGAACTTGTTGTTGATGCTCGATGTGATGTTCCACTGCTTGAACCTTAGAATTTTCTCTTAAATATAATGTGATGGATGGTGGCTGATATCCATAAAGTGCAATAAATGGGGTCATTTTTGTTGTAGTATGGAAGGAAGTGTTATACCACCATTCAACCAAAGGCAACCATTTGACCCATTGTGTCTGTTTATAAGATACAAAGCAATGAAGATATCCTTCCAAACATTTGTTTACTATCTCCGTTTTCCCATCAGATTGAGGATGATAAGATGAGCTATGAGCTAAATGAGTACCAAGGCAAGAAAATCATTATGTCTAAAAATTTCCTGTAAAAATGGGATCTCTGTCACTTAAAATAATCTTTGGGTTTCCATGTAGCTTTTGAATTGTTTCCATAAATGTCGTAGAAACTGTACTGGCTTTAAATGGATGTGATAATGCACAAAAGTGTGCAAACTTGGTAAGTATGTCAACTACCACCATGATGACACTCTTCCCCCCAGACTTGGGTAAACCTGTGATAAAATCCATTGAAACCTCCTCCCAATGTTGGCTTGGAATGGATAAAGGTTGTAATAGACTTGGTGTCTTAATTGTTTCAGCTTTATTTTGTTGGCCTACCAAACATTCTGCCACAAACTTTTGAATATCTGATTTAAGGCTATCCCAAAAAAATTCCTTCTTAACCCTGTGGTAAGTTTTTAAAAATCCTGAGTGCCCTCCTAAGGGAGAAGCATGCAATTCCAAAAGAATCTTTTGTTTGAGTTGGGAATTCTTACAGAGGTATAAGCGATCTTTGTACCATAATGAATCATTTTTCCAGCTAAATGTATCAGATGTACTAGAATCTTGTTGTAACTTTTGAATAAGTTCCCAAACTTCTTCGTCATTCTTCCATTCTTCCCTTGCCTTGTTTATCCAATCTGGTTGGATAATAGAAATGGCGCACAACAATGCTTCCACATCCTCATCCTTTCTTGAGAGTGCATCTGCCACAACATTTTGCTTCCCTTTTTTGTATATGATTTCAAAGTCATAACCCAACATCTTTGTAACCCATTTTTGTTGTTCTTCAGAGGATAATATTTGTTCTAAAAAGTATTTAAGGTTATCATGATCCGTTTTTACCTTGAAGTGTCTTCCCATTAGGTAGGGTCGCCATTTCTTAAGTGCATGTAGTATTGCCAACGTTTCCTTCTCATAAATAGCTTTGTGTAAATACTTTCCCTTGATTGGATGACTTCCGAAAGCAACGAGTCTTTCATCTTGCATTAAAACAACCCCAATTCCATTTCTAGAAGCATCACATTCCACAATAAAGGTTTTTGTGAAGTTTGGTGTAGGTAAGACCAGTGCTTGGCTCATTGCCTCTTTAAGATATTCGAAGGCCTTTGTTGCTTCTGGAGTCCATGAAAATGCATCTTTCTTCAACAATGTTGTTAGAGGTGCTACTATTTTCCCATAACTCTTAACAAACTTGTGATAATACCCTGTCAACCCGAGAAATCCTCGCAAATGCTTTATGAATGTGGGGAATTCCCATTCCTTAATGGCTTTAATTTTTCTAGGGTCTACCTTAACTCCTTCATGAGATGCAATATAACCCAGATATTCCACCTCTTGTACTCCAAATAAACATTTGGATCTTTTTGCATATAATTGTTTCTCCTCCAATAGTTGTAGCACCCTGTCAACATGTTCAACATGATCCTTCCAAGACTTGCTGTAGATTAGTATATCATCAAAAAATACTAACACAAATTTTCTAAGGAAGGGTTTGAAAATGGAATTCATCAAACCTTGAAATGTAGAAGGTGCATTCGTAAGGCCAAAAGGCACGACCAAAAACTCATAGTGAGCCTCATGAGTTCTAAATGTTGTTTTCAGAATGTCTTGAGTCTTCATTCTGATTTGATGATATCCTGAACAAAGATCTAACTTGGTGAAGTAAATTGATCCATGCAATTCATCCAATAATTCATCAATGACAGGAATGGGAAACTTATCTTTAATAGTGAGATTGTTGAGCTTCCTATAATCCGGACACATGCGCCATGATCTGTCCTTCTTGTGCACCAATACTACTGGAGCAAAGAAAGAACTTTGGTTAGGTTGAATTATACTAGCCTCAAGAATTTCTGTAGCCATACATTCAATTTCACTCTTTTGGGCATAGGGATATCTGTACGGCCTGATGTTTGGAGGAACACATCCTGGAATCGAATGAATAGCATGATCATGATCATGAATAGGTGGGAGACCTTTGGGAGTCTCAAATACCTTGGAATGATTGTCCAAGACTTTTTGGAGATCTGGAGAAATAGATGATTTCTATGTGGAAACATCTAGCGAACATAATTGTGCAATTACACCTCATTGTTCCCTTTTTAGAAGCTTTGTCATACCGTTAGAGCTTATTATCTTTCCGAGTTTCCCTGCAATATCCCGTAATTCAACTTCCTTTCCTTCTGCATAAAATTTCATGAAAATTTCTTGAAAGTTAAAAGCTATTGTACCCAAGGATTGTAGCTATTGGACTCCTAGTACAACATTAGCACCTCCCATTGGAATGGAAAGCATTGGGCTTTTCAATACATATTCTCCCATGGATAGGTTGATATTATGGCACTTTCTAGAGAAATTTATCATTCCTCCATTTGCAACCATCATTTGACACTCTGGTGCTAGATATAGGAAGCAATTCAATTCTTTTGCTATCTTACAATGAATAAAATTGTGGGCACTTCCTGAATCAATCAACACTATTACCTTTTTCTTCTTGATTTTTCCTTCTATCTTGATGGTTTGAGGAGTGGTAATTCCAGCCAATGCATTACAATATATGGTCGGATTCATTTCTTCTTTATATAGGCTTTGTTCCTGGAGTATATCCTCTTCTTTTGACCTTTCTTGATCCTTTTCTTCTTCCTCTTCACAATCTATGTAGAATGATTTCTTCTCAGCACACTTATGACCTTTAGTGTATTTTCTATCACAACTGTAACAAAGCCCTTTTGCTCTTTTTTCTTCCAATTGTTGTGGTGTCAACCTTATAGGTTGTGGAAGTCTATGGGCAACAACACTTCCATCTCTATAGTTTTGAGTGGTATGCTTCCTGGTTGCCATAATTTTTCTTTCCAGTTTTCTTGCTAACCGGAATGCCTTCTCTAATGAATCAGGTTCTCAAAGGCGAACGTCATGTTGGATATTATCCTTTAAAGTCCCTATGAAAACATCAATCCTATGCTCCTCTGGAATATTTTTTACCCTTATGTTTAATTTTTGGAACTCCTCAATGTGCTCCATTATTGAACCCTTTTGTTTGAGACTTATCAATTGGCTAAAAAAAGTGTTTCTTTTTATATCCTCATAATGTGCTGTCAATTCTTCCGTAAAAATTGCCCAAGTGATAATTTGTTTACGAGAGAAAAGCCATTGATACCATACAAACTTATTTGGTTCCAAATATAAAGTTGCAATACGTACCTTTTGTGTGTTTTGCACATTATTGAGATAAAAAAATTGCTCCATCTGTAATATCCATGTTGCGGGATCCTTGCCATCAAACTTCCTCATATAGATTTTTGGAATATGGTGGGTCTTCAATCCAAAATTAGAGTCTATGGAATCATGATTAACATTTCTTTTGTTCTCATCATGAGTTTCCTTTACTACCCTTTCACCATTAGTGACCATTTCTTGTAGCAACTTATTCAACTTTATATTCAATTCTTCCATCTTATCATCCATGCCATCCATTTTAGCATCCATGCCATTCATCTTCGCGTCCATGCAATCCATCTTAGCTTCTACACCTTTCTTTAAACCATCTATCTTAGATTTTGTTACTTTTTGTGCAAGTGACACTTGTTGCACTTGGTCTCGTAATTTTGATATATCATGTTGCATTTCTTCCTCTTCTTCATGAGTCATGCTAGAGCTTTCAAGTTGCTTACTAGGTGTTTGGATTTTCTTTCCTCGGGGCATCAATTACCGATAATAATTCTTTACTATGCCCTTTGAATTCCTTCAAACTAATTTTTCAAACCAAGCTTATGCAAAAATTTTAAAAAAAACTACACACCTTTTTTTTCACTTTGTATGAGCTTGATATTGAATCTGATGTATCTCTATAATTTTAGATCATCCAGTTTTGAAATTGTGAGTTGTAGTAGCCCTCTGCGTCCTCTTTCCAATGCCACTAGTATGATCTAACTTGGATTCTCCAATGAAGAGTTATGCACAATCTCCCAAGATGACCTGATTATAGACCTTTCCAGAAGAGCGAACTTGTATGAAGTGCCACATGTCACTGTTTCGACCTTTGGCTCTAAAAAAAATATACAAGAAACTAATGTACGTCCTCTTTCTGTACCTTCTTACAAAATTTCAATCCAATGCTCAGAGAGAAAGTTATGACGATTTTCCCCAGGTCACCTGTTTGGAATGTAATTCAGGAGTCTACACAAATACCAACTTCCTCAGATCATATCTCCGCAAATATAGTGCTAAAAGCTCTAAAATTCGGAGCCGAGGTTCAGTGTGATTTATTCTCAAATGGGTTTTGTTTTTCACTTTTGAAACTTCACAAAAAAAAAGTTATAGCGAAAATTCCACGATGACCTATTTGGAGCTGCGAAACCCTAGAATCCAAAGCTCTGAAACCAAATGTTATGAAACTAGCTCACAAAAAGATAGAAAAGATAGATGAACGCCTTAGAATTCAGCCTCTTCGAGGGTGAAACCTCCTTTACATTACACAAATGAATAATTCTTGGATGATTCAAATGACAAAAGCTCCTTTCTATATATATGAGTCTAAGGAGTCACAATATAACCAAGCCGACCTAACAATAATAATATAAAGGCAAAAACATAACAATAGAGGGATTCTATGTGGCACAATAATAACAATATGGGGACAATAGGGGCACAAAAATATTAATAAGGGATACAACTACAATATTAATGGGGGCATCACTAGTATTATAGGGACCTAACATGGCCCCATTCCTCCTCGTCCTCGTCCTCGCCCTTGAAATCCAGCGCGCGCCATCCCTGCAGCTGGGTCAAGTCCTCACGTTTCTGTCTGCATCCTATATGCTAGGGTCTGATCCATCATTAACTCATAGCTGCGACAAGTACGCTCATCGTGGCCCACCAATCTACAAAAATTGCAAAACAGCTGTTGGGGAGTTTGTGTATACTTCTGCAACAAATGGCAGTTGTCTATTGTGTGCTTCCCTCCCACCTGACAGATCGTGCACCAGAGCATGGGTGCCACAATTGGGCCCACTTGTGCCTCTGGTCTTGATGGCATTGGTCCCCCTCCTTCCAAATAGTTTACGAATATTGGATAGTGATCCTTATCATGGCCCTGGCCTTTGCATTTTATGCACCACACTTCTTAGCGCGTTTCTAGCCGAGGTGCCCTATCATGCTTCAAACTCTGCATTTCCAAGCATAGGTTCTGTAGCTACACGTGGATATGTTGGACTCCCAACCTCAGATCCTATATCGATGTTTCATGCAACCTCATCGCCATTTCCAACGCTTCTTCCTGGGTTGAGAGCTTTTGCTGTGACAACGCCGTCCTCAGATGTGGTGTCAAAGATGCCACAAACCACGTGCGGTGCTGTGCATCCGTCAGTGTCATATTAGCCTTGCGGATCGTACTTTTCAGTCTTTGATCCAGATCCCATGGTGTCTCGCCTGGAAGCATCACGATCTCTTTAAATCCGATGATTGACTATGTTTCTGATTTCGGCCGGCTAAATCTCTGTTCAATACATTTTGGATCTTTGCTATTCCTACATTTGGATGATTATTCGAGTGCTTAATATATACCATGTTAGTGTGCGATCCTGCAACGCACTTACCACTGTGGCCTTCTTAATGTTTTCATTCGTGACTCCTTGGGCTTCCCACACTTCTCTTACCACGAACCAGAACTGGTCCGGATCCTCGTTCCCTACTCCTTTGAATACAGGTAGCTTGATCACACTTGCCATGCTGATATACGGGTTTGGTGGAGGTGGGGTCATTGAAGATGGAGGTGAAGTAGGTGAAGTGGGTGATGGCATAAGTGGAGGTGATAACTGTTGAATGCACTGCCTTATCAAACTGATCACACTTCTTGGGGAAGCCCGAGCGCGCTCTTCCTTGCTCGCTCGCGGTGGTGAAATTAAAACACTGTTTCCTAACCCTTCAATCCCTTTGTTGATCTTCCCGCTTCTCACATAACATCATCTTAATCCAGGTATTCAGGGATTTGATGTACCTACCTCACGGTCCCTTGAGAAAGCATCGTTCTGCTTCGCTATAGCTCACAGTTTTGTCTATCGCAAACTCAGTGATAAACCCTCCTATTATCTGAGCCAATGGTCCATGGCCCGTGCTATCTTATCATTTGATGCCTCTAGTCTGTGCACTAACTCTGGAGTCCACATTATTGGTTGATTGAGCTTGTACCTCCCCTGGCTGTCGGCTAACCTCATGATCTAATCATAAAGCTTCAAAGAGAAGGTCGCGAAGAAGATCTTGCGGATTTACGTATATACGTAGCGATCTAGCCACCTCTTCTCAGATATCTGCAGAGTTCTATTTTCCTGTGTCACGAACTCGTGAAGCTTCTGATCCAACCAATATTCAATTTCCTTATTCATAGGGTTCTAGTGTTCTGACATCAAACATCCCTTAGGCAGATCCTCATCCCAGCAATGGAACCATTTGTTGGCTTATTGGGGCCTGACCCAGGTTCAGAAGTGATTTAGCCAAACAAATCTTGAAACTAGCGGCCCTTTCGGCAATAGTCCGCGGAGGGCGAACTGAGGTCTTACCCGAGGTAGTATGGGAGGGTGTTGGAACTAGGTTTTCACACCCTAGGGATGTCTTGATGAGATCTGGTAAGTTCGCGAACTGATCCTATGCACTGCGCTACCTCCACGTAGTGATCTGTTCAGTGCAACTACCTTCATGCAGCTTGGATGACGAGCACAGATGTTCTTTACCCTTTATTGTGCTTATTATCATTATAGATCTTGAATTAAATTAAGTGGGCCCAATACTTTTAGTTACCATTCAACATAAACAGACATGCGCGCAATCATAAACTGTAAATAGATGCATAAACAGAAACATAGAAATAGATATGTGACATTCCAAAACCAACTTATCTTTATTAATGCTTTTTTATAGTTACAATCCACTTCCTACCCTGTGCACACAGCTACAGGGGTCCAAACACATATTTGCGGACTCTACCAAGCCTCTGCACACATAGCTGCAGAGCCTCTTTCTCCTACTTCGACCCTAGACTTGGATTCACATAGTCAAAGAAAATATCGCATTCAAAAACCCATATCACTTCAGATCAAGACTAACCAAAAAACTTACTTTCTACCCTTAGGGCCTTGTTCTATTTATACATTCCCATGGTCCACGAACCATGGGTAGGCCGACTCACTTTACATTAGCTTACATTGTTTGAGGGCAGACAACCCTTTGACTTGACTCATTACAATTTGTGCTCTGCGCACTTCGCGGAGCCTTTACAATACAATTACCCAAAATTGTGGGCTTTAAGCCCCAAAACCGTTATGCGGGGGATCCGCTGCCCAACACAGGGCATTGAAAAAGAGGATAGATCACATCCTCGAGATAAATAAAGTCTTGGATTTAGTCAAAGGAAATGTAAGGAAGCCTCTAAATGAGTCAAGTGATGCAGAAAAGGCGAAGTTTAGAGAAACAAAGATATTGGCCATGACACTAATGGTGAATGGAATAAACGATAACCTCATCCCATATATATCCAATATAGATTTTTCTCAAGAGATGTATGAGGAATTATCCAAATTATTCACAATTAATAGTATTGTTCAAATAGAAAGTCTTAAGAATGAATTGAGATCTATGAAGATAAGAAAGGAAGACATTGTGGCATCCTTCTTTGTGAGAATAGCTAGAATCATAGATGAAATCCAGGAAATTGATAAGATAGTACCTAAAAAGGAGCTTGTAATCATTGCACTTATGGGATTACCAACATCTTAGAGTCCCTTTTCATCATGCCTCAACATTTGGAAGGAAACTCCTACATTCGAACAATTATGGAATGCAGGTAGTCAAGAAGAAGTCATAATTTCATTAGTGATAAAAAAGAGAATGAATATGAGAAAGTTTCAAATGCCTATTCCATTCATCACAAGAACAAAGGAACCTTCAAGAAGTCTAAAGGGCCTAGAAGGAAGATAGACCTATCCAAAATTCAATGCTACAATTGTTACAAGATGGGTCACTATAGAAGCGATTGTCTTAAGAACCCGAGGAATAGAAAGAGAAATAGAGTTTAAGAAAATGTTGTTGAAGAAGGATCTCCAAAGAAGAACAAAAATGAATAATCAGAAATAAAGGAATTATACTACTAAGTCTCTCTACTCTAAGTTTTTGAATTGTTTTGTATTTTGATTTTTAGTACTTATAGGTTTAACATGATTTGGAAAAACATTGTTGAATTGTTTTGTTAAAGTTATAGGTATCCCTCAAGATTGGATTAAGAGGGAACCCTCACCACTTTTCCAAATATAAGTATCTTACTCGTATTATATTTTATATTTGGTTTTCCTTTTCCTATCTAAATGTGTTTGTATTAGATGTGAATAACATTTATTTCCATATTTTCCTTGGTTAGGAAAAGGTTGCTGATATGCTCAAGGGATATGGAGAATATATCACAAG
Organism: Pinus tabuliformis; assembly: GCA_031772625.1. Classification (NCBI taxonomy): domain Eukaryota; kingdom Viridiplantae; phylum Streptophyta; class Pinopsida; order Pinales; family Pinaceae; genus Pinus; species Pinus tabuliformis. Next base: position 1,357,257,840 of record CM062807.1, on the reverse strand, counting down.
ACAAAGCATTGGAATAATTTTATATCCTATAAGGTTTGTCCAGAAAAAAAACTCAAAGGTATGTTTTAAATCATAAGTTTTTTTATCTTTGTGATAAAGGTATATTCATTCATTTTAAATGAATCCACTTTGCATTACTAACAAGTGCTGTGTCTAGGACCTTTGAATCTTAAAAATTCTTGTTTGGGTGATTAATCATTATATTAAATCTACCCTCATTAAAATAATTATGTGTGTGGAACCCTAATAGGTTTTATATAAAAACCTAACCTAAGGGTATGCTAATGTGAAAAACCCTAGTCTACTTAGGGGTACTGATGAAATCTAGAAAATACTATTCTTTTGATGTTTGGGGTTTTGATGGTTTTGTCATGTTTGGAGTTTTAGTATTATTTTGGAAACCCTAGTCCTTTAGGATTGGATGGTAATGTGTTCCTAGACCTTGAGGTTTTGGTAAATTAGGGTTTATGAGTAAAACCCTTATGTATCAAGAGTAAGCTCCCGGGAATGAAACCATAGGTGTATGTTTGTCTGTCTGATCAAAAACCTAGCCTAATAAAGATAATTATATATATGAATCTAAATGTATTGATATTTGTCTTAGGTTTGTCCTATATATGTTATTATTATTGTGCATGATTATCCTAGATATGTATATGTGTTGGGATGGGGTCCCCTGGGTCAGTTTTGTTAAAATATTGTAAGTCTCCGCATTTTCAGGAGCGGAGCATGCAGGTCAATAGGAGTCAAGGGGTTTTAGGAAGGTTAAAACCCCTTACATTTTGGTATTGTTTTGAGATCCGCCCATGGTTTGCGGACCATGGTATTGTAATAGAAAAGAATATATAAAAGGGTGTCTTAGCGAGTCTAAAAAAACATAAGTAAACGTAATGGGATTTTCATATGCTTTGAGTCTGTACGATCTTTCTATGTTTGGAAAAGGGAAAGGCTCCTACAATTGAGTGTGTGGAGACCTTGGTAAGTTTGTAGTTGAGTGTGCGGGCCCCTGCAACTATGTGCGTAGGGTCTAGAAAGTTTGTATAAAGAAGGTCTGAAGTAATAAATGATATTTGAAGAAATTCTGTGTCTATATTTATATACTTGTGTATTTTCTTTATTTAAGTGCACTTGAATAATAATGATATGTATTTTCGAATTTTCTACTTCATGAAGATTTGGATCCATTACTATATATGATTCTATGCATGATTAAACATTTACGTAAAGTTTATAGCTCTCTTTAACTGAAAATCACTTAAGTTCATAAATTTCATGAATAAGGGTTCGCGAAGGTCTGATCAGACCTGAAATTAAAGAAAATGCCTTAACCTGACATGACATAGCTTTCTAGATGCAGAAGCTTGTTTCTAGCATCCCCCAATACTGCCTTGGGTGCGATCGCAGCCTGTGCTACGCGGGTTGTTGTCATAAGGGCTGGTACCGTAGTGTTTTGTTGGTTAGCGCAACTAACTCTGAACCTGGGTCTAAGCCCCCTCAAGCCAACAGAAGAGTTCCAGATGTACCATTAGAAGAGTAAGCCATATCACCCGCAGGCGAATGGCACTATCAAAGCTTTCAACAAGATGTTGGAGAATGCTGTCACAAAGGTCTGCAATGTTAATAGGAATCATTGGGATGTACACATACCAACGATTCTATGGGCATATAGGACTACCTATAATAAATTAACTGGGAAAACACCCTTTCGACTAGTTTATGGACAAGAGGTAGTAATGCTAATGGAATACATAGTGCCTAGCCTAAGGATCGCAATAGTAACTGAGATGGTAGATCGCGGCATCATGGAGGAACGCCTAGTGCAACTGATGGCATTAGAGGAAGATCGCTTTTTGGATGGATTTCATTAGTAGGTATAGAAATCTAGAGAAAAGGCATGGCATGATCATCACATTAAGCAGTGCACCTTAAAAAATGGCGATTTGTTCCTAATGTATGACAACAAGTTTACCAAATTTCCAGGGAAGTTTTAGATGCACTAGCTCAAGCTGTATGTAATTAAGGAAATTTCAGGTGGTGGCACAACTTAGCTTGTGAAGATGAATGGGGAAGTATTTCCTGGTAGGATGAATGGGAGCAGGTTGAAGGTTTATAGGGATGATCCTGCCCCTGCGCAGTGACTACATGGCCACAGGAAAGTCTTAGTGCCTCTATTAGTTGAAAGAAAGCACATGACTATAAACTACTCTTCCAAGGAAAATTTTTATCAAAGAAGGAAGGCTGCGCGATGTTTTGGGAGATCACATAGGTGGAAACTACGACAAGGTAGCTATGCCACAAGGAGGATTGCTGCATGTCCTGCCCAAAAAGTGACTGTTGGAGTAACTACAATTGATTTGACAACAATTTTTCCATTAAAATGAGCGGGGGAAATGCATTTAAGGCGCAAATCTAGAAAAATCTTCCGCCAAAATCACATTTATGAGAAACATTTGTGGGGGAACGAACAATTTGAATTTGAATCGAGTTATAAATATCACACCCCACTCCACACTTGGACACTTTGCTTCTTGAGAAATTGCTATGTGTTGTTGAACTTAAAGAGCCGAGTGTATTGCTGCATGTTTGGTTACTCTGAGTTGGGCATAAGTTGAGTAAGAGTTCTTGAGGAGAAGATTAGCAAACATCATGACTGCAACACCACTAGTCCCTGCTACAAAACCTAGGTTGCTAAGGACAAAGCCTACTACCTCTGTAGTAGGAGTGAAAAACTAGAAAAAGCCACATTAAACCCTGGTTCAAAATTCACCGTGGAAGATCCCAACTGAGCAAAGGAACAAGGGTAGAATGGATAAAAACAAGCAGCCTATGGAACCTCAGGACTTGGATAAAGAAGAAATGAATGTGGGGTTGAGGATATCAGTGTAGAAGGCACAGAGCCAATTTCTCGGTTGCCGCGATATATACCATCATGGAAGCTGACCAACAACGTAAATAAGGACCCCGACTATGTAAAATTCAAGGTATTCATGCCATTGATGCTGGAGGAAGTACCTATTGAGGGTGACTTGTTGGCCCGGGTACCATATCTGAAGATGGAATATTGGGATTTGGTCGACCACGAGAAATTTCCACAAATAGAACCCAAAAAGTACTTAAAGACAATCTACTATGAGGAGGCAAGCGTTACAAGACTTGAACCATTGAATTGGGCTGACGGTATTGAGCACGTAGGGTTTCTCAATATGCTGTATGTCCCACATTTTAGCCGAAGCATTATTAACACTAATTTTGTGCACCATTTATTGGCACTGGTCCATGATGGGTGTCTCTGGCTGGGAGGTCCCATCTCAATTGATGACATGTTGATATGAAGAATCATAGCGCTGCCATATTAGGGCGCGAATCCCGCAAATGATTTTGTGGGGAGGTCATAGGAGAAAAATCTTGCAGATCAAATGAAAATTGACTTCGGGTTAGTCAAGAAGTCACGAGGATATGACATCAGTTACATCTCAGTTGAAGCTGTGTGTTTTGCTGCATAGATCTTGGCAAGAAAAATCATGAAAAAGTGTCGTACTGATGAAGTGCCGGCACCAGTGGTATCCTTGGTTGCATAGTGCAACAAGGGGGTCCAATTCAATTGGGCGAAGTACCTATGGCAATAATTTTTGGATGATTACTGTGAAGCGTAGGAGGAAGGAAAAGCATTCCACTATGCATGGCTACTATTGTTGATCGTGCTGATGTTGAGTGATAAAAAGGTGTCTTTTAACCCCTATTTACCCTACATTAATTATCAATCCAAGTACGATTTTTTATCTCAAGAGTGTACTCAGTCTGAGGCGGTCACTTGTTCAAGAGTAATGTTTGCAGTATAGTGCTTTGAAAAAGTAAATGAATGCTGGAAGCAAAATCTAATTGTAATGGAAATAAACTTAAATGCTTTGTAACTAAAATCATTCACTCAAGAAACTACAACAATCATCAGTCAAGGATGTAGTAATGATAACTCTTTCCCCTGTAAACTGATGTAAATGAAAATCAATCACGGACAAGATCTCCAATCTGAGAACTTAGACAACAGTAGTCAATGTTCGCTACAGTTGTAGATCTTTCTATTCACACCAAAGCAAATGCTGGAAATGACAATTCAATTTGCAGAAAAGGAACAACAACTAATCTATTGAAAAGATCAAACAACAAAGCTTAATCTACAGGAATGAATTGAGCAGCAAAGCTTAAATGAATTGAACAACAATCTTTAACTAATAAAGGAATTGAACAACAATCTGAACTAATAAGGGAATTGAACAACAATCTAAGAAAGGAACAGCAAACCGAATTAAGTGTAAACACACAACGAATATAGAGTAATTGAATCAGTAATCTTATTCTAGCATGCAGGACATTAACCACAGATATAAAGGAACGACAACTGCAATTATAACTGAACAGTAGTTAAATGAACAACAATCACAACTGTAAGTGAACCGTAGTTAAATGAATAGCAATCACAACTGTAAATGAACAACACTATCAATCTGTAAATGAACATCAAAATCCAAATTAGGTAGTGTAATATTATTTTAGAATGAAAAACATAACATTTCAAGTTGTGAATAATAATCTCGCTATCCAAATACGATTTCGATATAACAAAGAAATTCAATGAAATGTTCAGAAACAGAAGATTACTGAGTAAAGTGAATTAAAGAAATGCAAAAGAAATCAAACCATACACATCTGTAATCGTAAAATAATGATACAAGAAGCAAGTGGATCCACTAGGGTCGGGCCCTTAGCCACTAGGGAAGCACTGTTGCGGTTACTCTAGGATCAGATAATGGAACAACAACTGAGTTATATATTAATCATAAATGGCAGAGTTACAGCTATCAATATTTAAAGAGAGTCGATGATCAAAGTTAAGATTACAATAGTAAGTTCTACAGAGTGACAATAATATTTGCCCTTGGGCTAGCAGCGCTGTCCCTTTCTGTAATGGCCAGGCGAAAGTATCAAAAATACAGATAAGTCTTGAAGCAACAATCCCTCAGGATCAAAGGATCCTAAGGGATTTTCCATATCTTTGATCTCCAACTTATCGTTTTGTCTTCTTGCGCTGATATTGCGTTTTCTCTTCCTTTTCCCGGACCATGCGCTCTGATCTTGATCTCCTCATCTGGATGCGACTTCCTATAAAAGGGAGAGTAGTTGCTTCTACTTTATCTTTTCCTCCGGAATAGTGATTTTCCATTTTCTTCACTTTCTGTGTAGAAAAAGACAATAATTAGTCATTTTGCATCAATCACAAATCTCCTTAATTTTGTCATAATTCTTTAACATATTACCATCTTAGAATGTAAAGGAGTTATGATTCAAAGGAAAAGATAAAGAAATAAATGGTAAATACATGCCTTTTCCAATGCTCAACACACCCCCCTGCTTACCCTTTTTCATGCCCTCATGAAAACATTGTAATTGACATGCAAGGCAGTTAGGGAGTAGGCTAGAGAGGGATTTTCATGCAGTGGTCTGAAACCATGGTGTCTAGCTAAAACTTCAAAAATATGCTCTGTCTGGCCTTCAGGCAATTCATATAGGGCCTTATACCCTAGTGCAGGATACCAGATGATTGGACTTCGAAACCTACAACCTAACCAATATGGGCCTTCTCTCAGGATGAGGTTACTATAGGTAACCAGGCGATCAACAACTAACTTAAAATTTTCATAATTGAATGGCTCTCTATCCTGAACATTCCGATTGGCAGTCTTGTAGAGTTTAACTGCTGCTATGGAAAGGTCTTTGATGGATAGGAAGTATTCTACCCCTTGTTGGACAACTGTTGTGTGAATGGGTCCCAGTGTCTGGATCACACCCTTCTTTCTCATTAAGCTTCTATGCTTATTCCACAATTGTAATGGGTTTCTTGGTTCACCCCTTACCCACAGATCTAACCCGTTCTCCTGTCTCTAAAAGGTATTATGGGCTTTAAGCCACTTTATCTGGTTAACAACAAAAGAGATGAATGCCTGAAGCTAAATATCACCCACAAAAGGACTAGGGTTCTCTTCTGTTTCACTGTCCAACACAAGATTATGCAAATAAAACTCACATAGCAATTGCTGGACTTTCACCCCATAATGTTTACAACAGTTTATAAAATCATCAATAGTTTTTAACTCTATAGGTACCCTTGCCTTGACAGCCTTAATTTTTAATTGTAAGTACCTTTCCATAAAAAACAAAGCATAATTTTTGGCAGGTGCCCTACAGGCTAGAACATCAATATATAGAGAACATAGGGTATCCATTTGACTCATAACTATGTCTAGTCTATTGGTTACCTTTTTAACTTTTTCCTCTGCTCTCTGACATCTATCGAAGGCCTCGCTCTTCGATGCATTGATGTTCTTTACTTGCTGCTATAATTTCTAATATTTCTCCTGAGGAACAGTTTCCTCTGTGAGATTTTCTATCGTTTGCTGGGCCTGTGCTAGATCCTTTTGAAGTCTCACTATCCTCAGATCATTTTCCATCAAAACATTTTTGGGTTGGAGATCTACCTAGATCTCCTTATTGCAACATCTGGTTCCTATAGTTTGTGTTTCCTTCTCATGAACTGTCTAGTCGGTCGTGATGCTAGAGGACAATGCCTCTGTCTGGACATCCTTATTATAGACTGGTGTGTTTTCTATTTGGGCCTCTGCATTTGTAATAGCCGCATGCTGTTCCTTGTGGTCCTGAATGATAATGGGTTTAGTTTGAGTTCTTTTGGTCTTCATTTTATGGGGTTTCGTCTGGGTGGCTGCATCCTTTGTTTCAGGGGTTCTTTTTGAGATTCTCCCCATTTTTAAGATCCTTATTTTTTGTCTGAGCCGTTTTACTGCATTTAGTAGTCTCTGATGTTCCTTTCAAAGCCTTTTAATTTTATTAATTTTCTTCGAAGGAACAACTATTTCTTTTCTCGGGCTTGGGCTTTGTTCTTCAGGGATTGTACCCTCGCCCTGGCTTATCTCCATGTTTTCTGCTTGGAACACTTCTTCAGTGTTCTCGTCCTCCTGATTAGGTTTCTCAGGGGAGGAAACCCTGGTTTGATCTGCTATTTCTCGGGTGGCTTCTGCTTCTACTTCTTCTTCGTCATTCATTTCTTCGGATGCACTCTCACTGTGAGTAGAGTGTTCCTGTGATTTCCCTTCTTCTTCTTCCTCATCATTCAGCTCCTCAAATGCACTCTTACTGTGAGCAGAGTGTTCTTGTGATGGTCCTGCCTCAATATCGAGGTTAAGTGGGCTATGGGGCTGGATGTATTCACCCATATTGGCCAAAATTTGGGCCAATTCGTCTTCTTGCAGAGGGTTTTGTAATGGGCTTTTGCTAGGTTGCTCTGCTTCCTCCCCTTCTTCCTCGCCGGAGTGCTCAGTTTCCTCTTCTGGTTCCTCTTCTTCATTTTCTTCTAATTCTTCTTCTTCATTTTCCCCTCCTTCAAGTTGTGGGGGTTGCTCATCCTCTGAGTCATATATCTCTAATGGCTGGCTACTGTTTTCTTGGGGATTTCCCAACATTCCTCTGCTTCTCCCCAATCTGGCGGATTGTCTGCGTTTCTGCGGTCTAAGTGATGTGCTAGCAATTCTTTTTTGTTTTGGGGTTGGTAAGGCCAATCCCCCATCTATTGAGAATATCAATTCTTCCCAACTACTCTGCTGTTGAGTGAGACTATAACTGACTATTAGCCAAATTAAGCTGTGATGACTTACTACCATTTCTACATGACGAGATTTTCTCATACTTCGAGTAGCATCATGCAATAAAGAATTTAAGTATGTGGGCAAATTCACAACACATTTTTGTTTTAATACAGCTAACAGTTTGAGATGGCATGGTCTTACCACATCTTTTCTGCCATCACATGTGATGTAGCTTTGCACAATCCTGGCTAATTCTACCCAAGGTTCTCCCAGGGTTGCAGGCAGGACTCCTTTTCCTTTGATAGTAAGGCTCTGTCCTTCATCCTGGAAGATGGTTATAGCGTCTTGAAGTCTCACTTTTTTCTGGGTCCATACTGGTCCAATAGTTGGCAGTCCCAACACTTTGACAATTATCACATTTGTTACTATTATTTGCCTCCCCCTCAACATGGAATGATATTCCTCCAAATTCTGCAGAAATTCAATGGCCACCGTCTCATTACACTATCGTAGTCGGTTAAGGTAGGCAATCCATCCTGCTCTTACTAAAATTTTGTGTGCAGCGTCGGAGATCATTAACACATATGGTTCACTATGTATTGATCTGCCTCCCATTTTGTTCAAGCTTAGCACGCTGTTACCTTTTTTATAGAGAAAAAACACAGAGATGATGATGGAACAACAAGTTGTTCAAGCTTTAGCACACTGTTAAATTTTTACAGAGCAAAAACACAGAAATGGTGATGGAACAACAAGCTGTGCATATTGGGAAATATCAATACCGTTAAACTTGCTATTCCCGAGTTTTGATGGAGTCATAGTACCTTTGAATAATGAGTTGACACGTATGCCAGTGTATTATGGAGGTCACCCACGCCCCCCTGAAATGTGATAGGCCATCCTCGGCTGGCAAATAAAGGAGCAACATGCTGGACTGCAGTCATATAGTAACATAAAGGAACAACGTATATATCCATGACATGATTACAAAAAGCAGCAGATTACTGAAATCGAGGCTTATGATGGAAATCACGAATAAATATGGAAATGTTGTGAAATGATGCGAAAAATAGAGGATAGGATAGCTGACGTAAGTAAAAGTTCTTATGCGGTCATTATCCACTTTAACCATTATGATTGATTTATAAATTATTTTTCATGTATAAAAGGTTCGAAAGGGTTATATAACATAATCTCATTTGAAATCAATATAAAGATATAAGAAGAAGGGTTTATAATGACTATTGGTGTATGAAAAGTATGACTTCAATACCATTAGCAGAGCTCTGTTGCCCACAGGTGTCCATAACCTTGACAGAGTTGCTTATTTCACCCTTGGAACCATAATCCTTCATGTATGCCTAGGAATGTGCTATGCGATGTCATAATGGAGGCCATTGTGCTGGCTTGGTAACCAGATGAATCACAATGCTATTCACTAGGAAGGAGTGAAAGGTGGGTAGGCCAGCTCATGATGAGACCTCCTGTTCCAAGAACTTTTTTATTTTTATTTTTCTGATATGCCTCTTGGATCATATCCCTGGTGTGGTGGCCATAGTGGGAATGCTAGTTCACTGCTTCCTTATGATCATGGTAGGCTAGCTCTTGATGAGACCCCCTATCCTTCATCTAAAAAATCATGTTAGTAATCATATAGATATATATTTTTCTCTTTTTTCTTTTCTTTTATATAGCACTTTCCTATTTATATACAGAGGGTGGCTCAACACTCCTTAAGAGTAGGGATGGTGGAAGAAGTTTGAACATCTCAATAGAGGAAAATATGCCCTTATTCTTATTCAATAATAATGATCAAAGAGAATTATGAAGATTAAGAAAGAACCAACATGATAAAAATAATCAATCAAATTGGTTTTAGTGAAAATAAAGACAACAAAGTGATATAAATAGTTGTGTCCTTTCCTCTTTTCTCTTATCGATTCAAAGCAATTTCTCTAAAGATAATGATTTTTCTTTGGTTTGCTGATTTCAGTATCCTCTAGTTTTTGTGTTCTTGCATAAATGTATACCTGTGCCTTAAATGAACCATCATTCACAAAAAATTCTCTAAATGATGAAACACACACACACACACACAAAACAAAAAAATGCACTCAAAAAGTGTTGTTCCTTAGATGGAACAACTGTTGTTCCTTAAGAGGGACAACAAAAGAACATCTGCATGCAAAAACTGTGGTTCCTTTAAGAGGAATAGCAAGAAAAAGAAAAAAATACACTCGAAACTGCTATTCCTTAAGAGGAACAGCAGCTGTTCCTTAAGAGGAACAACAACTGTTCCTTAAATGGAACAACAAATAAAGGAAGCGCGAAATAAAATACCGATTCTTTGGCGGAACAACCTAAGATCATCCGAAATCGAAACTGCTGTTCCTTCTGAAAGAACGACAGAAAGAAAAAATGCAAAGGAGGGCTATTACTTTAAAAGGAATGGCAAAACAATCTGGCAGAAGTGCTGTTCCTTCAGAAAGGAACAACAAAAACGAAAGTGATGTTCCTCAAAAATGCAGAAATGCTGTTCCTTCGGAAAGGAACAACAAAATGCAAAAGTGTTGTTCCTTGGGAAAGGAACAGAAAAAATGTGGAAATGTTGTTCCTTTGGAAAGGAACAACAAAATGCGAAAGTGTTGTTCCTTGGGAAAAGAACAACAAAAATGCGGAAATGCTGTTCCTTCAAAAAAGAACAACAAAAATGCGGGGATGCTATTCCTTCGGAAAGAAACAGAAAAATGCGAAAGTGTTGTTCCTTCAGGAAGGAACAACAAAAAAAATGAAAGTGTTGTTCCTTCGGAAAGGAACAACAAAAAACGAAAGTGATGTTCCTTTGGAAAGGAATAGCAAAAATAAGGAAATGCTGTTCCTTTGGAAAGGAACAACAAAACGAGAAGGTGTTGTTCCTTCGGAAAGGAATAGCAAAAAGGCGGAAATGCTGTTCCTTCGGAAAGGAGAAGCAAAATTCAAAAGTGTTGTTCCTTCGGAAAGAAACAACAAAAAGGCAGAAATGCTATTCCTTCAGAAAGGAACAACAAAATGCAAAGCATTGTTCCTTCGGAAAGGAACAGCGAAAAGGTCGGAATGTTGTTCCTTCGGAAATGAACATCAAAATGCAAAAGTGCTGTTCCTTCGGAAAGGAACAGCAAAACGACAGAAATGCTGTTCCTTCTGAAAGGAACAACGAAATGCAAAAGTGCTATTCCTTTAGAAAGGAACAGCAAAACGATGGATATTCTATTCCTTCGGAAAGGAATAACAAAATGCAAAAAATGCAGAAATGCAAAAATTTGTACAGAAAGTAGTTTATACAAGCAGAAAAGAAAAACTTATGTACAAAATTTAAGAACAATGAAATTACTTAGTGAACCAATGCCAAGGAAGGATTATTTTCCTCAGCAAGAATTTGCATATCAGAATCTTCCCGAAGCTGTTGGTAAAAGGATTCCCGAGTAAGCGGTTTATGGTACAGTCGCACTCGGTGGCCATTTGCTTTAAAGGTATGTCCAGATCCGTCAATAGTAGTCAAAGTAATGGTGCCATTGTCATGCACTTTCTAGATTTCATACGGTCCAAGCCATCGAGTCTGAAGTTTTCCTGGAAAATCTTGAAACCTGGAATCATATAGGAGTGCCCAATCTCCTTCGTGGAAGATTTTCTTTTTGATCAGGGCATCGTGCCATTTTTCTCTCTGCTGTTGAATTAATGCAGTGCGTTGAAGAGCTGAGAGCCTAATTTCATCTAGCTTGTTAATTTGTTGTAATCTGTTAGTCTGAGCCTCATTCAAATCCAGACCGATCTCCTATGCTATTCTTAATGTTTGTATTTCGAACTCTATTGGAAATATGGGTTCCTTTCCAAATACTAGCTGATATGGTGAATAACCGGTGGTGTTTCTCCATGTTGTTCGGTATGCCCACAAGGCCTCCAACAATCTTGAAGCCCAATCACGCCTATGTGATGCAATGGTTTTTGTTAATATTGCCTCTATCACTTTATTCGTGCTCTCTACTTGGCCATTTGCCTGTGGGTGATACGGAGTGGTAATTTTGTGCTGAATGTGATAATTTTTTAATGTTGCAGTGATTTTATTACCTACAAACTGTGGTCCTCTGCCTGTTATTATGTCCCTTGGGAGGCCATATCATACAAATATTTGGAACAAGAAATGAATCACAGAGTCCTCTATAGCTCTTGGAAGTGCCTCTGCTTCGATCCATTTGGTAACATACTCTGTTGCTACTAAAATATATGTTTTCTGATTTGATGATGGGTTGATCGGACCAAAAAAATCGAGCGCCCAATGCTCAAATGTTTCAATTACTAGCTATGGGTTTAAAGGCATTTCGTTGGACTGTCCAGGGCATCCTGCTCTTTGGCAACTGTCACAGGCTTGAACAAATTTCTTAGCGTCTTTAAAGATTGTGGGACAGTAATAACTTGTTTGCAAAACCTTGTGACCAGTCCTGTGATCTGCGAAATTTCCACCACATGGTCCATCATGACAAGCTTTCAGAGTGTCAAATATTTTGTCTTCGCGGATGCATCTTCTGATGTGCATATCTGCCCCTGTATGAAATAGATAGCCTCCAATCCAAGAAAATTGGGTACTACGTTGCACAATCTGTTTTTGTTCATTGGGGGTTAGATACTTTGGTAATTTGCCTACTGCTAAATAATTTGCAACATCAGCATACCAAGGTGTCTTGACAGTGACAGAAAATAAATGTTCATCTGGGAATTGATCTTTGACTGCTGCTGCATCCACTGGCTTCGGCATTCGTAGAGAAAATCAGCTATAGGATTTTCTTTCCCAGGTCGATCTTTATTGTGATGTCAAATTCCTGCAATAAGATCAAACATCTTGTTACTCTACCATTTGTAATAGGTTTATTTGCTAAATATTTTATGGTAGAGTGATCTGTATATAAGACAACAGGATATCCAGTGATATAATGCCTAAACTTATTTACAGCATGTATTACAGCTAAAAACTCTTTTTTAGTTACGGTATAGTTTAGCTCAGCAGGATACAAATTCTTGCTAATATAATATATTGCATATGGTTTTTTGTCTTCTTCCTTCCCAAGAACTGCTCCAATACCCGTGTCTAAAGCATCTGATGAAATTTGAAATGGCAGGTCCCAATTTGGGCCTCTGAGCACTGGGGCTGTTGAAACAAGCTTTTTCAGATTCTCAAAAGCTCAGTCACATTTATCTATCCAAACAAAATCAACATTCCCTGTCAGTGCGTATAGAGGTGCAACTATTTGAGAAAAATGTTCTATGAATCTCCTATAGTAACTAGAAAATCCTAGAAAACTGCGTACCTCTGTCTGTGTAGTAGGAGTAGGTATTAACAAAATCATTTGAATTTTGGCCGGATCTACCTGTATTCCAGCTTTTGAGATATAATGACCTAGGGTGAGCCCTTCGGTCATCATCATATAGCACATTTCATGGCTCAAGCAGAGCCTGGTGGCGATACATCGTTGCAACACCTTTTCCAATGTGTCTAGTGCTGGCTCAAAATCATCTCCGTATGGTGTGAAATCATCCATATATGCTTCAAGCCCTTCATTTATTAAATCTGAAAAGATGCTGAGGATGGCCCTCTGAAATGTGGCAGGGGCATTGCATAGGCCAAAGGGTAGGACTCTGTAAGCAAATGTTCCCCAAGGACAGGTAAAAGTAGTTTTATCTTGGTCTTCAGGGGCAATCTGAATCTGATTGTATCCACTGAAGCCATCCAAGAAATAAAAGAATTTCTTTCCTGCTAATGTGTCTAATACCTGATCAATGAATGGAAGGGGAAAGTGGTATTTCTGGGTTGCTTTGTTTAATTCTCTGTAATCTACACAAATCCTCCACTTTCCATTCTTCTTTGGCACCACTACTAGTGGAGAGACCCACTTGCTATCGGAGATTGGATAAATAAAGTTTACATCCAAAAGTTTTTTGTTATTAAGCTTTCACAATATCTTTTAGGTGAGGGTTGAGTCTTCGTTGGGGTTGGCAAACAGGTCTAACATCCTTTTCTATATAAATGTGGTGCATACACAGCTGGGGATCAATTCCCTTCATGTCTGGATAATCCCATGCAAAAGCTTCCTTATATTTTCTCAGTAGTTGGACCAGCTTTTCTTCTTGTTCAGGAGTTAGGTTATTGTTAATGTTCAAGGTTTTTCCTGGCTCAATCTCTATAGTTTTGTTGTTTGAAATAGAGGTAGTGGGTATTGTTTGATCATGAGTGTCTTTGAGGGGATCTTCTTCTAGTTCATTGTCAAATGCTGCCTCTATCATGTGACATTGTACATGGGATCTGGATTCAAATTGGTTAATGAAGTTGTTAATAACATCATCCTCTGTTTGATCTTTAAAATTGAGGGCATCTTCTATGGTTAATGGGGACCTAATGTTTTCTGTGAGGTATGATACAGGTTGTTTGTTAGTTTTTATTATTGTTACACTTGGCTGGGCTGGAGGGTATAGAGCTAGATTCTTGATATTAATCCCTCTAGTTATAGTCATACTGCCTTATCGGCAGCCAATGTAAGCATCAATAGTCGCAAGCCAAGGTCTACCTAAGATTAAAGGGTGTCCATCGAGTCGGTTTTTGGGGTTGATTATCAGAAAGTCGGCAGGGTATTCCCAGGAATCTACGGATACCATTACATCATGTAGTGTACCTTCTGGCCTAACTACTGATCGGTTAGCCAATTCTAATAATGTAGAGGTTGGTTCCACTGATGTAATACCCAGTTTTTGACAAGTGGTGGTTGTTAAAATATTAATTGCAGCCCCTAAATCAACTAGGGCATTTGAAAAGGTTTGTCCATTGATTTGCACCGTCACTATAGGATTCCTTGGGTCTTCATATTTGACAAGTGCTTCTCTTCCTGATAACAGATCAGATAGGGTGCCAACTACTTGGACGGTTGGGTTAGTTGTTATTCTCCTCTTTGGCTTCCTTATACATAACTCTTTGATGGTTTTTGCATATATTGGGATATCTTGGATAGCTTGGAGGAGTGGGATTTTTATGCACAGATTTCTTAGTTCTCCCAGAATATCAAAGTCAGGATATTCTATAGGGTGTGGTATGATTAATCGTTCTGGGAATGGGGGAGAAGACGTGGTTGCCTGGTCATGAGTTTGTTGTCTGACCACATCCTCTTCTTGTAGTGGTTGTTCTTTGGGTAACTGATTTTCAACTTGAACATTTTTATCTCCCTCGGTTTCTATAATGCACCTAGATCTTAATTGAAGGTTGTTGCACTCCCTTAGATCAGTTTCTAGTTCTGGTGTTTCGATTATTTGAACAGATTGAACCGGTATATTATTTGGGTCCGGGTTGGGTTGGGCTATGTGTTGCGGTCTTAAGTTGGACTGGGGGTTTTGTTGTAGTGTATATGGTGCTGGCAGTGTGGGTTGAGGGAGTGGGATCGTTCCAGCTGGCTGATTCATCGGTCTTTTCTAGTTTGACTGCCAAGCTTGACTCTGCGAAGTGGGAGGGGACCATTGTGTTGGATATGCATTGTTTTTCCAATATGGTGGAGAGTAGGGAAAATTTGGCCAATTAGATTGGCTTGTTTGATTTGGCCATGGTGATAAAGGAAATGGTTGTTGTGACCAGTTTGAAAAGGGTGGCTGGTTTTGGCACATTGTATTATATTGCTGAGCATGATATTGTGGAGGCTGGAAAGAAGAAGATGGATCAGAGGACATACTTGGTTGTCATGGCTGCCATTGACAGCGTTGATTGAGTAGGTACAATGGTTCTGATTCTTCCTCTGCTTCCTTATATATTGCTTTCAAACCGAGGAGTGAGGGGAAGTTCTCTGTGGAGTGATCTTTTGTACAGATAGCGTAGACTTGAACTACATCGAGTGGGTACTCTTTGTGGTTGTGTTTCTTTCTGCATTCAGGGCAGAAGATTTCCAGATTTTGCTCTGCTTCTACTTATTTCTGTTTTGCTTGCATAATATCGAGCTGCGTTGTCAGAGTCCCAAATATATCAGTTTTGAAATTCTCTAGTAAATTCCTGATTTCTACGCGGGTTACTCCTCCACCGGAGATCTTGCTGTCCCTTGTGAGCATGTCACGTTCCACTGGTTTTAGCCTTGTACTGCCTCGTGAACTCCTGATGCACAAATCAATAATGTTAGAAAAATTTTCTTGATAGATGTCACCTTTTCCCATAATATTTAGTGTTTCAACCCATTGTTCCTTCATCCCTTTAATTAATGTTGTTTTTAATACATTGTTAGGTAAGGGTAATGATGCATAAGGAGATCTCTGAAGATTATACTGAAAAACGTTCAACATACTCTTCTAGAGTCTCATTAGGTCTGGCGACCATCTGAAATATTTCATCCTTTAATTCTCTAGACCTACAATAATCCTGATATTTCTTTAGGAAAGCATCTTTCATCTGATCCCAGTTGTTTATGACACCTCCACCTAATCCCATAAACCATCGTAAAGATATCCCTTTTAATGTAGAGGGAAATAATTTTAGCTTTTGGGGATCGGTGGTATAGTCATACCCCCGGCATAGTAAATCGAATTCAAATAAAATTGCGTCTGGATCTTCCGATGTTAAGCCATGGAATGTAGGAATATGTTAGAGAGGAATGGCCTTGATAGGTGCATTTGTTAGAAAATTATATATTACAGAGCAATGGAACACATAGAATATTGCATAAATATAAACACAGAAAATGTATAAAACCAGAGAGACACAGATATACATAGTTCACCCAGTTTGGGCTACGTCCACCCTGAACAGCCAGTCCTTCCTTTCTATTATCCAACAAAAAGAAGAGACACAACCTACAACAGATCCACTGTAATATCCTCTGTTTTCTCTCATAGTCTCACCTCTCCGTTTCTCGCTCGGAGAATACACATCTATTAAACATCCTCAATACAATGCCCTCATACAAAGAGAGGGGTTGCCTTCTAGAGCAAAAAAACCTTAAACTAAACATAAGTTCTACCGTCAGATCATCCGCCTAATGAACGACCCAGATTAACTAGAAATTACTATAATTTTACAAGGCAATTTTACATCTGTTTTTAGCTTTGGGGGAGCTGCCCCTAAAACCCTTGCCAGGGGACCGCTGGCCCCCAGAACCCCTAGCCGAGGCGGATTGGCCCCCCCAAACCCCCGCGTGGATGGTTGTACAAACTTCCTGGGGTATACATCCTGCTGAAACAAAGACCTCTAAATAATCATGCTCCATAGCCATCAACATTAACTACAGTATCTACAATGGGATATTGCAGTGTGGAGGTTCGAGGTGTTTGCTGGTTCTGGGCCATTTGGTCAAATATGTGCCAATATCCTTCTAGGATTTCTATGAGGGTATTCCTAGGCTGGTTAGAAGGAGCAGTAATGGCCTTCACATAACTTCCTTTATTTGGGATGATGAGAGTTCCTTGCTGAACTAATGTCTAGGGGGATTTTAGCTCTTCAGGTTCTTTAGCTTTGTTCTGGATAATTTTGACAACACTTACCTTATCTGGGCTACTTAATGGTTGAACTATTCCAAGAGGAGATCTTGGTTCTTCGGTTTCCCCTATTTCTCCTCCTCCTTCGTAGAGATTACTAAGGTTCCCTTCTTGCAATGATTTTGGGCTAGAATTCTCAATTTCTTGAAAATCTTTCTCCTCTGTTTGACTGTGCACCTCAACAAAGGCTACAGATGGTGATTCTGTGGCCCGAAGGGAACTGGTAGGTTTTCTAGAAGTAGCTTTTCTAGGGCCTACTGATGGCTGAGATTTTGTTTTTTTAAGGATTTCGTCTATAAAGGTCGATCGGTCAAGGGTCACCGGTCCCTTAGCTTTATCAGGTTTGGGTAGAGGTTTTGGATTCTTTTCAAGCTTTTTCTGTTTAGTCATGCACACAAATCAAATACTTATTTCTTCCCAAAATAACCAACAAATCTGTCGGAAAGTGGGTGGGGGAGCAAGGCTGTTACATGCTCCGTACGCAGGTTCTTACCTTCCGTTTTTAAAACCCAACTCTCTCCTAGTAGGTACTTACACTACTCTCTTTTAAGAATAAAAATGGCTACACTCTCCTCGGCAATAGCGCCAAAATGTTGAGTGATAAAAGGTGTCTTTTAACCCCTATTTACCCTACATTAATTATCAATCCAGGAACGATTTTTTATCTCAAGAGTGTACTCAGTCTGAGGTGGTCACTTGTTCAAGAGTAATGTTTGCAGTATAGTGCTTTGCAAAAGTAAATGAATGCTGGAAGCAAAATCTAATTGTAATGGAAAGAAACTTAAATGTTTTGTAACTAAAACCATTCACTCAAGAAACTACAACAATCATCAGTCAAGGATGCAGTAATGATAACTCTTTCCCTTGTAAACTAATGTAAATGAAAATCAATCATGGACAAGATCTCCAATCTGAGAACTTAGACAGCAGTAGTTAATGTTTGCTACAGTTGTAGATCTTTCTATTGACACCAAAACAAATGCTGGAAATGACAATTCAATTTGCAGAAAAGGAACAACAACTAATCTATTGAAAATATCGAACAACAAAGCTTAATCTACAGGAATGAATTGAGTAGCAAAGCTTAAATGAATTGAACAACAATCTTCAACTAATAAAGGAATTGAACAACAATCTGAACTAATAAAGGAATTGAACAACAATCTAAGAAAGGAACAACAAACCAAATTAAGTGTAACCACACAGCAAATATAGAGTAATTGAATCAGTAATCTTATTCTAGCATACAAGACATTAACCACATATATAAAGGAACGTCAGCTGCAATTATAATTGAACAACAGTTAAATGAACAACAATCGCAATTGTAAGTGAACCATAGTTAAATGAATAGCAATCACAATTATAAATGAACAACATTATCAATTTGAAATGAACAGCAGAATCCGAATTAGGCAGTGCAATATTATTTCAAAATGAACAGCATAACATTTCAAGTTGTGAATAATAATCTTGCTATCCAAATATGATTTCGATATAACAGAGAAATTCAATGAAATGTTTAGAAACAAAAGATTACCGAGTAAAGCAAATTAAAGAAATGCAAAAGAAATCAAACCACAAATGACTGTAATCATAAAATAATGATACAAGAAGCAAGTGGATCCATTAGGGTCGAGCCCTTAGCCACCAGGGAAGCACTGTTGTGGTTACTCCAGGATTAGATAATGGAATAGCAACTGAGTTATATATTAATCATAAATGGCAGAGTTACAGCTATCGCTCCTTAAATAGAGTTGATGATCAAAGTTAAGATTAGAATAGTAAGTTCTACAGAGTGACAATAATATTCGCCCTTGGGCTACCAGTGCTGTCCCTTTTTATAATGGCCATGCAGAAGTATCAAAAATAAAGATAAGTCTTGAAGTAGAGATCCCTCAGGATCAAAGGATCCTGAGGGATTCACCATATCTTTGATATCCAACTTATCGTTTTGTCTTTTTGCGCTGATACCACATTTTCTCTTCCATTTCCTGGACCATGCGCTCCGATCTTGATCTCCTCATCTGGATACGGCTTCCTATCAAAGGGAAAACAATTGCTTCTACTTTGTCTTTTCCTTCGGAATAGTGAGTTTCCATTTTCTTCACTTTCTATGTAGAAAAAGACAATAATTAGTCATTTTGCATCAATAACAAATCTCCTTAATTCTATCATAATTATTTAACATATTAGCATCTTAGAATGTAAAGGAGTTATTATTCAAAGGAAAAGATAAAGAAATAAATGGTAAATACATACCTTTTCCAATGCTCAACAATTGATAGCTTGGAGGACGACAGAGGATTCCTAGTTCCCCATGATGGATCCAGAGTTGTACGAGGTTGCCAAATTTGCCTCACTATGGGAAACAAAGGACCCTGCCCCTGTCATTGAAAATAAGATGTTATGGGTAATGTTTGAAATGGAATTGTGAATGGTTATCAACCAAAAGCCACAGTTTTCACCAAGTATGTTCACAGAATATCAATGCATTGCTAATTTTAAGGTCGATTTCCACCAAGTATACATCCGCACGAGGCGTGATTTAATGAAGAAATGGACGACTTTTCCATTTTTTGCCACCGAAAATGATATCATGCAGTTATTACTTCAGTGGTTGACTGGCTGGCTCCTTCCGACATATATTGTAGAAGGTATAATAGGGACTAGTAAAGAAGGGACAACAGGGACTAGTAAAGAGGTGCAAAAGGAAAAGAAGACAGTGACCATCGTCCTAGAAAAGAATACTGTGCAGGATCGAGAGCATGAGCAAGGCGAAGAGAAACACACAAAAGAACTTGTTCAGGGTATTGAAGACCCCTATGTAGACCTAAAGAATGTTGATTATCCATTTATTATCAAATGACGACAAAAGACAAGTGCGCGGAGTCCATGGTCATCACTAAGGGGGACCTTGATGAATTGGTGATATTGTCAGATCCGCGAAAAAAATATATCTTGGGCCACATCGAAGAACAATACCAGTCCTTTTTTACAAAGGTCCAAGAGGGCCTCAAAGAGTTGTAGGGTCAGGCGAGCCAGGTTCAAGTGAGCGTGGTTCAAGGAAGTCAGTCTCAAGTGAGCTAGAAACCAATGACATCGGGCAATGTAAAGTTGGTACTCACTTTGGAGCTCCGCACTGTACCCCTTCCTGATGGATCCTTACACTTGAATGATGCCACAACAAGGGAAAGCGCCTAACCACCTAAGAACATGAGTATTAACCTTGGGGTTCTCCCCCTATCCACATTGCATGAGCTCCACCAAGGTGTAGCAGATGAGCTTAAGGTGTGAGATCAATGAGCTCTCATTGTGATCAAGGATGCATAGATCACTAGTCAAGAGATGTTCGATGAAAATCACAAATCTCTCTAGGATCGTGATGAAGTAGATGCAAGAAGGGTGCAGTTGGAGCATGCAATTTCTAGAGTGTGTAGTGAGCTTCCTGAGCTCCAAATTCAGTCAGAGGCTGATTCTGAAGCAAAAGTCCAGCAGTTGGCAGATGCATTTCGAGAATCAAAAGTGTAGGTGGATAAAGTTCATTTTGATTTACAGCTACAAATGATTGAGCTTCAATTGAAGCTGTAGCCTACCATGCCACCGAAGATCTGAGATCAACACAAGGCTTCCATCAGAACATATAGGAAAAATCTCGATGCTACAGTCAAGGATTGTAGCCAGTTGTTCGAAGAGACTCTAGAACTATGGGCCTTGCTGCAAGAGTATCTACAAGTGAAAAATATTGAAGTAGCCATCCGAGATAAGAATTTTTAATATGACGAGATAAAGGCAATGACGTGCACCTTAGCTCTTGTGCAATGGTTTGCCGATTTGAAAGAGGGAAAATAATTGTAAGGATAGATCGAGGTGCTGTGGAAGAAGATTAAGATTATCATTGCATGGATGCAACCATGGGAAGAAGAAGTAGGGAAGCTCTCATAGATTGTGGAAGGCATGCTCAAGTGTATGCAACAAACATAATGAACAATTGGCTTAGCAACAGAAGGGCCAACTACAGAAAATTTGGTCGAAGAAGTTTGACAGGAAGCAATACAATGCACGAAGGTGCTTCACCCAGTGAAGTCTTCATTCAACAACTTGAAAGAAAAGATCCAGAGTGTACCAATGGAGTGACTCGAGGACGAGTCACATATTTGTGTTGGGGGCCTATTGGGACGGGGTCCCCTAGGTGAGTTTTGTTACAAAATTGTAAGTCTTCACATTTTGAGGAGTGGAGCGCACAATGCATAGGTCAATAGGAGTCAAGGGGTTTTAGGAAAGTCAAAACCCCTTACATTTTGGTATTTTTTTTGAGATCTGCCCATGGTTTGCAGAAGATGGTATTGTAATATAAAAGAGTATATAAAAGGGTGTCTTAGCGAGTCTAAAGAAAACATAACTAAATAGAATGGGATTTTGATATGCTATGAGTATGTATGATATTTCTGTGTTTGGTAAAGGGGAAGGCTCTTGTAGTTGAGTGCGCGAATACCTTGGTAAGTCCGCAGTTGAGTGCGCGGGCCCCTGTAGCTGTGTGCATAGGGTCTGGAAAGTTTTTATAAAGAAGATTTGAAGTAATAAATGATTTTTGAAGCAATTTTGTGTCTATTTTTATATACTTGTGTATTTTATTTATTTACGCACACTTGAATAATAGTGATTTTTATTTTCAAATTTACTGCTCTGTGAAGATCTAGATCCATTACTATATGATTCTATGCATTATTAGACATTTAAGTGAAGTTTATAGCTCTCTTTAACTGAAAATCACTTAAGTTTAGAAATTTCATGAATAAGGGTTTGCGAAGGTCAGATCATACTTGAAATTGAAAACATCTTAACCCCACATTACATAGCCTTCTGGATGCAGAAGCCTAGTTCTAGCATCCCCCAATACTACCTCGGGTGAGATTGCAGCTTGTGCTACGCGGGTTGTTTCCACAAGGGCCGATAGTGTAGGGTTTTGTTGGTTAGTGCAAATAACTTTGAACCTGTGTCTAAGCCCCCTCAAGCCAACAATATGTGCTAACCATATTGTTGATGATTATAGTGTGGAAAGTCTAGGGTTTGCAACTAAGCCCTAGTAGAAGTTTGATATTCTAGGATATGATGTGATGATATTGTTTCCATTATGATGATAAAATCTAGGGATTACAATAAACACTAGTAGAAGTTGGTCATCTAGCTAAAAAATTGGATTGTGTTGTAGTATCTCGAATATGAAATCTCGGGTTTGCTTTAGATCCTAGTAGAAGTCTAACATATGAATTCTAAAGTTGTTAGATGCATTGTAAGTGTACTTGTTTGAATTGATTCTATGGTTTGAAATATATTATAGTAGAGTATGTCATATCTCTGGAAGAAATATTGAGACCCTAGATATAATGATAATGATATCTTGATTGAGTTACTGATGTGATCTAGGGGTCATAACCTAACCCGAGCCAATATTTGAAGTTTAAAAGTATGTGTCTCTTATTGACTATGAACCTAACTAATTTTAGGTATTTTGTGTCTAAATTCTAATGCTTCCATGATTATGATATAGTTAAGTTCATGCTTCTATATATGTATATGGTTGTACTTGCTATCTAAGTTGTGTAGGTACATAATCTTCAATATGCTAAAGATAATCGTAAGGAAAGTTGATTTGGTTGATGAGCATGAGGAAGGAAGTTGTATGAATAATGATGATCAAGATGAATATGATATGAAGGATGGAAGCCATGAAATATTCTCTGATGTAGTAGAAATAAGTTGACCTTTGTAAGTTAAGAGGGAGCCTGGATAAAGGAAAGAGTATAACTCCCAAAGTTGAGAGGAAGGGCATATTATAGTCATGATGGATACCTAGAAGAAATTGGAGAATGCATATTGAGGTGTTTCCAAAAAAAGGAAAGCATGATTTGGTTGTTGCATGTGAAGTAGGAAAGTAAGATGAATGATTGAGGAAACCTTTGTCAATATTTGTTTGTGAAGCCTCTAAGTCCTACTGTGATGAATTATGAAGTAGCATCAAGATGTCTAAAGACCCCAAAGGTTTGTGTTTACTCATGAGTATTTTAAAGGTTGTTACTGATTAGGGTTGTGACTGTTTAGGTAAATCTCTTGAAGTTTTTGAAAAGTATACCGAGGGTCAAAAGAGATTTGATGTACTAAGGAATCATGTGTACAAAATGTCTAGGAGGATATATAGCTGGCATATCTGTTGATGTCTAGTTCCTGAAGTTGTAGGGAGGATGGAGTTGGTCATAAAGTTTTGACCTTGAATTACACACCTAGTTCCCTGAGTTGATGGTTAGCAAGTAAGCTTAATGGTATTTAAAGAGTCTGAAATATTTAGTCCATCTTAGTCCCACCATGATAGATTTCCCTGGACAAGAATCTAGTCTGTGGCATTGTGAGTGCCTAAAATATTCATGGTTCATGTGTTTGATATCTTCCATGTACTTGTATATGTATGTATAAATACCTCCCTAATTAAGAGGGAGTGTTGAAGAATGTAACTATGTTTGGTCTTCATAATTGTATTTGAGTCATAAAGAAATGTATTTATCAAAAGAAAGAAAAATAAATTATTATATTATGACTTATTAAAGCATGGATTTCATGCTTGGGTCATGTTGATGGTGCTAGACCCACCAGAACTCCCCGGTAAGAAGTCCCAATTAGACCTCAAACCGTTTGGTGTAGGAGTACCAATAGTGGGTCGTACAGTAATGCCTTGACCACGATTTCAAACAGAGGCAAGTAAGATAACTCTGTTGGTAGCAAGGGTGTGACAGTTGTAGTGAGCCAAGGAAGGTGCATGAGAGGTTCTAACACACAGGGGTTGAGATGAGTGCGTCCCTTGGAAACCTATGATAGCACAAAGTTAAGAAGGGAACACACAAGCAAAGATGCATCACAACATGGAAGGTAAGTTAGCTAGCAGTCCAAAGTGATGGTTAAACTAGCAACACATTTCAAAAATATTCATACCGCATGTGTAAGAAAACATATACATATATCATTTAGAGTAAACCAGATAGCATAAAATACAATACAACATATGCATGAAACGTGCTAGATCTTGTTATATTAAGAAGTGTAAGTTCCAGTCATACAATACATCCATGTCCAACCACTAGTTCCGATAGCTGAACGTTACAGCCACAACCGCCTGCTCCTCCAAAGAAATGTACTAGCTATGTGTTGGCTTTGTGGGGCCTGACCCAGGTTCAGCGTTAGTTAGCCAAACAAATCCATACACTATTGGCCCTTTCAATATCAGCCAGCATAGCACGGACCGAAGTCTCACCCCGAAGCAGTATGAGGGGATGCTGGAGCCAAGTTTCTGCAACCTAAGATGGTCGTGATGTCAGTTTATACCCTCTATTCCTACTTTCGTGTAGGTCACTAAGCTTTAGGTCTCTTTCAGTCTGGCCCTTTATCCTGCCCCTCAGTACCTAAGAGAATGTCTACGATCAACCTTCACGTAGCCTTAACCCGCGGTCCAGGTACTTCCATGCTTCTATGAGAACGTATTGTATAGGTTCCCAAGTTATATTAAGTGTTTACTTATCTTACTAAACAATCACAATTAGTGCCGCGTAAATTGATATTCTTACTTGCGTTCGATTAATCAATATAATAACATATATTCATGCATCGCATAAACATTGTAAATTAAACCCAAAATGCAATATAACCAAAAGCATTAACAGGAGATAAATACACAGAATTTGCAGAATACTTCTCTTTATTGATATCTTCAAGTTAATATAGACTCTATCCACTCTGCACACACAGCTGCAGGTGTCTGTGCAAACAACTGTAGGGGTCCGCGCACACAGCTACAGAATTCTACCCTAAGCCTCTTCGCACTCAGCTGTAGAGCCTCTACCTACTCTAAGACCCAAAACTGTTATGAAACCAACTCACAAAAATATAGAAAAGATAGATCAACAGCTTAGAAATAAGCCTCTTCAAGGGGGCAACCTCCTTTACACTACACAAATGAACAATTCTTAGATGACACAAATGACAATACCTCCTTTCTATATATAGGAGTCTAAGGGGTCATAATATAATCAAAGTTGACATAACAATAATAATGTAAGGGCACAATAATAACACTAGTGGGCTTCTATGGGGCACAATAATAACAATATGGGGACTACATGGGCACAACATTATAATAAGGGGGTTGCACTAATAACAATAAGGGGTTACAATAGTAGTATAGGGACCTAACATGCCCCTCTCCTTCAAAAAGTGTTGTCCTCAATGCTTGAGTAGTTATGGATGCTTCTGTATAAAATTCTTTTTCTCCCATGTGGAATATTTAGCGGGTAAGTTCCTCCACTTGATGAGATACTCTAAAATTGATCGATTTCATAGCTGTCAGGTTCTTGTTTTTGTGACTGCTCTAGGTTCCAATATGAATTTTCCTTCCTCATCAAGTTCTGGCAATATTATTTGAACTAGGATCTTCTCATTATGTAAGGTCTCCATTTCTTAAGTGCATGTAGTCTTGCCAACATTTCCTTATCACAAATAGCTTTGTGTAAATACTTTCCCTTGATTGGATGAATTTCGAAAGAAATGGTCTTTCTTCTTGTGTTAAAACATCACCAATTCCATTTCCTGATGCATCATATTCTACAATAAAGGTTTTTGTTCTAGCATATTTAAGACGGGTGCTTGGCACATTGCCTCTTTAAGATGTTCAAAGGCCTTCATTGCTTCTGGAGTCCATGAAAATTCATATTTCTTCAATAATGTTATTTTCAGAATGTCTTCAGTATTCGTTCTTATTTGATGATATCCTGAACAAAGATCCAACTTGGTGAAGTAAATTAATCCATGTAATTCATCCAATACTTCATCAATGACAGGAATGGGAAATTTATCTTTAATAGTGAGTTTTTTGAGCTCTCTATAAGCCAGACACATGCACCATGATCCATCCTTCTTGTGCATCAATACTAATGGAGAAGAGAAATAAATTTGACTAGGCTGAACTATCCCAGCCTCTAGCATTTTTGCAAACATACGTTCAATTTCACTCTTTTGGGCATAGGGATATCTGTAAGGCCTGATGTTTGGAGTAACACTTCCTGGAATCAAATAAATAGAATGATCATGATCACAAATAGGTGGGAGGCCTTTGGGAATCTCTAATACCTTGGAATGATTGTCCAAGACTTTTTGGAGATCTGGAGAAATAGATGATTTCGATGTGGGAACCGCTAGCGAACATAATTGTGAAATTGCACCTCGTTTTTCTTTCTTTAGAAGATTTTTAGTCTGTTAGAGCTGATTATATTTCCTAGTTTCCCTGTGATACCCATTAATTCAACTTCATTTCCTTCCGAAGAAAATTTCATGAGAAGTTCTTGAAAATTAAAAGCTATTGTACCCAAGGATTATAGCCATTGGACACCTAGTACAACATCAACACCACGCATTGGAATGGAAAGCATTGGGCTATTCAATACATATTCTCCCATGGATAGCTTGATATTATGGCACTTTCCAGAGCAATTTATGGTTCCTCCACTTGAAACGATCACTTGACACTCTGGTGCTGGATATAGGAAGCAATTCAATTCCTTGGCTATCTTACAATTAATAAAATTATGGGTACTGCCTGAATCAATAAGCACTATTACCTTTTTCTTCTTGATATATCCTTCTATGTTGATAGTTTGAGGACTAGTAATTCTAGCCAATGCATTACAATATATGGTCGGATTCATTTCTTCTTTCTCAATGTGATCTTTCACTTATTGAACCATTTTCTTCTTGATATGTCCTTCTATCTTGAGAGTTTGAGGAGTGGTAATTCTTTCCAATGCTTTACAAGAAATGGTCGGATTCATTTCTTCTTTCTCCGTGGTTGGTTCCTAGTGTATATCCTCTTCTTTTGATGTTTCTTGATCCTTTTATTCCTCCTCTTCACAATCTATGTAAAATAATTTCTTCTCAGCACACTTATGACCTTTAATGTATTTGTTATCACAATTGTAACAAAGCCCTTTTGTTATTTTTTCTTCCAATTGTTGTGGTGTAAATCTTGTAGGTTGTGGAAGGCTAGGAGAAACAACACTTCCATCTTTATAGTTGTGAGGGGTAGACTTCCTTGTTTCCATAATTTTTCTTTCCACTTTTCTTGCCAACCTGAATGCCTTCAATGAATTAGGTTCCCAAAGATGAACCTCATGTTGAATGTTATCCTTCAAAGTCCCTATGGAGACATCAATCCTCTGCTTCTTTGGAATATCATTTTCCCTTATATTCAATTTTTGAAAGTCCTCAATGTGCTCTGCCATTGAAATTTTTTGTTTGAGATTTATCAATTGGCTAAAGAAGGTGTTGCCCTTTGTATCCTCATAATGTGCTATCATTTCCTCCGTGAAAAGTGACCATGTAACAAGTGGTTTACGAGAACAAAACCCTTTATACCACAAAAATTGATTTGGTTCTAAATATGAAGATGCAATACATACCTTTTGTAACAATTTCACCTCATGTAGATCAAAATATTGCTCCATCTGTAGTATCGAATTTACCGGATCCTTGCTATCAAACTTCCTCATATCGCCTTTTCTTGATTTTAGGAGCTCTATATTGAAATGAATGTAACTCTATAATTTCAAATCTTCAAGTTTTGAAATTTCATCTTGCAGTAGCCCTTTGAGTTTCCTTTCTAACCCCACAAGTCTGATCAAGGTTTTATTACGCAAGGAAGAGTTTTGTCAAATCTCCCATGATGACCTGATTATAGACTGGTTCAGTAGAGCACACTTGTACGAAGTACCACAGGTCATTATTTCAACCTTAGGACCTGAGACATGTACACATAAAACTACAATTTTTCCTTTTTCTGTAACCTCTTACGAAATTTCAATCAAATTTTCAGAGATAAATTTATGATGATTTTCCCAAGGTCACCTATTTAGGATATAGTTCGGGAGCCTGTCAAAACCGTAAATGTCTTGGATGGTATCTCCAAAAATATAGTGAAAAAAGATCTAAAATTTGGGCCCGAGGTTCAGTGAGATTTCATCTCAAATGGGTTTTTTTTTTAGCTTCTGAAACATCACAGAAACAAAGTTATAGCAAAAATGCCAATATGACTTGTTTGGAGTAGCGAAACCATAGAATCCAAAGTTCTGATACCAAATGTTATGAAACTAACTCAAAAGAAGATAGAAAAGATAGATAAACGCCTTAGAAATAAGCCTCTTCAAGGGGGAAACCTCCCTTACATTACACAAATGAACAATTCTTAGATGAAACAAATGATAAGACCTCCTTTCTATATATAGGAGTCTAAGGGGTCATAATATAATCAGAGTCAATATAACAATAATAATGTAAGGGCACAATAATAACAATAGTGGGCTTCTATAAGAACAATAATAACAATATGGGGACTACATGGGCACAACATTATAATAAGGGGTTTTCAATAATAAAAATAAGGGGTTACACTAGTAGTATAGGGACCTAATAAAAATACTTAGACTTCTCTACCAAGACTCTCGATTCATTCTTCGCTATCTTCTTCAGACTACTTAGAGCTTACTTACTTAGCTCCTTTTATACAATCCCGTGGTCCGCGGACCATGGGTGGATCTTTATAATCGACTTTACACTTTAAAAAAAAAGGCGGACAACCCTTTATGAATTTTGACACCTTCGTGCTCCGCAACCACAAAATGCGGAGACTTTACAACTTTATTACAAAATTAACCAAAAACATGGGCTTTTAACCCCGAAACTATCCTTGGAGGAACCCGTTCCCAACGGGCCCCCAACACAAACATGGTGACTCGCCCTCGAGTCACTCTGTGGGCATGAAGATCTTGGTGCGAAGACCTCCCAGCTCAACCTGTATGACTGCAACCTCAGCAGTGCACTGTGCGGTTGCATGCTTCACTTCTTCAACCAACTACTCAGTCGCTGGTCCTGAACTATCAGTCTGAAGCTTCTGTTGAGTAGCTTGCAGAGTATCAAGCTTGCCTTCAATAGAGGCTGTAATAGCATAAGCCTCATCCAACTAGGGCTTTAAGCGTGCCTTCAACACTGCCTCCTTATGCTGCACTGCATCTACATGTTCTTTCAATTATTTGGCTTCTTGTAGCTTCACTTGTCTCTATGTGAGGGTGACGATGCACGCTGTACCTTTTACTTCATCATAGCGTTGCTGTAGATCTCGCACTTCTATCTCCAGTTGCTGCACATTAGGGTCCTCCTATAGGCTCGTCAGGACCTCGAACAACTGTTCAAAAAGTTGTGTGCAGTCTGCTACTGCACTGTTTACCGCTGCTATTGCTTCTATGACAGTGGTTGCACGTGGATCCCTTACTTCTGGCGGATTTGAAGGCTATGCCTTCAACTGTAATTCTGTAATTTGTAGGTTCAACTCCAGCTGAACCCTATCCAACTCTGTGCAAGCATCATGCACCCTTATAGCAAGCTTGCAGATGCCCACCTTGACTAGTTATTGCTTAGGAATGGCCAATTCCGGGACCATTCGGCATGCCTCCTCCATGACCTGAACTAGGCGCCTGTTTCGGTCAGTCACCTCTGTCACAACAGCGATGGCAGAGTCTCACTGTAGGGCCATCTGTTCATTATTAATCGTCTTCTCACTGATCGCCTGTAAAGCGTGGTGTTCGCATGCCCTCAGCTCCGCGATCGCTCCATCCTGTAGTAGGTGGAGTGCCTCACAAGGGAGAATTACTAGGTTCAACCCCACTCCCCTAAGGGCGCTGACAGTGGGTTTGTTAGCTTCATTCTCTGTGGTCAGTGTTCCATCCGACAACATTATTGCGCTAGAGACCTTTGCACGTAGAATCTCGAAAGCTTTTGAAGTGCCAATAATGAGGCTGGTGGACACTGTGCTAGCCTGTGATGCGCAGGTCTACAGCTCCTACAAACCTGTCTAGATGGCCCCCACGAGTAGCTGCTGCTACTGCTCGAACTTTTGTGGTACCTCTATGGTGACATCCCGCACCGTGTCTCTAATTTCATGCAAATCTCCCTCTGTGAGGGTGATTGGGTCTAGCGAAGCCTTAGTGGCCTTGGATTTCTTCCTCGACCCTCCTTTCTCTTATTACCTTGGATGCTTGATGTGGGTGGATATTTCCTGTGGGTCTGCGCCGTGCTTCTCTATTTTCTCATCCATTTCTTCCTTTGTGTCCGGCGAAGGTGACCTCACGCCTTTGTCAGAGCCTTGCTCTGTTCCACGTGTCTTCTAGGCGGCATCCCGCTCCGCCTAGGCCTTATCAGTGGCCTCCTTCTTCCTCTTCTTGGCCACTTGTGCCATCTTGAGCTTGGCCTCCTTCTTTTTGCGCTGCGTGGTAGACTTGCTTGCCCCCACTGCTAAGTTTGAGGTAGTGCGCCACTCTGCCAGCCAAAGATCAAGTACTGCATCAATTGCGTCATTCGTTGCCAAGTAAGGCAAGTCATACCATGTCTGCGCAGGGTCCTTTCGTGCCCTGATCGACACATGGTGAAAGTCTATGTTGAACTCTGTGTACCCCTATAGGTTGGTAAACATAGTAGGCGATAATTGCGGTTTGTGATTGATAGCCATGCAAATGTTCATCTCCATTAAGATCCAGAAGATCTTGCTATATTTGATGTGCAGAGCATCCTTGGTCAGCCAAAGTGAAGCGTACTTTGTTGCTTCTGGCAGGTCTGGTGCGACTGAGGGGAATTGACTATCTTTCGGTAGTTCCCAGGCTACCAGCACAATAGATAGAAAGAGTCATACATAGTGGAAAGTCTTGCTGAGCTCCTGTGTGTCACGCTAGTTCGCAAGGAACTCACCGTAGAGATAGTGAGCCCAATTGAACTGGAATCCTTTGGCGCATTAGGCTACAAGAGCAATGACTAGTGCCGACACTTCATCTACGCGACACTTCCTCATAACCTTTCCTGCCAAAATCTGGGTGGTCACCTTGACAGCAGGGTCATTGATACAAGAGATAGCATACCCTCGTGGCTTCTTCACGAGATTGAATTTCTCCTTCATGGCCTCCGCGAGGGCCAATTCACCACCTTTTTCACCAAATATCATGGCTGTATTTTCCCCTATTTAGGGAAATTGCATGATCCTATGGATCAATCTGTCGGTGATGGGTATTGGCTCCTCTAACCACAGACACCCATCATGCACCAAGCATAGTAGCTGCTTGATGACCAATACTGTAATGGTGGTGCGATTGTAGTGCGACACACATAGTAGGTTGAGTAGACCTACCTTATCTACTCCCTTGAGCCACTTCCACAATTCCAATGTAGTCATCTCGGTGGTTGTATCAATAATGACGCGCATTAGCTGCTCTGTCGCTAAGTGCGGGAACTTCTCATGGTTAGCTAAGTCCCAATCTTCCAGTTTTAACAGAGGAACCCACCCCGAGCGCGGTCCTTCAAAGACAATCTCGTCTGACAACAGAGGGGTTTGTAAGGGGACATTTTTCTCGTCAATGTCCTTTAGCACATTGGTCTTGCCCTTGTACGGAGGGACATACTCGGGCAACATAGTGATAGGGTTAGTACCATGGACTTCAACTTCCTCCACTTCTACCCCTAAGTCCTCATCATCCATCGGGATGTCTTCAATTTCTTCCTCCTTTAGCTCTAGGTTAATGGATTTGCCCTTTTCCTATGTGGTGGGCTTGTCCTTTGGTTGGTTTCTTCTCGGTGACGTGCACACCAGTATCATAGCATGCTTGCCCTTTTTATCCTTCGCACTCTCCTTGGTTGGGGTTGACTTCGGTCTAGGTGTCTGTCGTGATTTGGGAACTTTAGCTAATACCTTGGCAACCTCTGGAGAAGCTTTCTCTACCTCCCTAACAACTTCAGGCACAACCCCCTTGGCTGTCACTGCTTAAGTGTCCATATCTTTTGCGGTTGTTGACATGACGCTATTCAACAATTCTTGTGTCTCATGTGGTAATTGCTCAAACGCTGAATTTGCTATTAAAGCTTCAAAGAATTCACGGTTCATGTGTGCCTAAGAGCTCAACAACTCATTTCTCAAAATGCCAAGTGTTTTTCACTAGGCAGCCACTTGTAATTTATAGGGCATTTTGAATTCAAATCCGACTGTTCCCCCCACATTTGGTTCATTAGTGCCAGATTGGTGGTAGATTTCCAAGGATCTTACCCATAAAGTTTGTCTTAAATGCCAGCTGCCCACTCCATTTGGCTGCATTTCTATCATCAAGTCATGAACAGTAAATTTAACAGTCACTTTCCAGTTGACCTGCGTGATTTCTCCTTGGGTAGCACAACTCCCTTTGCACTATCGTGAACCCTATGACATTTCCTCGCTCTGCACAATCCTCCAATCGCGCATTTCCCCAACCCAGGTAGTGTAGTTTATAGTCCCATGCCTCCTTTCAGCTGCCTGGAATGATAAGACTATGCTACCCTCATATAGTCACCTGGCTAGATCACTGGTGTATGGCTTCAATCAACTGCCATTCACCTTTCCTGGGAAGGGATCCCCATTTAATTTAACCAACTGAACTGCTCCACTGTCGGTAATCTCCTTAATGACATAGGGCCCAACCAGTGCATTCTGAACTTCCCTGGAAATTTTTCAAACTTTTTGTCATATAACAAAAGTAGATCATTTACCTTAAAAGTGTGCAGCTTAATATGCCAATCATGCCATGCTTTTTATGGTTGCTTTTCGACCTATTGGTGAAATCAAGCTAGAAATCTCTCTTCCTCAAGCTCAGCCAGCTGCGCGAGCCTCTCTTCCAGGTCTCTGCCATCCATCATACCTGTGAGTGCCACTATGCGCATCACTGCTTCAATGCCATATACCAGCGTAAAGAGTGTCTGTCCAGTCAACTTTTTACATGTCATCAGATAGGCCCATAGAATTGCGGGTATGCGTAGGTCTGAATTACTTCGCTGATCATTGCAAACCTTGGTTAGCGTGTTCTCCAGGACCTTATTGAATGCTTCCACCATCCTGTTATTCTGTTGTTGGGCATAGAATCCCCCTAAGGCATGTTTTGGGGCTTAAAGCCCAAGTTTTGACCAAATCTTTTTGTAAAAGCTTTGCGAATTGTGGGCGCAAGGCGCGAAAGTATGATAGAGTCACAGGGTTATCCGCCCTAGTTTTGTAATGTAATGTTGGCTGGATAAACCTACACATGGTCCACGGACCATGGGATTTTATAAATAGAGTGAGACTCTAAGTGTAAAAAGATAACTAAGAACGGAGACGAGAGGATGAGAAGTCTAAGTGATTGAGTAAAAGTGTAAAGTGTGTCTGTGGGTCGTAGAGTAGGAGAAGGCTCTACAACTATGTGTGCAGAGGCCTAATAGTCCACAGCTGAGTGCGTGGACCCTTGCAGTAGTGCGTAGGGTAGGTCAAGTCTGTAATCGTTGGAAGAATCAATAAAGAGAAGTTTTGCTATTATTCTGTGTATCTTTCTCTGGTTTAATGCATGATTGAATATAATTTTCGACTACACTGTTTATTTACTGTGCGAACTGGTATGAATATTTTATATTGTTAAGTATAACTTAAGACATTCAAGTAGGTTAAGCTAATTAACTAAGATCGGAATATAAGAAATATCTTGGGTAAAAGTGCAGAGCGCAGCTCACAGCCCTTGGGTAGGGTTGCGTAAAGGCGGTATATCAGGTCGTGAGGAACGGGAAAGTGCGCGAAGAAACCTACGCGCAGTGACAAACAAAGGACCAGTCAAACTCATTAGACATCTCTAGGGTGTGGAAACCTGGTTCTAGCACCCTCCCATACTACTTCGGATGAGACCTCAGTCTGCGCTCTACGGACTATTGCCGAAAGGGCCAGTACTACCGGGATTTGTTTGGCTAATTAACTCCAAACATGGGTTAGGCCCCAACAAGCCAACAAATGGTTCCGTTGTCGGGACCAGGATCTGCATAGAGATGTCTGTTGTCATATCATTAGAATTTGACAAAGAAAGGAATTGAAGAGTGGTTGGACAGAAAGATTCACGAGTTCACGGTGCAGGAAAACAGGAATCCACGATTATCAAAGGAAGAGTGGTTAGATTTCTACTTGTATATGGAGATCCACAAAATTTTCTTTGCATCCTTCCCTACTGAGTTGTACGAGTGGATCGCGAAGCTAGCAGATAGCCAAGGAAGGTGTAAACTCGACAAA
Organism: Pinus tabuliformis; assembly: GCA_031772625.1. Taxonomy (NCBI): domain Eukaryota; kingdom Viridiplantae; phylum Streptophyta; class Pinopsida; order Pinales; family Pinaceae; genus Pinus; species Pinus tabuliformis. The sequence continues at coordinate 1,357,223,484 of CM062807.1, read as the reverse complement.
CCTATTGTGTGGACTCTAGAATTGGTGCACAGACTGGAAGCATCAAAAGATCAGATCGCGCGCACTGTTGATCACTGGCTCGATTGAATCATAGGAGGATTCATCACCGAATTCATGGTAGATACTTCAGTCAGCTATAGCGAGGCAAAACGATGTTTCCTCAAGGGACCGCGAGGTAAGTACGTTAAATCTTTGAACACTTGGATTAAAATGCTACTGTGTGAAAGGTGGGTTATGCGACTAAATTTATGTTTGGGGCTACCTGAAGTGGGAGAATGTATAGAAACGAAGGTAGCACAAAACTAGAGACTAGCCCCTTGATTTCATGTTCGCGAGGAGGCGAAGAAGAGCTCACAAAGGTCTCACCAAGAAGTGAAATCAATCTGATAAGGCAGAGAATTCCACGCATACCACCCCCACCCACACCACCACTAGTTTCATTGTCTTCACCCCCGACTTCACCCATCCCACCTCCGCCCGTACCGCAAAGCAGTATGGCCAGTGCAATAAAGCTACCAGTGTTCAAGGGATTAGGGAATGAAGATACGGACCAATTTTGGTTCGTGGTAAAAGCTGTATGGGAAGCACAGGGTGTCACGGATGACAATATAAAGAAGGAAACATTGGTCAACGCCCTATAGGATCACGCGCTGATCTAGTACATTAAGCATTTCAATGACAATCCAAATGTGGGGGTATCAAATATCTAAGCTATGCTAAACAAGGAATTTAGCAGGCCAAAATCAGAGGCACAGTCGATCATTGGATTCAAGGAAATCACAATGATACCAGGTGAAACCCTGTGGGAGTTAGATCAAAGACTGAAGTGCACAATTCGCGAAGCGAACTTGACCTTAACAGATGGGAAACACCACAAATGGCATGTAGCCTCATTAACACCACATCTATGGAATGCACTGTCACAACAAAGGCTAACCACTCAGGCTGAGGCTTTGGAGGTCGCGATGAGATTGCACGAGACTCCGATACAAGATCCTAACCTAGGAGTCCAGCAGATTCATGCGCAGTTGAAAAACTTATGCCTTGAGATGCAGAGTTTGAAACAAGACATGATGGCTTGTCCAGAAGTGTGTGACGAGGTATGGTGCGTAAAGTGCAAGGGCCAGGGGCACGACAAGGACCACTTCCCAGTGTTCACGAACTACCTTGCAGGAGGAGGAATAATTCCATTGAGACCATAGGCACAAGTAGGACCAAGCGCGGCGCCTGCATTATGGTGCATGATTTATCAGATAGGAGGAAAGCATGCTATGGATAACTACCATATATTACAGAAGTATACGCAGAATTCACAACAGCTGTTCTATAATTTCTGTAGGTCGGTAGGACACGATGAGTGCACCTGTAGAAGTTATGAGCTAATTATGGATCAAACTCCTACCTATAGAGTTTAGGCTGAAACCCAGCCCCTTGATCAAAATGCAGGAATGGCACGCACTGGATTTCAGGGGCACAGAAGAGGCTGAGGTGGAATGGGACCAGGAAGAGGTCGCAGATAGCTGATATGTTATAATTGCGGAGGGTCGGGGCATTATTCCTGTGATTGTACAAATCCAATGAGACCATCATGCTTATATTGTACGTAGTTTGATAATGAGACGAAAGACTGTCCCACATTGATATCAATGTTGCACAATAAAGGAGCACTCCAGCCTCCTCCGACTCAGAACCTACAAATGATGAGGTCTGAGTCACACAAGGAAGACCCTAACGTAAATATCGTGCTCTGGAGTGGTATTACGACAGGGGATGAAAAAGGTAAGCTACCTAAAGAAAGTACCTGGGTTCGCAAGGCTCCAATGAAGGAACTAGAATTTGTAGAATTTTTCTACAAATCAGCTAGCTTTGATACCATGTAGAAATTTTTTCTACAAATCAGCTAGCTCTGATACCATGTAGAAATTTCCCACCTATAGATCAACCTGGTAATGCAATGTACTAAAGCAAAACACTTGATCTACTTCTACAACCAATTTAGAGGAAGCTTAATCGAACATGAGAAACATCAATAAGAACACATATAACTGATATGGAGAAATCAAACACACATAACACAAAATATATCACTGGGGAAAGCACCAGCATAAAACCCCAACATTGTATTATCAATCAAGTGAAAATCCTCTTCTACATACAAAAAGAATCAGCTTAATAGCTATCTTGCTCTCTCTGTAATCATAAGATCTTGATGATATTCAATCAGAAGATGAAAATCATGGACTACCTAGGCCTCAATATATAGGCCACAAGTCCTCCAATCTCCTATAATAGATCCTTCTCCATGCAAGGAATACTTACTATAAATATCCATGCATCTGATAGTACACTGTCCCACATTTGATCTCAACTAGGTCTCTAACAGAACTGACATGCAACAATTATCCATGAGTGAATCCTCAGTTATCGAAAATAATAGTTGTCACATGCATGCAAGCATTAACAAACTATATTTTATTATTTTAACAACTTGTTAAACTGGACTTGACTAGTTAGAACTAAGTCAACTGATTCTCTCATTATAGAACTCATACTTATTCTCTCAATCAGTGGAGGAAATTAAGGATAAATTCCTTAATCAGTGGGACAACTCATGTGCATGCTCACAAAGACTTCAAATTTGAATTTCCTTAACTAATTAACTCAACTGAATTAATTAATTAATATTTCCAACTGCTATTAAGACCAAAATTAATTTTACTTCCTATAGATAGACTATGGAAGGAAGGGACCCAGAAATGCTATTTTTAGAACTTTCTATTTTTAGCAGTTTCACCTCTTGCCCAATGTGGCCAATGACCTCACTGGAAAAATTGCTATTTTTAGACATGTTATTTTTAGCACATTCTAAATTTAACATTTCTTGTTGCACACTTTTCAACATTCCCTCTCAACAAGAAAGGCTTTCTATCGAACCCGATCTTGTAACTCTGGAATGTTCTGCATGCAACACATCTACCCAGTCCACTTGCTCCAATAACACTTTGAACAAAAACTCTCCCAACTGACCACTCTGTTGGGCTAGGAACATAATCTGATGCTGAAGCTCTACTTGCTGCTGATAAGTTCTCCCTCTCTGACATCTGCACTACTGCAACATCTCCATGCATCTCGCACCATTGCACACCTCTCTATGCCACCTAGCACTGTGCAAAAAACTTGTGCCTCTTGCATTGCTTCAACCTACTAGCTATGCGCTGTCTTGGGATTCCCTGCATGGTCGCTCTCTCTTTCACTCCATCTGCATCTTTCTCTACCCAATCAGTCAGTTCCTGCTACTCCACATCGGGGCTCCTGTAGCAAGGTCTCATCCAAGAGGTTGGGTACCTCAAGGATCCTACCCCTCTTCCTTCGGACAATCACTCTATATTGCCCCATCTCCTACCTGGAGGTATGGCTGCATGTGATCCCTTAGCCCACCTGGCTCGAAGTTTCCCCCTACTGGAGGTCTCTACATGAGTAGATGTCTCTACTCAATCTCCACTCATCTTCCCCTGTTGTGGCTGCTCCACAACCTCCTAAAGCTGCTGCACCAATCGTGGCTCCTCCACAATCGTCTGAGACTTCTTTTGGCTCTACATGTTGAGAGGTAATATACTCTCCCTCTCAACCACCAAGTCTCTAACCTTTGCCTTGCTCCTCAAGGCTTTGCATGCATCTTGTACCTCAAGTGCATACAGGTTCTTGGCTAGCACACCAATCAATTTCCACTTTCCGGTCGTCACAAAATTTTCTAGAAAAAGAGCTGATTATAAATCAAATATATCTAACTCCGATTCAGCCAATTTTTTATTTTTTATTTTTTTTATTTTTGGGTATTTTTCTGCAAGGAATCCAAATCTGCTATTTATTTCTGAAAATTTTGTACAGAAATTTTTAGATCTTCTCTACAAAATCTCAGCCCAAAACTCAAAACTTTGAAATCTCCTCTCAATATACTGTTCTCTCCTTGATCACATGTGCTCCGATACCATGTAGAATTTTGTAGAATTTTTCTACAAATCAGCTACCTTTGATACCATGTAGAACTTTTTTCTACAAATCAACTAGCTCTGATATCATGTAGAAATTTCTCACCTGTAGATCAACTTGGTAATGCAATGTACTAAAGCAAAACACTTGATCTACTTCTACAACCAATTTAGCGAAAGCTTAATCGAACATGAGCAACATCAATAAGAACACATATAACTTATATGGAGAAATCAAACACACATAACACAGAATATATCACTGGGGAAAGCACTAGCATAAAAACCCAACACTGTATTATCAATCAAGTGGAAAGCCTCTTCAACATACAAAAAGAATCAACTCAATAGTTATCCTGCTCTCTCTGTAATCAGAAGATCCTGATGATCTTCAATCAGAAGATGAAAATCATGGACTACCTAGGCCTCAATATATAGGCCACAAGTCCTCCAATCTCCTATAATAGATCCTTCTCCGTGCAAGGAATACTTACTAGAAATATCCAAGCATCTGATAGTACGCTGTCCCACATTTGATCTCAACTGGGTCTCTGATAGAACTGACATGCAATAATTATCCATGAGTGAATCCTCAGTTATCTAAAATAATAGTTATCACATGCATGCAAGCATTAACAAGCTTATTTTAACAACTTGTTAAAATAATCTAACTGGACTTGACTAATTAGAACTAAGTCAACTGATTCTCTCATTATAGAACTCATACTTATTCCCTCAATCATTGGAGGAAATTAAGGATAAATTCCTCAATCAGTGGGACAACTCATGTGCATGCTCACAAAGACTTCAAATTTGAATTTCCTTGACTAATTAACTCAACTGAATTAATTAATTAATATTTCCAACTGCTGTTAAGACCAAAATTAATTTTACTTCCTATAGATAGACTAGGGACTACTATAAATAAGAAGGGACCCATAAATGCTATTTTTAGAACTTTCTATTTTTAGCAGTTTCACCTCTCACCCAATGTGGCCAATGACCTCACTGGCCAAATCGCTATTTTTAGACATGTTATTTTTAGCACATTCTAAAGTTAGCATTTCTTGTTGCACACTTTTCAATAGAATTTGATTTGGAGCGTGTTAAGGAGACCTTCATGGAAGTTAAGAGGAGCTTCATGGATGCCTCCACTTCAGGAAGTAAAGATAGACTAGAGCTAGAAATGGACCCATCAATGCTCATTACATTCTGAAAGACCTGCACGAAGTTGCTCCATGACAGTAAGGCTGTAAAGGGGCTGCAAGAACTCATAACTAGATGCGCTAGGATTGCGCCAGGAGAATCGCACATAGTCCAGAAGCTCTGGAAGCACACGGTGCGAATAGGAAGGGAGATGAGATTGACTACACAGATCGGGGAATATGAGATAGATCAAGTGATTCTGGATATAGGATCAGATGTGAACATCCTACCAAATAGACATGGGAGAGCATGGACAGGCCTACGCTGCAATGGTTTCCTATCCAACTACGAATGGCAAACTAACAAAAGATCCTACCTATGGGGAGATTACAGGGAATCACAGTAGATGTCGAAGGAGCAAGCGCGCTAGAAGATTTCAAAGTGATAGAGATTGTTGATGACAACAATCCGTACCCTGCGCTACTGGGAATAGATTGGGCCATGGACATGAATGGCGTGATAAATCTAAAGAAGCGCAAGATGGTTTTTGAGAAAAATTCACTACGCGTAGTGGTACCTTTAGACCCTGTGGAAGGATCATGCTACACAGAGACCGTGCGCGACTACGATAACAACGACGATCTAGACTGCATCTACAAGATAACTGCGCATAAGAAAGAATGGGTAAATCCAACCACGGATGGATGAATCTCATGGGAGCGCGAAAGCTCTTGTACATCAGATTCTGATAAAGAGATAGAACGATGGCAGAACCGGTTACACGAGGTAACCATGCTCAACTGTAACATGATGACGGGATCGCTACGCTATGTAATAATAGAGAGAAGAGATCTGCCTATGTATGATAGGTTGAGTGAGGTGGATGATTTCCTGAACGAATTTGAATGAGAAGTATTGGAACAATAGCGTTTCGACGTTCTGAAATGGGTACTGTGTGCTACGCCCACAATATGATGGGGTACACACTAGAAGAGTTTTGAGGACTGGTGTGACTACCGAAGGATGATGCAGATATGGTTTGGGAAGCCTCAAATGTGGTTAAAATACAAGTATGATGGGTGAAATGGCCCGCGCGCCCACCTTTCCAGGTGGATACAAGCATATGGTGCGAAGCCTGGAAGAATGCACACAGTCCTCATAGTAGGAGACACGATCAGTAAGCGGGTGCGGGAAAGACGAGGGCGTGAACGACCCCTTTGGTTGAAACCACGGAGTACGAAAAGACTAGGTGTGCAGAAGGATATCCACGCAGAAGCCTTTAAAAAAATATGTGAAATGCTGAACAAGGTCCACAATGCGAAGCAGATTGACTGTGACTTGGGCGTACCAATGGTTCTATGGGCTTATAGGACCACGTGCAAGACCCTAACCGCATAGGCACCTTTGAAGTTGAAGTATGAAGCGAATGCTATAATCCCCATGGAGCATGAAATGCCTAGTCCACGCATAGTAGCACCGGTAGATACGATGGTTCGTGGAGCCTGGAAAGAAGGGATCACACAACCGCAAGAAGCAGAACGCTTGGGACTTGAGGAAGAAATCCAACAGGGAAATTTTAGGCTCCAAGAACTTGAAAAAGAAAGGGTGCGATTAAGGAAGAAAAGCACTCTGGTAGAAGTGGAAGTCAAAAAGCTGGAGGATGAGATAAGGGACGATTTTCTTGATAAGAAGACCAAGGTGATAAAACAGGGTGTGCATGATCATGCTAAAAAGTTTGAGGACTATCGCCATGAATTGATCAGTCTGATGCCTTGACTTGGACTGCATATTACTAAGAGAATTAACCAGGGTAATGCATTGTAGATGATAAGGTGCGTGACACCACCAGTAACGGTAAAAGGGGGGTATTTCTAAGGAAGAATGTGGAGGAAACTGCATACAGGTGGCGCGACAACCTGACTAGCCGAGGGAAGAATAGTCTTAGCACTCCAGGCAGTTGAAAGGAAGCGTGGGACTATAAACTTTTCTACCTGGGAACTGTGCAATGTTGGAGCTGCGCGCAGAAGTGAAGAGTCACAATGTCCGCGACCGCGCACGGGGGTAGCGCTACCACGTGGGTTGACCAGGAAGTGACCATTGAAGTCACTATTCATGATGGGATGCTCAACTTGAGGCCAAATGGAGTAGGCGGCAGGCATTTAAGACACGATTAATGGGAAAGATTTGGAAAAATATGTCGCCAAGGGAGCATTAATGAACCATATTTGGGGGTAACGGTGGAATTCAAATTCAAAAAGCACTATAAAATACAAAGGGCTTCCCAGCAAACAACACTTGGTCATTTGCAAATTGAGCCATTGAGCAGAGCCTTGATTGTTGTGAGCCAAGTGTCGATTGAGCCCCTGAGTTCGAGAGTGTTAGATTCCTAGACAAACACGATGGCAACAACTGCAGACATTATGGACATCACTGAAATGACCACTGAAGAGGCTGCGTAGGCCCTAACTGTGGGGGATGCTCTGGAAGGCACCGGGATTGTGGCAGAAATCCCAAAATCACCGCGCATGCCAAGACCCAAGAAGGAAAAACAAGCAATGGTTCATGTACGTTGTGGAGCGATAAAAAGGTGTCTTTTAAACTCCTAATTACCTTCACATTAATTATCAACCCAGGGACGACTTTTTATTTCAAGAGTGTACTCAGTCTGAGGCGGCTATTTACTCAAGAGTAATGTTTTGTAGTATAGTGCTTAAAATGAAAAAGTAAATGAAAGCTGGAAACAAAATCTAATTGGAACAGCAAGAAACTGAAATGTTCTAAACTAAATCATTCATTCAAACAACCATCAATCGAGGATACAGTAGCAATAACTCATTCCTCTAGAAATTGATGCAATTAAAATCAAACTGGAACAAGACAATCAATCTGGGAACGAGGAAGCAATAACCAATGTTCTCTACAGTTGACAGTCCTGCTTTAAAGCAATCAAAAGGAAATCGAACTTGAATTAAAGCTGCCACTAAACTAGGAGAACTCTTTAAAAGCAAGCATTGCATCAGTCGAAGGTTCGGAAGCGATAACCCATCCCTCTAGAAACTGATGGAAAGGAAATTAGAGCATGGACCATCGGTCTGGGAGCTAGGCAGCGACTTGCTGAGGCTCACTACAGCCTTAGACCTTCTCTCACACCAAAACAATAAATGCAAGTAACTGGAATGGCAGAAAGTAAAATGGAACAGCAAATAGGAAATGGAACAGCAAGTCTAAAATGGAATAGCAGTAAATGGAACAGCAATCAAATATGAATGTACAACAATCCAAATCAAGCACGCAACACACTTATCATTAAAAGGGACATTAATCTGAGCTTCGATACAATATGCATGAACACAGTTATAAAGTAACAACAATTGTAATGGAACAACAATCCCGAATAAACGGCAGTCACAAATTAATAATACATCATACAGTTGTACCGATTTAGGAACATACAACGCGGTTAATTTATATTCGAATATCAATCTGTAAGGAACAACAATGTTATATCAATTATCAAACAGAATAGAAATGTGATACAAGGTTAAAATGATAACATAACATTCCTGTTGAAAATAACAATAGTATCCAATCAAATATATATAACAGCGCTGATATGTAAAACAGTAAAGTGCATCAGATTACTGAATAGAGTAAAAGAAAGAAATCAAACCACACATGAAGCATAAAGATATAATACAGCAGCAGCGTACTCCACCGGAGGTTGGGCCCTTAGCCACCAGCGGATGCTGCTGGGTTACTTCAGGATCAAAGATGAAATGGCAACTAGATTTATATTAAAATATCAAAGCAGAGTTACAGTGGATTACAACAAGAAATCTCTCAATCTCTCATCCATTATCCATTCTCTCTGCCATCCTCAATTCTGAATCTTTAATTCATCCTCAATTCCATCATTCAAATCCCTCTGAAATCACCCCCTCTCTGATCTCTGTTGTGATTTAAATAAAGAGAGATCAGAGAGCAGTTACAATCAAGATAAGTACAACATGATTTCTATTACAAAATTAGATTGATTCTAACCAGTTGATCAACAAGAAAATATATTTCCTTTCATCTCTCAACAAAAGCAAGACGAATTTGGCTTTGCAGTTGAGATTTGGAGGACGGCCGCAATAGCAAATCTGAGAAAATCGTGCTCAAAGAACCCTGCGTTTCTCTCAGTACAAGCCGAATTTGGGCAAACCGTTCTTTAAAAAAGTTAATTGGGCCCATTCTGGACAAAACCCATGTTCCGGATTTTCCAGATTCTGCTCCATTTGCTCAGAATCTCAACCGCAAAACTGTCACTCCTTATTCCAGCGCATTTCTGAGTTGGCGCTTTTAAAAATCAAATCTTCAATCTGAAAATTATCTTGGAGGCTAAAAATGGTAAATAATGTTATAACCAACTTATTAAAACTATCATTGATAAAATAATTCATAATCATGAATTTATTAGAAGTAAAGGATAATAGATAATATTCATTCATAAGAGCATAAATCATTTATAAAATGGATTTAAATGATAAATTATAACAAATGATATGATGAAGAATAGTGGAAATGGGTGGGATAAGTGTTCAAAAGTGATAATAATAATGGCATATTAACGACCCAACATACCCCCACACTCAATATGTTGCATGTCCTCATGCAACGAAAACTGAATATATTGCATGTCCTCATGCAACCCAAAGACAAAAACCATGTGTTAACCAAGCAATAAAAATTTGAGAACAAATGAATGCTTCCTTAATTAATGAATATTCAATTTTAGCAATCTCGATGAAGGCATAACAATTTTTACATTGACATTCAACTATATGTATGAAGTTGCAGCAAAATATGACATAGATAACAGCAAACTTCATTAACCATTTTCCCAAAAACTACAAACCAGATTTTGTTGAAATGTTTCAAGTAGATTTGTAATATATGAAGGCTTCTATGATCCAAAAATCAGATCGTTTTGATGCATGGATCATGAGATATAAACAAAATGGCTGTAGGTGAGAGTGCATGATTTTCGAAATTTTATGAACCAATATTTCTTGAAATTGTGTGGGTTTGTATTAATGATACGTATGTGTTTTCCAAAAATCACAAGAATTGAGTTCATAGTTTTAAAAATATGTGGAAATCAATTTCTGCACTGTGTAAAAATGAAATTGTATGCCTTAAATAAGGAAGAAAGTAGAAAACATCCATCATGCATAGCAATTCCTCCCCCTCTCTGAAAAATTAGCATGCCCTCATGCGATGCTAGAAAACAAATAGAGGGGGTTGCTACCAGCTGTTGAATTCTATGCTTGGTGTAAAACAACATGGAATAAGGGAGGTGTTGAGAGTGAATAAGAATAGCAGTGGATGATAAAGAATATGAATGACGTGGTCATAAGAAAGAAATGAATGAAAGGAACACTCCCCCACACTCGAAAATGATATGCTGCTGAAAAAGGGGAAGTGGTAAAGATGTGGAGCGAAGGATGATAAAGAATGCTCAAAATGGATTTTTATGAAATTCTCCTAAATTTGTAATAAATCAGAAAATTATGCGATTTTACCTCAAGTTATACCTCCGAAAATGTGGAATGACATATATGGACTGGCATGTGTTGAAGCTGATGTAGGCAGAGTTGGTGCTGAAAGTGATACAAAAGGTGGAATCCTGGTAAGCACATCATGTCTGAACAATTGTTCACGTTCGCGAGTTGCTCGAGCCTCTTCTGTTAGTTGCAATAGTGTGGTCATGCTGCGAATAGAATTCTCCATACTTGTTGTTTTCCTGTAAACAAAGCACTATTTTGCATACAATGTTCTTGAATCCATAGTGTTAGTTTTGAATAGAAATAGATAAGATGCATGCAAAACTTTCAGTCAGAAAAACTGTTGTCAAATCAACAAGTTATGGCAGAGTGTAGTAATCATATCGCATGCAATTCCATAATGCATACATTCCCCCCTCCAATTGAAAAAGGAATGCCATGACCATAAAGCGTATGAGAGGGGTTATGCTGACGGCAAGACACAGGAATGAACAATATATCAGTAAATGAAGCAGAGTACACATATCAATGATAGGACAACGAGAGTTATGATTATAATGAGAGCAGAGTGTGTAAAGATAGTTATGAATGAGAGATAGGACGCTTTAGATTGATGATAGTTTATGCAAAACGAAAAAGGACAACAATATGCCAAAAAGATGCTTGACTGACAACATTCTAGCTGAAAATGATGCGATTGATCTAAAAACAATTTCTCATGCATAAAGGTTCAAAACAGGGAAAAAATTAAGGGAATAACTTCTCTGATAAAAAGGAAAATAAGAAAAGGGTATTATAATAATAATCGACGATAAGATATAACTTCAATACCATAAGCAGAGCCGCTGCTGCCAGCAGGCGTCCATAGCCTCGGCAGGGTTGCTTTTTAACCCATATGAGCCAGAATCCTCAATTTATAACTAGAGAGTTTCAGTGTTGTTCTACAGAAGAGATCAATGTGCTGGCATGGTAACCAGATAACCACACTGCCATTCACTAGGATGTAGCAAAAGTGATCAGGCCGGCTCGTGATGAGACCTCCTGTTCCAAGGATAATCTGGCTATCCAGTGGATCATAACCCTGGTGTGGTGGCCATAATGGGAATGTCACTTTGTTACAACATTATGAACATGGTAGGCTGGCTCGTAATGAGACCCCCTATCCTCCATCTGCAAACAAAATTTTGTTATTATTACACATTTTTATGATAAAAAGAGGGAGGCTCAGTACTCCTTAAGAGCAGGGATGGCGGAAGAAGTTGAAGATGTCAATAGAAAAAAATATACCCATAATCTCATTTATTACAGACAGAGAAGATTATAACCAGGGATGATGGAACCAGCATGGTATTAAGATGATCAATCAATATCATGTTCAACAGAAAACAATGCAGTAAAGTAGTATATAAATAATTGTGTCCCTTTTGAAAAAAATCTATCATCAAGGAGTTGTCCTGTTAAAGATCATAACGTGAATGATATTAACTCGCTTCAATAGAATCGATAACTCTTGTCCTCATAAAAATAGTGTACTTCATGCTATAAAATGAAATCAGTAAAATGTGGTTGAGATGAATTAGGAATAATCCCACAAGAGGAAGGAAGGGTTGCTCTCGAAAATAATCCCAAAGTGTTGCTCTTTTGAATGAACAGCAAAAACAGTCAAAAAGTGGTGTTCCTTGTAGGGAACAACAAAGGAAATGCACACAAAAAAACAAAAATACACACAAGAAAGTGTGAAAATGCAAATGCCGTTCCTTTGGAAAAAGGAACAGCAAAAACTAAAAGTGTCGTTCCTTTAGAAAAGGAATAGCAAAAACGCAAGTGCCGTTCCTTTGGAAAAGGAACAGCAAAAATCAAAAGTGTCGTTCCTTTGGAAAAGGAACATCAAAAATGAAAAGTGTCGAAGTGCTGTCCCTTTCGAAAAGGAACAGCAAAACGTGAAAGTGCAGAAGTGTTGTTCCATTTCGAAAAGGAACAACAAAACGTGAAAGTGCAGAAGTGCTGTTCCATTTCGAAAAGGAACAGCAAAACGTGAAAGTGTAGAAGTGTTGTTCCATTTCGAAAAGGAACAACAAAACGTGAAAGTGCAGAAGTGCTGTTCCATTTCGAAAAGGAACAGCAAAACGTGAAAGTGCAGAAGTGCTGTTCCATTTCGAAAAGGAACAGCAAAACGTGAAAGTGCAGAAGTGCTGTTCCATTTCGAAAAGGAACAACAAAACGTGAAAGTGTAGAAGTGTTGTTCCATTTCGAAAAGGAACAACAAAACGTGAAAGTGCAGAAGTGCTGTTCCATTTCGAAAAGGAACAACAAAACGTGAAAGTGCAGAAGTGCTGTTCCATTTCGAAAAGGAACAACAAAACGTGAAAGTGCAGAAGTGCTGTTCCATTTCGAAAAGGAACAACAAAACGTGAAAGTGCAGAAGTGTTGTTCCATTTCGAAAAGGAACAACAAAATGTGAAAGTGCAGAAGTGTTGTTCCATTCAGAAAGGAACAACAAAATGGACAATCATAAAATGCAAACATGCAAAAAAACAAATTAGCTGTTCACGGCATTGATGCTGAGGATGAATTACACTTTGAGTGAAGCAACACCTGAAATACAAAATATAAGAAAGATTAGAAAAGAAACAACAAAAAACAGTATGTAAATAAATAGATTAAGTTACAACAGCTATGATGTGATGTCAAAAAAATGATTTATTCGAAAAATGTTTTGGCAGCAGTGACAAGACATGAATATTCAAATGGAAATCAATTCTTCATTTCTTCTATTATGAATCCATTGGGTAATGAGTTGGATGAAATTCCTTTGTTTCATTTAAAATTTCTTTTAAAAATCACTCGTCCATAAATTGACCTTCTTTATTTTCCCAAGACCTGCAAAAAACGAGTATCTACCTGCAATAAAACATTAAATCATGAAGAAAGAGAGGTGTACGGGCTCCCCTAATCCAAGAATTATGTAAAAAACTAACAAGTAGTTACTCTGTAGAACAAATCCACAGAGAAAATAACAAAGTAAAATTTATTTGTTACCTGCGGGAGAGCAGTGGCCAATCATACTAACCTGCAGTGTTTTAATCACAACTTCTTTGTTTTTCGTCGAAATTGAGTGATTCCAAAGCCAAATGAGAGCTAATTCAAAGGTTTATCTCCATTAGAAACAGGTTTTAAATATTCAATGATATGATATGTCAATTTTAGTTAGAACAACCTGCATAATAGAGTCATTGTCGATTACCCGGCTTAGACCAACAGTTGATATTTCAAGCATAATTTTTTCGTTTGGTGTTGGATTCAAATGATTCAAATTGGAAATGAAATTATATTCATTTATTTATCTCCAATAGAAACAGGTTTTGAAGACAAGAAGAATTGATAGGTAAAATATTGTAAGGAACAACCGGAAAGACATAGTTTTAAGGGTGCTGATTTACGATAGACAGCCAGTATTTTGATCATAACTTCCCCATACGATATCAAAAATGAGTGATTCCAATTGCAGTGTAAACTAGATTCATAGGGGAATATAAAAAAGGTGTCTTTTAAACTCCTAATTACCTTCACATTAATTATCAACCCAGGGACGACTTTTTATTTCAAGAGTGTACTCAGTCTGAGGCGGCTATTTACTCAAGAGTAATGTTTTGTAGTATAGTGCTTAAAATGAAAAAGTAAATGAAAGCTGGAAACAAAATCTAATTGGAACAACAAGAAACTGAAATGTTCTAAACTAAATCATTCATTCAAACAACCATCAATCGAGGATACAGTAGCAATAACTCATTCCTCTAGAAATTGATGCAATTAAAATCAAACTGGAATAAGACAATCAAACTAGGAACGAGGAAGCAATAACCAATGTTCTCTAAAGTTGACAGTCCTGCTTTAAAGCAATCAAAAGGAAATCGAACTTGAAGTAAAGCTGCCATTGAAAGTAAACTAGGAGAACTCTTTAAAAGCAAGCATTGCATCAGTCGAAGGTTCGGAAGCGATAACCCATCCCTCTAGAAACTGATGGAAAGGAAATTAGAGCATGGACCATCGGTCTGGGAGCTAGGTAGCGACTTGCTGAGGCTCACTACAGCCTTAGACCTTCTCTCACACCAAAACAATAAATGCAACTGGAATAGCAGAAAGTAAAATGGAACAACAAATAGGAAATGGAACAGCAAGTCTAAAATGGAATAGCAGTAAATGGAACATCAATCAAATATGAATGTACAACAATCCAAATCAAGCACGGAACACACTTATCATTAAAAGGGACAGTAATCTAAGCTTCGATACAATATGCATGAATCACAGTTATAAAGTAACAGCAATTGTAACGGAACAACAATCCCGAATAAACGACAGTCACAAATTAATAATACATCATACAGTTGTACCGATTTAGGAACATACAGCGCGGTTAATTTATAATCGAATATCAATCTGTAAGGAACAACAATGTTATATCAATTATCAAACAGAATAGAAATGTGATACAAGGTTAAAATGATAACATAACATTCCTGTTGAAAATAACAATAGTATCCAATCAAATATATATAACAGCGCTGATATGTAAAACAGTAAAGTGCATCAGATTACTGAATAGAGTAAAAGAAAGAAATCAAACCACACATGAAGCATAAAGATATAATACAGCAGCAGCGTACTCCACTAGAGGCTGGGCCCTTAGCCACCAGCGGATGCTGCTGGGTTACTTCAGGATCAAAGATGAAATGGCAACTAGATTTATATTAAAATATCAAAGCAGAGTTACAGTGGATTACAACAAGAAATCTCTCAATCTCTCATCCATTATCCATTCTCTCTGCCATCCTCAATTCTGAATCTTTAATTCATCCTCAATTCCATCATTCGAATCCCTCTGAAATCACCCCCTCTCTGATCTCTGTTGTGATTTAAATAAAGAGAGATCAGAGAGCAGTTACAATCAAGATAAGTACAACATGATTTCTATTACAAAATTAGATTGATTCTAACCAGTTGATCAACAAGAAAATATATTTCCTTTCATCTCTCAACAAAAGCAAGACGAATTTGGCTTTGCAGCTGAGATTTGGAGGACGTCCGCAATAGCAAATCTGAGAAAAGCGTGCTCAAAGAACCCTGCGTTTCTCTCAGTACAAGCCGAATTTGGGCAAACCGTTCTTTAATAAAGTTAATTGGGCCCGTTTTGGACAAAACCCATGTTCCGGATTTTCCAGATTCTGCTCCATTTGCTCAAAATCTCAACCGCAAAACTGTCACTCCTTATTCCAGCGCATTTCTGAGTTGGCGCTTTTAAAAATCAAATCTTCAATCTGAAAATTATCTTGGAGGCTAAAAATGGTAAATAATGTTATAACCAACTTATTAAAACTATCATTGATAAAATAATTCATAATCATGAATTTATTAGAAATAAAGGAGAATAGATAATATTCATTCATAAGAGCATAAATCATTTATAAAATGGATTTAAATGATAAATTATAACAAATGATATGATGAAGAATAGTGGAAATGGGTGGGATAAGTGTTCAAAAGTGATAATAATAATGGCATATTAACGACCCAACATACGTGTGTCCCCGCGAAACTCGCTATGCACCAAGCTGACAATGAAGGACAAGGGGAAGCCGTCACCATCATGACCAATGAAGAAAAAGAAGACCTGGAGGACTTGATTATCATAGAAGATGAGGACGAAGGCATGGAGGTGGAAGCTGAGACTGCGCACCCCCTCAACAAAGCTGCACGCCTATGTTCCCCTGCAAAAAGGAAAGGCTAGAGTGCCAAAGGACTTTGACGAGACCAAGAGCTCACTCCAGACCCCACTCCTCCTAGACAACATTATTTTTGAGGGCACACACTTGGGGTGGGTTCCAAGCTTAAAATTTAAAGATTGGGACCTCGCTAACCACGAGAAGTTCCCTCACCTTGCAACCTCAAACCTAATGAAGCCTAAGCAAAACACCACACCAGGGGTGATAGAATTAGAGCCGTAGAAGTGGTTGCGCGGTGTGGAAAAGGCCAGGCTACTTAACCTGATCTAGGTGCCGCATTTCCACCACACCCCAATAAACATTTTCATCATCAGGAAGCTGCTCTTCCTAGTGCATGATGGGTGTTTGTGGCTGGAGGAGCCCATCCCCATCACGACAGACTTGATTCACTGAATTTCCTGGCTTCCATGTAAAGGAGAAGACCCCACAGTCATATCAGAAGAAAAGAGAAGTGACATGGCCATCACGGAGGCCATGAAAAAAAGTACAAGCTGGAAAATAAGAATATGGGCTATGCCATCTCCAATATCAAGGACAAAGAAGTACGCGTGGTGACCCAAATCTTGGAAGGAAAGGTTATGCACAAATGCTGCACAAACAAGGTACCCACACTGGTGGTCGCACTAGTTGAGCAGTGCACGGAGGGGGTCCTGTTACACAAAATATTTTCACTATGACTATTTGTAGTCAGTATGCGTCTATCACCATTCATGTTGTCCTCCTTAACAAGTCTCAAACCTCAGCTCTTCATGTCAAGCTTTGAAAATGAGAGAAAGTCCTTAAAAATCAATAAAGCTCTGGTTCCGCACTTTCTCTCACTGTTGCCTGCGGTCCCACACCCCTTGTTCATGTTACCTGCGGACCTGCCCGCTCTGTCTCTAAAGGAGTGGGTGCGGACCCCTGTGAAAGTCAAAAAGGCACAAGTTTATTCTTAAAAACTCACTTGTGGTTAATTTTGGATGATTCTAGAAGGAATCTTGACGTGGATGGTTCGCTCCTAGATGGTTCATGCATCCCAAAACTGAAGGAGGTAATCCCTTGATGAGAGGAGCTTATCCCTTTGAAGGAGGGCTTTATCCCTTTGAAGGTGGACCTAGTAACTTCCCTCCATTGCACTATAAATTAAGGCATTGGGCTGGTTGCTAGGGAGGTTGAAAGCTGAACATTTTTTAGGGTAAATGCTGTTGGAATTGAGACTTCCTAGTTAAGCTTGAGAGGAGAGATCACATACCTTTTGGATTCATTGGGAAGAGAGTGAAACTTGTCAAATTAGAGGAGATTCTTGCTGGACCCTGGGAGGAGCTTGTACAGCATCAAGGCACCAAGGTTGTAAAGTTATTCTTTGATTAAAGTTAATACAATCAGATTCATTTTTCTCAACAAATTTTCTTATGTGATTTGTTTCATGAATTCCTTGATCATCATGATAAATATGCTTTATTATATTGGCTTTGCAGGTGCTATTTAATGTGTGTGCTTGTTTGTGTTTGCAGATTCTTTACAAGGGAGCTCATTTGGATCAACGGAGCGTGGCTTCCACAAACTTGCACTGGACCCAAGGTAGGCCTAAAACACTTGTTTGCCTTTATCTATAAATTGCATATTTAGAGAAAGATAGAATTTGTTTGGTTTGCTTGTCGCTAGATATCATTAGATACTAGGGAGGTCGGTCTTGTCCGCAAGAACGACTTATCCGGCCGACAAAATGGCGACTCCACTGGGGACTTGAATTTTTGATTTTTCCTTTGCTTTTACTTTGACTTGAGAAACTATGTTTTTGTTTCTGTTTTTGGCTTGATGTGTGTGGGATTGGGTAGGTTTAGTAGATCTTGAATTATTTTTTGTTTTTCATACTTTTGGGAGAGGACCGCACCCTCTGCTTGTAACACAGTGTGGACCTATCTGCGCTTTTGCTTTACACACAGAGCGGTCCCGCACCTGGGTGAACTGGGCGCCTGCAGACCCTGTCAAGATTTTGAAAAACTTGAAATTTTCTCATTCAGTCAACTTAGGATTTGTTAATGTGTTTTTAGCCTCTGCCCAGATCTGCATGTGACTTGTCAGGAACTTTTCTTAGGTTAATTCCATTGGCATTAGGGTTTTAGGTGAAATTCCTAGAAGTTTTGATTGCTGGGCTTGATTTTCATTTTGGTCTTGTAGTAGCTCAGAGCTTAGAAGCCTTAGAAGCCTCAGATCACCTTGGTTTTTGCTGGCCTTCTTCTGAGTCTGACCATTTGCAAAATCTGCCTTTGTTGAGGAATCAATCTTGTTTTTCTCTTAGCGAAACTTCGAAAGGACTTGTGTTAAAAGTTTTGGATTTCATTTTTAGAAAATAAAACAAAAATTGGTTGTTTTTTGACTGATTTGTGATTCTGGACAAATTAGTCCTTAGTTTGCTTATAGCTAAGTAAAACATCCTCGAAAAGAAATCTTGTAAGCTTTTACTTCAAATAGTTTTTAGAATTTATAGATCTCAAGATTAGATTTTTCCATAGTTTTGAGTGTTTAAAAAAAAAAAAATCTCTTTTGAAAAAGTTTTTTTTTTGTAGTATTTGAGTGTTTGAAAGAAAAGGGAAATTTTCGTGAGCATAACTAGTTGTCTCGTTTTTGAGTGTATTGGAAAAGACAAAAAGCTCTTCTTTTGATTTGTTTGTTAAGCAAAGATTTGTTTTTACAAGCATTTGCATTCTCAACTCTTTCCTAGCTAGAAATTCATTGAAGAGAAAAGATTGCTTATCATCTTAAGTGCATTTTTTAGTGATTTGGAGTCGAGTCTTCACACCATAAGTTTCATCTCCGCACCTTTTGACTTAAGAAAAAACCAATAAAATAACGCTTAAAGTAAAATTCATCTAGTAATTTTTACATTTTTAGGGCTCTTTCCACCAATTTAGCTTAGGCTAGTGTCTTGGAATAGGTTTTAGTTAACTCTCCAAGACAGTAAAACAAACAAGTAGTCAATCTTGCGGTAGGAAAGACATTCCAATTGTTACATATATGCTTTGGGAAACTCCTCTTAAAGGAGTCAAGCACGAGGTCATATCCGAACCAGTGGGGTAATCAATCCTTCCTCATTGGGAATGATAGGAGATATACACGTATTAAAAACGGTAAACCTCGGATTAACCATTGTCGAGGAGCCTGGGGTCACTTGTTGGTAAACCTTGGATTATGTCAAGGAGCCTTCAAGGGGATTGAGCTTTGCTACTTTGCCCTTGTGTGTGTATCGGATCACAGACTGTTCCCCCAGGTATATTTGTTTCTGTTGGTAACAGTAGTGACCATAATCTATAGGATTCTTTCCTAAGGTGACGGTGGAGGGAAGATCCCACTGTACCTGGAGCAGACATCGACTAGACTCACTTGAATTTTCTGGGGGGTTCTCTTCACTCGAGACGGTTTAGTGGAGAAACTTGTGCCAGTCTATTCATTAAGCAGGTTGTTGGGGTAACTATTCCAACCGCCATTTCTGTATTGAATTCTATGATGTTGGATTTCATCACCAACTAGTGTTTTCAGTACGGAAAGTTACTATTTGTGTGTGGTTTGACTCCTAGATTTGATAGCGCGTGTTAATTTGTTTGTTTTACTTTTAGAGACCATAGGTGTGAATTGTGAATTTTAATTGTTAGGTGTGAATTGTGAATTGTTAATTTTAGTTTTAAATTGTTAATAAAATTCACTGAAGTTGAATATAATGGCAACTGTTTCAGAATTTACCAACCAAGGAACCCCTCTTAACGAGAATCCTAGTACTTTTCCTTACTTTGGAAATGTTGGTCCTCCTTATATGGCTACTTTGTCATTACTTGGATTTACAATAGGTTTACTGATATGGTTATTTTCAACTTCATTGGCCCCAAATACTCTAATTTTTCCACCTCAACCGAATGCTTCACCTCAACAGAGTTCACCATCTCAACATCACCAACCTTCTATTGACCCTTTACCTTCTTCGCCTAATTTTTCTTCCTCCATTTCTTCCTCTTCACTTGGTAAAAGCCTTGACGCTAGTAACCAGGTAGCTAAGAAGAAGAAGAAAGGGAAGAAGAAGAAGAAGAAGCAAGATAAGAAAGAAGTCAACCAACCAACCAACCATTGTTGTAAGTGTTAGTTGTGTTGAGGAAACCTCCAACATGCATCGTAAACCCAAATACCCTTGCAGGCTTTGTAAGGGTGACCACTTCCTTATCAATTTTCCTGGTATTCCAAAGGTCTTGGAAGTATGGTCAGAAAAATCTCATAAACTTTCCATTGATCCATCAACCAGTGATAGTCAGGTTCCTGGGAAAAAGGGTAAAGTTAGGTTTCCTTGTAAGTTATGCAAAGGGAGTCATTAAACTCACATTTTCCCTCACATGGATGAAGCCTCAAAATTGTTGGGAAACCTTACTGTTCCACAGCAAGAATTTCCAACTGGTTACCATAAACTTTCTCCCAACATACCGTCAATTGACAGAGTAATTGATCTAATTTCAAGTACAGTCGATCCCACTCTTCCATTGGAGAGTGAAACTCATATCACTCAGGTTGATGATCCATTAGTTGATCAAGTGGTCGATTCAATTTCACATTTGGTCGATCCCACTCTCCCTTTATAGAGTGAACTTCATACCGCTCAGGTTCTTTTTGTTACATCAGATTCTTCTACGCCGGGGGGCATTTCACATGTTTCTATAGAACCCCCTCCAAGTACTGAGGTCTTTTCCTTTGATTGGAATAGACTGACAGAACCTTGTCTTCCTTCCTCCATCCCTTTCCAAATCGTTGTCAAGGCTGGTGGTAGGGACATACATCGCACACAGGTAGATGAAGGTGCTTCTGTTAGTATTTTATCCTCAACTGCTTGGAAAGCTTTGGGTTCCCCTCAGCTTGCGCCTCTTACGCAGAATCTGAAAGCTTTTAACAGAACCATTAGTGAACCTTTAGGGATCCTTCCTAAGTTTTCTATTACCTTGGAAGGTAAAAATGTCTGTATTGATCTTATGGTAGTTCGAGGTCCCTTGGATTTCAATTTACTCCTTGGGAGAGATTATGTTTATGCAATGAAAGCTGTCGTATCGACACTCTTTCGCGTGATGTCTTTCCCTCACAATGGAAATATTGTGACTGTAGACCAGCTTTCGTTCCCTAGTCTTGTTTCAACTACCAATAATATGGCACCCCTAAATGTTCCTGATTCTAAAGTGGTATCTACCCCGCCACGGGTTAATTATGTGGCAACTGGTCCCATGATTTCAGTTACTGATGTAAGTGAGCCTCTCACTGTTTGCTCATCTTCCTTTGATTTAGATCCGGTAATTGACATGGAAAACTCTATGGGATTACTTGAACACGATGTTCTTATCCCTTTTGAGTCCCTTGACATGTGTTCCTTCCGGAGAACTATTCTTCCTTCTGATGAAGACCTCTTGGAAGCCATGGTCAAGGTGTGTCCATTGACATGTCTTTCTTCCAGTTGGAAGCCATAATCAGTTGGCGAGGATTGTTTTTTCTCGTATCAACCTCGTTAAAAAATGAAACAGGCTGTCATGAGGACAGTTCTTTTCCTGTGTCAACCTCGTTAAAAAATGAATCAGTTGATTAGAGGATAGTTCCTGTTACTAAGTCAACCTCGTTAAAAAATGAATCAGGTATGAGAACAGTTCTTTTCCTGTGTCAACCTCATTAAAAAATGAATCAGTTGGTTCGAGGAGAGTTCCTTTTACTGTGTCGACCTCGTTAAAAAATGAATCAGTGAGTATGAGGATAGTTCTTTTCCTATGTCAACCTCGTTAAAAAATGAATCAGTTGGTTAGAGGATAGTTCCTGTTACTAAGTCAACCTTGTTAAAAAATGAATCAGTGAGTATGAGGATAGTTCTTTTCAGGTGTCAACCTCGTTAAAAAATGAATCAGTTGGTCAGAGGATAGTTCCTGCTACTGAGTCAACCTCGTTAAAAAATGAATTAGGTATGAGGACAGTTCTTTTCCTGTGTCAACCTCATTAAAAAATGAATCAGTTGGTTCGAGGAAAGTACCTTTTACTGTGTCAACCTCGTTAAAAAATGAATCAGTGAGTATGAGGATAGTTCTTTTCCTGTTAAAAAATGAATCAATTGGTTCGAGGAGAGTTCCTTTTACTGTGTCGACCTCGTTAAAAAATGAATCAGTGAGTATGAGGATAGTTCTTTTCCTATGTCAACCTCGTTAAAAAATGAATCAGTTGGTTAGAGGATAGTTCCTGTTACTAAGTCAACCTCGTTAAAAAATGAATCAGTGAGTATGAGGATAGTTCTTTTCAGGTGTCAACCTCGTTAAAAAATGAATCAATTGGTTAGAGGATAGTTCCTGTTAATGAGTCAACCTCGTTAAAAAATGAATCAGGTATGAGGATAGTTCTTTTCTTATGTCAACCTCGTTAAAAAATGAATCAGTTGGTCTGAGGATAGTTCCTGTTACTGAGTCAACCTCACTAAAAAATGAATCAGGTATGAGGACAGTTCTTTTCCTGTGTCAACCACGTTAAAAAATGAATCAGTTGGTCAGAGGATAGTTCCTGTTACTGAGTCAACCTCGTTAAAAAATGAATCAGGTATGAGGACAGTTCTTTTCTTGTGTCAACCTCATTAAAAAAAATGAATCAGTAGGTTATGTAGGTAGATTGTAGAGAGTAGACTTGAGCATAGTTCCTTGTCTTGTGTCAAGCTCATTAAAAAATGAATCAAGAATTTTAGAGCATAGTTCCTTGTCTTGTGTCAAGCTCGTTAACAAATGAATCAAGGATTTTAGAGCATAGTTCCTTGTCTTGTGTCAATCTCGTTAAAAAATGAATCAAGGTTTTTAGAGCATAGTTCCTTGTCGTGTGTCAAGCTCAATAAAAAATGAATCAAGGTTTTTAGAGCATAGTTCCTTGTTAGGTAGATTGTAGAGAGTAGATTTGAGCATAGTTCCTTGTCTTGTGTCAAGCTCATTAAAAAATGAATCAAAGATTTTAGAGCATAGTTCCTTGTCTTGCGTCAAGCTCATTAAAAAAATGAATCAAGGATTTTATGAACATAGTTCTTTGTCTTATGTCAAGCTCGTTAAAAAATGAAACAAGAAGTCATGAGCGTAGTTCCTTATCTTGTGTCAAGCTCGTTTAAAAAATGAAACAAGGGTTTTGAGGATAGTTCTTTTCCTGTGCCGACCTCACTAAAAAATGAAACAACTCCCTTGAGTCTTTCTAAGATCTTGAAAGTAAACCTTTATTTCATCCACCTGGTTGAATGCAATGAAGCTTGGGGGGCATGTACCTCGATTTGCGTCATTATGCTGGGGGCATGCGAACTTATAATAAGCATAGTTTTTCGTTTCAAGCTTGCGTAAACATGAAACTGAATTCGAGCATAGTTCTTTTCCTGTGTCAAGCTCGTTAAAAAATGAAACAAATCCTCCTCTAATTGAGTCGAGAGTTTGACTAGATCTCATAAATGTTAAGTTGTATATTTAGGTTAGTTATTTTAGTTTTTTGCATAATTTTCATACAGTTTTAGGTCTGGTCTTTCATATGATCTCGTAAATGAACCTTCAGTCCATCCAGCTATTAATTACCAGCTGTGTACTTAGTTGAATGAAATGAAGCTGAAGGGGGCATGTGCTCTAGCAGTTACGCTTAGGGGGCATCAAGCACAATTTTCTCTCTGTTTCAAGCTTGTATAAAAACGAAACTACTTTGAAGCATAGTTTTTCTCTGTTTCAAGCTTTTGTAAAAATGAAACCTATCTCGAGTCAGTTTCAGTTATTTTCAAGACTCGTTAAACTCATGAAAATCTCGAGATTATTTTGCTATCTTTCATTCTCGTAAAACAAATGAAAATGCCGAGTTCTTTCCGTCTTTTCCTGCTCGTAAATTAAATTGAAAGTCGGCCATATGAGTAGATTTTTATCATTTTTTCGAACTCATTAAAACTTATGAAAAAGTGAAACCTTAGAGTCACCTTTAAACTCTTTTCTGACTCCTAAAACATGAAAAGATTGTTGAGTTTTTCTTTTTAAGCTCATTAAAATGGAACTAAAAAGGCGACGACACACAACCTATCTATTTCAGATTGCACTACTATCTTCCTCTTCTCCAAGCACTTTGAATGGGGATCCAGTGCTTCCAACAATGGTAAATGGCAGGGTGGTAGGGTGGCACAAGTGAGGATTTCGGATTAGGATTTGGAACACATGGTTCATACTGCACAGTGAAATTTTCCTTAATGGTGAGTCATGGGGAGGTCTCGTCGATGGTACACTTACCCTTTTTGGTATGATCATCATTAAGTAACAATAACTACCAAATCATCATGCCTTAATTGTAGGATTTTTCGAATAATCACAAATCATGTGACAATCATGTCGCAATATGATTCATCCTCCCCCCGGCTTAAATATGAGAATTATCCTTGGCCGTCAAAAGTCATGTTAAGTTGCCATAATCACAAAATAAAATGAATTCAATATTACCTTTTAATGACATACCTGGGTGACGTGGAGCGAAGTAATGGGCAGTGCAACGAGCAAACCAAGCTCCGGTAGCGAGATGCGCGAACTTAATTCTGATGATGAGGATCATGGTGATTTTATGCTACTTATTAAAATAAAATATCTTGTTTATTCCTGAAAATTCATCTGCTGTTACAGGTGTAACAACCAAGATGACTAATATATATTATTTTAATTTCTACAAAAAGATAAAGAAGAAAATGTCATCTAATAACACTTATTGTAAGATATGCTTTGAAATAATAAATTTTGTTACAGAGTGTGTAACAATTGCTACCATGTGGTTTTCAACTACTACAAAAAGTTTCTGTCCACGCCTGGAAAGGTTTCACAGCCAGATTGTTATTATTATCATTATTTTAGTTTTTGTTACAAGTGTAACAATCGCTAACCGAAGATGATTTTAAGCTATTACACTTATTGGAAAAATTAAATTTGCAGCACAGGGGGCTTTCCCCTATTCTTGTAATCTGTAGATCCGAATTTGTGACAATGTTGACAAATGAATCCCTTGAAGTAGGTTTGTGATATAACAGAAGGCGGCCCATTTACAAGCAATGGTGTCCTTGCACTGTCAATGTTCACTAAATTTACAGTCCCATTGTCAAAGACTGCATCTACCTCATAGGGACCTAGCCATCTGGTGCAAAGCTTACCCTTGAAGTCTTTAAATATTGAGTCATATAAGAGAGCCCAATATCCTTTCTGGAACTTCTTCTTCTTTATGAATTTGTCATGCCACTTAGCTCTCTGTTGCTGGATAATCTCTTTTTGCTGGATAGTAGCTAACCGTTTCTCCTCCAATTCATTGAGTTGGTTCAATCTTTGCCTTTGTGCTATAGCCAAATCCAAATTGACCTGCAATGTTGTACTTAGTGTTTTGATTTCAAATTCAATGGGGAATAAAGGGTTCTTGCCATACACAAGTTCATATGGAGAGAATCCAGTGGTGTTCCTACATGTAGTCTAGTATGCCCATAACACTTCAGGAAATTTGTCAGCCCAATTTCTTCGGTGACTGGCCATGGTCTTCGGTGAATGGCCATAGCCTGATATGTGGCTCTGGTTAGTGTCTTCGCCTCAACTCATTTTGTGACATAGTCATTGCAGACCAAGATGTAGGATTTCTATCTAGATGAAGGATTAATTGGTCCCACAAAATCTAGAGCACACTTCTCAAATGGTTCTAAGATGATTTGGGCCTGTAACGACATCTCATCTGATTGCAGTGGTTGGCCCATCCTCTGACAACTATCACATCCCTTCACAAACTTCTTGGCATCTTGAAATATTGTTGGCCACTAATACCTTGTTGAAAGGACTTTGTATCCTATCTGTTTGTCTATTGTTATAGACATATTTGGGCAGTGAAACCCCAATCACATATGTCCATAAACCAAGGACTTATAAGTCCCTAAAAGTGTTGTTTCACACCCTAAAGGAACAAGGTCAGCTGATTACATCATCTCCCAGAAGTTCTCCATGGAAAACTGCTCAGAACTAGTCAAAACTGGACCATACAGACTGCTCAGTGCTAAGGGTGCGATGCATCTCACCTGCCACATGCAAAAAGTGCGATGCATACTGAAAAGCCCTTTTGTAGGGTGCGATGGGTGAGAGTAGACAAATGGCAGAGACAATTTTCAAGGTGGATGATCACAGAATCTTCCAGAAACTTCTCCTGTGACACTTGCCTCTCTGAATTCGCCCAAGGATGAGTAAGAGATCATGAATCTCCAAGTGGAACCAAGAACTATCAGAGAGAAGACACTAATCAAAATCCCAGAAGCTGACTAACCCACCTACAAACATCTATATATGGATCCCTCATCCCAAAGATCCAGAAGGCTGGAATTTTGTATTTGTAAGGAAGTGCTATTGGTTTCTTGGTGGAATATCATAGTGTTGGGTGATCTAAGCTTTTCATGAGGTGAAGAAGGGCTTTCATGCTAGGAGGATGACGTTGGGTCAGATCAATGGGTTGTAATCCTCTCTTCTACTCTTTCTATCAATAAAGCTATTTGAGTTTTCCTCCACATTCTCGTATGTTTGAGTCGATATATGCATTTGTGTGGTCAATATATATCTGGTCCTATATTGTTTATGATTGTAGATCTCTATGATTTGATGGTATTATGCTGCTTTGACTTTACAGGTGCTCTTTGAAGCGGGACAAGTAAGGAAGGAGCCGCAAAGATCTGTCAGAGGGGAGAGGAAACAAGCAAGGAGCCAAGTGAAAGATTGAGGTTGGTACTCTATACTTCTCTCTCATCTACTTCTCATAAAGGAAAACGCAAGTGACTTTAGTTTTTTTGTTTCTAAGATAGCTACCTGTCTTAGTAGGACTAGAAGCTCTAAATGGACACTAGATTTCCTGAGCTAATGATAAAGCCGCCAAAGGGAGTAGTACACAAATCGACATTTAATCCTTGTGTGATCTGATAATCGCCCTATGAGTGACCTCAGTTTGAAGATTTATTAAACAAAAGGTATTACAGACTCGTGTTGGTGTGTGCGTTTTGTGTTATTGAAACAACGGATCGATCAGATTGCCAATACATAGAAAATAAGTGGAAATACAGCAGAGAAATACAGTAACCAACACAAAGACAGAAGAATTTTTAATAAGGAGTTCACCCTATTCTCTAGGGCTACATCTCCGGTCCAGCTCTCAGTGGTGGCCTTGTTTTATTGTGTCTTTAAGCAGAGAATTACAAATACAGGGACTCAATGTGAGTTCTCCTGAAGCAGGTTTGCTTGGCAGGGTCGTTCCTGGATTCCCCAAGCCACTCAGAGTACACAGACTCTTGTTCTTCCTACCAGCGCTGTGACCCTTGGTCTACAGGGGAAAGAGCCAACTGTGATGCTCAATCCAGACAGATTCCTCTATGGGAAGGCTTGAATCTTCAAGCTCTTTGGTGCTCGATGCTGCCTATGGTCAGCTCGACCCTCTGTCTCCTCAGCTTGGCTTTACTGCTCTCTGTGTTCACTGTCTCTCTTAGTTGCTTGGACTCCTCTCAATTCGGGTTTCCAATTAACTCTTTTTTTTCCCTCTCTGTCTTGTTCCATGCTCATGGCTTTAGTCATTCGATCCCTATGCCTTTTCGGTTCCTCTCCCGTCTGCATTGATTCACCTTCTGCAGCTGAGCTTGGAATTCCTTGTTTGGCGTCAGCACGAACGCTCAAGAAGTGGCCACGTGTCTCCATCTAACTGGTGCCAATATGCTTCGTCGGTTTGTTTCTTCCATTACGTCATGTATGCGTTCTTTCTCCACCATGGCAGTCAAACGGACTCCAAATCTCTTTAGAACACGGCTTAATCCCCTATCGATTCTGCTTCCTCCATCGGGCACAATCTTAGTCGTTCGATCTGGGCTCCTCCAGATCCAACGTCATACGCACGTCGAGCACGGTTGACTTGCTCGACCGATAGTGCGCGATCAATGGCGGTTTTTCTCTCACCTCCGCTACCACGCATCGATCATTGAGTGGGATCGCTCCGCTTTCTTCCAAAACCTCTTACTGTTCAAGGGCGCCCCAATCAATACCACCGGATTTCTAGAGTGCAGGTCCCACCTTTGTCCTTTAGCATTTTTTTCTTTCTCCGCCCACGGTTCTCCGGCTCCCAACGCGACCAAGGGCTTAAGGCTCTTCCACTTTGGCCCTGTTTGCCAAGCGCTAATCGTGCATCAAAATCGCCTCCTTTTCCCGATCCGGGGCTCCCAGGGGCTACTTTGACCTCCTGCGCAGTCTTCATGGGCCTCGGTCAACGTGCTTTGACCGAGCTCCTCTTCGTTCTACGTTGGCAGCCATTGCCACTGTTTCAAGGCATTTTTGATCGCTGTTTTGGAATTTTCAAGGATTTGTTCAACTCGATATAGTCAAGTTTCTTGACAGTCTTTTGTGGATCCGATTCGAATCACGGCCTTCTCCCTGAAAGAGCTTTTGGACCACCAAAAGTTGGTTTTCTTCAAGAATCGACTAAGTGAGGAAACTGCTATCTCACTTGTCCAATCTCAATCCACTTCACACTGCTCGGCTTCGAACCCTTAAGCCCAATCCTGAGGTATTCCACTTGTCCACTATGCATCGTCCTTACCTTCCTATCCAACACTGTATCTTCCTGCAACTCATTAAGATATTCAGGTAGCAGGTCATCAACAGAAGGTAATTGACTCTGCTCTTCAGGGTCCTCAATCATTGAAGGTTCAAACAACCTCAAACAGTCTGCATTTACAACTGAGTAGATGTGCATGTAAGCTGGTAGCTCAAGGCGGAAGGCATTTTCACCAATCTTCTCAAGTATCCTGAAGGGTCCATACCTGATAGGTTTTAGCCTTTTACCTTCACCTTGCATCCTGTCCTTGATGATATATAGCCAGACTTGGTCTCCAACTTGAAAACTATGCTCCATTCGATGCTTGTCATGCCTAGCCTTGTACTTGGCCTGGCTCTTTTCTAGCTATTCTTGTACTTCCTGGTGGATCTCCTAGATCTGTTCAATGAACCTAGTTGCCTTCTCCACATCACTGTGTCTACCAACCATGGTATCTTTACCAAAGAAAAAATCCAAAGGAGACCTTGGTATGAAACCAAAACAGGTCTCAAAAGGATATCTCTGTGTAGAAGAGTGTTTGGCTCTATTGTAAGCATGTTGCACATAACATAAGTGTTCATCCCAAAGCTTAGGGTGTTTGCTGCAATATCCCCTCAGTAACTGGATCACCATCCTGTTAACTACTTCTGTCTGGCTATCTGTTTGTGGATGAAAAGCTATGCTTTTCTTTAACTTGGTGTCCATTAGTTCCCACAGACTTGACCAAAACTTCCCCACAAATCGGGTGTCTTGATCAGATACAATAGAAGTGGGTAATCCAAAATGAACCCATACATGTTCAAAGAATAGTTTTGTAGTTTGTTCAACTGTAATCTGTTTACTACAGGGTATCAAGATACACATTTTGTTGAATCTATCCACAACAACATACAGATAATCATGAACTTTCCTAGATTTAGGTAGTCCTCCAACAAAATCCATGGAAATGATTTCCCAAGGATGAGAAGGAACTGGTAATGGAGTGTATAAGCCTAGTTTTTTGTTGCTAGGCTTGCTCTAAGCACACATAGCACATCCCTTTACATATCTAGAAACTATTTCATTCATTTTCGGCCAATAGCAGAACCTTTGCAGCTGTGCAACTGTTTTACTTACCCCAAAGTGACCTAATATCAGAGAAGTGTGTGCTTCCCTAATTATCTTTACTCTCTCAGTTTGTGGAATATAGAGTTTCCCACAATGATATAAGAGTCGGTCCTTCACATGATAGTCCAATTCTTCTACTCTTTTTCCTTGACTCAAAGTTGCATATACATCTTGAAAGTCCATGTCTTGAGCATATTGTTCTATGTAGCTTTCATGCAGCACAAAATTATGCTTAAGTATGGCAGATGCATTTATAATGGGTCTAGATAACATATCTGCAACCTTGTTATGTATGCCCCTTTTATATCTGATGACTAAATGAAACTGTTGTGGAAAACCCATCCATTTGTAATGTCTTGATTGTTGCACCTTAGTTTGGGAATGTAGATATTGAAGTGGCTGATGATCAGTGTGTATTACAGTTTCTTTGCCCATTAAGTAATGTTTCCACTTTTTCACACTCTGAACTAATGCATACAATTCTTTATCATAGGTAGGATAGTTAACTACTGTAGGATTAGAAGTCTCAGAATGATAACATATGGGTTTAATGTGCTGTGTCAACACTGCTCCCATGGCATAGTCACTGGCATCAGTTTGGATCTCAAATGGTCTTTGTAGATCTGGCAGTGCTAGTATAGGTGCTGTACTAATCTTTTCTTTCAAGGTGTTGAAGGCCTTTTGCTGTTTGCCTCCCCACTGAAACACCTTGTTCAATCCTATCAAAGCATGTAAGGGAGCTGCAATTGAGGAAAAATTTGAAATGAAATTCCTCCAATATTGTGCTGCTCCTAAGAAGCTTCTCACTTCTGTAGTATACTGGGGTTTAGGCCAGTTTACAATGACTGCCACTTTAGAGGGATCTATTTTCAATTTACCTCCCCCTACTATGTGACCCAAATAATTTAGAGAGGTTTTGCCAAATTCACATTTGGAGAGTTTAACATAAAGTTTTTCTCTTCTCAAAACATCTAATGTCTGCTTAACATGCTTTAAATGTTCTTCCCACATTTTACTAAAAATCAGAATGTCATCCAGATACACAATAACAAAATCATCAAGAAAAGGTCTGAGTACATCATTCATTAATCTCATGAAAGTAGCAGGAGCATTAGTTAGGCCAAAAGGCATAACCAGCCATTCATACAATCACTGCTTTGTTTTGAAAGCAGTGTTCCATGCATCTTGCTCTGCAACTCTGACCTGATGGCATCCATTGTCCAAATCCAGCTTGGTGAAATAAACAACTTCCTTCAATTGATCTAAAAGGTAGTCAATGCACATTCTCCACGAGCCATCTTTCTTTCTCACCAAGACGATGGGTGACCCAAATGGTGATGTGCTAGACCTAATGAACCCTTTCTCGAGCAACTCCTACACCTGCTTCTTGATTTCAATATTCTCTAAAGCAGACAACCTTTTATACCTGTGGCTGCAATGATTGTTTCGTCTCTCGAGTCTAACCCCAAATCTTTCTGAATAGCTGCAACAATCTTCTTCTTCTTTCCCTCAGACTTCTTAGGTCTCAGCTCTGGATGCAGAATCCAACAGTGCTCATCATCATGCCCCTCCTTTTTACAGTGAGTGCATGAATCTTTGCCTTTTTATGCAGTGTTAGCCTTCCTTGCTTTCCACTTCTGCTTCCTTTTCTCCTTTCTCTTGCTTACAGTGGGTTGGGATGGTCCCCCAACTTCTGGATTTCCATTCTTTCCTCTAGCTTCTAGATGAGTAGATTGTACAGATACCTCATCTATACTAGTGGGATTAAACATGAGGATGGTATGCCTCATGTAGCTGTGTAGTCCACCAATGTACTTCAAAAGAGTCTCTGGTGAGTCTAATGAGATACCCAACATCAATGCTCCCTTTCTGAACTCTTGAGTATACCCTTGTACACTTTTCCCTTTCAACTACCGAAGAGTTTTCCAACTCATCATGGTTTGTTGCATGTAGGCCAATGGATAGAACTGCTTTTTGATTGCAGCAACAAATTCACTCCAAACAAAGATGGTCTCACCATGCTTCTTCATATCAGCTTGGGTTTTGCCTTCCCACCAAACCAAGGCAGTGCCTCCTAGGCGTAGGCTTGCCAGCTGAATCTTACTCTTGTCTGAGTCTATGTTTTGCACCCTACAATACACATCAATTTGTCTTATCCAATTGTCCAACTTTTCACCATTTAGCTCTCCATCATATATAGGCAAATAAAATTTTACATCTAACTTAATCAAAGATGCTTTCTTATTATGCATAGGGCTATTAGGAGGCGTGAGAAAGCTTTCCTCTTTCCCCTTTCCTTTGGAGTGGTCATGGGAATGAGACTCATCTTTTTCTTTACCTTGTTTAGAACCTGATGAATCTTAATCCTTATGCTTTCTAATGTCCCTATACATTTCTTCTACCATAGACTTTATAGCTAGGAAGCTTTCTATGAATTGAGGGTCTGGCCCTATAGAACCTTCCTCTGACATTGTCTTCCGAGAATAGACTCTCCCAATTTCAGGATTAGTTTCCACCATCTCTCCTTCTCCTAATTTGAGCTTTGATCTAGTGAGCATTCACAACTAAACCAACACAAACTTGTCTAACCTTACAGCCTAGAGCTTTGATACCACTTGATCTGATAATCACCCTATGAGTGACCTCAGTTTGAAGATTTATTAAACAAAAGGTATTACAAACTCATGTGCTGGTGTGTAAGTTCCGTGTTATTGAAACAATGGATCGATCATATTGCCAATACATAGAAAATAAGTGGAAGACAACAGAGAAATACAGTAAGAAACACAAAGACACAAGAATTTTTAATAAGGAGTTCACCCTATTCTCGAGGGCTACATCTCCGGTCCAGCTCTCAATGGTGGCCTTGTTTTATTGTGTCTTTAAGCAGAGAATTACAAATACAGGGACTCAATGTGAGTTCTCCTGAAGTAGGTTTGATTGGCAGGGTGGTTCTTCGATTCCCCAAGCCACTCAGAGTACACAAACTCTTGTTCTTCCTACTAGCTCTGTGACCCTTGGTCTACAGTGGAAAGAGCCAACTGCGATGCTCAATCTAGACAGATTCCTCTATGGGAAGGCTTGAATCTTCAAGCTCTCTGGTGCTCGATGCTACCTATGGTCAGCTCGGCCCTCTGTCTCCTCTGCTTGGCTTTACTGCTCTTTGTGTTCATTGTCTCTCTTAGTTGCTTGGACTCCTCTCAATTCGGGTTTCCAATTAACTTTTTTTTCCCCTCTCTGTCTTGTTCCATGTTCATGGCTTTAGTCATTTGATCCTTGTGCTTGTTTGGTTCCTCTCCCATCTATTTCGATTCACCTTCTGTAGCTGCGCTTGGAATTCCTTGTTTGGCGTCAGCACGAATGCTCAAGAAGTGGCCACGTGTCTCCATCTCACTGGTGCCAGTATGCTTCGTCGGTTCGTTTCTTCCGTTATGTCGTGTATGCATTCTTTCTCCATCGTGGTAGTCAAACAGACTCCAAATCTCTTTAGAATGTGGCTTAATCTCTTATAGATTCTGCTTCCTCCATCAAGCACAATCTTAGCCATCCAATTTGGGCTCCTCCAGATCCAACGTCATACGCACGTTGAGCGCGGTTGACTCGCTTGACTGATAGCGTACGATCAACAACGGTTTTTATCTCTCCTTGCTGAAGTACTTATCGATTCCTTACGGGGCTTTGGTCGAGCTTTTTTCACTCTAATCCCTCTCCTTAGCAGTCGAGCCGATGGCGGCCTTATTAGTCGACCGTGCTATGCACCCTGCCGGTCCTCGCCCTCTTAATTACTTATTGGTTAGTGGGGGTCTTTAGAGCGGTTCGTCCCTCACCCTCACCCTTGCCTTTTCTTATCTTATCAGTGCGGGCAAGCAATCAATTCCTCAATTCAATTGGATACGCCTTCACTTGGCCGCGAGCTCGTATCCTTCCTTGATGTCGGTAACGAGAGCCAGGGAGATAAGTATAAAGCCAAGGAGATAAGCACATAACTCTTTTCATTTTCCTTATTTCATTAATAAGGTTGGTTTCCAGGCCAAGGTTATACCTTACTTTAATAAGATGAAAGTAAGTAAAGAAAGACTTCGAAGATAAGGCTCTAGAGGGCAGACGGTCCTGGGCCTTAACCTAAAGTATTTAAGGGGAACTCCACTGCCACACATCGATTGCTGAGTGGGATCACTCCGCTTTCTTCCAAAACCTCTTATCATTCAAGGGCGCCCCAATCAATACTGCCGGTTTTCTAGAGCACGGGTCCCGCCTTTGTCCTTTATCACTTTTTTCTTTCTCTGCCCACGGTTCTCTAGCTCCCAACGCGACCGATTGCTTAAGGCTCTTCCACTTTGGCCCTGTTTGCCCAGCGATGCCGCTAATCGCGCATCAAAATCGCCTCCTTTTCCCGATCCAGGGCTCCCAGGGGCTACTTTGACCTCCTGCGCAGTCTCCATGGGCCTCGGTCAGCGCATTTTGACCGAGGTCCTCGTCATTCTACGTTGGCGGCCATTGCCACTGGTTCAAGGTGTTTTTGATCGCTGTTTTGGAATTTTCAAGGATTTGTTCAACTTGATACAATCAAGGTTCTTGACAGTATTTTGTGGATCCGATTCAGATCATCGTGCTAGAGCAACACAGAATTACAATATAGTAGAGGACCTGGCCCAATCACTATCCGCTATGTCGACACTTGAAGTATTGCAAAATTGCCGCTTCCAGAAGCAAGCTCTATTATCAGCAATAGGTGGGATTGACCTAGAAGACTCCAATCTTGTGGCCTTTAATATCGAAGGATATGACCCTTAGTTACCAGCTAAGCTCGCTTTCCTCATTCAAGTGAAAGCCCTCAACAAAACTGTTCATCGAACAATTATTGATGAGGGGGCATCTACATGTATTATGTCAATGAGTTGCTAGAAAACTTTAGGCTCACCACCCTTGTCGTGATTGTCAACGACGTTAAAGGCATTTGATGGATGGACATACACTCCATACGGGATTTTAAGTAACTTGCAAGTCGAACTGGGGGGCAAAACAATAGAAATTGATGTTGAAGTGATCGATGGAAACTTCAATTACAACATCCTACTAGGAAGGCCATGGATTTATGCTATGGCTGCTGTTGTGTCGACATACTTCAGAAAGATTGCATTTCCCTTCCAAGGAGGAATTACAATCGTCTACCAGCAAACATTTCTCCCCAATAGTTCACAAGTTACGAGAAGCATTCAGATGATCCACGGAAGCTCTCAGTCTTTTCAAAATATCGGAGTAGGCCTACTAAAAGACCCTACATTGATGGGTACTTTTTCCCTTACGCCTCCAAGCAATCTGGCAGAAGTGGCCACAATGGGAACCTGCAATATGGTATCTTCTATTCAGAAGATTTCCAAACATGATGTTAACAAGGATCATCACCAAGTATTACCTCCAAGCCCAATAGAAATATTGTAGCAATCAATGTTTTCGGCATGGGAGGCAAACCCAAATCAACACTCATCGAGCATTTGGATAGATAGGTCTAAGGAATATGGTACCTCTTCAGATCCTTGGTCGCATGTACATTCTACAGACGAAGGAATTGTTTAGTCAATGATGATAGAGGGGGAACCATGGGAAGATTACCACCATCGTTCCCATCTTCCAGATTACAAAGAAGATTGTTCCAGCAACCTTAATCATCCTTCAGTTTTTGATTTTCTATCAAATACTGTAAATACGGTGGATTCTGAGCGAAACCTGTCCAATATTGAAGAAACTATCGCCATAAATATCTCAACCAAAACAAATGTTGTAGAGAATATTCATGTCGACAAATCTTGTTCAAGTATATTATGCTCTCTTTCGTGAGTTCAGAGATGTCTTTGCATGGTCATAAGAAGAAATGCCAGGCATTGACTTGAGCATAGTTGAACACCAAATTAAGATGTATCCAGATGTCAAACCAGTACGACAATGGCTTCGGTAGGTGCACCCAAAGAAATCTGTTGCATTAAGGCAGAAGTTGAAAAACTTCTCCATGCTGATTTCATTTACCCAATTCCTCTAACCGATTGGGTATCGAACATTGTTCCTGTGATGAAAAAACAAGGAACGATTAGAGTGTACATCGATTGTCGGGATGTAAATCAAGCTTTTCCAAAGGACAACTATCCTACACCCTTTATTGACCAGATAATTGATGAATGCGCCGATGCGAAATCTTTTCGTTTATGGATGGATTTTCCGGGTATAATCAAATAAATATTTGCCCACAGGACCAGTCAAAGACTGCATTCATTTGTCCGTGGGGCACATTCGCATACCACAAGCTACCTTTTGGTTTAAAGAACGCATGGGAAACCTTTCAGAGGGCAATGAATTACACCTTCCATGACATCAAGAACATCGTTCAACCATACCTCGACGATCTTCCAGCTCATTCGCGAAAGTAGACCGATTATCCGCGGCATTTGAGAGCAATATTTCTACGTTGCCGACACTACAAGATACGACTCAATCCACACAAGTGTGTGTTTTGTGTCAGTTTTGGTTGTTTACTTGGCTTTGTAGTCTCAAAGGATGGGATTCGCCTCGACCCATGTAAGGTTCAGGTAATCATCGATCTACCTCCACCTTCAAATTTGCTTCAGATTCAGAAACTCCATGGGAAAGAAAACTTTCTAAGGAGGTTCATTCCAAATTATGCTGAACTTGCTAAAGGTTATACGTGTCTGTTGAAAAAATAAGTACCTTTCAACTGGGATCAGGTTGTACAAGCTTACTTTGATGCTCTAAAGGAATCCATAATAAAAGCATCATTAATGTATGCTCCTGATTATCAAAAAGACTTTAACATGTATCTGGCTGCAGTAGAAATGACCATCGAAATGGTTTTAGTTCAAGAAGACAATGGAATCAAACATCCTGCCTATTATTTAAGTCGAAACTTAAATGATACAGAAAGAAAGTACTCCTATGTTGAAAATCTGGCTCTCGTAGCTGTTCAAGCAGTACAGAGATTTCAACACTATGTCCTCTTTCGAAAAACTACCATTTTGTTAGATTGCAACCCCATGACTTACATCTTGTCGCGACAATTTCTTGGGGGAAAATATTCGAAATGGATAGCAATTTTGCAAGAGTTTGATCTGGAATTCGTAAAATCCAAATAAAAAAAATCCCTGGTTTTCGCGTAGTTACTAAGTGACTTCCCATCATCATCTAACGATTCAACATCTAAAGCAACAATCGTGGATGAATATTTGTTTATGATATCTTCAAGCAATCCATGGTATGGAGATATAATCATCTACCTCTAGACCCAAACATATAGGTCTAATACCTCCCGCTCAGAACAACGATGTACTCAATACCAAGCAAAAGACTACATGATCGTTGGTGATACACTCTACCGTCGTGGTATCGATATAATTCTGCGAAGGTGCCTCACCTACGAGGAGGCCAAAAAAGTCCTGAACGATTGTCATTCAGGCACATGCGGGGGGCATCAATCTGGTAATGCTACGACACAAAATATTTTATGAGCAGGATACTTCTGGCCAACAATGTTCAAAGATTGCATAACCGCAGTTAGAAGTTGCCATGCTTGTCGAATCTTCGACCACAAAACTAGAATACCACCTGCACCTCTGTAGCCATTAGTTTTTGTTGGGCCATTCGCCAAATGGGGCATAGATTTCATGACATGTAACCCCACCTCGGCCGGGGGGCATGGGTATATCATCGTCACAGTTGACTATTTTACGAAATGGGCCAAGGCGATGCCTACATTAAACAATAGTGGTGAAACAGCTGCTCTTTTCTTTTTCAATCATGTAGTCTCCAAATTCGGTGTTCCACAAGCTATAGTCACAGATCATGGATCACATTTCCGCAATAACATGATGGTTGAGTTGGCTACCAAATTAGGACTGTTCCATGAAAGCTCTACTCCGTATTATCCGCAAGCTAATGGGCAAGTTGAGGCAATCAACAAAGTCCTAAAGCGCATGCTGCAAAGGATGATTGGAGTCCATAAACGGAGTTGGCACCTAATCTTGTACTCAGCCTTGTGGGCATACTGGACATTGGTGAGAAATGCGACCGGGTTTACATCCTTTCAGCTAGTGTATGGCCTGGAAGCAATCTTACTAGTTCAGTGCGAAATCTCGTCCCTCAAGCTCGCAGTCGACCTTCTCCTCGGAACTTCAGAGGAAGCGGCTCGTTTCTTGGAATTAATCCAATTGGATGAAACCCGTTGTGATGCCACCTTGGTTAATGAAGCACATAAGAAATGGGTCAAGGTGCAGTTTGACAAGAATTTCAAACCTTGTGTCTTCTTAGAAGGTGACCTGGTCTTACTTTACGACCAAGAGTCCGATAAATTGGGAGAAGGTAAGTTCCAGTCTTTATGGATGGGCCCCTATATTGTTAAGCGTGTATTAGCAAAAGGAGCCTATGATTTAGTGGATTATGATGGGATTCCACTGTTGCAACCTCGAAATGGGTTGTACCTTAAGCAGTACTATGATTGACTCAGTGTAGTAACCTCTTCATATGCTTTTGTTACATTTTTGTTTTCACTAAGAGTAATCATTTTGGTTAGGTAATCAACTTTTACATTTGTTGTAGATGTCGAACCTATTGGATTCGTTTGTTGGATACGCTGACAGAGTGAGTCATAGTTCGCGGTACCTATCTTCTGTGGCCTAGGCCATCTTTGATCCAAGCAACAAGTTAGTGAGTTTCAGAGGGGTATGTATTGGTCGATCAACAAACAACATCGCTGAATACAACACGTTGATAGAGCTCCTCTTTGATGCCATCGTGCATGGCATACGTCGACTTGTCATCACGCTAGACTCACAACTCGTCATTCTACAGCTTATCGGCATCTATTCTGTGCGGAATCCAGCTATCTATCGTATGTTCCTAAGGATCAAGATTTTGGAAAGATAGTCCAATTCTATCCAATATCGACATATTTCCAGAAACTTAAAGACATTAACAGATTCATTAGCAAATTATATGTTGGATAGACATTTGCAACATTCATAAAAGAAAAGCATTTCATCAATATTTGCATCAGGATCATATAACTTAACCAAAATAAAGCTCCAAAAATCAAAAATATATATAACTGTTTATGGTTTATACATAGTGTTATGTGTCCAAGACAAAATCGGTCATATGACCCAAAAACTTGAAATGCTAGGGGGCACCATAGTCTAACGGTGCTGGTGATAACAAGTCACCGCCTATGCAATCATGTGTAAAAGCCTAGTCCATCGACTCGGCACGCCAGTGGTATGTCGTTGTAATATCAGAGGTAGCTCATTGGTCCTCACATCCGGGATACCAAGGGTGAGACCCTCGATCTGATCTTGCAACACTATAAGAGTCTCGGCCACATCCAGGTCATGAAGGATAGCCCTCCCTACAGCCTCTCCTGCTGGAATGACAGCTGCTGCTCTCAGGCGCACTACTGGTCGCACTGGTCCGATATCTACATGAGCACATGAGTTTTGATTAGTCTTGATAAAGAAAGCACAAGAACATTATAAAAGCAATAAACAGGGATATGGTCAGATATTTTTACCTATGACACCCCACTGCTCGCCAGCCAGCAGCACCAAATCTAGGTCACCCCGGAAATCCATACCAGCATACGGACACTCGGCATAAACCATCTGCTGATGGTTGAACCACTCGAAGAAGGCATCAGAGAAAGAAACCTGTGACTGACCAGCATGTCGGGCCATAAGGTCAACCCATCTCTGCATCTGTGGCTCAGTCGGTGGTGGCAAACCAAGTGAAATGTACTATGGCTGCATCAATGAGATCTTCTCCAAGGTGAAAGCGGTGAAAATAGAACCATAGCCAAAGTTCTTTGATCTTCTGTTTTTCACCTTGGTAAGCTATTCTTTTATCACTGGAGGTACTGCATCACACCAGTTGAATACCTTTGGTTCAAGGCATTCCAAGGCGTACTGCATATAGGACCTGTTGGCCAAGTGAAGAGCTGCGCTACCAGCCAATCTAGCAAAGGTGAATAGAATAGTCCTCAAGGACCGGTCAGTGACATCTCGGATATTGATCTTGCCATCCCTGCTCAGCTGAGATCCTTCTCTGCAGTATTGATGAATATAATCCCTCACGGATTCGCCCCCATGGGCGGAACCTGATAGTGAGAGAGGGGCACCATGCCTTGATAAACCAGTCAAAAAGTAGATGTCCTCAACAGTCAAGGGGATGGATTTGCCTCTGATCTGGAACACTTGGTTGGTAGGATCCCATGCATCGAGGAAATATTGCAACAAGTTGATTTGTTGCCTCATGCTAGATATGCGGAAGAACTTGAGCAAACCACAGTTCCGCAATGCAGTTACCGTACCCGGATCATGTAAAGCAACCATGTCCTCTTCTTCATGCTCGCATTCTCGCCATGTAACAACCATTTTGCTCCGATGAATCTCTGAAAAACAAACAAGAGAAGAGTCAGGATCCTGATTTGGCAAAAAACAGGCAAAATTTCCATGAAAAAACAGTGCAAAAGTTTTCCTCCTTGCGCCCATCGCACCCCAGCTGTGTACTGGGTGAGATGCATACTGACTGGCCAATGGCTAGCCTAGTATGCATCACACCTTTCGATGTATACAGGGTGCGATGGGGGAAGAACGAATTTTTCAAACCCCAGAGGCTCAGAAAAGCAAGAAAACATGCTCAGAATTCAAAAAGGAAAGAATGCAATTGAAGAGCTCAGGTTTAGCTCCTACCTGGTCCAGATGGTGCCGAAAATCGTCCACAGAATCTCCTGGAATTAGCTGATGAAAATCAAGGGGGAAAACACCTCCAGAGCTCCAACAATCCCAAATTCAAATGAAATGGTAAAATGAGGGGTAAAAACTACTTTTAAATTACTTTTCATGTAATTCGAGTAGGGTATTAGTGTTTTAACTCATTTTTCAAGCATGTATTCTCATTTCTAATCAGTTTGATGGAGCAATTGAACAGGTAGTACGACCATCAAAAGAACATAGTGTTAACGGTGAATCGAATATCAATGACCATTATCACGAGCAGTTTTACGCAAAGTTCAAGCTCGTTAAAAATTAAACCTAGCAATGAGCAAATGTTCCACCAGAGTTTAAGCTCATTAAAAAATGAACCCACCTCTGGTAAATAACCATTGTGAACGCATTATCATCAGCTTTTGAGCCTTGGTCGTGTTCTTACCATCACCTCCACTCTGTTTTAGCCGATCATACGCCTCCATTTGATTGTTTACCCTTTTGAGGAACAACTGCGATGAGTGATTCTGTTAGCCATCCTCTTGACACTGTCGTGATTGGAAAGTTCCAAACCTTACCTGGAACCAACTGCTACCTGAAAATATCACTCGTTCCTCAAAAAACGAGTCTCCTTTAAGCTCTTTTCATCTGACTCGTAAAATATGAAAATATTGTCGAGCGATTGGCCTCTCCAGCTCGTTAAAATGATTGGAAATGCTATCCCTCTTCTAGATTTTAATATTTTTGGACCTGAGGGATCATTACACAAAAATATCGAGCACTTGTCTTATTTGGCTCGTTAAAACTATCGAAAATTCATCCCTTCCGTATTATTTTATACTTTTTTCGGACTTAAGGGATTATATGACGAAAAAGGATTGGTGGAGTTTACTTTCCATCCCTTTTCAAACTCTCTAAAATTGAAAAAGGACCGAGTTATCTTTGTCGTTAAACTCGTTAAAACCAATAGCAACAAACTTGTCCATGCAGACAAGAATGAGTTTCACTGTCGCTAGGCTCGTTAAAACATAGCGACGGGTTTTCCCGAAGGGCAAATTATAGAGCAAGCATATGTTATCCTCCTCAAGCTTGAAAAAAATAAAGAGGTACTGGTCAGCAATGACTAGGGAAAAATTAGGAAGAAAACTTGAAGAAACTTTATTGGTAGCAAGTCGCTCTTGAACATGACACTTCCACTCCATCACCATGATTGAGTCGAGTTGGGTTATTTCGTTTACTGGTCATATTACCATTGGTCCACCGTACCATCCATTTTTGGGGTTAACGCTACCAATCCATTTTAGTGTCGCCAGTATGTTCAAAAGAA
The DNA here is from genome assembly GCA_031772625.1 of Pinus tabuliformis. NCBI lineage: Eukaryota > Viridiplantae > Streptophyta > Pinopsida > Pinales > Pinaceae > Pinus > Pinus tabuliformis. The sequence goes on along the minus strand of CM062807.1, from coordinate 1,357,181,223 downwards.
GTCACTCAGAGAATTCATCGACCCAGCTTGTGTCTCATCTACTGCAATACCTTCACGCTTCATTCTTTCATGACCGCCATTGTGAACCCTATATCATCAAATTTTTTTCACCTCCACAAAATCATTTTCTCCATTCCATGTCATAGATGTGGGATTCATTAATGCCCTCCTACGATGGATCACTTCTTGTCAACATTAGCTCATTATTCAAGAATTCGATCTAGGAACAACCCTTTCAGTACTTTGAAGCTTGCATGCCTCAATGGCAAGTTTCTCACTTCCGACGACAGGTTTACATCAATGTCCTTCGACCAAAAGATTCTTGCTTGGTGTTCGACACGAAGTCCCATTTTCACACCACATGAATTGTACTGCCATACCTTGAGGGTCATCATCATTATCGGTGATTCTTCTTGCGCCTGTTAATAACTTACATCATTGGTTGGTAATCAGGCGATGTATTTCCATGTTCGACTCTAGAACATCTTTTCACATGGATTGACTTGTACTTCGAGCGAAGATTGAACGAGTTTGAAGACCCTGGATCTAGTTTCATCCATCTGGGCTGCAATATATTCAGGAAAATAAAGACATCAAATGTACATCATTGCTGCACAGATGATCATCCAAACCAAAGGATGATGGCTCTACCAAAATCATCAGTCTGGCACACAGACGGTTGTCTGTCCTATGTACATGAGAATGAATTTATAAAGCTGAGCATGGGAATGCCCGCCTCAGCTAGATCATGAAAATACTATGAATAGTATTGTATTGTATCTTATTACAGGTTGTCTTCCAGTTCGAAAAACCTCGGATCCTCATGACAAAGCATTTCACTCGACATAAAAAAGATTTACGGCCTCATGCTTTAGGGGGCAACTGTTATAGAAATATTTGGGCACTGCAACCCCAATCACATATGTCCATAAACCAAAGACTGCTGAGTCCCTAAAAGTGTTGTTTCACACCCTAAAGGTATAAGGTCAGTTGATTACATCATCTCCCAGAATTTCTCCATGGAAAACTATTCAGAACTGGTCAAAACTGGACCATATAGACTGCTCAATGCTAAGGGTGTGATGCATCTCACCTACCACATGAAAAAAGTGTGATGCATACTGAAAAGCACTTCTGTAGAGTGCGATGGGCGAGAGTAGACAAATTGCAGAGACAGTTTGCAAGGTGGATGATCATGGAATCTTCCAAAAACTTCTCCTGTGACACTTGCCTCTCTGAATTCGCCCAGGGATGAGTAAGAGATCATGAATCTCCAAGTGGAACCAAGAACTATCAGAGAGAAGACACTAATCAAAATCCCAGAAGCTGACTCACCCACCTGCAAACATCTATATATGGATCCCTCATCCCAGAGATCTAGAAGGTTGGAATATTGTATTTGTAAGGAAGTGTTGTTGGTTTCTTGGTGGAACATCATAGTGTTGGGTGATATAAGATTTTCATGAGGTGAAGAATGGCTTTCATGCTGGGAGGATGACGTTGGGTCAGATCAATGGGTTGTAATCCTCTCTTCTACTTTTTCTATCAATAAAGCTATTTGAGTTTTCCTCCACATTCTTGTATGTTTGAGTCGATATATGCATTTGTGTGGTCAATATATATGTGGTCCTATATTGTTTATGATTTTAGATCTCTATGCTTTGATGGTATTATGTTGCTTTGACTTTACAGGTTCTCTTTGAAGTGGGACAAGTAAGGAAGAAGCGGCAAAGATCTGTTAGAGGGGAGAGGAAACAAGCAAGGAGCCAAGCGAAAGACTAAGGTTGGTACTCTCTACTTCTCTCTCATCTAATTCTCATGAAGGAAAATGCAAGTGACTTTAGTTTGTTTGTTTCTAAGATAGCTACCCATCTTAGTGGGACTAGAAGTTCTGAATGGACACTAGATTTCCTGATAACATCTATGAAGTGTCCTCCACAAGGTTCCTCGTGACAGGCTTTAAGGATATTAAAGACCTCATCTTCTCTAACACAATGTCTGATATGGAAATCTGGTCTAGTGTGATAGATGTTCCCATCTCTCCAGGTATATGGAAGTGAAACTGTCATCAATAGTTAGCCTAGAAAGAAAGTCAACTACTAAATTATCTTTTACAGGCTTATCTACAATAGTGATATTAAATTCTTTTAACAACAATAACTAGCATGTAATCCTACCATTGGTAATTGGATTATTCATTAAAAAATGAGTGGCAAAATGGTTTGTGCGTACAAATACTTGATACCAGGTGAGGTAATGCTGGAGTTTATTAATGGCATGCATGAATGATAAGAGCTCCTTCTCGGTCACTATGTAGTTGATCTCAGCTAAGATTAGATTTTTTCTTATGTAGTAAATAGCATAAGCTTTCTTATCCTTCAGTTGGCCCAAAACAACATCTACCGCAATATTCGATGCATCTGTAGCTGTGTGAAATGACAATTCCCAATTAGGTCCTCGCAAGACCGGAGCTACTGATACACAACATTTCAAATTTAAGAAGGCTTACTCACACTTCCCTTTCCACAAGAAATCAACATCCTTCATGAGCAAGGAAAATAATGGCGATGCAATTTTTGAAATTTTTTCTATAAATATCTTGTAATACCCTGCATGCCCCAAAACACTACGTACCTCTTTTTGTGTTTTGGGGGTTGGAATTTTTAGAATTACCTCTATTTTTGTATGGTCTACCTTAATTTCATCAGCAGAAATGTAGTGTCCAAGCATGATCCCTTTAGTCATCATCATGTGAAATTTCTCAGTGCTCAAAGAAACATTAGTCTGTACACACTATTCCAACACTTTTTCTAGATTGATTAATGTTGTTTCAAAAGCATCTCCATAAGGTGTAAAATTGTCCATGAATATTTCCATGTAGTCATTCAACAAGTCAGAAAAAATTCCCAATATTTTCCTTTGAAAGGTTGTTGGCACGTTACAGAATCCAAAATGAAGTACTTTGTATGTGTAGGTTCCCCAAGGACAAGTAAAGGTCATTTTATCCTGGTCTTCCAGGTCAATCTATATCTGATTGTAGCCACTAAATCCGTCCAAAAATGAAAATAATTTCTTTCTGGAGAGGGTATCAAGGACCTGATCTATAAATGGTAAGGGAAAATGGTCCTTCTAAGTGGCCTTATTGAGTTCTCTGTAATCAACATAGACTCTCCACTTTCCATTCTTTTTAGGAACGATGAAAAGTGGTGACACCCACTGATTGTCAAATATTGGATAAATAAAATTAGCACTTAGGAGTTTTTTGTAGTTCTTCTTTGACTACCTCCTTTAGTGCAGGGTTCATGCGGCGTTGTGGTTGTCTAACTAGTTTGCAACCATCCTTCAAATAAATACGGTGAGTGCATAGGTTAGGGTTGATCCATTTCATATCTCTATAGTTCCATGCAAATGCCTTTTTATATTTTTGTAACATCTGTAATAGCCGTTGGTTTTTCTCAGCAATCAGGTTGGGATTAACATTCAAAAAATTTCAAGATTCGATCTCAATTGGACTGCTATCAATATTCAGAGTGATTCTCATTTGTTAAAAACCTATATCTTCCACCTCTTCTTCCTCATTTTCATTCTTAATGGAAGTGACAGAAAGTGAGTTACTAATAAATCCGTTAATGACATCATCTTATGTCTTGTTTTTTAAATACTGGGCTTTCCCAAGAGTGAGGAGTGGAAGGGAAAGATCTGACTCAGGCTCAAACTCATCCCACCAAGGGTTATACACAACCATATTTGGTTTTGGGGGATAAATATTAAGGTTCTCCGTTTCCTGGCCATTCGCGATCACCATAGATCCCGACTTGTAGCCTATAAATGCATCCGCAGTGACCAGCCAAGGTCTCCCTAAGATCAAAGGATGCCCCCCCAAATTGGATTTGGGCTGTAAGATAAGAAAATCAGCCGGATAACTCCAGGAAGCTATTGTAATCACTATATCCTCTAACATCCCCTCAAGTTTAACACGGGACCTGTCTGCTATTTCAAGCACAGTAGGGGTATGTCTGAGCCCCTGTAGCCCAAGAGTGATAAAGAGGTCCTTTGGCATTACATTAATGGTACCCATGATATCAATCAATGTGTTGGCTATGGGTTGATCACTAATGTAGACAATGACTGTAGGGTTTCCTGGATCATTATACTTAGTTAGGAGAGGTTGAGTAGACATTAATTCGGATAATTTCCCCATCACATGTATGGTGGCAGGATCTTTAGGCTTCCTCCCAGGTTTCTTGATGCACAAATCTCTCACTGTATTAATTTAAATAGGTACTTCTTTAAGGGCTTTTAGTATAGGAATTCGTACGTGTGAATTTTGTAGCTCCCTAAGAAAATCATATTCGGGCTGTGAAGTCATCCTAGGTTTGGCCAATCTCTAAGGATATGGGGGGTCACGTGTTACGACAGTCGAATCTTTTCTTAGAGGTGTATCAACCTTCCCCGAGTTGGCTATTACAACAGTAACAGTTATTCACGGGTAGGCTATTACAAATGTAACAACTTCCTCTATATCAACTTTTGTAGGCACAGTAGCTGCCTCAAATCCTTCGGCATCTCCTCTGGATGGTTCACAGTCCTCCTCTGTAAGGATAGGGGAGTGACTTGGATTAACTGCCTTTCCTGATCACAATTTTATTTCATTAAGTCCCACGGGGGTAATAAGGTAGGTCTGGAAGGTAGTCGAAGCCTCTATGCCCTAAGATGCTTTATTGTTTGGGTTTGGGTTAGGTTGCACAGGTAGTTGGCTTCGCACAGCCGGTGGAGGAGCAGGAACTTGGAAAGGAGGTAACTGCAGCTATTGTTGCATGGGTAGTCCAGGCAGAGCTAAATTATGGAATTTCCTCTCCAATTTTGATTCCAAGGATAAAGTTGGGATTGAGGATATTGAACAGGAGGAGATGGAAACCATTGGTTCCAGGGTGAAGGAAACTGTGTTGAAGGAGGGGTAGAATATTGCCACAGATATTGTTGGGTATTATATGCATTGCTCCATGAATTGAAAGAGGAAATGTCTTGAGACATACCTGGAGGTCACAGTTGCCATGGCCTCCATGGTGCGATGAAATAAGAGGACTACACCTCCTCGCTTGATTCTCTGAGTACTACCTTTAGTCTAGGAAGCTCTAGACATTGCCTTGTCGAATGCTCCAACTCGTAAATATTACACAGGCTGATGTTGTTTAATTCACATTCCCTAAAAGGATGTTTCTTCCGACAAGTCAGATAGAACATGGTTAGGGTGTGTCAGATTATGCTTGTGTCTTCTTGATCTGCGCTATCATTATCTAGGTAGAGAGGGTACTAAGGATATCGGTCTTGAAATTTTTGAACAAACTCTTGATCTCTGCTCTGGATAATCCTTTGCTTGTAGATTTTTGTATGCAAACAGAGGCATCCTGAATCATACTCCTCCCTTTGGACGATCCTCGAGAGCATCTTAGGCAAGGCTTTACAATTTCAGCAAATGGCTCTTACGATATATCCCCTTTTCCTAATAGGTTCAGGGTGTCAAGGTAGTCATCCCTCATTCCTTTGGTAAATATAGTCTTCAAGATTCCTGGTCTAAATTGCTATGTTTAGACCTCTCCAAATTATAGTAGAACCGTTCCACATAATCTTCCAGGCTTTCATCCTCCTTCTGTGTCATTCTAAATATATCCTCCCTTAAGTCCCTAGTCTTAAAATAGTATTGGTACTTCAATAAGAACATCTCCTTGATATGATTCCACATTTGAATAGAAGAGGAGCCCAATCCCATGAACCATATCAAGGCTACCCCTTTTAAAGTAGGAGGAAATAGTTTCAATTTTTGAGCATATGATGTATAATCATAACTTCTACATAAGAAATCAAACTCAAATAGAAAGGTGTTTGGATCTTCCACAGTCATCCCCTGGAAGGATGGTAAGGATGATAGAGGAATATTTTTCATAGGAGCTTCATCTCTGATATTCTCGATTGGGAACTCAAAGGTGGTGACAGTAGCATCTGTTTTAACATTGTTGTTATTGTTGTCCCCCATGAATAATTCTTCCAACCCTTGCTATAGCAGATGTCCTTCAAACTATTTTTGTGATGGCCTTGTAGATGTGATTAGTCCTCCTCTGTAAGGATAGGGGAGTGACTTGGATTAACTGCCTTTCCTGATCACAATTTTATTTCATTAAGTCCCACGGGGGTAATAAGGTAGGTCTGGAAGGTAGTCGAAGCCTCTATGCCCTAAGATGCTTTATTGTTTGGGTTTGGGTTAGGTTGCACAGGTAGTTGGCTTCGCACAGCCGGTGGAGGAGCAGGAACTTGGAAAGGAGGTAACTGCAGCTATTGTTGCATGGGTAGTCTAGGCAGAGCTAAATTATGGGAATTTCCTCTCCAATTTTGATTCCAAGGATACATTTGGGATTGAGGATATTGAACAGGAGGAGATGGAAACCATTGGTTCCAGGGTGAAGGAAACCGTGTTGAAGGAGGGGTAGAATATTGCCACAGATATTGTTGGGTATTATATGCATTGCTCCATGAATTGAAAGAGGAAATGTCTTGAGACATACCTGGAGGTCACAGTTGCCATGGCCTCCATGGTGCGATGAAATAAGAGGACTACACCTCCTCGCTTGATTCTCTGAGTACTACCTTTAGTCTAGGAAGCTCTAGACATTGCCTTGTCGAATGCTCCAACTCGTAAATATTACACAGGCTGATGTTGTTTAATTCACATTCCCTAAAAGGATGTTTCTTCCGACAAGTCAGATAGAACATGGTTAGGGTGTGTCAGATTATGCTTGTGTCTTCTTGATCTGCGCTATCATTATCTAGGTAGAGAGGGTACTAAGGATATCGGTCTTGAAATTTTTGAACAAACTCTTGATCTCTGCTCTGGATAATCCTCTGCTTGTAGATTTTTGTATGCAAACAGAGGCATCCTGAATCATACTCCTCCCTTTGGACGATCCTCGAGAGCATCTTAGGCAAGGCTTTACAATTTCAGCAAATGGCTCTTACGATATATCCCCTTTTCCTAATAGGTTCAGGGTGTCAAGGTAGTCATCCCTCATTCCTTTGGTAAATATAGTCTTCAAGATTCCTGGTCTAAATTGCTATGTTTAGACCTCTCCAAATTATAGTAGAACCGTTCCACATAATCTTCCAGGCTTTCATCCTCCTTCTGTGTCATTCTAAATATATCCTCCCTTAAGTCCCTAGTCTTAAAATAGTATTGGTACTTCAATAAGAACATCTCCTTGATATGATTCCACATTTGAATAGAAGAGGAGCCCAATCCCATGAACCATATCAAGGCTACCCCTTTTAAAGTAGCAGGAAATAGTTTCAATTTTTGAGCATCTGATGTATAATCATAACTTCTACATAAGACATCAAACTCAAATAGAAAGGTGTTTGGATCTTCCACAGTCATCCCCTGGAAGGATGGTAAGGATGATAGAGGAATATTTTTCATAGGAGCTTCACCTCTGATATTCTCGATTGGGAACTCAAAGGTGGTGATAGTAGCATCTGTTTTAACATTGTTGTTATTGTTGTCCCCCATGAATAATTCTTCCAACCCTTGCTATAGCAGATGTCCTTCAAACTATTTTTGTGATGGCCTTGTAGATGTGATTAGTACCTCAGATACCCCTGGGGCTGGTTGTTTCACCGCACTACCTGTATCTGGATATTGATAAACCAACAGATGCTTTTCTGTCTCAGGTGTCCGATGTTCCCCCTCAGTTTCCCCTTGCCCCTTGGTCCTCAAATTCTAGCTACTAGCTTCCCCTTCTTGCTCATGAATTGAATCCTTGGTCTTGGGGTTATGGGTGCTAGCTTTAGAATGATATGGTCCTGAGATGGAGGAATTAGAGGTTTTTGCTTTCGCTATGGGAGTAACAGATTTTTGTGGCCCAGTTTTCCTTGCATTCCTTTGAGAGATGGATTATTCTTTTTTTGCCTTGGAGATTAGTTCCTGGATAAATGTCTTCCTTCCCAAATCTTCACCCTTCCTTTCCTTTTTATGACCCATCATTCCTATGACTTATTAGAGTGGGGGTGATTTCAGTATCTCTACAATTCCTACAAGTGCACATGTTGGGTAGTGGAGGCCCTGCGTAACGGTTTTGGGGCTCAAAGCTCGCAATTTTGGGTAAAAATATGGTAAAGGCTCCGCAAAGTGCGTGGAGCATGAATTGTAATAAGTCAAGTCAAAGGGTTGTCCGCCCAAAAATAATGTAAGAAAATAGAAAGTGAGTCAGCCTGTCGGACCATGGGAATGTATAAATAGAGCAAGGCTATGTGGTTAGAAGTCAGTTTTTTGGGTATTTATTTTTGATCTCAAATGTAATGGGTTTATGAAGAAAGAAGACTCTGAGCATTTGTAAGTTCGAGTCAAGGGTGTTGATAGATAGATAGAGGCTTTGCAGCTGTGTGTGCAGAGGCCTGGTAGAGTCCGTAGCTGTGTGCGTGGACCCTTGCAGCTGAGTGCGCAAGACGGATCTGGTTGTACTAAAGAGAAGATCAATAAAGATAAGAATTCCTGAATCATTGTGTGTTTTCTTAGGGATATATCTATTGCTTCTAAATTTATGCATTATCTGTTATGGTTGTGCACACAGGACTTTACTATTAAATGTTTTCTTAAAGACTGTAATAAAAATATCATATCTGTAGTAATTTCACTAATAAGAAAGTGTGTCTACGTGGATCTACGTGGAAGCTCGATAGCAGTACAGAGTGGCACAAGGCCACATACGGTTCGCAACCCCTCTAGAACACATCCAGACATCCCAAGGGTGCGGAAACATGGTTCCAGCACCCTCCCATACTACCTCGGATGAGACCTCAGTCCGCGCTCCACGAAATATTGCCAAAAGGGCCGGTAGTGTGGGATTTGTTCCACTAATACACTTCTAAAACCTGGGTCAGGCCCCAAAAAGCCAACAAATAGTTCTGTTGCTGGGACCGGGATCTGCCTAAGGTATGTCTGATGTCAGGACACTGGAACCCTACAAAGAAAGAACTTGAAGATTGGTTGGATCTGAAGCTTCACGAGTTTGTGGTTCAGGAAAATAGGAATCTACGAATATCAGAGGAAAGGTGGCTGGATCGTTACATATACACAGAGATCACAAGATCTTTTTCGTGTCCTTCTTGACAAAATTGTATGAGCTAATCGCGCGGCTAGTTGATAGCGTGGGAAGGTGCAGACTAGATCAACCCATTGTGTGAACTCTAGAATTGGTGCATAGGCTAGAAGCATCTGAAGATAAAATCGCATGCGCAGTTGATCATTGGTTGGATTGGATAATAGGAGGGTTTATCACTGAGTTCACGATAGACACAACTATGAGTTATAGTGAAGCAGAAAGGCACTTTCTCCAAGGACCGCAGTTTAAGTACATCAAATCGTTGAATACTTGGATTAAAATATTGTTATGTGAAAAATGTATTATGCACATTCATTGATGTCTGGCGTAAAGCAGAGCGGAAGAGGCTACCAAGGAACCAAAGGATTAGAGAATAGTCCTCTGATTTCTATTTCGCAAGAAAACGAGGAAGAACTCACAAGGTTCTCTCTGAGAAGCGCAGTCTAGTTGATTAAGCAGTGCATTCCACTGATACCACCACCATCCACGCCATCACCTACTTCACCTATATCAAACCCATCTTCACCTACCCCACCTCCGCCACCACCAAAGGTTGGGATGGCGAGTGCAGTCAAGTTGCTGGTATTTAGAGGCATAGGAAATGAGGAACCATATTAGTTCTGGTTCATGGTAAAGGTTGTATGGGTACCCAAGGTGTAATAGATGATAACATAAAGAAGGCTACTCTGGTTAGCGCATTGCAAGACCACGCGCTAACGTGGTATATAAAGTACTCGAACGACCACTCGAATGTGGGAATAGTGGCAATATAGGATGCATTCAACAAAGAATTTAGTCAGCCAAAAGCCGAGACGCAGTCGATCATTGGGTTCAAGGAGATCGCGATGTTACCTGGAGAAACCCTATGGGATCTAGATCAAAGATTGAAAAGTAAAATCTGTGAGGCTAACATAATGTTGACAGATGCGTAACACTACGCGTGGTTTGTGGCATCGTTAACACCAAATCTGAGGATGATGCTATCACAGCAAAAGATCTCAACTCAAGACGAAGCATTAGAGACAGCAATGAGGTTGCACAAAACTCCAATACAAGATCCAGGGTTGGGAGTTTAGCAAATTCATGTGCAGCTACAAAACCTGTGCCTAGAAATGTAAAGCTTGAAGCAAGAAAGGGCACCCTGACCTAAGGCGTGTACAAAGGTAGGGTGCATTAGATGCAAAAGTCAAAGTCACGACAAAGACCACTGCCCCATCTTTGCGAACTGTCTGGCGGGAAGGGGTCTGATGCCATTAAGGCTGGAGGTACAAGCAGGGCCAAGTACAGTCCCCACGCTCTGGTGCACGATTTGTCAAGTAGGAGGAAAGCACGCAACAGACAACTACCACCTGTTGCAGAAGTATACCCAAACCCCGCAATAGCTGTATTGCAACTTTTGTAGATCAGTGGGTCACGACGAGCGGACGTGTTGAAATTACGATTTAATGATGGAAAGGACCCCAACCTATCGAATGCAAATGGAAGCATGAGGCTTCGACCTAGTCGTAGGGCCACGTGAGGGATTTCAAGGATGTAGACAAGGAAGAGGAATGGGGCCTCGGCGAGGGCACGAACAACTGATCTGTTATAACTGCGGAGGGCCAGGGCACTATGCTCATGGCTATACTAACCCAACAAGGATATCTTGTCCATACTGTGAGCAGTTTAACCATGAAATGGTATATTGTCCGACACTAATTGCCTAGATGCGTGAAAAGGGAGTATTACAGTCCACTGTAACTCAAAATGTCCAAATGATGAGGTCGAAACCGTGCAAAGAGGACCCGAGCATAAACATAGTACTAAGGAGCGGTACAAACATAGGAGGAGATGCGACGAAATAGCTTGGAGAAGATGGGAAGGGTCGCGATGATCCTACAACGGAACCTGAATTAGAGATAGAACAGGTGAAAGGGATGCCTAAAGAAGCTCAAAAGAGCTTCACAAAAGTCTCTACTCTAGGTAATAGGGATCCAATTGAATCGGGAATGGACCCCGCTATGCTTACCACCTTTTTATAGACATGTATGAAGTTTCTACGCGACAATAGAGCGGTTAAAGGACTACAAGAGCTGATCACTAGGTGCGCGGGATTAGGGGAACCACGGATGGTCTGAAAACGAGGCAGGCAGGCGTTGGACACTTGGGGCGAAATGCGGTTGACTGCTCAGATTGGGGACTATGAGATGGATTAGGTCATTTTGGACTTGGGGTCAAATGCGAACTTGTTACCTAAGAAAACATGGGAACACATGGGTAGGCCCACACTACAGTGGTCCCCTATTCAACTGCAGTTGTCCAACCAGCAAAAGATCTTACAGATGGGATGACTACAAGGGGTGACAGTGGACATTGAAGGCGTAAGTACGTAGACCGACTTTGAGGTAATAGAAATTTTTGATGACAATAATCCATACCCTGCATTACTAGGAATAGATCTGGCCACGAACATGAATGGGGACATCAACTTGAAAAGACGGAAAATGACATTTGAAAAAAAGTCACTCCGGGTAATAATTCCATTGGACCCAGCTGAAGGAGCACGCTACACTGAACCGGTGCAAGACGAGTATAGTGACGATGAACTGGACTGCATCTACTACATAACAACAAAAGACTAGGATTGGGTGACTCCCACAGTGGATGGGATAATTTCATGGGAGTGCGATAGTTCCCGCACCTCAGATTCCAATGAGGAGATCGAACGATGGTAGAACCGATTGCATGAAGTCACAACACTCAATTGTAACATGATGATTAGATCACTATGGAGCATGACAACTGAGGCACGTCACCAGCCAGCGGACAATGGCACAACAAAGGACAATGATTTTGTTAGCCTCTGCGGAACTTCAATCATAAAGCTAATGCCGCAGGAGGTGAGAGAAGAAGCACTACGTGCAGAAATCACACCAGGATGGTGTGCATAGAGGAAGCTGAGGTGGAAAGGGCATAGAGATAGAAGGCAGTTCCAGGTACGGATAGGAGGACGTGCACGGTGAACGTAGCCAGGGCAGCTACGACAAAGTAAGGTGGCCACCCATCTATAATGGAGGGCACGGTTGTATGATGCGCAACCATCGACCCAACTGAACTTGCGTGTAACAAGGGTTTGCTGGGCCGATAAAACCATAAACAAAGTAGGGTGTGCCAAGGGAACTCTATCCACGGTCAGACGGGAAGTAAAGAGAATTTACCCGACCACTACCCTTGCCGTTTGACCAGAATGAAAAGACCTGGAGGAAGGGATCCGACGGTTGTAGGAAGCCATTCGGCATGGTAGCTTGAGACTTCGTGAACTGGAGGAAGTGGGGGCAAGGCTAAGGAGGAAAAGCGTGAGGCTGGATGAAGAAATTGACAAAATAAAAATAGGAGGCACACAAATGGGCCGCGCGAACATGCAAAAGAAGGGACCAGACCTGGCCAGCCCCCCTATTATCCTAGCACAAGCCGTGACCCTGCTATCATGGTTGCGACTACACCCTACTGGACAAGGGAGCACAAACCACAATGCACTATCTGTTACACTAAAATTTGTCACCATGACTATTTGCAGTCAGTATGGCTCCATCAATAACCATACTGTCCTCCTTGGCAAGTCTTATACCTCTGCTCCTCATATCAAACTCCAAAAAAGAGAGAAAGCCTTTAAAAAGTCAATATAACTCTGGTTCCACACTTTCTCTTACTTTTACCTGCGTGCACGCACCTCAAGTACATAATACTTGAGTACTTTTACACTTTGTCTGTAAAGGGGTGGGTGTGTACCCCTGTAAAAGTCAAAAGGCGCAAGTTTTACTTCAAAAAACTTACTTGCGGTCGATTCTAGAGCATTCTAGAAGATGGTTTGACGTGGATTTAGCGCCTCCAGATGGTTCATGCATCCCAATGAAAGAGGAACTTATCCCATGAAGAGGGGAGCTATCCCTTTGAAAGAGGGGCTTATCCCATTGATGGTGGACCTGTTTAACTTCCTCCAAAGCATTATAAATACAGGAATTGGGCCAGAGGGAGGGAGGTTGAAAGCTGAACATTCCTAAGGGTAGATGCTGCTGAAATTAAGACTCCCTTATAGAGCTTGAGAGGAGAGATAACATTCCTTTCTTAGCTTCATTTGGAAGTGGGTGAGCTGATCAAAGTAGAGGAGAACTCTTGCTGGACCTTGGGAGGGACCTGCACAACACCAAGGCACTGGTTGTAAGGTTTCTTTTGTTTCCAATTAATACAATTAAGTTCATTTTTCTCAACAAGTTGTTATATATAATTTGTTTCATAAACTCCTTGGTCTTTATGATGAATATGTTTTATTATATGAGTTATTCAGGGGCTATGTAATCGTTTGCTTGTTTGTGTATGCAGGCTTCAAGGAGAGGAGCTCATCTGGATCCAAGAGGCTTGGCCCCTACAAACAACGTTGGACTAAAGGTATGCCTTAAACACCTGGTTGCTCTTATTTTAAATGCATATTTAGGGAAAGATAGTGCTTGATTGTTTTGTTTGTCACTAGAAACACCTTAGTTTCTAGGGAGGTCGGTTTTGTCTACAAAATTGACTCTTTTCGCATGACAAAATGGCGACCATACTGGGGACTTGATTGTTTTCTTTGTCTATACTTTGACCTGAGAAACTGTATTTTCTGTTTCTATTTTTGACTTGATGATTGTGGGATTGGGTGAATTTAATTAATTTTGAGTTAGTTTTCATTTTTCATAGTTTTGGGCGAGGTACGCACCCTCTGAGTTAAGCACAGTGCGTACCTGTACGCACTTTTTCTTTGTGCACAGAGCGTGGACGCACCTGTGTAAACAGGTTGCCTGCGTACCCTGTCAAAAATTTGAAAAATTTTAAATTTTTCTCTTTTTTATTAGTTTAGAATTTGTTTATAGGTTTTAGCCATTGCCCAGACCTGCTTGTTCCCTGTCAAAAACTTTCCTTGGTTAATTTCATTGGCATTCCTGCTCTAAGCTTTTATCAATTGGGTGTTTTGAGTCTCTTTTTGAGAAATTCTTGATTTGTTTTCCTTTGGTCATTACTTGGAGGTTTCTCTCAGTCCTTTCACAATTTTGCATCTTTTTGCTTTTGTTTTTGCAAAAAAAATTCCCCCTCATTCGCCGAGGGGGGGGCTAAATTGTGTATGAGTGTTAATCGCCTTTGAGTGTTTTTATTTTTTGATCTTTGGAACTCTCACCCAATTTTCTCGACTTGCACTTGATTGGTTCTTAGATTACATTAGAATCATCTTTTGTTTGAGAATTCTCTTGCATAGATCACATTTGCATAATTAGAATTCTCATTTTCAGAATATGAATGAAAAATGTGCATAGATTACATTTGCATACTTTTCAAGTGAATTGTGCATAGATTACAATTGCATAGTTTACATCCTGAAAAATCAATCGTAGATTTAGATCAATTTTCTTTGATTTGAATTTACACAAAAATAAAAATAAAAAACTATTTTGGAATTGATTTGCATTAGTTTTTCTTGATGAAATTAGTGCATTAGAGAATTTGTTATATTTTCTCTTAGTGATCAATTTTTTGCATTGTTGGAAGTGAATGGAAACTCTCTCCTTACTTTAGTTAGGATTCATCGAATTGAAAGGATTACATTATCATATTCGATTGCATTCAGTTTTGAGTCGGGTCATAACACCATTGGTTTTGTATCCATTTACCCCTTTGAGTAATAACAGCCTAAATAACACATTGCTTAATTAAAATTCATCTAGTAATTTTTACATTTCTAGGGCTCTGATACACCAACATAGCTTAGGCTAGTGTCTTGGAGTAGGAGAGTAATTAACTCTCCAAGACAGTAAAAAAAAACAAGTAGCTGTATCTTGTGGTAGGGAAGAAATCCAATTGTTACATTTATACTCTGGGAAAGCTCCTCTTAAAGGAGAAGCACGAGATCGTGTCTGAACTAGTGTGGGAATCAATCCTTCCTCATTGGGAACGATGCCAGATATTCACGTATTAAAAACGGTAAACCTCAGATTAACCATTTTCAAGGAGCCTGGGGTCACTTGTTGGTAAACCTTGGATTATGTCAAGGAGCCTTCAAGGGGATTGAGCTTGCTACTCTGCCCTTGCGTGCGTATCGGATCGTAGACTGTTCCCCCAGGTATATTTGTTTCAGTTGGTAACCTTAGTGGCCATATTCTTTAGGATTCTTCCTGAGGTGACAGTGGTGGGAAGATCCCACTGTACCTGGAGCAGACGTCGGCTAGACTCACTTGGATTTTCAGGGGGGTTCTCTTCACTCGAGATGGTTAAGTGGAGGAACTTGTGCCAGTCTATTCATTAAGCAGGTTGCCGGGGTAACTGTTCCAACCGCCATTTCTGTATTGAATTCTGCGAGGTTGGATTTCATCACCAACTAGTGTTTTCGGTACGGAAAGTTATTGTTTGTGTGTGGTTTGACTCCTAGATTTGATAGCGCGTGTTAATTTGTTGGTTTTTACTTTTAGAGACCATAGGTGTGAATTTTGAATTTTAATTGTTAAGTGTGAATTGTGAATTGTTAATTTTAGTTTTAAAATTGTTAATAAAATTCACTGAAGTTGAATATAATGGCAACTGTTCCGGAATTTACCGACCAAGGGACCCCTCTTAACGAGGATCCTAGTACTTTTACTTTCTTTGGAAATGTTGGTCCTCCTTATATGGCTACTTTGTCATTACCTGTATTTACAATAGGATTAACGATATGGTTATTTTCAACTTCGTTGACCCCAAATACTCCAATTGTTCCACCTCAATCGAATGCTTCACCTCAACAGAGTTCACCATCTCAACATCACCAACCTTCTGTTGACCCTTTACCTTCTTCGCCTAATTTTTCTTCCTCCATTTCTTCCTCTTCGCTTGGTAAAAGCCTTGATGCTAGTAACCAGGTGGCTAAGAAGAAGAAGAAAGGGAAGAAGAAGAAGAAGAAGAAGCAAGATAAGAAAGAAGTCAATCAACCAACCACGACTGTAAGTGTTAGTTGTGTTGAGGAAAACTCCGACATGCATCGTAAACCCAAATACCCTTGCAGGCTTTGTAAGGGTGACCACTTCCTTGTCAATTGTCCTAGTATTTCAAAGGTCTTGGAAGTATGGTCAGAAAAATCTCATCAACTTTCCATTGATCCATCAACCAGTGATAGTTAGGTTCCTGGGAAAAAGGGTAAAGTTAGGTTTCCTTGTAAGTTATGCAAAGGGAGTCATCAAACTCACATTTGCCCTCACATGGATGAAGCCTCAAAATTGTTGGAAAACCTTACTGTTCCACAGCAAGAATTTCCAACTCGTTACCGTAAACTTTCTCCCAACCTACCGTCAACTGACGGAGTGATTGATCTAATTTCAAGTACAGTCGATCACACTCTTCCATTGGAGAGTGAAACTCATGTCACTCAGGTTGATGATCTATTAGTTGATCAAGTGGTCGATTCAATTTCACATTCGGTCGATCCCACTTTCCCTTTAGAGAGTGAACTTCATACCGCTCAGGTTCTTTTTGTTACATCAGATTCCTCTACGCCGGGGGGAATTTCACCTGTTTCTACAGAACCCCCTCCAAGTACTGAGGTCTTTTCCTTTGATTGGAATAGATTGACAGAACCTCGTCTTCCTTCCTCCATCCCTTTCCAAATCATTGTCAAGGTTGGTGGTAGGGACATGCATCGCACACAGGTAGATGAAGGTGCTTCTGTTAGTATTTTATCCTCAACTGCTTGGAAAGCTTTGGGTTCCCCTCAGCTTGCGCCTATTACGCAGAATCTAAAAGCTTTTAATAGAACCATTAGTGAACCTTTAGGGATCCTTCCTAATTTTTCCATTACCTTGGAAGGTAAAACTGTCTGTATTGATCTTATGGTAGTTCGAGGTCCCTTGGATTTCAATTTACTCCTTGGGCGAGACTATGTTTATGTAATGAAAGCTGTCGTATCGACACTCTTTCGTGTGATGTCTTTCCCTCACAATGGAAATATTGTGACTGTAGACCAGCTTTCGTTCCCTAGTCTTGTTTCAACTACAAATAATATGACAGCCCTAAATGTTCCTGATTCTCAAGTGGTATCTACCCCGCCATGGGTTAATTATGTGGCAACTGGTCCCATGTTTTCAGTTACCGATGTAAGTGAGCCTCTCACTGTTTGCTCATCTTCCTTTGATTTAGATCCAGTTATTGACATGGAAAACTCTATGGGATTATTTGAACGCGATGTTCTTATCCCTTTTGAGTCCCTTGACATGTGTTCCTTCCAGAGAACTATTTTTCCTTCTGATGAAGACCTCTTGGAAGCCATGATCAAGGTGTGTCCATTGACATGTCTTTCTTCCAGTTGGAAGCCATGATCAGTGAGTGCGAGGATAGTTTTTTCCTGTATCAACCTCGTTAAAAAATGAAACAGGCTGCCACGAGGATAGTTTGTTCCTCTCTCAACCTCGTTAAAAAATGAAATTGGATGTTCGAGGAAAGTTCCTTTTACTGTGTCAACCTCGTTAAAAAATGAATCAGTTGGTCAGAGGACAGTTCTTTTCCTGTGTCAACCTCGTTAACAAATGAATCAGTTGTTCGAGGAAAGTTCCTGTTACTGAGTCAACCTCGTTAAAAAATGAATCAGTGAGTATGAGGACAGTTCTTTTCCTGTGTCAACCTCGTTAACAAATGAATCAGTTGTTCGAGGAAAGTTCCTTTTACTGTGTCAACCTCGTTAAAAAATGAATCAGTTGGTCAGAGGATAGTTCTTTTTACTGAGTCAACCTCGTTAAAAAATGAATCAGGGGAGAGGATAGTTTGTTCCTGTCTCAACCTCGTTAAAAAATGAAACTGGATGCGGTGAGGATAGTTTGTTCCCATCTCAACCTCGTTAAAAAATGAAACTGGATGCTGTGAGGAAAGTTTTTTCCTGTATCAACCTCGGTAAAAAATGAAACAGGCTATCATGAGGACAATTCTTTTTACTGAGTCAACCTCCTTAAAAAATGAATCAGGTAGATTTTTAGGTTATATAGGTAGATTGTAGAAAGTAGGATTTCGAGGAAAGTTCCTTTTACTGTGTCGACCTCATTAAAAAATGAATCAGTGAGTTTGAGCATAGTTCCTTGTCTTGTGTCAAGCTCGTTAAAAATTGAAACAAGGAGTCATGAGCATAGTTCCTTGTCTTGTGTCAAGCTCGTTAAAAAATGAATCAAGGATTTTTTGAGCATAGTTCCTTGTCTTGTGTCAAGCTCGTTAAAAAAAAGAATCAAGGTTTTTAGAGGATAGTTCCTGTTACTGAGTCAACCTCATTAAAAAATGAATCAGGTAGATTGTAGGTTATATAGGTAGATTGTAGAGAGTAGAAGTGAGGATAGTTTTGTTCCTGTGTCAACCTCGTTAAAAAATGAGTCAGGGTTTTAGAGGATAGTTCCTGTTACTGAGTCAACCTCATTAAAAAATGAATCAGGTAGATTGTAGGTTATATAGGTAGATTGTAGAGAGTAGTTATGAGCATAGTTCCTTATCTTGTGTCAAGCTCGTTTAAAAAATGAAACAAGGGTTTTGAGGATAGTTCTTTTCTTGTGTCAACCTCACTAAAAAATGAAACAACTCCCACAAAGTCTTTCCAAGATTTTGAAAGTAAGCCTTCATTTCATCCACCTGGTTGAATGCAATGAAGCTTGGGGGGCATGTACCTTGATTTGTGTCATTATGCTAGGGGCATGCGAACTTATAACAAGCATAGTTTTTCATTTCAAGCTTGCTTAAACATGAAACCGAATCCGAGCATAGTTCTTTTCCTGTGTCAAGCTCGTTAAAAAATGAAACAAATCCTCCTCTAATTGAGTCGAGAGTTTGACTAGATCTCATAAATGTTAAGTTGTATATTTAGGTTAGTTATTTCAGTTTTTTGCATAATTTTCTTACAGTTTAGGTCGAGTCTTTCAAATGATCTCATAACTCAACCTTCATTTCATCCAACTGGTTGAATGAAATGAAGCTGGGGGGCATGCGCTCTAGCAGTTATGCTTAGGGGGCATCAAGCACAGTTTTCTCTCTGTTTCAAGCTTGTGTAAAAATGAAACTACTTTGAAGCATAGTTTCTCTCTGTTTCAAGCTTTTGTAAAAATGAAACCTATCTCGAGTCAATTTCAGTTATTTTCAAGACTCGTTAAACTCATGAAAATCCCGAGATTATTTTGCTATCTTTCATTCTCGTAAAACAAATGAAAATGCCGAGTTCTTTCCGTATTTTCCTACTCGTAAATTAAATTGAAAGTCGGCCATATGAGTACTTTTTTATCATTTTTTCGAACTCATTAAAACTTATGAAAAAATGAAAACCATGAGTACATTTTTATCATTTTTTCGAACTCGTTAAAACTTACGAAAAAGTGAAACCTTGGAGTTCTCTTTTAAGCCCTTTTCAGACTCTCAAATATGAAAAGATCGCCGAGCGTTTCTTTTACACTCGTTAAAACGGAATTAAAAAGACGGTCCTCTTTTTTTTTTAACATGATCGGATACTCATATATTATAAAAAACTGATGGGACCAAGTCCTGTTACATCTGGGAAGAGAAGAGAAAGAGAAGAAGGAGGATTCCAAAATGGATTCGCAGACCCTGGCTCCTTGTTGCTTGAGTTGAAATACAGATTGAAAAGGAAACGGCTATATTGCCTTACATATGAGCCTGCTAATAGACAAAATTTACAAGACATTAGAAAAATTACTCATGCTGGTTGATCGAATCATCATACTGCAGTTCTTGCTTTGCGCTGGCTCTGGTAGAATTCTCCGCTTGCATACTTTGAGTGAGTGTTTTGATGTGGGCGATTGCCTCCTCCATGTGTTTGCATTTTTCATTTAATTCTTGAATTTCCGCTTTCTGTTTTTCCAATTTCTTTCTCTTAGATCTACAGTCAGCCTGAAAGTCGTCTTTGAGCTCGTTGAAATGTTTCACAAACCGGGCTATCATAAAGCAATGAGCCTTACAGAGCGTACAAGAGCTGTTCGTGATTACTCTGTCCAAGGGATTCTCGGCATGTTCATCATTTTCCGGATTTGAAGCCATCTCAGAGGTAATGTTAAGAGAAAAGGAAAGGAGAGAAGGAGCGCTGAGAGAGAGAGGAAAACGAGAAATGGGAGAGCAGAGGGAATGAAGGCAGGAATCGGCGCTAGGAGAGATCGGCCAATCTGCGAAAAGAACCAAAATACAAGACTGATTATGATAAGGCAACCAAAGATGCGAAATACTGAATATACCTTTAGGGATTGCAGGTGATGATTTCTCTGAAGAGATGTGCTGGAGTCGACCACTGTTGCTGCCAAACTCCTGTAGCTGAATGCCAGGAGCTGATTCTATCCTTTGAAGTTGAAGAGGAGGTGTAAATCTAAGATGGGCAGAGAGGGGAAGGATTTGTAACTTATGGGAACAGGACTGCTGTCTACTACTTTTGCTGCGGGCTTCCAGAAGCAGAGAACCAAACACTGCTCCTCTGCTTTGCTTCTGAGAAGGCGAAAGATATCTGGGACGAGCGAGGGGAGTGAGGAATATATAACACATCAAGGTAGGCTGAGCAAGCAGATGGTGCAGGATATGCTCATGTATTTGGACAGGCTCTAAATCATTCATAGTATCAGTGATGCAGTCGATAAGGATTATGAAGGGACACAAACCAGAATTCCGAGAGGTTGAATCACGTGAAACATGGAGTGATTGGGTCTCTAGTGCGATCCAGGGTGCAGACTGAGAGAGAGATGGAACACAAATCTCGAGGGGGCAGGTTAAGATCAGCTTGCCAAGATTGAGGCAGAAAAAATCTAGATATGACTGATGACTGAAGTGACTTGGATTCAGAAGCGTGCTGATGTTGCTGTTCAAAGACTTTGGTGAACAGCTTGGTCTGCTATGGGATTGCTTTGACGTAGATGTGCTCATTTTCTCTGATTTGTCCACTCTGTCTGCTGGTGGTCTTTGAGGCAAAAAAGTCCTCTTCGGTGTTGTTTTCTCTTAAAACGTGGTTGAACGTCGTGTCTCCCATATTTCTGAGGTTGTCTTGTATCCTGAGCTTTATATTGCTAAGGACTGCTTTGTTGAGTTCTGCTCTTGAGACCAAGGCTGCTATTATAATGGTCGAGTCCCCCAGAATGATTGGATTTCTGATTCCCAGCCTATTCAAGATGGTGGTGCCTAGAAGGAGGCTATACGCTTCAGCCACATTGTTAGATACTTTCCCCAGACCCCATTCATAGCTTACGATAGTTTTCCCAAGATGGTCTTTTATGATACCCCCTGCTCCAGCGTTCCCTGGGTTGTTCTTAGAAGTGCCATCGAAGTGCAGAGTAGGTGTTAGGGTCCCACCCTAACCCCCTTATTTATGTCATGGGATCACGTCATGGTCAAGAGTCAATAAAGCCCATATTAATAATTGTAAGTGGTTAACCCGCAATTAATGACGGGACCACAGTTAGTTGCAAATGGGCGGTAGTATTAGTTAGATGGTAAATGGGCGGTAGTATTAGATAGATGGTATTAATAAAATCCACGATATTGGCTCGTGGTATTGCATGTATGAGTCATATATAAAGGATAGAGACTCCCTACGAGGAGCATTGTGTCTTGTTTTGTAATCGAGCTCTGCTCTATTGGAGGTTGCCCCCTCGAAGAGGCCTGTGAACATTTCTCTCTGGATAATAAAATCATTGCTATTCTGTGCTCTGGGTATATTTTCTTCGCATATTTTGTGTTCTCGGTATCTTTTCTTCGCAAATTCTATGTTTGGGTATCGCTTTGCAGGTTAAGAGCATAACAAGTGGTATCAGAGCACTTTCCAGGGCTCGGTGGGATCTCCAAATTTTAGCAAAAATTTTTTAGGCTAGAGACGTGTTCCGGCGTCTTTAAACCACGGTATCTGTCGTTAAGCGCATAAACCTGTGGATTTGGGGAGGCATGCACGCAGGAAATACAAGAGGTGGTCACGTCTGTTGGACTCCCTTGTAACCCCTGTGGGTACCCCTTCGAGTAGTAGCGCATTAGACAGAACTGCGCACGGACTGTCTTCCACGTACCCTCTAGGTATATAGGAAGCCCCCTAGCTCCCTTGAAACCTCGCCATAGATAAACCTTCGGCCGTCTTGTGGCTACAGTACACCGAGAACAGCACTCGGAGAGATTACTCGCCCGTACGATAGGGTAGTCGGGTTGTACGGCTAAGGGTATGGTCGATCCTCCTTAGTTAGAGCCCTGAAACATTGGGCCGAGTACTACTGTCAGACCCTTATGTATATTGCGATCTGTAGCACCTGACACTCCCCAAGACCATAGTTCCCTTTCTATTGGGGGATCACTCATCATCTATTCCAGATCAGCAAGTGCAGCAGCAGCAAACATCAGTCCCGCAGCTCCATCAGATCAGCAGCAGCAGTTGTTCCACCATTCAGATCTCTCAGATTCACCAGATCGGAGTAGTTGGGAAGGGTTCCTGTACCTGGATATAATTTTTGCAGGACTTTTGGCGGCATTGACATTTTGAGGATTTGGCGACTGCAGTATTGATCAGGAAGGAGTAAAACTCCGTTAGGAGTTTTCTAAAAAAAAAAAAAAAGTCTGAGATCTTCCAGGGCGCTTATTGGTGACCTAGCCCATCAGAATCAGGACGACGAGCTGAGCAAGGTGGTACCATTCAATTCTTAGAAAAAAAAAATTCGGCGGTCCCAAATTTTCGTCAGACGGGTGTATGGTCGAAACTCGCGCTCAAGCAATGGCCAATGAAAGGATAGAAAAACTAGAAGAAGATGTGCACTCCCTTCACTCTGTGATGGAAAGGATCGAAAAACATCTTAAAGGATTAGATTGCCTAATACAGGACAAGGGCAAGGAGCCAGCCCACGAGGAGGCGTATAAGGGTCATGAATACCATGAGGGCGAGTCGAGCCACTCTCCTCACGTCTGGCACACCCGTCCACCACCCAATCAGAGACCTCCCAAGTTGGATATGCATAAATTTGATGGTTCCCACACGTCCGCATGGCTAGCACAAATGGAGCAGTATTTTCAATTGAATCATATCATAGATGAGGGGACTAAGCTTATGGTGGGCACCATGTACTTGGACAGTGAACGATGGCAATGGAAGGAATGGTATCAGCGTTGCAATGGAGAATTTCAGAATTGGGGCCAATTTACCAAAGCTCTTCGAAATCGCTTTGAACAGGAAGACTCTTTTTTGGGGCGTCTCACTAAGCTCCGACAGACGGGTACAGTGGATGAATATATTACCGCTTTTGAAGCCTTAGCCTTCCGCACTAAGGGTCTCACAGATGAATTCTACATGGAATGCTTTATCAGCGGTCTTAAAGAAGCCATCAAAGCTCAGGTTCTTCTCCACCACCCCCCCACATGGAACGAGGCTTGCCAGGTAGCCCGTAAGGTGGAACGAGCATTAACAGCTCAATCCATTCGCCCCAACTTTCCCGCTAAAGGTCGTCCCTCACAGGCTCCCAATATGACCCAAACACTTAAGATTCAAAAGGTGTCACCTGCAGAAATGGCCGAAAGAAGGAAGCAAGGACTATGTTACTACTGTGATGAAAAATATTCCCCGGGTCATAAATGCAAAGAGCACAAGTTTTTTCAAATAGATGCCACTGACTACAGCTCCACCGAGGAAGATCCACCACTTGCGGAACCAGAGGCGACCGAAGAAGATAACCAACAGGAGATGGTATCTGATGAACCAATGATTTCGCTACATGCACTGGCAGGAATTTCTTCACCTCAAACTCTCAAAATCAGGGGTTTTCTTAAACATCGGCCAGTAATAGTTTTGATTGATAGTGGAAGTACCCATAATTTCATCCACCAAAAGATCGCTGAAGCAGCACATTGTTATGTCCGAGCAGTTTCTAACTTCCAAGTCCAGATTGCAGATGGAGACACAATGAAATGTGAAGGTCGCTGTGAAAATGTCAAAATTCAAATGGGGGATTATCAATTGAAAACCCACATGTTTGCAATACACATGGGGGGTTGCGACATTGTCCTAGGTGCGGAATGGCTCCGCACTCTTGGGCCAATCACAATGGATTTCCAGGAGTTATATATGAGTTTTAAGCAGAACGACTCCACACATACCCTCCGTGGGCTACAAGCGGGAGCCCCTTCTATCATAAGCTCGCATCGTATGGAAAAATTGTTAAAAAAGGGCCATCATGGAGTAGTAGCTCAATTTAATGCCATCCAGGTAGTAGATACCATGTCTTCGCCAATTCATCCTGAGATGCAACAGATTTTGAATAAACATCGGACGGTCTTTGACAAACCTCATGAACTTCCACCCTCGTGAGGGGAACATGATCATAGCATCACATTGGTCCCAGGGGCCCAACCACCAAATGTGCGGCCATACAGACATCCGTTCACCCAAAAGAATGAAATAGAAAAAATCATCAAGGAATTGTTGGAAGCAGGTGTCATTCGTCCTAGTATTAGTCCTTACTCATCTCCAGTCGTCATGGTCCTCAAGAAAGATGGGGAGTGGCGGATGTGTCCAGACTTCAGGGCCCTCAATAAGTTAACAGTCAAAGATAAATTTCCATCCCAGTGGTTGACGATTTGCTGGACGAACTCAATGGGGCTCAATTCTTCACTAAATTGGATCTTTGCTCAGGCTACCACCAAATTCGCATGAAGGAAGTTGACATTCCCAAGACAGCTTTCAGAACTCATGAAGGCCATTATGAGTTCTTGGTCATGCCATTTGGTCTCTGTAATGCCCCCTCTACTTTTCAGAGCCTTATGAATCACCTCCTCAGACCATATCTCAGAAAATTTGTCCTGGTCTTCTTCGATGACATCCTCATCTATAGTGGCACTTGGGTGGCACATCTTCAGCATGTAGATATCCTCTTGCAACTGCTCTGCCAGCATAAACTATTTGTCAAAATGTCTAAGTGTGCGTTTGGCATGGAAGAAGTTGAGTATTTAGGCCACATTGTGGGCCGTGAAGGTGTCAAGGTTGATCCCAAAAAGATCCAGGCAATGCAAGAATGGCCTCAACCTAAGACATTGAAAATCTTGAGAGGATTTTTGGGTCTCACAGGCTATTATCGTAAATTTGTCCGCAACTATGGCCGCATAGCGAAGCCCCTGACGCAACTTCTCAAGAAAAATTCCTTCTTCTGGAACGAAGAAGCACAACAGGCATTTACCGCTCTCAAAACCGCCATGTGTTCCACTCCGGTCTTAGCACTACCAGACTTCACCAAAACATTTGTCATTGAATCTGATGCTTCGGGAACAGGTATTGGAGCAGTCTTAATGCAGGAAGGGCGACCATTGGCCTTCACCAGCCAACAACTAAGTGGGAAGAACTTGGGCCAATCTACCTATGAGAAGGAAATGATGGCCATCTTACATGCAGTTGAGACCTGGCGACCTTACTTGTTGGGGCGACGTTTCCAAATCCGCACAGATCATCACAGTCTTAAATATTTTTTGGAGCAATGCCTATCTTTCCCCCAACAAAATAAATGGTTAGCCAAAATGCTGGGTTATGATTATGAGATCATTTACAAGAAAGGGAAAGACAACAGGGTAGCAGATGCATTGTCATGCCAATTTGAGGAGGAAAGTACTCTGCTCGCAATATCCCTCCCCATTCCAGACTAGATTGAAGAGGCTCGCGGGGAATGGTTTTCACATCCTGAGCTCTCCCAACTCATTTCTCAATTACAGGCAGATCCTAATTCCAGCAAGGGCTACTCGTGGCAGAATGATATTCTTCGCTACAAGGACAGAGTCGTCATATCACCAACATCCACCCTCAAAAGTCGCATTTTGGCAGAATTGCACTCCTCTCCCATTGCAGGACATTCGGGCTTTCAGAAGACATACGCTCGCACCAGAAGATCATTTTTTTGGACCGGAATGAAACAGGACATCCTTACTTTTGTAGCAGAATGCGACGTCTGTCAACGCCACAAGGGGGAAACCGTCAACACACCAGGCACATTACAACCATTGCCCATTCCGGCGTCAATTTGGATGGATGTCTCCATGGATTTCATTACAGGTCTTCCAAAGTCTGGGAACAAATCAGTCATCATGGTGGTTGTGGACCGACTATCGAAGTATGCTCATTTCTGCGCTCTACCACAACCATTCACACCCACTTTGGTTGCTCAAACTTTCATGGATCAAATCTTCAAATTGCATGGCATGCCCACTTCGATTGTGTCCGATTGCAACCCAATCTTCACCAGTAATTTTTGGCAGGAGCTCTTCAGAATACAAGGCACTCAACTCAAACTCAGTACTTCATATCATCCGCAAACAGATGGTCAAACCGAAGCCATCAACAAATGTCTAGAAACCTACCTTAGGTGTTTCACTTCAGAAAAACAACACCTTTGGGCACAATGGTTACCTCTGGCGGAATGGTGGTATAACACCAACTATCATGCCACCACCAAAATGACTCCATATGAAGCAGTCTATGGACAACTTCCGTCGTCCCCTACTTCTTATCTCACGGGGTGCTCCAAAGTACAAGCAGTGGATCAACTCTTACAACACCGTGCAACCATGCTGGCCCACTTGCGCGAGAATCTTCATCAAGCTCAGAACCGTATGAAGCAACAGGCTGACCAACACCGCTCAGAGTGCCAATTTCAAGAAGGGGATCAGGTCTTTTTGAAGCTGCAACCATATAAGCAAACATCACTCAAAGACAAGGGCTGTCAAAAGCTCTCTCCAAAATTCTACGGACCATATCAAGTACTTCAGCGCATTGGAGAAGTGGCTTACAAGCTGGCTTTGCCACCTACAGCAAAAATCCACCCAGTTTTTCATGTATCGTGCCTCAAGAAAGTGATTGGGAACAATTGCCGAGTTCAAACCAGTCTACCGGAATTGGATGAAGAAGGATCAATCTGGCTTCAACCTGAACAGGTTCTAGACACACGAGACAAGCAACTGCGTGGCCGCGTGATTAAGGAGGTCCTAGTCAAATGGAAAGACACCTCGCCGGAAGATGCAACTTGGGAACCAGCCGCTATTCTTCAGCAGTTTCCGCAGCTTCAGCCTTGAGGACAAGGCTAGTCTTAAGGGGGAGGGCATGTTAGGGTCCCACCCTAACCCCCTTATTTATGTCATGGGATCACGTCATGGTCAAGAGTCAATAAAGCCCATATTAATAATTGTAAGTGGTTAACCCGCAATTAATGACGGGACCACCGTTAGTTGCAAATGGGCGGTAGTATTAGTTAGATGGTAAATGGGCGGTAGTATTAGATAGATGGTATTAATAAAATCCACGATATTAGCTCGTGGTATTGCATGTATGAGTCATATATAAAGGATAGAGACTCCCTGCGAGGAGCATTGTGTCTTGTTTTGTAATCGAGCTCTGCTCTATTGGAGGTTGCCCCCTCGAAGAGGCCTGTGAACATTTCTCTCTGGATAATAAAATCATTGCTATTCTGTGCTCTGGGTATATTTTCTTCGCATATTTTGTGTT
Organism: Pinus tabuliformis; assembly: GCA_031772625.1. Classification (NCBI taxonomy): domain Eukaryota; kingdom Viridiplantae; phylum Streptophyta; class Pinopsida; order Pinales; family Pinaceae; genus Pinus; species Pinus tabuliformis. The sequence goes on along the minus strand of CM062807.1, from coordinate 1,357,153,578 downwards.
CTCGGTATCTTTTCTTCGCAAATTCTATGTTTGGGTATCGCTTTGCAGGTTAAGAGCATAACAGTAGGCCGCTTCTTATCTATGATCCACTGATTAACTTCTTCCTTGGATCCTCTGAGTTTCCAGTGCATCCTTTTTTTGTGTGCTTTTGTTTGGGAATGGTAGTTGTTGGTATAACCGAGGCTAAATTTATTGTACCAATCCATCTCTTCTTGATGCCAGCTTGACTGATCTGGGAGGGCGATGAGATTTGTGCTTATTGTTTTTGAGATGATGGCTGTTGTTTTAGCTAGGATACTGGCCGGATTGGGCTTTTTATTGTTGAAGACGTAGTTATTCCTTGCTAGCCAAATTTGCCAGCATATAGTGGCTGGGATGCATTTCCACAATCTGCTGATATTATGTTTGCCTTTCCTGGGGAAGTGATAACATTTCCCCCAGTTTTTCTGAAGAGAGGAGATCTGGTCAAAATTTTCGCCAATTTCCATGGGGCTTATCACCTGCTTCCAGCAGCTTTGGGCAAAGGGACAGAGTAAGAAAATGTGTTGAATGCTTTCCTCCTCGGCTCGATAGAAGCAACACATTGATGGGCCTAAAATTCCTCTTTTCCTTAAATTCTCAGCAGTAAGGGTCTTACCTTTAAGAAGAGTCCAATTCAAGTGTTTGATCTTTGGGAGACACTCTGAATTCCAGAAAGTTGTGCAAAGGTTCCAGTTTTCTGTTTGTGTAGTGGCCTGTAATGCTTTGTACCCTTATTTTACCATGAATTTTCCTCCACTGGGATCCCAGATATACCTGTCTTCAGTCCCTATATTAGTGGGCGCAGAACCAGAGAGAGAGGACTTGAGATTGGACCAGAGATCTCTAAGATCGTTGGGGATTTGAAGGTCCTTCCAGTCTTGCCAATTGTTATGATTCCATATTGATATATCAAACAAGGTGGTTAAGTTTCTTTCTTCCATCCAGATCTGCAAAGGTCGGAGAGCTTGGAGTAGATTTCCCGGCTTAGAGCCCATAATTCTGTTTGACCAAATGTTAGTATCCCTTCCGTTTCCAAGGAGTTTGGATGTGTTTTCTCTGAATTGGGGGAGCACTTTTTTAATGAGTTTCCACACCGGGGTGCAAGGTCTTTCGGCTATTGGTTCAGAGAGAAGATTAGAGTTCAGGCCTCTGAGATATTTTCTTTTTATGACCTCCACCCACCACAATCCTTTGCAAGTAAGGATTCTCCAAATCAACTTAAAACCCAAAGCCCGATTGAAGAGGCTCGGAATTTTGATGGATAGACCTCCCTTTTCATATGGAAGGGTTACCTGATCCCATTTGACAAGGCTAAATTTCTTGGTCTCCTGTTTTCCTCCCTGCCAGAGGAAACTTCGCAAGATGAGTTCCATGTGTTTATGGATGCTGGCCGGGGCCATAGTAACCGCATATTGATAAATTGGAAGAGCAGAGAGGGTGGCCTTAATAAGAATCGATCTGCCTGCCAAGTTTAGCCAAGACACTCCCCAACTCTGCAGGAGGCCTCTCATCTTTTCTATGTGTTTGACCTAGATCTCTGCCTTGACTGTTTCTTTGGCTAATGGCAAACCTAAATAAGAGAAGAAACTCCAGTTCCTTTGCACTGGAATGTCCAGTATCAAGGATATTCTTTGCCGGATTTGGAGAGGGACATTCCAGGTATAGATCTTGCATTTTCTGTTGTTCAACTTCCCTCCTGAGACTGCTAGAAATGCAACCAACACTTTCTTGAATCTTTTTGCCATTAAGCTTGAAGCTCCCCCAATGAGTAGGGTGTCATCCACGAAGAGCGAATGATTGATCTCTTTGGTCCCTCTTTCTATCCTTATTCCAGTGATCTCTTTTTGCCTGCGGAGGTTTTCTAGATGAATGCTCAAAGTCTCTGCCATTATGATGTATAAGAAGGGAGAGAGAGGACAGCCTTGTCTCAACCCCCTAGAGCTTCTGAAATATTTGTTGGGGCGACCATTAATCAAGGGAGCAGTCCAAGGGTTGGATATGCACCCATTGATAATGCTTATAAAGTTTTTTGAGATCCCGAATTTTTTGAGAACTGCTATTAAAAAGGGATGATCGACTCTATCAAAAGCATTTGCCATGTCGAGTTTGATTATCATTCCTCTTTCTTTTTTGTTGAAGCTGCTGTGGATAACTTCTTGGATCAAAATGACATTATCTGTTATTTGCCTGCTCAGGACAAAACCTCCCTGGTTCTCAGAGATTAGGAGAGGAAGAAGTTTTTTGAGCCTATTGGCTAGAATTTTGGTTACAATCTTGTAAGATACATTACATAGGGATATGGGGCGGAACCGGTCAAAAGAGAGAGGATTCGCTTCCTTAGGCATGAGAGCTATGTGAGAAGACTTAGTGTTTTCTCCCATCTTGTGATTTTTGAATACATTCTTTACCATCCGCACAAAGTCTTTTTTTATTGTTTCCCAATGATTTCGGTAGAAGGCGACCGTGAACCCATCCGGACCCGGGGCCTTGTCCTGCTGCATACTGAAGGTTGCTGCTCGGATTTCCTCTTCTGAAATGTCCTGATCCAACTCCTTATTTTGAGAATCTGATATTTTTCTCTCTACTGCACTAAGAAAGTCGGAGCTGTCCGTTTGCTGAGGAGCAGCAGATAGTAGAGATTTGAAGTGGTTATATGCTGCTTCTTCAATTTCTTCTTGGTCACTAATCTCTTTTCCTTCAGCTGCTATTTTGTCTATCTGGTTTCCAGCTCGCTTGAGCTTTATATTGTTATGGAAAAAGGATGTATTTTTGTCTCCAGCTTTTAGCCAAAGACATCGGGATTTTTGTCTTTGATCCTCTTCCTCTACTCTATTTTTTCTAAAGAGTTCCCTGTACATTTCTTTTTCATAATCTAGGTCTTCACTTGTATATTGAATGTCCTCTTTAACCTTATTCCATTGCTCCATCTTCGTGAGCAGATCTGATTTTTTTTTGTTTTCCAAAATTGTTGCTTCCTTTGCCCACTGTTTGATGACTGCTCTTAGAGATTTTAACTTTGTTTCCCAAATGTAATAGGGCGATCCATAGACTTCCTTGGCCCACTGATTTTGGATGAGAGTGCGAAATTCTTCTTTGAGATCCCATGTTTTGTTATATTTGAAGGGGAGAGGCCCCAAGTTTCTGCCTTTGTCCAGATTTAAAACCACAGGTTTGTGATCGGAGGCCGAAGCATGAATTAATTTGCTCTTAATAGACTGGAAACTTGCTGCGATTCTTTCCTGAAGTAGAAATCTGTCCAATCTCTCTTTAATATTGTAGGAGCCAGTTCTTTTGTTACTCCATGTATATTTCCCGTTGGATAGGGGAATATCAATCAGATTGTGTGTCTGAATTATGATTTCCAGCATGTCTCTTGAAGGGTCTGCTTGGTAGTTTCCTCCTAACTTTTCTTCCATGTTTCTTATTACATTCAAGTCTCCCCCCAGAATTATATTCCTGTTTTGCACGGACTGAAGATATGAGGATATGGTGTCCCAACAGCGGCCTTTGTCCCTATAATGATTTGGTGCGTATATGTTGTATATAGAGTAGATTTCTTGAGATCCTTTGTTTTTTAGGTCTGTTCTAACCCACCAGTTGCAAAATTGTGAATTAGTGATATCCCATTTATTCTTATTCCATATTGTTCCTATTCCTCCTGAGGCACCTTCTGAGCCTGTTGATACTCCTGTGGAGTTTTTGAAGCTTTGGGTATGATTTTGAAAGTCTTGTTCAGAAATTTTGGTCTCCTAAATGAGAAGAAGGTCTCACTGCTCCTATTTTAATAAATCCCTGATTGCTTTTATTTTTAAGGGAGAGCCCATCCCCCTACAATTCCAAGAGACCAAGATCATTATTAACCAATTGTTGGGTGAGGTCCACTCTTCTCCTTTGCTTTTTCTCTGCTTCCTTTTAGTTTTCCTAGATATGAGTCCATTGGTTGCTGCGCTCCCGTTGCCATCTCTTTTGCCGCTGTTTCATCTCTGAGCTCTTTTTTTGACTTTCGGCCAGCGTTTCTCGGAGGGTCTGTGGATTGACTAGCTTCTTTCGATTTGTTTCTGGTGAGGATTCTCTCTATGGTTGGAGGGGGGGAAGGGAGGGGGATCACACGGGAGGGAGAGGTAGTTGCTCGGGGGGAAGAGGGGGGGGGGAAGAAGGTTCTTCAATGGACAAAGATTCGAAGGGGTTGGAGGATGAAGGGAGAGCTGAGCTGGGAGGGGGAGGGGGAGGGGGAGGGGGGGATTCCGGAGGGGGTTTAGAGCTGTTTCCTTGGGAGGAGGAGGGTTTTTTCCTTTTTACTGGTTCCCATGTACCCTCAGGGTTTTCCTCATTATCAGTAGATTCATTTATTTTTGACTTACTACATCTATTTGCGAAATGACCATACTCATGGCATACCTTGCATTTGAAGGGAAGCTGCTCGTAGTCCAGCTGCTGGATATGCGTCCATTGGTCTACCTTGATCTTGATAGCTTCTGGTAGAGCTTTCCCTAGGTCTACTTCCACGCAAATCCTGGCGCACGCGTGCATGTTCTCCCTTGGCTCAGATCTGTCGATGTATTTGCCTACTGCGTTCCCTATTTCCTTTACAGATTCGTCTCCCCAACAATGGAGCGGCAAATGAGGGAGTCGGACCCAAACTGGCACTGCATTTGGAATTTCCATTTCCGGATCAAAGTCCGGAGTCCATCTATTCAAGTAAAGTCCTCTTGAATCCATGAAGTAGGGGCCGTTTCTGAAGATGAGATTCTTGTCTTCTTTTGTTTCAAAGAGGAATGTGAAATAGCCTCTTCCGTAGAATCTGATGGCTATTTTCCCTTGTAACATCGCGCTCCAGTTGCGCTCTACCCATTTCTGAACTGATCTCGGAGAGGGCCAGAGGCCAGTAAACTGGCCTACTAGCCCTCTTTCCGCGAGTATTATTGATGACTTCCTTAGAAGGGATGGAGGAAGGTTAACCTCAGGGATTTCATCGAGTTCTTTGATGAACTTGGTCACTGTGGGACGGGGACGGGGATTAGCTGAATCAGAAAAGAGGGAGGCGAAAATTTCCTCATTGTTCTCAGAGACTGGAGGGGGGGGAGCGAGCCCGACCATTCAAGAGGATAATGGCTAGCAGGAGGAAGCGTGAGGAGATCAGCGCGGGACGGGAGGTAGAGGCTGGGCCCCAACGGGGCAGGGACCAGCGGAACAGCCAAAGCAAGAGAGGGGATCGAGGTGCAGCAGCCCTGCCAGGCAGGGCCTGGGGAGCAGGAACAGGCGAGCGTGGGAAGCTGATTCAAGAATCACCAGAGCTCACTAGTAGAGTCTTCTCCTTTTCAAAAACCTTTAATCAAAAAGACGGTCCTCTTACAACCCTTTTCTAACTGTAAGAACATGAAAAGATTGCCGGATTTTTGTCATTTCAAATTCGATATTGGAAATAAAACGACGTGTCCTTGATCACTTTCTACTTTTCAGATCAGAGACACTAATCATGAAAGTACTCCTTGGTCGTAAAGATCAAGCGGTTCTCTCAAGTATTATTTTATACTTTTTCGGGCTTGGGAGACACAAATTTACGAAAAGGGTCAACCCTGGAGTCTTCTTAAGTTTTTTAGACTCTCTAAAATTGAAAAACGCCGAGTTTCTCCTCTACTGGACTCGTTAAAATTTCACAGTAAAGGACCTGTTCGATTACAAACAGGAACGGACCACTCCTTCTTAGGGTTCGAATCTAAACTGAGTTGGACTCATCCGAAGGATGAGCTTATAATCAAGCAAATGTTATCCTCCTCAAGCTTGTAAAAAATAAAGAGGTAATTGCCAGAAATGGTGGGAAAAGAGAGGAAAATGAGCCTATTTGTTATACTTTGTCTCGGAAAAACCTTATCACCACTCTTGAACACGACACTTTTCATTCACCTGGGTTGGGAAATCCTTTGCCTAACAGTTGATCAAACCACATTGAAAGTCTTCAGTCGGTTTCCGGGTATTAACTTTGGGACAATTGTCACCAAACCATCTGTGGTGTTGTTATGTGTTCAAGAGGAGTCTTGCAAATAAACCATTCATCTGCAAAATATCTGTCATCCATCTTGACCATCCCTGAGCCAGTCCTTACAGCTACTTTTCTTCAACTTGATCTATGATTTCATGTTGTGGGCTTGCCTGCAACGGATCGCTTTCTATCGACTTCAGTTCATTATCTAGAAAGATGATCTAGAAATCATCAGTACCTTGGGATCTGCATGCCTCAATGGCAGGTTTCTCGTCTTTGACGATAGGTTACATCAATGACCTTCGATCAAGGGATTCTATGACATGTTCGACATCAACACATTCATTCACATCTCATGGATTGTACTGAGTACTTTGAGAGCCATTGACATCACTGGTGGTTTCTCTCACACTTGTTAACAGTTTACATCATTGACTGGTAATCAAGTGGTTTCTACCATGTTTGACATCAACTCATTTATTCGCATGGATAGAATCATACTATTTCGGGAAGCAGAAATGAAGACCCTGGATCTAGTTTCCACCATCCAGGCTGCGAGGAGTTTTGTATTCATTATACAGTAGACTAATTATAAACAGATGGCTGCATCCATACTGTGTCTACATGTGTCTATGATTATGATGTATTGCAAAATCATTCCTATATCAGAGCAGTAGTTAGTTTGTTAGTTAAGTTTTTTATCTGAGTATGGGAATGCCTACCTCAGCGATGATATGATCTCATATATGTATTTTGTGTTGAATATTTGCAGGTTCTGACTGGGCTCTCCACAAGATAATCCTCGAAATGATAAAGTGCTTCACCCTTCCTAGATGATATAAAACCCTAATCTACTACAGAATTCGCACTTTAGGGGGCAATCTGTTACACTAAAATTTGTCACCATGACTATTTGCAGTCAGTATGGCTCCATCAATAACCATACTATCCTCCTTGGCAAGTCTTATACCTCTGCTCCTCATGTCAAACTCCAAAAAAGAGAGAAAGCCTTTAAAAAGTCAATATAACTCTGGTTCTGCACTTTCTCTTACTTTTACCTGCGTACACGCACCTCAAGTACATAATACCTGCGTACTTGTACGCTCTGTCTGTAAAGGGGTGGGTGCGTACCCCTGTAAAAGTCAAAAGGCGCAAATTTACTTCAAAAAACTTACTTGCGGTCGATTCTAGAGCATTCTAGAAGATGGTTTGACGTGGATTGAGCGCCTCCAGATGGTTCACGCATCCCAATGAAAGAGGAACTTATCCCATGAAGAGGGGAGCTATCCCTTTGAAAGAGGGGCTTATCCCATTGATGGTGGACCTGTTTAACTTCCTCCAAAGCATTATAAATACAGGCATTGGGCCAGAGGGAGGGAGGTTGAAAGCTGAACATTCCTAAGGGTAGATGTTGCTGAAATTAGGACTCCCTTATAGAGCTTGAGAGGAGATATCACATTCTTTTCTTAGCTTCATTTGGAAGTGGGTGAGCTGATCAAAGTAAAGGAGAACTCTTGCTGGACCCTGGGAGGGACCTGCACAACACCAAGGCACTGGTTGTAAGGTTTATTTTGTTTCCAATTAATACAATTAAGTTCATTTTTCTCAACAAGTTGTTATATATAATTTGTTTCATAAACTCCTTGGTCTTTATGATGAATATGTTTTATTATATGAGTTATTCAGGTGCTATGTAATCGTTTGCTTGTTTGTGTATGCAGGCTTCAAGGAGAGGAGCTCATCTGGATCCAAGAGGCTTGGCCCCTACAAACAACGTTGGACTAAAGGTATGCCTTAAACACCTGGTTCCTCTTATTTTAAATGCATATTTAGGGAAAGATAGTGCTTGATTGTTTTGTTTGTCACTAGAAACACCTTAGTTTCTAGGGAGGTCAGTTTTGTCCGCAAAATTGACTCTTTTCGCATGACACTATCCAATTCAAAGGTACGTTGTTGTGGGGAAAAGTATCCGACTCGGATGACCCTATCCCTACTCTAAAGGTGACAGTCTTTAGCAACAACTGAAAGTAAAGCTTTGATGTTTTCCTTTATGAAAGTACAGAGAGAAGGAAGAAGAGATTAACCAACCTGGTGTCTTTCGCTTAGTCGATCCTTATCCTCTCTCTTTGTCTCTTGTTCCCAGCTCCTTGCTCTCTTTGCCGGTCCAGCTACACACAGATCCTGCACAAACAAGAGAGGAAACTACAAGATACAAGTACTCATAACTGATGCATGGATTAGAGTGAATCAAATATACATGTAAATACAATACATCAATGCAATACAAGTATATAGGAGAACATGCAAAACTTTATTGATAGAAGTAACAGGGTTCTGAGAAGGTTACAACCAATGATGGCTCCAATCCAGCAGCACCTCCCCAGCAGCAAGAACTCTCCTCTTCACCTCTAGTAAAACAATCACCCAATAGCTCTAACTGTAAACCAACAGCACCTCCTTGCTTTACACAAAATTTCAGCCTCCTTAGACCTCATAGAAGAGCTCTATATATAGGAGAGAAGAAGAGAGGATGAGTCAGCTTGAGACTGACATGAAGCTGCCTTGTGTCCTCTCCCTCTTCAGTTAATCTTCAGTTCTTGAGTCCACTTGGAGATCCTTGCTTACACATGGTGATCAAGTACCTCTTACTCATCACAGGGCGAATCTTATGAACCAAGTGTCAGTTTGGAAGCTTCCTGGGCAGTTGACACCTTGCAGGATGACTGTGCCACTTGGCCAATCTCGCCCAGCGCAGGTAGCCTTCATTAATTTTGACTTCCAGCGCAGGTACAAGGAGGGACAGTTGCATTCCAGCGCAGAAGCTCAGTGGAGCAGCTGACATGATCCAAAATAAGCCTGTTTTGAAGTGTTTTCAGGTGGAGAACTGATTGGAAGTGCTGTTGTTTGATGACCTTGTTCTTTTAGGGGTAAGAACAACATGTTTAGGGACTGAGGATCCTTGCGATTATTGACATTTCATGCTCCATGATGCGAGGCACAAAAATGTCTATAACATACGTGAAGGGTGACCATAGCCCGGGGTAGCAGGGAAAAGGAAGGCTCACACAAAGGGTGCGACCACCTGACTATCAGTAGCAGACCTAGTCTCAACACTCCACGCAGTTGAAAGAGGGCACGAGACTATAAAACAATCTGCAGGAAGGTTGCGCAATTTGGCTGTGGTGCGTAGGGCCAGTAAAAAACATAGAACACACTCGCGTACCAGGGGTTGTGCTGCCACATTGGGTGGATGGAAGGTGATCGTTGTAGTTACTGTTCATGATAAGATGTCCCATTTAAGACACCGATGGATTGGTAGCATTACCCCAAATGTGGATGGTTTGGCGAGGACCATGGTGATGAGACCGGTGAATGAAACAACCCAACCCGATGTGGTACGGAGGAAAAGTGTCATGTTCAAGAGTGACTTGCTACCATTAAGCTTTGATGTTCTCCCAATTTTTCCCCAGTCATTTCTGACCAGTACCTCTTTATTTTTGTCAAGCTTGAGGAGGATAACATATGCTTGTTCTATAACCTGCCCTTCGGGCAAGCCCATCGCTATGATTTAACGAGCTTAGCGATAGGGAAACTCGTTCTCGTCTAAAGACAAGTTTGTCGCTATTTAATCATTTTAACGAGTCTAACGACAAAGAAAACTCGGTCCTTTTCATTTTTAGAGAGTCTGAAAAGGTACGGAAAGTCAACTCCATAATTCCTTTTTCGTCAGCAAATCCCTTAAGTCCGAAAAAGTATAAAACAATACAGAAGGGATGGCTGTTCGGTACTTTTAACGAGCCGAACAAGACAAGCGCTCGATCCTTTTGTGCAATAATCCCTCAGGTCCAAAAAGATTAAAATTTAGAGGAGGGACAGCGTTCGGTCATTTAACGAGCTGGAAGGCCAAAACTCGGCAAACTTTTCATATTTTACGAGTCAGTGAAAAGAGCTGAAAGAAGACTCGTCTTTTGAGGAACGAGTGATAAACAGGGATAGCTACAGATTCCAGGTACAGGTTGGAATTTTCCAATCACGGCAGTGTTACGAGGATGGCTAGGTGGAATCACTCTTCGCAGCTGTTTCTCAAAAGAGGTAAACACACAAATGGAAGTGAATGATCGGCCAAATGAACAGTGGAGGTGATGGATGACAACACGATCAAGGCTCTTATGGCTGATGAATTTGCGATCTCAAAAGGTTATTTACCGGTTCATTTTTTCCATGAGCTTGAACTCTGGGGGAAACTTTTGCTCACACTTTTCTATTTTTTAACGAGCATAGATTCGGTCATAAAACTGCTCGAATTTTGCGTTTATTTTTTAACGAGCATGAACTATATGCTAAAACTGCTCGATATACCAGTCATAAAAAGAATGCCTCCCGTAAGGACCAATTTTTATAGAGCTTATGCCTTACCACAGCTATGCTCACTTTTGGCAAATTTTACTTTTGCCCCACAGGCTTCTTTCATGCAAGTTTGGAAACGGCTAATCTTAAAACCAGATAAATAACCGACCCTAGCTTGCACTCCAGAAGGTTTGCATGCCCCCAGGTATAGGAAAGAATTTCGAGGCTGCCCCTCCTCTCCCCTACTTCTGCTTTTCTTTGGGTGTTCACAGTTACTTGTCATCTTGCCAATCTAATGTTAACGATACTTGTCTTCTCGTTATTCTAAGGGGTCTTACGCAGTACTCAGGCTTCCCGTCGGCCCACTTTTAACAAACAACTATTTGTGACAATGGAAGAACACTACTCAAAGATAAAACATTGGTATTATTGAGGGAGGCTTGCCTCTTTCTTATTATTCCAAAGACGGTTCGATTTGCTGCCGCAAATCAATCTCTTTCTTCGGCGGTGTCTATCATTGGGTTGTCCAAAGATGGTTACCCTCTGTCACAATAATATAGTCTCCTACTTTGTAGGCTGCCCCTGCTTATCCTTCAAAACATATGTTTTAATGGGCGAGGCTTGAATTCAAAGATGGTTACTATTCGTTGCGATAAGGGAATTCCTACTTGGGCATTGCCCACTTTTTTAGACAAAGGTGAATGACTCTTTTGTCAAACACATAATTTTAACAAAAGAACACTATTCCAGAACAACCCCACTTCCTTCCACGGACGGGGTACGGACTAGTCATATTCTTCTGCGGAAATTCTTCCTTATACCCGGGGTTTCTTCTGCCCGAAGCAGACCAGGGTGCATGCCCCCTGGGTTCCAGTCTTTCTTTCCGAATCACTCGCACTCATCGGGAAGAAGGACTGGGGGTGGAGGCGAATCTTGAGTGAACAGACCATTTAGGAATGGTATTTGACTATTTGCGATGCGAGGTCCCGGAAACGAAAGTTGGTCTACGAGCTTGACCACCCTTCCTTCGTGTGGAAAACACATTACTCTAAAGAGTGAGGAGACTATCGCTCCCATGCAATAAATATAGTCCCGCCCAAGGAGTAGGTTATAATCCAAAGGTCCTTGGACGACCATCACGTTCATCTCGACGGTCTTCCCTTTCAATGTAACAGGTACATTGGGGAGGATCCCTAATGGTCGACTGGTTCCTTTATCAAAACCTGAGAGATTTCTCAACTCAGGTAAAAGCGCTGGGGAACCCAGTGCTTTCCAAGCAACAGAGGAAAGGATACTCACAGACGCCCCTTCATCAATGATAGTACCAGCCATGATCATTCTATAGATCTGGACAATGATTCTGAATGGTACACTGGCTGGTAACCGGGGTCTGCCTAGTTGATTCCAATCAAAGGATACAACCAGGTTGCTTGGTGGTGGGACCGAATATACGGCCGAATATGACTCTGATGATGTTCCTTCCTGCGATAAAGGAATGGGCGCATTGCCCTGACGCTCATCGGAGTCGGTGCTGATGAAAAGAACCTGGATGGTGTCATCCTTATTCTCTTCAGTGAGGGTGTCGCATGAAGACGACTCTTCGGCGACGGTGTCATTTGAAGACGGATCTTCAATGACGGAGTCATTGGACGATAGAACCTCTGAAGGAAGAACCGGGTCAACTGCCGTTTCGACCTTTAGACTTTCATCTGGTCTGGATTCGGTAGGTTCATTGTCAATGACCGACACTTCAGCTGACCACTTGAGCGGGTCAACTGGATTTTCAACTATCGAGGGATTAGGCGCGAGTTTTTGATATCCAGGAGGAAGTCGCAACGGTGAAACCGGGCGATCTTCCAAAACTCTCTTTGCCTCATCTAAGAATGGACATTTGTGGAGGGCATGATTGCCTTCACACAATAGACAGGGTAATCTTGGTCCCCTTCTTCGTCCTTCACTCTCGCTAGTTGACGGAATGCAATCAACTTGACAACCAGAGGTTGATGCTACCGGATTGTGCAACCTTGGGGACCAGTCCCTCAGTATCCGGGGAATACAAGGACAATCACGATGGAAATGGATCCCTTTGCAAATGACACATGGCGATTTAGGCCCGGTCGGTGCAGTGTGTGGGTTTTTGTCAGCTTTCTTCTGCTTGCCCCCAGTCGCCTTCGCCAGAGGCTCCTTCTGCTTCTTTTCTCTCTTCTTCTTTTCCTTCTTCTCCTTGGGAGGCTGACTTTTGCCGGCTCTACCTTGGGAAGATGAAGGATCAGAGGAAGTATCATAAGAAGTGGAAGGCTGGTGGGTAGTTCTAGATTGTTCTGACTGTTGATTCGACTGCTCAGGATTAGTGGCGATCTGGACTACATTAGTTGAAAAGAGCCATACAGGGAGGCCGATTGTCAACCCTGGAAGTGACAATGTAGCCATATGAGGCGCACCAACATCTCCCCAAGAGGAGAAGGGGTTTGGACTTCCGCCAAGGTTATTTCCTTGGTTGGTGGGCTCCATACTTTTCAACTGAAAGATCAACGTGGGAATAATAGGTGATTATGTTCCGCTTAAAATAAATTTTATCAACGACGCTTTTAGACACAAACTCGCTTTTTCATGTTTTAAGAGTCGAGAAAAAGCTAAAGATGACTCTAGTCGCCTTCGATGTATTAACGAGCCCGAAGTGACAAATGCTCGGTTGGACTTTTTCAGTTATAGAGTTTGAAAAAGGCCAAAAGAAACTGCTCTGGAGATCTAGGCAGAGGGTGTGCCAAACCTTTCGCGAAACCACAGAATACGTTTTACGGTACGGGTGGTCGATCTTCGTGAATGCTGTGTTCACTGCATCGCGATCAGTAGGGCGGCTGACACGGTTTCCTAAGGATAAAGGATAAAAGCCTATAGGGGTCTCCCAATATACGCGACGGTACACGGGAGCTCAAGTCCATGTTAGTGCCACCGACTCTCAGGAGGAATCACCCACCTTCGTAGAGATCGACAGTCACTATGTTTAACGACGCCGGAACACGTCTCTACCTAGACCTCTAGATGTTTGCGTTAAATTCCAAAGCGTTGTTATGTAAATTGAGTTTATTTTAATGTTGATATTTCTTAACAGTTTGCCTTTCAGGTTCGCCACGAGATGTATATATACAACTTCCTATATGCAATCTAAGAATGAGAAGCAAATCTTTTCAATCTTTCAACTTTGAAAACCTTAATCTACTTGAGGGAAAAGAAAGACACAACGTTTTCCACAGATCAAAGAACACACACTAAAATGCACATCTTCCTAAATCGTCAAGCATACAGTCAAATGCAAAATGCACAATGCATGTATTTCTTTTCGTTATCCTTAATGTTGATGCTAGACAGAAAGGAAACTGTTGTATAATTTTGAATCTAATTTCAAGTAGAAATAAACAAGCTTGTCCACAATCAAAAAGACACCTTATGATAGACTTGTTTAAAACACAGGAAATGTATAGATTCAAACCATAAAATGAAAAACAAACAAACTCAAACAGCCATGAACAGTAATAAAACTAGCTCTTAAGATCACAAAGACACTTTTACAGTTCAGGATCTAAGAGGCCACAGCTATACTGGTTCGCTTTTCACAATGGGAAATTGTAACTGAAGTAAGAAATACTGAAAGAACATTCACAGTTTCATCACACAACTGAGGCAGAATAATGTCAAGGAGAAGTGGTTTACAGCAAGTACAATGACCAGCAAGCAATCAGCAAAAAATCAGTGAAAACAGGGCTCAGACACAATGGGAAAACTGAGCAAGACAATGGCTAACTGGACCAGCGTAGGCTCTGGTCTGTCAGTTTGACTCTCAGCGCAGTTCCCGAAGGGAGTACCTGCGCTGTAATGCAGACTGCCTGTGGACAACCTGCTCTGGGACACGAGAGTTACGTCTACAAAGTTTTCCGGGTCATAAAAAGCTCAAAAATGCACTGTTTTTGCTGAAATAAAAAGCTATAGGTCAAGTACAGGCTAAGGGATGATCAAGAGGATGAAGATCTATCACAAAGAGTAAAGAGTCTTTTGTAGATAAGCTCTTTAAATCTTGAATTTGCTCAGCAAATGAGCAAGAGTAGCAGTCCCTCTACTTCGCTTTTGATATAGTCAAAAGCTTTTCGATTTGGTACTCTTTTCTTCAAGAAATGAATAGCAAAATACTACAAACACCAACAAGATACTAGGCTCCCCAGCGGAGTCGCCAGTTTGTTGTGGGGAAAAGTATCCGACTCGGATGACCCTATCCCTACTCTAAAGGTGACAGTCTTTAGCAACAACTGAAAGTAAAGCTTTGATGTTTTCCTTTATGAAAGTACAGAGAGAAGGAAGAAGAGATTAACCAACCTAGTGTCTTTCGCTTAGTCGATCCTTATCCTCTCTCTTTGTCTCTTGTTCCCAGCTCCTTGCTCTCTTTGCCGGTCCAGCTACACACAGATCCTGCACAAACAAGAGAGGAAACTACAAGATACAAGTACTCATAACTGATGCATGGATTAGAGTGAATCAAATATACATGTAAATACAATACATCAATGCAATACAAGTATATAGGAGAACATGCAAAACTTTATTGATAGAAGTAACAGGGTTCTGAGAAGGTTACAACCAATGATGGCTCCAATCCAGCAGCACCTCCCCAGCAGCAAGAACTCTCCTCTTCACCTCTAGTAAAACAATCACCCAATAGCTCTAACTGTAAACCAACAGCACCTCCTTGCTTTACACAAAATTTCAGCCTCCTTAGACCTCATAGAAGAGCTCTATATAGGAGAGAAGAAGAGAGGATGAGTCAGCTTGAGACTGACATGAAGCTGCCTTGTGTCCTCTCCCTCTTCAGTTAATCTTCAGTTCTTGAGTCCACTTGGAGATCCTTGCTTACACATGGTGATCAAGTACCTCTTACTCATCACAGGGCGAATCTTATGAACCAAGTGTCAGTTTGGAAGCTTCCTGGGCAGTTGACACCTTGCAGGATGACTGTGCCACTTGGCCAATCTCGCCCAGCGCAGGTAGCCTTCATTAATTTTGACTTCCAGCGCAGGTACAAGGAGGGACAGTTGCATTCCAGCGCAGAAGCTCAGTGGAGCAGCTGACATGATCCAAAATAAGCCTGTTTTGAAGTGTTTTCAGGTGGAGAACTGATTGGAAGTGCTGTTGTTTGATGACCTTGTTCTTTTAGGGGTAAGAACAACATGTTTAGGGACTGAGGATCCCTGCGATTATTGACATTTCATGCTCCATGATGCGAGGCACAAAAATGTCTATAACATACGTGAAGGGTGACCATAGCCCGGGGTAGCAGGGAAAAGGAAGGCTCACACAAAGGGTGCGACCACCTGACCATCAGTAGCAGACCTAGTCTCAACACTCCACGCAGTTGAAAGAGGGCGCGAGACTATAAAACAATCTGCAGGAAGGTTGCGCAATTTGGCTGTGGTGCGTAGGGCCAGTAAAAAGCATAGAACACACTCGCGTACCAGGGGTTGTGCTGCCACATTGGGTGGATGGAAGGTGATCGTTGTAGTTACTGTTCATGATAAGATGTCCCATTTAAGACACCGAGGAGCGGGCGGCGGCCAATTAAGACATAGGGGTAACTACCAAAATCACATTAATGAGCCATGAATAGGGAAAAAGGCCGAATTTGAATTCGAAATAGTATATAAAAAACAAGTGAAGTGTCACAAAACAAAGCTTGAGCATTTGAAGAATAGAATGCCCTGGGTTCAAATTGAGAGGAGATGAATGAAAAACTGATGAAAGAAAGCCCATGGTTTCAGGAATTTCCAAAGGAATTGCAAGAGTCATTACTTAGGTCGATAGCCACCACCAAGGACATTACACAGAATCCTACACCGCAGGCAGCTGAAGTCCCTAAATCCCCTAGGACGCCACGGTCTAAGAAGAACCCCCAGGTAGCAGGACCAGTCTGGATGTCTCCGCAAAATCCGCAATTCGGTAAATTGTCGATGGAGGAAAAAGGAAAAACCATTACAATTGAGAGCGATGAAGAGGTCGAGGATCCTCCGACCTATATCGAAGAAATAGAACCAGGAAAAGAAAGGGAAGAAGACCTCCAACTAGTAAGACACCCTAAGTATGTGCCTCCTAGGAAAGGGAAGGCCAAGGTACCTAACGATCTGGATGTCATTGACAACATACTCATCACCATGTTTCTTCCAAAAGGGGTTCCACTCGAAGGCATGGTGACTGGCCACATCTCGACGATGAAATTTGAAGACTGGGACCTTGCAGATACAGAGAAGTTTCCCCATTTAGTGACTAGCGAACTAATGGAGAAAAGCGCGGAAGAGACGGTTACAACGCTTCAACTAAAGGAATGGCAGCGAAAGGTGGAGGAAGTCGGGTTGCTCTGTCTCCTGTCCATTCCCCACTTTCTCCGGCATTACAATATTGGTCATTAGATAGCTGCTTTGTCTGGTACAAAATGGATACTTATGGATAGACAAACCCATCCCCATCATGGCAGAACTCATTCATAGGATCTCGCAGCTTCCCTATGAAGGAAGAGACCCCATGGAAATCGTGGATAAGAGTGGCGATGTGACGATGACAAAAACCATGAAAAATAAATACAAGCTAGAGAAAGGGCAGTAAGGGTATGCTATCGACAGTATTCCGGAAAAAGCGTTCCAAAATTCTACCCAGTTGCTGGCAGGAAAAGTGATGCGGAAATTCCGCGGCAACGAGGTTTTAGCAATAGTCATCGTTCTAGCTGAGCAATGTGCAGCAGGGGAATAGTTCAATTAGGTGCAGTTCAATGAATTCCTGACCAAATGTAGGGAGGTCCAAGAGGAGGGCAAGACCTTCCACTATGCGTGGTTGTTGTTGTCCATCATGCTCGTTACGAGTGAATTACCCAAAGATAGCCAGTTTCCCTCCTTGGACCAGGATTGGTGAGAAACCGCCAAATATGTGTCACTCTGGGCGACCAAGGACACTGCCAGAATCCAGGACATCAAGATTTTCTGGATACTAATGGAAGAAAATGTCCGACAATGGATCAACCAGCAACCCCATTTGTCCACCGAGGTATATGACAGTGTGAAGAACATAGCCCAGATTAAATCCGATATGCACTTTGTCTACATCCGGGCGTGCAAGGACACTGAACAGACATGGACCACACTTCCATTCATTGCCATCGACGAAGCTATCTATGCGGTATTGGATACCTAGCCACAAGAGTGGTGCGGACCAGATGTGGTGGGGCGCGATGAGACCGCTATCCAAAAATAGAAGGTTGCAGCTAAGTGTGCAGCACAGCAAAAATGGAACAAACATCACGCTGCGGAAGTCCGGGTGGCCTGGGAGGCAGCGCAGACTTTTACAAGTAAGGCACCAGCAGGAGGGGCTACGATGAGAAAAGATGGAAGTAGTCCGATGGTGACCACAGAGCTAGCCACAAATATAGGAACGGAAGGAGCGACGCCCACCGCCACAGGGTCACCCTTAAAACGACCACGGCTGACAGAACGGACAAAGCCGCAGAAGAAGGCTACGGTGACTAAATGGGATGGGAAACTTATCACATTGACCAAGGGTGACCTCGGTGACATAGGGGATATAGTTCGAAAAGTCACCCAGGAGGTGATCAATGAGCCCATGTCGGAGCAACAGACTGTGTTGGGGGCACTCCGCACGCAGTCGCAGGAACTTGGGGTACGGGCCTTGCAACCAGGAACCATTGATACCCATGGAGCTCCGAGTCTATCAGCCACTAAGTAGTTGCTACAGGCTAAATTGGCTAATACTATCCCCCTCTTGGCAGGAGCAGTGACAGCAAAAAATTCGACAGACAGAGTTGTGGTGGGCCGGTTTGAGCGACATCGATTAAATTTGGCTGCCCTCCCTGACGAAAGCTTGTACCAACTCCAGGGCAACACAACGATGGAGCTCCGTGCTAGGGAAGGACATGCGGTACAGGTACTCAGTGAGTAGTGAATTAATATAGAACAATTGAGCCTCCAACGGGAAGAAGCAGTAGCACGTTGGAACAAGTTGTAGGGGAAGCATGTGATTGTGCCCCTAAGCTGGAGCTTGCGGCCGAGTTACCTGTCAGCATATGAATCCACAAGTTGGCTAGTGGGTTCCGTGAAGCAAAAGAAGAAGCTGCGAGGGTTCAATTGGCCCTCAACTTACAGATTGCAAAGTTGAAACTGCAAGTACAACCTTCGACACCACCGTAGGTCACTGAGCAGTGCAAAGGCATCATTCAATCTGGGCGGGAAATGATCACACGTATCATGGAGTGTGCCAACTTGTTGGATTAGTCGCTTATTACGCTTACTTCACTCTAGGAAGATCCAACCTTACAGTGATTGGAAATAGAGGCCAGGGAGCTCCAACAAGCCTATGATAATGTTAGAGGGACTGCACAGATAGTTGCTATTACACAGCGCTTGGCAAAGATAAGGGAGGCCAAGGCTCTGAAGATATAAGCTGATGTTGCCCGACAAGAGGAAGTACTGATTAAAGAATGTCTCCAGCCATCGCTTGATGAGGCATTCGCAGTTTCCACCATCATCGAGCTCAAGGTGGCACACATGTAGGCATCATATGCACCCGACAAAGCAATTGAAATAGATACTGATGCATCGGTGGCTCGCATAGAACAGGTACAGAGGATGGCGGAAGAGTTTGCTGCAAGTACAAGTGAAGCACAGAAGTTGCTGACTGACCTCCGCACAAAGATTTCCACACCAGCCGAGTGACTCGGGACGAGTCACGATGATTGTGTTGGGTAGCAAAGGGCCCGTGTAATAATTTTGGCTCTCAAAGCCCGTAATTTTGGGTAAAAATATGGTAAAGGCTTTGCGAAGTGTGCAGAGCACAAATTGTAGTAAGTCAAGTCAAAGGGTTGTCCTCCCAAAAGTAATGTAAGAAAATAGAAAGTGAGTCATCTTGATCATGGTCCGCGGACCATGGGAATGTATAAATAGAGCAAGGCTCTATGGTTAGAAGTTAGATTTTTTGGGTATGTATTTTTGATCTCGAATGTAATGGGTTTATGAAGAAAGAAGTCTCTGAGCATCTGTAAGTCTGAGTCAAGGGTGTTGGTAGATAGATAGAGGCTCTGCAGCTATGTGCGCAAAGGCCTGGTAGAGTCTGCAACTGTGTGCGCGGACCCCTATAGCTGAGTCCGCACACCAAATCTGGTTGTACTAAAGAGAAGATCAATAAAGATAAGAATTTTTGAATCATTGTGTGTTTTCTTGCAGATCTATCTATTGCTTCTGAATTTATGCATTATCTGTTATAGTTGTGCACACGAGGTTTTAATGTTAAATGTTTGCTTAAATAATGTAATAAAAAGATTAGATCTGTAGCAAATTTACTAATAAGAAAGTGTGTCTGTGTGAATCTACGTGGAAGCCTGATAGTATTACAGAGTGGCGTAAGGTCGCATATGGTTCGCGACCCCTCCATACCACATCCAGACATCCCAAGGGTATGGAAACCTGGTTCCAGCACCCTCCCATACAACCTCAGGTGAGACCTCAGTCTGCGCTCTGCTGACTATTTCCGAAAGGGCCGGTAGTGTGAGATTTGTTTGGCTTATACACTTCTAAAACCTGGGTCAGGCCCCAACAAGCCAACATCACACATGGAACCTATGTGTATTAAATCACACCCTAAGTGTCTCAGCCTTCGACAGTGGTGAGCCCGCCCAGGTATATTAGAGTGATGCGCAGGTTCTTACCTCTCGCCTTACTGCCCGGTAACTGAAGAGCTGAAGACACGCTAATCAAAAAATCAAAATTTACTAAGTGTCCTAGTAATCACAATGGTGATCCCACCTAGGTATGTTGAGTGATGCACAGGTTCTTACCTCTCGTCTTACCAACCAACAACTGTGGACTAGGAACACTCTATATCAAACAAACAACTTGGCTGATTGTATCATCAACTGTCATCCCCGACAACAACGCCAAAATGTAGTGTTGTTTTAATCAATCATAATTGACTGAGACTGCACATTTAATTGTCAACCCAGGATATGTCTTATTGTTTGAATGGAGTTTGCACTGTCTATGCTGATACACTCCAGCCAAGAATAAGAAAATGCAAAAAACAGTAAAGGATGTCGCTGATCTAAATTTTTGAATCAAACCATGCATGTAGACATAAAAACACTCTATAGAATTAAATCACACTTCGCAGCTATCAAAGCAAGGGCGCGCCACACAGGAACTAATATCTACTTCAGCTGGTTACTACCATTCGGTTGATTAATTCAGTGTAACAGTATAATATAAATGGAAACATCAGCGAATGTAACCCACGATTTGTACAACAACAATGAGAAACCATAAATCAATTAACTAAACTAGAATGTACACTACCTCTATCATTGCAATCCCTGCCAAAGAGGAGGTCCCTTCCTCCTCAGTAGGGCACAAGAATAACACAAAAGTTATTAAAGAATCAGTTGAAGAACAGTAACAACATCACTGTGATGATTAATATTAAAAATAAACTCAGAATTACAGAAGCAGAGTAACAATGCTTTTCTATATGTTGTGTCCTTGTACATGAAAAATCGAGTTCCTTTATAGTAATTACATCCCGAAATTAGAAACATATCAGTCACGAGAATCTCACGATTCTCAAGCTGATAAAAAATAAAAGTAGTTACAACCTGTTGTGTCTAAAATGGCAACAAGAATGCTAAAAATAGAAGTGCTAAAAATAGCACTGCTATAAATAGTAGTTCGGGTACCAGTGTTAGATATAGAAACAAGGAATGAAAAATGGAAGTGCTAAAAATAGCATTGCTATCAATAGCATTTCGGGATGGATTCCTATTTTAGTTAGTCCCTAAACTAAAATAGTGAAGTAAAATTCGAATTTGATCTTAGCATTTGTTTGTAAAATAATTAATTAATTCATCTTGAGTTAATTAGTTGTAGAAAATCAAACATGAAGTCTATGTGGGGACATGAAATATTTATCTCATTAATTGAGGAATTTATCCCTTAATTAAGGAGATAAGGATGTGTTGTATTTGAATTGTAATTAGTTAGCTCAGTTAACTAAGTTAAGTCGAGTTAAAATAGTTCCAAACAATTGAAGGAACTAATTGTGAGTTCAGTCAGTTAATGCATGCATGCATGCAACTAGTGTTCTCCAGATTACTGAATATTCGCTCATAAATAACCAATGCATGTCAGTTCAGATAGAGACCCAGTTGAGATTAAAGACAGGGACATTGTACTATTAGTTGGAGGATTTTTCCTATATAGGAAACTCATCCATGCAGAAGGAATAATCTCCTTCAGGATTGCGCAGTTAGATCAGAGGTTAGTGAGTTTGTTAAGAGGCCAATTCACACAGGTGGCATCACTGGACCCCAAGGAAAACTACACAAGGAAATAGGAGGCTTGGAGGGTAGAGGAGAAGGTTTGTGAGAAGCCTTTAACTATCTATGAGCAGCAGTTTGATTGCAGAGAGAGCAGGATAGCTTGTGAGCTAATTCTTTTTGTAATCTGAACATATTTCCACTTGTATGATAATACAGAGATTGAGGTTTTAGGCTAAGGATTTCCCAGGGTTATTCTTCTATGCTCATGTGTGATTGATTTCTCATTCTCAATTATATGTTTTCTCATTGATCTTGCTCATATTTGACTAAGCTTCTGCAAAGTTTGTTGTAGAAGTAGATCTTATATTTTGCTTTATTATATTGCATAATATGTTGATCTACAGTGGGAATTTCTACTTGGTATCAGAGCAAAGGTGATCAAAGCAGAGAACAGTATACAACGAAGAATAGAATTCGAAGTAAAAAATAAACAATAAAAAAATAAAAATAAAAATAAAATTGGGCTATGAGTTTTTAGAGCAGATCTGAAAATTTTTGTGCAAAATTTTCTAAAAAATAGCATATCTGGATTCCTTGTGGAAAAAGACCCAAATTCAAAAAAAAATCGTTGAATCGAAGTTTGGATGAGGGAGATACTGCTGATTTAAAATCAGCTCTTTTTCCAGAAAATTTCGTGATGGCGGGAAAGATGAAACAGATTGGTGTGCTAGCCAAGAACCTGTATGCACTTGAGGTACAAGATGCATGCAAAGCCTTGAGGAGAAAGGAAAAGGTTAGATACTTGGTGGTTGAAAGGGATAGTACATTACCTCTCAACATGCAATGCCAGAAGAAGTCTCAGACAATTGTGGAGGAGCCAAAATTGGTGAAGCAACTTCAGGAGGTTGTGGAGCAACCACAACTGGAGAAGCCGATAGGAGACCAAGTGGAGACATCCACTCATGCAGAGACCTCAAGTAGGGGGAAATTTCGAGCTAGGTGGATAGAGGGATCACATGCATCCATACTGTTGTAGATCTGATCCAAAAGATATATGATAACAGAATAAACCCAAGAAAGAACAAGATCAAAATAGATATAAATGCTTCTTTATTGATCAAACCCTTAAGGTAGGGCAACACCATACATTCACTCCTTAAGGAAGGAGAACACTCCACAAGCCATATGCTTGTTCATACAATAATACTTCTCTTCATCTTCATATCCCTCCATGTGGAGTCTCTAGCCTCTATATAGGCCTCATACATACAATACCATGCATCATTACCATGGTTTCCTCATACCATCAACTAATACCATGGGCCCATTACATTATTATTAACTACTTGTGGTCCCTTACATGACATGGGTTAACCACCTTATTTATTACTATGGCCCATCCCATTATTACATTATTACCTTGGGTACCTCCCTTGGTACCCCATATTATCCCCCCTAGGTACATAACATTCCACCCCCCTAAACATGTTTCGTCCCCGAAACATGGGAAGAACATAAATAATAAGATCTACTCAAGAGAGTAGTCCACTGATACCATGCACGTGCATCTAGCCATCCAAGAGAAAGGTGAACCCTCGATCTCGCTGGTGCCTCGCTCGCTTGAGATGGAAGTTGACTGTGGTAGCTCTTCTGTGTGGAAGTGTAGTAGGTGGATCTTTGTTCCTCTCGATCTGTCCTGCGGGGTTTGTTGTCCATGTGGCTAATTGGTTGCCATCTTGATTGTTGTCTTGCTGGGTGATGTGGGTGATGATATGTTGAAGTTTTAACCCACGATGGTTTTTTCTTTACTTCACCTTGCTGTGGTGCCTCTTGTGGTGTCTTCTTTTTCAATATGACTTCAACCACTGAATCGTCCTCAGATGTATCAGCACCTGTAACCTTTTCTGCTTCAGCCTCTGTTTGTGTTTGATTGTCGACCATCAACTGCTCATCATCTGATATGTCAGTCCCTGTAACATCTTGTGCGTCAACCTCTGTGGACTCTACCTGTTTATGGATGGAAATATCCTGTAATGTAATTTTCTTCTTTTTATACCATAGCTTCAAGAATTTCTTCTGCACATTAATATTGATAGTACCCACAGATTCCATCCAAGGATATCCCAAAACAACATCGATATTATCCATCTCTGAAGCATAAAAATCACCATGAAACACATACTTATCCATAGAAAGCTTCAAATCCTTATAGATTTGAACATCCTTATCATCATCCTGTGTATGTGCAATTTGTTTTGCTGGGACTTGCAATTTTTTTGCCAAATTGACATTTATGAGATTTTTCTTGCAACTCATATTTATAGACACAATGATTTTCTCCTTCTGAATCAATCCATGAACCTGCAATAAGGAGATACCAGCAGAAAATAACCCTTTAGGTTCCTTGGTTTCCTTCTTTCCCATAAAAATAAAATCTTTGCTAGGCTGTGTGTCTGTTTGTGTGAGCTTATCCACAAGATTAGCTTTTCGGTCAAAGCGGTCCATAAGAGCTTTAGTGAATTTGTCCCAAGTCAAGGGCCAACGATAGCGACGTTGATGCCCTTGCCACCATTGCAATCTTTCATTGTCCAAGTACATTGTTCCCAAATTCAGCTAAGTCTCATCATCCATGATGTAATTCAATCTAAAACATTTCTCCATTTGTGCTAGCCATTTGGCTGGATGAGAGCCATCAAATGGATATAAGTCATTCAAATTCAGATCTCGGCCCGCCATCACAAAAATTGGCGAAAATTTGAAATGGTCACAGTTTCGTCAATATTGCTCAGAATCACTATTATAACCTGTTTTTAGAAATAGAACAACCACTCTGCATCTGCCCATGTGGTAGAAATCTTGATCCAGACACTTGAAATTTCAGATCTGCGCTGCTACTCTCCCGCCGTCACCCCAAAATTTCTACAAAAAGAGCTGATTTTAATTTAGCGATATCTCCCTCATCCGGACTCCGATTCGACTGATTTTTTTTTTGAAATCATGTGTTTTTTCACAAATATTCCAGATCTACAATTAGATCTTGCAGATCTAGCACTAGGACTTCTAGATCTGTGCCGCAAACTCGAGGTCCTGAAAATTGTCTGCAACCCCACTGATTTTTAAATCAGCGATATCTCCTTCATCCGGACTCCGATTCAACTGATTTTTTTTTTGAATATGGGTATTTTTTTACAAGGAATACAGATCTGTAATTAGATTCTGCAGATCTAGCACCAAAACGTACAGATCTGATCTACAATTTCGCCACCAAAAATCCCGGCAAAAAAAAAAAATAAATTTTTTTTTTTCCACGGTTTGCCCAAGAAAGAGCTCTGATACCAATTGTTGTAGATCTGATCCAAAAGATATATGATAACAGAATAAACCCAAGAAAGAACAAGATCAAAATAGATATAAATGCTTCTTTATTGATCAAACCCTTAAGGTAGGGCAACACCATACATTCACTCCTTAAGGAAGGAGAACACTCCACAAGCCATATGCTTGTTCATACAATAATACTTCTCTTCATCTTCATATCCCTCCATGTGGAGTCTCTAGCCTCTATATAGGCCTCATACATACAATACCATGCATCATTACCATGGTTTCCTCATACCATCAACTAATACCATAGGCCCATTACATTATTATTAACTACTTGTGGTCCCTTACATGACATGGGTTAACCACCTTATTTATTACTATGGCCCATCCCATTATTACATTATTACCTTGGGTACCTCCCATGGTACCCCATATTATCCCCCCTAGGTACATAACACATACTGTAGTTTTTAACCCCGTACAAAAATTACTTGCATACCAATTCTAAAACACAGAAAATAAACAATGCGAGAGCATAACAAATAAAACACATATACACAGAAATTTTCTCGTAGATCCAAAAATTGGAACTACCAGCTTGATTTTTCATTATGTTCCTTTCAATGTTACAATAAATATTTATACATGTCGAAGCATCTAATACCACAGACCGAAAACCATCACGTCCAAAACCATGGACCAAAAACCATAGGTAGGTCTACCCAACCTAATATAGGATCCAAAAAAAATTCCCGAGGCACTGCCCTAGACCCCGTAGAGGGGGGCTACCTGCCCCCCTCAAATCCCCCAGATAGGGGGGGCTTCCGCCCCCCCCTGTGACCCCCCCGCTGTACAATCGGCGCAACGAAATGGGGGCTCTGTGCCCCCTCTAACACCCCGGTTCACTAATAGGTCTAGTCGTGGAAAGAATATAACACAACCCAACACATACCTCCAGGTCGGAGGTGGGGCGATGTGGAGTGACAGTCCTAAGAAGGCTGGAATAGGGGCAGGATCATTGAGGTACTCAACCACTTTGATTAGACCTTGCTACGGGAGACCCGACGAGGAGTAGCAAGACTGGCTGAGTGGGTAGAGAAAGATGCGGATGGAGTGAAAGAGAGAGCTACAGTGCAAGAATCCCAAGACAGTGTAGAGCTAGCAGGCAGCAATAATGTGAGAGGCACAGGAGTGTTGCACTAGTACAGGATGGCACATAGAGGTGTGCAATGGTGCGAGATGCATGGAGTGTTGCAGCAGCTCAGAGGTCATAGAGGGAGCACTTGTAAATGGAAGAGGAAGATTCAACATCAAAGGATGTTTCTAGCCCAATAGGAAGGTCAGTTGGGAGTTTTTTTTTTGTTTCTAGAGTTCCTGGAGAAAGAACACTTGGGAGAAGTGTTGCATGCAGAACATTCCAAAGGTTCAAGATCGGGTTTGAGTTGAATGCCTTTCTTGTTGAGAGGGAGTGTTGAAAATGGCAACAAGAAATGCTAAAAATAGAAGTGCTAAAAATAGCACTGCTATAAATAGAAATTCGGGTACCAGTGTTGGACATAGCAATAAGGAATAAAAAATGGAAGTGCTAAAAATATCATTGCTATAAATAGCATTTCGGGATGGATTCCTATTTTAGTTAGTCCCTGAACTAAAATAGTGAATTAAAATTTTAATTTGATCTTAACAACTATTTGTAAAATAATTAATTAATTCATCCTTAATTAATTAGTTGTAGAAAATCAAACATGAAGTTTATGTGGGGACATGCAATAGTTATCCCATTAATTGGGGAATTTATCCCTTAATTAAGGAGATAAGGATGAGTTGTATTTGAGTTGTAATTAATTAGCTTAGTTAACTAAGTTAAGTCCAGTTAAATTAGTTCCAAACAGTTGGAGGAACTAATTGTGAGTTCAGTCAGTTAATGTGTGCATGCATGCAACTAGTGTTCTCCAGATAACTGAATATTCTCTCATAAATAACCAATGCATGTCAGTTCAGACAGAGACCTAGTTGAGATTAACGATAGGGACATTGTACTATCAGTTAAAGGATTTTTCCTATATAGGAAACTCATCCATGCAGAAAGAATAATCTCCTTCAAGATTGCGCAGTTAGATCAGAGGTTAGTGAGAGTGTGAAGAGGCCAATTCACACAGGTGGCATCACTGGAGCCCAAGGAAAAATGCGCAAGGAAATAGGAGGCTTGGAGGACAGAGGAGAAGGTTTGTGAGAAGCCTTTGACTGTCTATGAGCAGCAGTTTGATTGCAGAGAGAGTAGGATAGCTTGTGAGCTGATTCTTTTTGTAATCTGAACATATTTCCACTTGTATGATAATACAGAGATTGGGGTTTTAAGCTGAGGCTTTCCCCAGGTTATTCTTATGTGTTCATGTGTGATTGATTTCTTATTCTCAGTTATATGTGTTCTCATTGATCTTGCTCATATTTGACTAAGCTTGTGCAAAGTTTGTTGTAGAAGTAGATCTTGTATTTTGCTTTAGTATATTGCATAATTTGTTGATCTATAGTGGGAATTTCTACATATTTTTTGTTGGGTTGTGTTATATTCTTTCCACGACTAGCCTACGTAGTTAACCAGGGGGGTTATGGGGGGGGGGGGGGGTGGCGGAGCCCACTCTTCATTGCACCAATTGCGTAGCAGAGGGTTCACAGGGGGTTTGAGGGGGGCGAGTAGCCCCCCTCTATGGGGTCCAGGGTAGCAGCTCGGGGAATTTTTTTTGGACCCTATATTAGGTTAAGCAGACCTACCTATGGATTTGTGCATGGTTTTCGCACATGGTTTTGAACGTGATGCTTTTCGGTCCATGGTTTTGGATGCGATGGTTTTTGGTCCATGGTATTGGATGCTTCAGCATGTATAAATATGTATTGTAACATTGAAAGGAACATAATGAAAAACCAATCTGGTAGTCCTGGTTTTGGGATCCAAGGGGAAATCTCTATGTATATGTGTTTTATGTGTTATGCTCTTGCATTTGTTTATTTTCTATTCTTAGAATTCGTATGCAGGTAATTTCTGAATGGAGTAAAAACCTACATCTGGTATCAGAGCTATTTTGGCTTTAGGGGGATGCCTTTGTTGCTGAGGGGTTTCGCTCAGGCTTGTGGTAGACCCTGTTCAATGGGAGATCTACGATATCGATTCTAGTGGTGAAAGAAGATGGAGAGTAGTGGAAAGATAGAGATCGAGAAATTTAATGGTCAGGTTTTTGAGTTGTGGAAACCCAAGATGGAGGATCTATTGGTGGATAAAGATCAGTGGATGGCGGTAGATATGGGTACTAAACCAACGGAAGTGTCCGATGAAGAATGGATGAAGCTGGATCAGAAGGAAAAGAGCATAATATGATTATGTGTCTTAGATTCAGTATTGTTGAATGTATCAAGGGAAGTTACGGCTAAGGCTTTGTGGGACAAGTTAGGGACTTTGTACCAATCTAAGTCTCTAGTGAATAAATTATTTTTACGGAAAAAGCTGTATAACCTGAGGATGAAAGATGGAGACTCAGTGATAGAGCATCTGAACGCATTTAATACTGTGGTAAGTCAGTCATTATTTGTTGATATTAGAATTTCAAATGAAGATAAGTGCATCAGTTTGTTGTGTTCTCTACTAGATTCATGGGATAGTCTGGTTATTGCAATAGGTAGCAATGCAACTTCCTTGCAGTTTGATGAAATAGTCTCATCCTTTCTGATGGAGGAGATGAGACAAAAAGATATGGAGAGCCAGAATGGCGATGCCTTGTCTTTACAAGGATCGTCCCAGAATAGAAACAAAAATAAGTCATAAAGTGGGAGATCTAAATCTTTAGGAAAACTTGTAAAGGTGGTATGTTGGAAGTGTGGAAAGGAAGGGCACTACAAAACGGACTGTAAATCTAAAGCTCCTGACAAAGGAAAGAGATCTGATGATGCTCCTTCTGTAGAGGCAAAAACCACCTCAGATGAAGGTGGGGATGTGTACTTGACTTCTTCAAGTACACAGGTAGATCATGAGGCATGGTTGATTGACTCAGGTGCATCCATTCACTTCACTCCCCATAGAGAGTGGTTCTGCAAGTATGAGAAATATAATGCTGGTGATGTCTTCTTAGGGGATGATGGGAA
Organism: Pinus tabuliformis; assembly: GCA_031772625.1. Taxonomy (NCBI): domain Eukaryota; kingdom Viridiplantae; phylum Streptophyta; class Pinopsida; order Pinales; family Pinaceae; genus Pinus; species Pinus tabuliformis. The sequence continues at coordinate 1,357,124,422 of CM062807.1, read as the reverse complement.
GGCTAGAATCGTTGGTCACAGAAAAGTAAATTTGAATTTGCAAGGTGGAAGAGTCGTTAGTGCGGACACAACCGACCTTCCTAGAAGGCCTAAGACTCTCTAATGACAAACAAGACAAATAAGAGCAATCCTTCCCTAAATATGCTTTTACAATATGAGAAATCAAGTGTTTAGATCCTACCTGTAATCCAACACTGTTGTAGTAGTCCAGCTTCGTTGATCCGGATGAGCTCCTCCTTCCCTTCGAAACCTGCATTCACCAACAATCAAACGATTAAATAACACCTGAATATCACATAAAATAAAACATATTTGACATATAGACCAAGGAGTATATGAAACAACTCATTAATAACAAATTGTTGAGAAGAATGGACTAATTTGTATTAAAAGGTAACAAAAGGAACCATTACAACTTGAGCCTTGGTGTTGTGCAAGCTCCTCCCAGCGTCCACAAGAGTTCTCCCTTACTCTGATCAGCTCACCCACCTCCCAATGGAAACAAGTAAAGATGGTAATCTCTCCTCACAAGCTTCTACAAGCAAGTCCTAATTCCAGCAGCATCTACCCTTAGGAATGTTCAGCTTTCAACCTCCTCTCCCTTTGGCCCAATGCCTGTATTTATAGTGCTCTAGAGGAAGTTATTCAGGTCCACCATCAATGGGATAAGCCCCTCTTTGGATGGGATAGCTCCCCTATTGATGGGATAAGTTCCTCTAAGGTAGGGATACATGAACCATCTGGAGGCGCTTCATACACGTCAAACATACTTCTAGAAGACTCTAGAAATGACCACAAGTAACTTTTTTGGAGTGAAACTTGCGCCTTTTGACCTTTACAGGAGTACGCACCCATCCCTTTACATACAGAGCGTACAAGTACGCAGGTTTTGTGAACTTGGGTTGCGTACCCGCAGGTAAGGCTAAGAGAAACTGCGTACCAGAGATAACTTGACTTTAAATGACTTTTCTCTCTTTCTTTGAGTTTGACATGGAAGGCAGAGGCATGAGACTTGCCAAGGAGGATAGTATGACAATGGATGGAGCCATACTAACTGCAAATAGTCATGGTGACATTTTTTAGTGTAACAGATTGCCCCCTAAAGTGCGAAGCCTGTAGTAGATTAGGGTTTTTATGATCTAGGAAGGGTGAAGTACTTTATCATTTCAAGGAGTATCTTGCGGAGGACCCGGTCAGAACCTGCAAATATTCAACACAAAATACATATATATGATCATATCATCGCTGAGGTAGGCATTCCCATACTCAGATTGAAAACTTTAACTAATTGACTATCTACTGCTCTGATACAGGAATGATTCTGCAGTACATCATAATCATAGACTTTTGTAGACACAGTATGGACGCAGCCATCTGTTTATGATTAGTCTACTGTATAATGAATACAAAACTCCTCGCAGCCTGGATGGTGGAAACTAGATCCAGGGTCTTCATTTCTACCTCCCGAATTGGTATGATTCTATCCATGCAAATAAATGAGTTGATGTCGAGCATGGTAGAAACCACTTGATTACCAGTCAATGATGTAAACCGTTAACAAGTGTGAGAGAGACCACCAGTGATGTCAATGGTTCTCAAAGTACCCAGTACAATCCATGAAATGTGAATGAATGAGTTGATGTCGAACACGTCACGGAATCCTTTGATCGAAAGTCAATGATGTAAATTGTCGTCAAAGGCGAGAAACCTGCCATTGATGCATGCAGACTTCAAGGTACTGTCGATTTCTAAGTCATCTTTCCAGATAATGTGCTGATGTCGATAGAAAGCGACCCGTTGCAGGCAAGCCCACAACACGAAATCATTGTTCAAGTTGAAGAAATGTTGCTGTAAGGACTGACTCAGGGATGGTCAAATGGATGACAAGTATTTTGCATATGAATAGTTTATTTGCAGAGACCTCTTGAACACATAACAACACGACAGATGGTTTGGTGACGATTGGCCCTAAGTTAATACCCGGAAACGGTTGAAGACTTTCAAAGTGGTTTGATCACTTTTAAGGCAAAGGATTTCCCAACCCAGGTGAATGAAAAGTGTCGTGTTCAAGAGCGGCGATAAGGTTCTTCTGTAACAAAGGATGACAAATCGGTTCATTCTTCTCTCTTTTCCCCCACCATTTCTGGCAAGTACCTCTTTATTTTTAACAAGCTTGAGGAGGATAACATTTGCTTGATTATAAGCTCATCCTTCAGATGAGTCCAACTTAGTTTAGATTCGGACCCTAAGAAGGAGTGGTCCGTTCCTGTTTGTAATCGAACAGGTCCTTTACTGTAAAATTTTAACAAGTCCAGTATAGGAGAAACTCGACGTTTTTCATTTTTAGAGAGTCTGAAAAAACTAAAGAAGACTCCACGGTGAACTTTTTCGTACATTTGTGTCTCCCAAGCCCGAAAAAGTATAAAATAATACCTGAGAGAACCGCTTGATCTTGCGACCAAGGAGTACTTTCATGTTTAGTGCCGTTGACCTGAAAAGTAAAAAGCGATCAAGGACACGTCGTTTTATTTCCGTATCGAGTTTGAAACGACAAAAACCCGGCAATCTTTTCCTGTTTTTACAGTCAGAAAAGAGCTATAAGGGGACCGTCTTTTAATTCTGTTTTAACGAGTGTAAAAGAAACGCTCGGCAATCTTTTCATGTTTTAGGAGTCAGAAAAGGGCTGAAAAATAAACAAACTTAGCATTCATTCATCCAAAAAACCTATAAAAAGACTTTTTACCATGTCATTTTTACCATTTTACTGTTGAGGTTGAGAAAAGGGCTTTTGACAAGAAACTTCCTGTGGATATTGCGGAGAATCCGACCGTCAGAACCGAACGCCGTCTCATCAGGTATTCTACAGCATTCTTCTCTTGCTTTCCATCCGTTTAAAATTCATTTTTAGGTTTTTATTTGATTTTTTGGAGGTCTTGGGGTTTCAAGATGCGCCCTTCAGGGTACGCAGGTCATGCACTGCTGACCTGCGTACCCCGATATTTTCTTAATGGGGAAAATACCGGGAGTACGCACCCGGCCTTAAGGGAAGCTGCGTCCAGATGCTCTGTTCCTAAAAGCCGGGGTGCGTACCCCGCAAAACGCATTTTGAAACCCTCATTTCTCCAAAATGGACCAAAATTTTAAAATTTTATGGACTCTAACAGATGTTTTATGATGTGCAAGGTGCACACCATGCTTGATTGGCGTGAAAGAGAACACGAGGACGTTGATTTGGCCGCAATAGGTCATCAACCTTCTATTGATGCGTTAAAGGCATGCGGTCTCTACAAGTACTGGGCCATACCTGGCATGAGGGCCCAGGTGCCATTCCTTGAGTGGCTGGTTGAAAGGTGGAACATTCAGGATCAGTGTTTCTACATCGGAGAGAACCAGCTCGAGATAGAGCCCTCCGACATATATTTTCTCACTGGCTTGCCTAACAGGGGCGAGTCCCTCTCTCTATTCGGGACTAGGCTGGGTGGCCAATCTCTTACTAGTCTCCGGCTAGAGTGGTGCAACAATCAGAACCAGGAGAAGGGGATAGAAATCAAATACATATCCCGACCTGAACTTATGGTGATAGCCTTTACCATTACCAGACTTTGCGGCGCGGCCGCTTTGCACCATGCCACCGGGTCCCAAATGCGGATGGCTATAGATTGCTTCCAAGGCACCATTTTCAACTGGTGCGATGCTGTGTTGGCCAATATGAAGGGCCAACTAACCAGGGCAAAGAGAGGACAACTGAAGACCTTTGGATATGGGCCTTTAGTTGTGAGCTTTGCCCTAGAGAGAGTTTCAATGCTGATCCCCCAGCATCTTACAGTTCCAGTTGGGCCTCCTCGGGAGCCTAAGTTGACGAGATGGGTTGCGGTAATGGCCTGGCATCCTGATGAGGGAGCAGCAGTTGTTTGATTTCCTGACAGTTACTTTCACTGGTTGGAGGGCCAGGTCTTTGCGATTCAAGACTTTCCGTACACCGGAATGGATTTTTGCAACGATCTGGACATGGTTCTTCCACAGGGAGAACAATGGGACGACAGAGGTATTTCATTTTCACAAGTTTTTAAATTATGTATTTTTTTTTGTTTTTTATATATCGCCTCAAAACTCACAGCACAAATTTTCAAAATGCAGATGTAGGTCCACGGCGTCCGGTCAACCTCCGGGCTTTTGAGAGGAGAGTACCAGCTGTACCAGCACCAGCCCCACAGGATGCGGCCGCAGAGACCTTAGCCGAGTTGGAACAGGATCTAGAGCGTCTGACGGCGGATATACCAGAGACCACTATAGATGACATTCCTATCCGACTTCAGCGCTACGTGGTCGCAGTCCCAGGACCTTTCAGGAGGTTCCTGTGTAGGGTAGCGCGAGCAGTGGTCTCGTATAGAGAGCACCACCAGTGATTGGCTAGTCACTTTTGTAGACACATATGACATTTTTGGTTTTTTGTACTTATCATTTTTGCCGATCATAAGGTGTTTTTCAACCTATGATCGAAGACGATGTATATTTTTGACATACTCCTATCTATATATATCATTATTACTGGCTTATTTTGTTAAACATGTGTGATGAAATGTTTATAAATTTACATTTATGATTGTTACAAATGTCTATTTAACATTCGAGACGCCATTGCATCAGCTAATGTATTTAAAGACCTTGGAATATGTTGATGTTCAATGTAATCAAATTCACGTTCCAAGAGACGCACCCTCAAAAACAATCTTAATAACACTAGATTTCTAATGGCATAGACTCTATTAAGCTGTAATACAACGAGTTCAGAATCTAACCTCACTATCAAACTCCAAATCCCAAATGAAATAGATTCAGATAATAACTCAATCACTGCACTGTATTCTGCAATGTTGTTTGTTGTTTGACCAAGGCTCACCCCATGCATAGAAACTAACTCGTCAGAGGGCGAATAGATAACCCAAGCTGCGGAAGAGATATTCCGTGTACTACGACAAGCACCATCAACAAATCCAATGTACGTTTGGAGAGGCGTCGACATCTGCAATATCAAGAGTAAAACCAAGATAAGCCAGAATAACGACAAAAACACACTCTTTAAACTAAGCACATAGCCTAAACTAAGCAAATATATCAGTTAAAAAGAAAATTAACCTAACTAGGACTAACTAAATCTCCATACCCACCATTTAAGCATAATACCTCTTTAGGTAAAGTCCATTTCTGGGCTTACCCAAAGAGTCCCCATCAAAATCTACCAGCTCATAGGCCCCTTTTGCCAGCTTTCGCTTGACAATGTAGGGCCCATGCCACATGGGAACGAATTTTCCAGCACCTAATTTATCGTTAGCTTGATCATATAATAGCACTAGGTCTCCTTCCGAAAAATTACGAGGGGTCACGTTACGGTCATACTGAGCTTTCATCCTTTTTGCGTGAGTCTCGATTGCCAAAGCAGCGTCACGTCGAGTCTCATCTAATTTAGCTAAGTATAACAGACGCTTCTCCTCTTCAGAAGTAGCTGGGAGTAATTCGATAGCCATTTGAAGTGATGGGATTTCGCATTCAATGGGCAACACTGCTTCCAAACCATAAACTAGTTGGAAAGGAGTGAACCCTGTTGATGTTTTTACTGAGGTTCGATACGCCCAAAGTGCTGAGAATAACATGTTATGCCAATTCGACCGATGAATACCAATGATTCGTCGGATCATGATAACGAGAACTTTGTTGATGGATTCAACCAAACCGTTTGCTTGGGGATAATAAGGAGTAGAACTTTCATGGCGTAAACCAAGCTGGCTTGTAAGTTTTGTCATCATAATGTTTCGAAAATGGTGCCCATGGTCAGTGATTATCACTTGTGGGACACCAAACCTAGCAATAATATGATTGAATACGAAAATCGCTGCTGTTTTGCCGCTTGCCTCGAATGTAGGCATCGCCTCGGCCCATTTAGTAAAATAATCAACCGCAAGGATGATATACGCATGCCCCCCGGCCGAGTGAGGGTTACAAGTAATAAAATCGATACCCCATTTAGCAAAAGGACCAACGGCAATTATAGGGTGGAGAGGAGCAGGTGGTGCGCGCATCTTGCGATCAAACACTTGGCAGTTGTGGCATTTTCGGACCGCAATGATACAATCTTTAAACATGGACGGCCAGAAATAGCCAGCACGCAACACCTTCTGAGCTGTGGCATACCCAGACATATGACCGCCACATGCTCCAGAATGACAGTCATTCAAAACCCTTTCTGCCTCTTCATGAGTTAAGCAACGGCGAAAAACCAAGTCCGCCCCACGACGATAAAGAGTATCTCCAATAATTCTGTATTGTTGGGACTGGAATCGAATTTTCCGGCATTCTGACTTTGAAGCTTCGGGCCGAAAGGATTGGGTTTGGAGATAGACGATTATATCCCCATACCAAGGATCTAAAGTGCTGATAAGAAACAGAGATTCGTCCGCAATGGGTTCCTCTGCCACAGTCTCTGTGTCAGCACGCGGGAAGTCACACATCAATTCTACAAAAACTAAGGATTTCTTAGACTTGGACTTCTCAAACTCCAAATCGAACTCCTGCAGGATAACAATCCATTTGGAGTACTTGCCCCCTAGCAATTGTTTTGTCAAAATGTAAATCACTGTAGTTTTACGGAGAAGAATGTAATGACGAAAACGCTGGACAGCCTGAACAGCTGCCAGGGCCAATTTCTCCACATGCGAATATTTTAGATCAGTGGGATATAATGTCCTACTAAGATAATATATCACATGTTCCGTTCCGAATTCATCTTCCTGAACTAAGACCATTCCAATGGTGGAGTGGGAGGCAGCGAGATACAAAAAGTAATCCTGGTTGTAGTTGGGAGGATGCAGCAACGGTGCATGGGTCAACGCGTGCTTAAGTGCATCAAAAGATTTCTGAGCTATCTCATCCCAAGAAAATTGAGCATTTTGTTTCAACAACCGGGTGAAACCCTTTGTAACCTCGGTGTAGTTAGGAATGAATCGACGTAAAAAGTTTGCTTTCCCTTGCAAACTTTGGAGTTGGCGCAAACTCGAAGGAGGAGGCAATTTGATGATGGCTTCGACCTTCGAGGGATCGACGCGGATACCGGCTTTTGAAACAACAAATCCTAGCAATCGTCCCACTTCTATGTAGAAGACACATTTGTGTGGGTTCAACCGAATTCGATAATGCCGACACCTCATAAAAATAGCTCGTAAGTGGACAAGGTGATCAACTCGATGTAAAGAATGAGCAGGCAAATCATCGAGATACGGTTGCACAATGTGTTTGATGTCGTGAAACGCATAAGACATAGCCCGTTGGAAAGTGGCTCCAGTATTCTTGAGTCCAAAAGGTAATTTGCAATAAGAAAATGTCCCCCAAGGACAAATGAAAGCCGTTTTTGGTTGATCGGCAGGTAGAATATTGATTTGGTTGTAACCGGAAAAACCGTCCATAAAGGAAAATATTTCACTGCCGGCACAATCATCAATTATTTGATCGATATAGGGTGTAGGATAGTTGTCTTTGGGACAAGCACGATTTATATCCCTATAGTCGATACATATTCTTATTGTTCCTTGTTTCTTGTTAACTGGAACAATATTCGATACCCAATTCGTTAACGGGATCGGATAAATGAAACCTGCTTTCAACAGCTTCTCGACTTCTGCTTTAATCGCAGCCGCTTTCCTAGGGTGTATCTGACGCAGACGTTTCCGAACGGGTTTAGCGTCCGGGTAGGTCTTGATTTCATGAACAACAATGGAGGGATCAATTCCTGGCATTTCCTCATAGGACCAGGCAAACATGTCGCAGAATTCTTGAAATAGGACCTTGTATGTTTGAATTTCGTTATCTGTACACGAGGCACCTATATGAATGTTTTCAATAACTCCAGTTTTGACTGAAATGTCGATGGCAATAGTTTGGGAAATGTTTCCCAAATTCAACTCTGAATCAGGATGTTTCATGGGATTCTGAGCGTCCTTGACATATTCAGCTGTAAAAATTGATGAAAAATCATTTTCAAAGTCATCAGCCTCAGGTAAAAACGAAGATCTATGATGAAGATCTTCCCATGGTAGATCGTCCACGTTTAGGGTTTCGCGAAGTTGTTCGTCAGATGACACGACTTCAGGAAACGTTATCCGTTCTGAGGTTGATGTGAAAAGTGATTCCTCACAGACCACATTCATTTGGTCGAAATGGGTTGAACTCGAGTCGGAAAAAGACTGCACGGCCTCATAAGCAATTTCGTATGGACTCAAAGGCATTGCATTACCAAAAGAGTCTATTTCAATTCAGATGGGACAATCCAAGGATCATCGTAAATAATAGTGTCTGAAGTAATCATATGAATAGATGCGAATGAAGGGTCTGCATTGATGGAAGGAAAGGGAAAAGTTCCCAGTAAACCAGAATCTTTAACCAATCCTACGCCAACATCCCTGTAAGGGATAGTCGTTTTACTGACATGCTGGATACTCTCTGAAGAGGCTGGGTCGGATGAAAAGTAAGCCAGCTGGTCTATCGTCACGATCTTACCATTATGTGGAAACTTTATAACTCTGAAGACTGATGACACGACTGCTGTCATAGCGTAAGACCAACTGCGACCCAAAAGAAGGTTGTAGTCTAGAGGGGCATCAACCACTTCCACATCCAGACTAACGGTTTTTCCTTCAACTCCTATAGGCAAATCCTGTAGAATGCCAAACGGATGGAACCCACGGCCATCAAAGGCCTTAAGAATCGTCGAGGATTGGTTCAGTGAAGGAGAACCAAGCGATCTCCAACACTGAATCGACATAATACACGTAGAAGCTCCTTCATCAATTACAGTCCGATGAATAGGTGTGTTTTTACTATCACTGGAATCTGGAAAGCCATTTGATGAGGGAGACGCGGTGTACTATTTTCTAGATCAAAGATTATCAGGTTCGGGTCCTGAATATCAACAGCTCCTATAGCCGACAAGAGTAATTTTCGTTGTGCTAGGCATGATTGCAGCACTTCCAAAGCTGACATTGCTGAGGGTGAAACAGCTAAATCCTCAACAATGTTATAATTCTGAGCTGCTCTCGCATGTGGATTGAAAGCAGACTTTCGAAGTATACCCTTGGCGGGCGGTTTAATTATCAAGTCCGGGTTAGGTTTCTCGATCTGTAGTGGATCGGAACCGGGAGCTGAGGTTGATGGATTAGAATGAGAAGATTCTGCTTCTTTACCATCAACAGGATTCTTACTACCATAATCTTGCAATCGAGTCGCAATCCGTACATGAGACATCATCAATATGGGTTCTTCACTGGCACTCGAGGAAGAACCTATCATTTTACTCTCCTGCTTTGGAAATGGATCTTTCAAAACAGCAGGAGTTGGGGAACCTTTAACGATTTTCACAACCTTTGCCCGATGAGGGCAATCTCTTGTGAAATGATCTTCTTCACAAATTAAACAAGGATAGCGAGGTTTGCACTTTTCGTCGTTAGATTCCGACTTCTCTTTTTTCTCCTTTGGAGCCTTGTCTGCTTTATCCTTCTTCTTGCCTTTCTTCTTACCAACATTTTTTGATTTAGTCGTAGATGACTCTACAGCATGAATATCGACAGTAATTTCAGGAGAAGATTCACCTGTCGGGGAGTCCGGTAGGGTTATTATTGGAGAAGAATTCTTTGAAGATTTCTTCTTACTTTTAGTATTCACCGTACCAATCATGCCATCAGCAGCATGAGACCCCGAAGGAGGAGCAGCAATTTGATTCGACTTAGGAAGATCTGGGATCTTCTCGTGCAACGTACCCGACTGAGTGTAAACTAAGTCAAGGTACTGGGCTTGAGCAATGACTTGCTCCTCAGTAACTACTCCGGCCTTAGCTACATCTTCAGTAATCTTCGGTAATAATGATTTTACAAACCATTCAGCTAAGATTTGGTCCGGGATAAAAACTTTCACTAAACGTCTTCGACGTCTCCATTCATGAATATGATCGGATATGTAAGTGGAGGTCGACTGTTTCAATGAAGTTAATAGCTCCGTGCCGTTATCGTATCTGACCGGCAACTGAAAATGAGTTAGGAACGAGGTAGCTAACTGGCTAAAATTGTAAAAAGAGGCCCGTGGTAACTCAATGTACCACTTGGCCGCGAGACCAATGAGCGTACGCTGGAAAAGACGTAAGCGGATCGAATCATCCGAGATAGAATTTGAAGCACACCAGAGGTGGTAAGTCATCACGTGATTGGACGGATCCTCTCCAGACTTACCTTCGAACTTGGGTATATCACTGGGCAACTTATTTGGCATTGGCTTCCAGAACAGAAGATATTGAATTGGATCGTTCGTTAGGCGCGTCAAGTCTGGTAAATCCAAAGTTGCGATAAACAGTAACTGCCGGTTAGGATCTCTAAAACTCTGGGTCACAAGACCAGTCCCAGGAGGAGGATATCCAGGATAACTAGGAACAGGAATCGCATTAGGGATATTATATCCTCCTGGAAAACCAGGATTAACCAGACCGTACTGGGGTTGTTGAGGTTGTTGATAAGTATACCCAGGATACGGTTGATACTGGTAAACCGGTTGTTGGACAACAGGACCGAATTGGTACTGTCCCTGGTACTGTTGGTGAGTAAATTGAGGTTGAGTTGTTACAACAGTACTTAAACCAGGCTGCCCTACAGGCATCTGGACCGTGGTTTGAATCGTAGATCCGGACAACGGTAAAGATGTCTGAGGAGTGGTTGCAGAGACAGTAGAAACCGGAGCTGTCGATACTCAAGAAGTAAGTGCGGTAGATGTTGCGGTAGCTGCAGCAGCCGTTTGAGATGGAGTACTAGGTGCAATTGGCGGCTGAGTAACTACCGAAGTTACAGAAGTTTGAACATTTGACTGGACAGGTTGCGGTTGCTGGGGTGGAATAGAAACTACGGGTTGTCCAGTTTGAGGTACCAACTCTATACTTGGCTGCAACACCTGTTGACCTTGTGATGGATCCCACACTATCATTCCGGGGTATTGACCCGTAACAGGTTGAGGATACTGAGATCCATAACCGGATTGAGGATAGGATTGATAATTGAAAGGCATAGTTCCCACACCTTGAACATATGACTGACCTTGAGGTGGTTGATAACCTTGACTCGAGTATTGACCTTGAGGTTGATAACCTTGGGGTAAATACTGATACTGGGGTTGACCTTGACCTTGAGGTTGATACCCTTGGGGTTGATACCCTTGAGGTAAATATTGATATTGAGGTTGACCCTGGGGTACATATTGAGGCTGGGGTTGACCTTGAGGCATGTATTGTACCATAGGTACATACTGACCTTGAAGCTGCCCCCCAGACACAATTTGTGTACCTTGAGGTTGCCCCCCAGGCGTTAATTGAGGCTGCCCCCCAGGCGGTAATTGACCACCTTGAGGTTGAGAAACGGGAACTGAACCTGACATCATGTAAATGTCCCCTACACCCAACGGTTTATTACCATTGTTTCCAGCTAATAACCCATGATCAATGGGTTGACGAGATGCTCCCGCAAAGGTACCAGAAAGTGATTGATACCCGGTGGGAACAGAAGGACCACCATGTAAGAAAGATTCAGGAGATTGAGTGAACACAGACGACTGACCAGACATATTCACAGGAGTATAAATACCTCCAGGTGGAAAAGGAGTACGAGGTGGAGAAAAACCTACCCCTGAGTTGTCTAAATAATTGGTTAACGAAAGATACCAAGTAGTACTTCTAGGAGGACTGTAAAAGATAGATTCACGCTCCCTGAGATCAATAGTAGGTTGATCTTCAAGGGTAGATACGCCTAAATCTTCCTCTGGAGCAAGTTCTTCAATAGCTATCAAACCAGTAGGAAGATTTTCGGTGATGACTCTTTCTACCCTAGGTGAATCTGGTACACTAGAAGTTGGAGTAACAGGTTCAGATATTTCAGGTTCTTCGCCTATATCACTAGTAGATGAAAAACTACCAGCAAGCTCAGAAACTTCAACTGCTTCAGGATTATAACCTGTCTCTAGACTTTGGTAATCTTGATGGACTACCAACGAAGACTCTCCTTCTTCTGGTGAACCTACTCTACTGCGGCTAGGAGGAGTTACAAGGACCTTTAAACCTTCGTAATGACCCGGGACATCTTCAGGAGGTCCACCCCGTGATCTACGGAGTTTCCTCAACAAATCGGTTCCGGTGACAATCTCAGGAGACTTGCCCCGAAGTCTACGGGACTGTCTCGGTAATTCCGCCACAGTTAAAAACTTTTAACTACTGCACACGCAAACAAAGTAAAATCTCAAAACAAACCACCTAAAGTCTCTAAAGAACCAAAAAAATTTGAATCATACGCCTAAAGAATCTAGGGCGTCAAACCAAGCACAAACAGTAGCCTTCCAGACCGAAAACGCTAGTTGGAGATGAAACCCAACATCGCCGGATTCAGTACAGAAGTGGCGGGTGGAACAGTTACCCCGACAACCTGCTTAATGAATAGACCAGCACAAGTTCCTCCACTTTAACCGTCTCGAGTGAAGTGAACCCCCCGGAAAATCCAAGTGAGTCTAGCAGACGTCTGCTCCAGGTACAGTGGGATCTTCCCTCCACCGTCACCTCAGTAGAATCCTAAAGATAATGGTCACTAAGGTTACCAACCGCAACAAATGCACCTGGGGGAACAGTCTACACTCCAACAGCACGCAAGGGCAGAGTATCAAGCTCAATCCCCTTGCTGATTCCTTGACAATAATCCAAGGTTTATCGACAAGTGACCCCTGGCTCCTCGACAATGGTTAATCCGAGGTTTACCATTTGTAATACGTGCGTGTCTGGCGTCGTTCCCAATGAGGGAGGATTGATCCCCTCACTGGTTCGAACACGAGCTCTTGCTTCTCCTTTAAGAGGAGCTTTCCCAGAGTACAAATGAGACAATTGGATTTATTCTATCACAAGATAAGCTACTTGTTTGGTTTTGTTGTCTTGGAGAGTTAATTACTCTCCTACTCCAAGACACTAGCCTGATCTAAATTGGTGTTTCAGAGCCCTAGTAAATAAAAGTTACTATGTTGATTTTACTTTAAGTGTTAATTTTATGGTTTTTCTTAAAGACAAAAGGTGATGGAGATGAAACTGGTGGTGTGTAGACTCGACTCGCAACCACTACAGAGATGCACCTAAGATGATTTACACTACTTTTCTTTTTCAATGAATCTCATAACTAAGAGAGTTGGAAAATGCAAATTTTATAGAAAACAACTTTCTTAGTAAAGACAATCAAAGAAACAATTCTCTTTATCTCTTCAAAACGCACAACTCATGACCACTAATTACTCTACAAAAATTTCCTTTTTCTCCCAAAAGTCTACAAATGCTACCAAAGCAAACTTTTTCCAAAAGAATTTTTGTATTTTTTTTTCTATGTTAATAAAGCATATAAAACTATTTTATCAAATCGAATTTAACAAATCTAAGACAATCAAATCAAATTCACTCAAAAGCAAATTAACAGCAAATTTACCTAAAAGCAAAAATAATGAGGACAAAAGCCTACAAGGATGATTCCCGGATGTTTTACTTAGTCAAAATGCAACTAAGGATCAGTTCATGCAGAATCATAAACTAACCAAAAAACAAAATCGAAATCTTTTTGTTCTTTTTTCTCAAGAATGGAATTCAAGGTTTTAACAAACAAACTTTTCGAGATTCGCAAAGAGAAGACACAAAGGTAGGTCTCTCACTAGGGTGACTTCTATGACAGGCCCGACTCCTAAGAGGACTGATCAAAACCAGGGAGATCCAAAGTTTGACAACCCTTAACGCCAAAGTCACTACAGGACCAGTTAAAAATCAAACCCTAAGGCAAAATCCCTATGAATTCCACCAAAACCCTCGACACTAACGGGACAAGTTCAGGTGAAGATCTTTGACAGTAAACTGATGGATCTGGGCAGTAAAAACAAAGTAAAAGCAAAATCTAAAAGAGCAAAAAGCAAAAATTGAAATTTTCTCAAAATTGACAGGGGTACGCAGGTCATCTGTTTACACAGGCGCGGGTACGCACTGTGCACAAAGACGCAGTGCATACAAGTACGCACTGTGTTAAACCCAGAGACTGCGTACTGCTGGCAAAGCTAAGAAAAATAAAAACTAAATTGACTCTAAGCTAACCCACCCAAATACACAGCTAGACAACCAAAAATCAGAAAACAAGCAATTTTTCTCAGATCAAAACATCAAATCAACAAGAACTCAAACACATTAATGGAGTCCCCAGTGGAGTCACCATTTTGTCACGCGGAAAGAGTCGTTAGTGCGGACACAACCGACCTTCCTAGAAAGCCTAAGACTCTCTAATGACAAACAAGACAAATAAGAGCAATCCTTCCCTAAATATGCTTTTACAATATGAGAAATCAAGTGTTTAGATCCTACCTGTAATCCAACGCTATTGTAGTAGTCCAGCTTCGTTGATCCGGATGAGCTCCTCCTTCCCTTCGAAACCTGCATTCACCAACAATCAAACGATTAAATAGCACCTGAATATCACATAAAATAAAACATATTTGACATATAGACCAAGGAGTATATGAAACAACTCATTAATAACAAATTGTTGAGAAGAATGGACTAATTTGTATTAAAAGGTAACAAAAGGAACCATTACAACCTGAGCCTTGGTGTTGTGCAAGCTCCTCCCAGGGTCCACAAGAGTTCTCCCTTACTCTGATCAGCTCACCCACCTCCCAATGGAAACAAGTAAAGATGGTAATCTCTCCTCACAAGCTTCTACAAGCAAGTCCTAATTCCAGCAGCATCTACCCTTAGGAATGTTCAGCTTTCAACCTCCTCTCCCTTTGGTCCAATGCCTGTATTTATAGTGCTCTAGAGAAAGTTATTTAGGTCCACCATCAATGGGATAAGCCCCTCTTTGGATGGGATAGCTCCCCTATTGATGGGATAAGTTCCTCTTAGGTAGGGATACATGAACCATCTGGAGGCGCTTCATACACGTCAAACATACTTCTAGAAGACTCTAGAAATGACCACAAGTAACTTTTTTGGAGTGAAACTTGCGCCTTTTGACCTTTACAGGAGTACTCACCCATCCCTTTACATACAGAGTGTACAAGTACGCAGGTTTTGTGAACTTGGGTTGCGTACCCGCAGGTAAGGCTAAGAGAAACTGCGTACCAGAGATAACTTGACTTTAAATGACTTTTCTCTCTTTCTTTGAGTTTGACATGGAAGGCAGAGGCATGAGACTTGCCAAGGAGGATATTATGACAATAGATGGAGCCATACTAACTGCAAATAGTCATGGTGACATTTTTTAGTGTAACATGCATATTCCTGCATTGGCCAGAAATCTGATTTCTGTAAGCAAGTTGGATGATGCTGGTGTAAAAACAGTGTTCGAGAAGGATACCTACAAGATGGTTTGGGGAGCACTAGTATTGATGTAGGGAGTTCGGATTGGAACTCTATACAAGTTGCAAGGTAGCACTGTTGTTGGTGGGTGCAACAGTTCTGTGGTTCCTGAAAGTGGAGCAAAAAATCTAGTGGTCTCTGGAGAGAAGACCATGTTGTGGCATAAAACTCTTGGACATATTGGAGAGAAGGGCCTTCGAATAATTCATGGTAAAGGTATGGTAGAAGGTATGACTAATAGCTCTCTGGATTTTGATTTCTGTGAAAATTGTATATATGGGAAGCAGAATCAGGTGAGTTTCCCCTCTGGTGGTAAGAGGGTGTTACACATTAATTTGTCACTAACTTCATCTCAGTCCCTGAGTGACATCTCCACTGTCATACATCAAATAAGTATGTCCATATCTTCCCACTCATGCAAGAAGATTAAAAAAGTGCTCTCTAAGATTGAAGATTGACCTTTTTTTCCTAAGTTTCTGCATCGTTGCAAGTAAACCCTTAAAATATGCGACGATTCCTTGTCATGAACTGTATCGTTACGACGTCGTCGCAGGTGTACACGTGTTTCCTATGACAGTTGAATATTAGGGCTCGGTGCAATTCCTCGAGTTATTTATTGTGATTATTGGTCCAAACACATTCCTTCTCTGTGATGTCATCGCTAAGCCCTAGTTTATGACTTGCGATGATCTAGATTTGGCAAATTAGTTCAAGCAGTTGGCCTTTTGGGTGATTCTAGAACTGGTTGTTGGGTCAGATTGGTTCACCTTTCCTCCTCTAGGATGGTAGTTCCATCTTTTGTGAAACCTCCCTTGAGGATAAGCTCCCTTTCAGTCATTTCATGGAGGCTCCTCCTCCTATAAAATCACTTTCCATTGTTATGATCAGCTGGTTGCTAGTTCCTATTTCTTGGTTTTTGGATTGAAGCAGATTAGATAGCTTTGGTGTGAGTTTGACAAGTTTTCTATGTGGAATTGCTAATAGTTTAACAAGAGGTTGTGGAGTGCCTTAGCCTTGTATTATATCTTGTGAGTGAGAGAGAGAGATATTATCCATTTGGAAGACCCATTCTTGAGAGCGGATGCTTGAAGGAACATACCAACTAGACCCTCCAAGAATGCTTGTGATGTCAAGGCTCGATTGTAATCCTTGATTTTGATTTATTTTAATACAATAAATGATGATTTCCTATATCTTGTGTACAATTTACTTGATAGCTTATGATTCCTTGACTTTATAAGTAAATAGATCATTGTTGTTCTCGGTTACGTGTTTTGTTGTTCTCTTGTGGTGTTTCAGGTTGATTGCTCATTAAGGAGAAGGAAACGGAAGCTAGAGTGGTGCAACAGAAACTTCACCGGACATTGATTTTGAGGTAGGGCTTCAATAATGACCATTTAAGGAAATAGATTGTTGTTTTGTTTTGCTATGACTAGACCCACTCTAGGGCTAGAGGGGTTGCCTCTGTCCGTAGAGGGAACACTTTCCTACTTCACAAGTTGGCGACTCCACTGGGGAGGAGTCCTTTGTATGTTTTTTTCTTGTTTACTCTTGGTTTGTCTTTTGATTTAGTGTCTCTTGCGTTTTGGGGTTGCACCTTTAGTTTTGGATTCCTTGGGTCAATCTAAGAATTCCCTTTACTGTTTGAAAGGATAGTTTGGTGTTTTTCCAGTTTTGTCACTTGTCTTTTCCCTTTATTGAAATCATCGTTGAAGATAGCTTAACAATTGTGATGATGTCATCCTGTACTCTTTAGTAAATCTATGCATTGCTGATTACCTGTCGTACAGTCGCGACTATTCCTGAAATCGGACCGTCGCAGAAGATAGCCATGCCCCTATGACGACGTCGCTCAGTTGTTGTCTCTACACTTGCAACGACTGGCTTATCATCCCAAGTTGCTTCTTATAGGCTCGTGACGATTCCTGTACAAGTTGTTTTTACAACTTTGTCTCCTAAAACCACCAGTCTTGCTTATCCCCTATTGTTTTCTGTCTCCCATCAGCTTGCTTTGATTGCTTTGGTTAATGCTTGTTTCTCTTTGATTTCATTTGAGTGAGTCTTGTGTTTTAGACCCTGTGACCTGGCTCTTTTAAGCATTTCAAGCCGTTTGCTTGGGTTACTTGTCTATCCAAGGTTCATTCGCAACCGTCTTATTGATATGCTTGAATCTTTTTTGCTGCTTGTTTTCTTGCTGGTTGATATTTCGTGTTGATTATTGAACCAATTTGTCAAATTGATTCAATTTCTTCACTATCAAGCATAGATCACAATTTTTTGGATCAGTCAGGTTTACACTTGCTTGTTTGTCTTTTTAATTCCAAAAAAATAATCAAAATAGTGCATTCATTTAACATTTGAAATTGAAAGTACATTTGCATTACGAATTTTCATGATTGAGAGATTGCAAAGCGAATTTTAAATCTTTCATTAGTAGTATCGATGCACTGTAGGATTAGTGTGTTGATGCATTATGTTTTTTAGCACTTGAATTTTCTTGTCTTGGTTTTGTGTGTGCTTGGGCATGAACTCTTTACCTTTATTTAAGTAGGTGTTCATTGAAACGATAGATGCTTTACTCATTCTAGTTGCATCCTAGGAATTTTTGACATACATACGGTAGGGCCTGAAAACCAAAACCTAATTCATGATCAACTCTAAAATCAATTGAATGAACTTAACAACGCATTCGAACTTAACACACATTATTTATAGGTTTAGGCTAGAGACGTGCTCTAGCGTCGTTAAACCTAGTCACTATTGTTTTCACTTAAGGTTGGGTGATTCCTCCTTCTCTGACTCAATAGCTGCTAGTACGGACTCGTGCTCCTCGTATCGTCGAGTATATATCGGGAGACCCCACTAGGTTATCATCCTACATACATAGGAAGCCGTGTATGCAGCCTTACAAATCATAATGCACCGAACACAACATTCGGGAAGATTGACTGCCATACGGAAATTCCTTGGTCATTTCTCTTTCATTTGATCACCGAGGTGTATATGCAATTTTACGATTTGTTTGGTAAACCTTTTGCCTAGTTCTCCAGAGTAGTCACTTTCGTTCCTTTTTGACTCCCTAAAAGAAAAGGATCATTTGAGCACTTGTCCTTTCAGGCTCATTAAATATTTTAAGGCGACTAGAGTCATATTTTGTCCTTTTCTCGACTCTTTAAAAATGAAAAGGTCAAGTTTTGTTCCTGTGTCAGAAAATTTATTCGACCATGTTCACATTTTCCCTGTTAATCTTGACTGCATTTTGGTTTTCATAGGATTGTTTTCCTTGCTCGATTCTCTTTTCCTAGGACTCTTGAGTTAAATCATCCTAGCGGAATCACCGATCCCGTCTCGCATACCACGCGACCAAGGCTCTACATCTTCTATCGCTTCTAAGGCATCGGTTGTTAGTGATACCCTTCATGTTATTCTAAGTGTCCAACCTCTTAACTCTCATGCTCCAGGCGAGGAGTTGTACGATATTAATTGGAACCCTATTTGGGAACCTTCTGAAGAGGACTTCCCCGTTACTCCTCCTGGTGTTTCGGCCCTGATGTCGTCTTCTGACATGGATGAGACGAACCTCATCTCCATTGAAGAAACCTTTATGGAAAGTGTTGAAATCCCTATACCTAGTTTCCGTGTTACCCCTCTTGGTGTCACATTGCCTTTGCGCTATCATTCTTTGGCTGATATTATGATTTCCATGTCTCCTCCTACGTGTTCCATGTGATCTCGTACTGTAGCTCCAACCTCATAACCCTTTATACCTCAGATTCATAATGTGTCTGTCACATCGGTCCCAACTATACCTACTATCTGTGTGGCTTCTTCACCTCTTGTTGTTAGTGTTGTTGTTGCATCCTCCATGGTGACCACTGTTATTGGACCTTCAGTTGGTCCTACTAGTGGTGGTCTGTCAGCCTCGGCATCTGGAGTTGTTAATCCCACCAATAGTATTCCAATCTCTTCCGGTTCCATTCCGGTAGGGGGGACATATGACTAGTACATGTATGTTTTTCAGAATTCGGATCTGCAAAATCCATTCCATTATTATGATCCTCGAGGCACTCATATCTATCACCCTAGATCCCTCCCATCTCAACCTGCGGTTGAGGTTTCCATTCCTTTATTTGTCGCTTAGGGTTGTACTGGTTATCATGGTGGCCAAGAACAGCCCTCGGTTTTTCAAGGTCCACCCTCTGAAGGTCAGCCGACTTATGGGCAGTCGTATCAAGGATAGTCATCTTACGGGCAGCCGTCTCATGGGCAGCCGTATCAAGGGCAACCTTATCCAGGGCAACCAGTTGGACCACAAGGACAACCCTTATAGGGACAACCTTCAACCTTCACATGTTCCTCTTTCACTTATTTTGAGTAGCCTTCTAGTCAACTAGGTCAGCCTCAGATTCATCAAGGTCAACCTGGTGCCCTGCAATGTCACCCTTCTAGATAAGTAGGCCAACCTCAAATCCAGCAAGGCCAACCTATTGTCTAGCCTGGTCAACCCTCTAGACAAGTAGGTCAACCTCAGATTTCACAAGGCCAACCTACTGTTCAGCCAGCTCAACCCTCTTGTTAGTCCAGCCAGCCTTTAGTGCCGCAAGGTCAACCCATTACCCAGCCAGCTCAACCTTCTAGGCAAATAGGTCAACCTCAGTCTCAACAAGGCTAGCCTTCTAGCTAGATGGTTCCATCTCAGTTTCCACAAGGACATCCATTTGGTCAAGTTAATCCATCACCCAGAAAATTGGGCACTCAAACGTTTGTTGTTTCTCAAGCCCCACCAGGTTTCCAGACCCAACTTGGTCTCCAAACTCAAGTTGGTTTTCCAACCCAACCTGCTTATCAAATGCAGCCTAGACCTTAGGCACAGTTTGGAGATCAGCCACGATATGGTCCTCAAAACCTTCAGCAACCCCATGGGCAGCCTCAAACTGCCCCATATCAAAACTATCAACAGTCGCAGGTCAATTCGTATTAGAATTTTCAGTAGCCTTATGCTTCTCCTGTCGGTTAGGTTAGTAATCAATGGGGTGCTGGTGGTCAAAACTCGGGTCAACCGTCCAGTTATACTTCTAATCCCTATGGACCAAACCCTTACGGACAAAACCCTTATGGGAAAAATCCGTCCGGGCAGCATCAATGGGGGCAACAAGGAGCTGGATGGAACCCTAATGCCAATTCTTATTAGCAGCCTCATATGTCTTTTAACCCTCAATTACCTTTCTTGACAACTTTTGAACTTCCTAATGTGTCCAAGCTGACAAATGATCCCATCCTTCATAATCCATATTGGCCACTGGTTCTTACTAAGATCCCCGGTGATTGTCCCAAGTTCGACGATAAATCTGGAGAATATCCTCAAGCTCATGTCATGACCTATCACCTATGGTGTTCATCTAACTCACGTCTTGAAGATTCTATCCGGCTTTGTCTGTTCCAACGAACTCTCACTGGCTCTGCTGTGAAATGGTATATTGAGCTAGCTCGTGGAATTTTCTAGGACTTTAACTCACTTTCTATGGCATTTCTAACTCATTTTCAGTTTCCGATTCATTATGAAACGGGCACACACCTCCTAACGTCTTTGAAACAGAACACGGAAATGCATATCTCTGATCATATTCATGAATGGAGGAGGCGTCATCGTATGATTAAGTTCTAGATCCCTGATCAACTTCTGACTGACTGGTTTACAACCTCGTTTGTTGATCTGATAGCTCGAGATATTGCTATGGGAGCATGTGTTACTGAAGATCAAGCTATCGTGCGTGCTCAGTATCTTGACTTGGTTTATTCCCAGTCCAGTACACTATATGATTATTTGTCTGATTCTTCGCGACTCGAAACTTCTAAGTCTCCATCAACACCATCTATTGATGGTGTCATTGGTTCTATTAGTTCATCCTCTCAAAAGTCTTCCGTGAACCCTGCGAAGCAAAAATCTACTACCCTAAATGAAAATGCTTCTTAGGCCCCATCCAATCTTGGTAAAACTTCTGAAGTTAATGCCGTCTAGTCCACCATAGGAGATAAAAATTCGAAAGGTAAGAAAAAGGGTAAAGGGAAGAATAAAGCCAATCAACAGAAGCAGGATCCTCCTAAGCCTCCAGCCGAGGAAGGTGTTAAGCACAAGCCCAAGTACCCTTGTCTCGTTTGTGACAAGGACCACTATACTAAAGACTTCCCTAGACAGTCTGAAGTTAGTCGTTTGCTTAAGGGCACCCCTGGGACTCCTACTGTACTCAAAGAGCCTTTTCCCTCATAACAGACTCAAATGGTGGCTGATCAACCTCAATCTTCTTCCACTTTCGGTTCCCAAGCTTTTATGGCTAGAACTATTCCCATCCATATCAGTACACTATCAAAAGAATACCCTCCACCTGCCGGGAAGGAACCTAAAATCTCTTCAAGTGTTCCTTCTTCCAGTACTGGTCCTGTCCATATCGAGCGGCCTAGTGCCGAGTCAATCATTCAATCCCCTCCCAAAGGAGTGCTCCAAAAGTCTTCTTACAACCCTAATGATTGTGACACACAACTCTATAGCATTGTTGAGGACCTAGCCCAAGCCCCTTCAGCTATGTCTACGTTGGAAGTCCTTCAGAGTTGTCCCTCCCATAGGAAGTCTCTGCTATCAACCATTGGTGGCATTGACCCGACTGATTCGGATTTGATCACTTTTGATCTTGATAATCATTTACCGAGATTGCCTCATCAAATTTCTTTCCTCATTCAAGTCATCATTAACTCCAAGAATATTCATCGCATTGTTATTGATGAGGGCGCCTCCACTTGCATCATGTATGTTGCTTGTTAGAAGGCTATTGGTTCCCTGACACTGAGTCAATCTCCGAATACCTTGGAAGCCTTCGATGGAAGAGATTCTCGTCCTTTCGGTATCCTCCCGCATTTGCCTATTACTTTGGAAGGGAAGACAGTTGAACTTGAGGTCGCAATTGTCCATGCCAATTTGACTTACAACCTCCTTTTAGGTCAAAGCTGGACATATGCCATACGAGTTGTGGCTTAATCTTTATTTCACGTCCTTCGTTTTCCCCATCAAGGGAAAATTGTCACGGTTGACCAATTGTCCTTCTTTGCTTCCTCTTCTTCCGATGGCAATGTACCTTTTTTGGAGCATACCTCTGTTCCGTATGAAAGCGTGGGTGCTAGACTTTTCAAAGATCCTGCCCTTATGGGCATTTTTCACTCCCACCTCCCAATGTTTCTCCCATTAATATGATTTCTGTCCATTATGATCCTTGGGTCCTCCCTCTCGTTGATTAGGTAGAATCCTGGGGTGATGTTATGTCATTGAGTCCTGCCGAGCTCAACTATGTCAAAATTATTTCTACATCGACTTTATTTTTTGATCCTGCTCCTTCGAGTAGGACTCTCGAAACGTATGCACAATCCCCTTGGCTCGGAGATAACATTTCTTCCGATCCATTAAAGGAGATCTTTCCTTCCAATGAAGCCATTATAGAGACTATGTATTTTGAGAAGCCTCCTTGGTTTGATCATCACCATTGCTCCTCGTTTCTCCCTAGCCATGGGCCATGACTCCTTGTCTTGAGAAATTTGCTTCTTGTGTCCCCTTTCAGCCTCTTCAGATGCCTATCCAAGTTCATGAAGTTTTCTATGAGGTTAATATGGGGAACATTATGCAAATGATACCTATCGACATCTCTGTCAAACTAGGAATTGTCGAGAACATACACATTGGAATAACCTGTATTCCAGAGGAGATTCAACTTTATACTAATCTTTTCAGAGAATTTCGCGACATTTTTGCTTGGTCATATGAAGAGATGCCCAGAATTGATCCTAGTATCATGGTGCATGAGATCCCTACGTATCCCGGTGGCAAAGTTGTTCGACAGCATTTATGCCCCGTGTACCCGCGCAAGGCCGCGGTTATTAAGGGAGAAGTTGAAAAACTTCTAAAGGTCATGTTTATTTACCCTATCCCGCTTCCTATATATAGAAAGGAGGTATTTTCATTCGTATCATCAAAGAATTGTTCATTTATGTAATGTAAAGGAGGTTTCCCCCTCGAAGAGGTTGAATTCTAAGGCGTTCATCTATATTTTCTATCTTTTTGTGAGCTAGTTTCATAACATTTGGTATCAGAGCTTTGGATTCTAGGGTTTCGCTGCTCCAAATAGGTCATCGTGGAGTTTTCACTATAAAACATTTTCTGCGACGTTTCAGAAGAGAAAAAAAAAACCCATTTGAGACAAAATTGCACTGAACCTCGGGTCCAAATTTCAGATATTTTCACACTATATTTGTGGAGATATGATTTGAGGAAGTTGGTCTTTTTGCAGACTCCTGAATTACATTCCAAACAGGTGACCTGGGGAAAATCATCAGAACTTTCTCTCTAAGCATTAAATTGAAATTCCATAAGAAGGTATAGAAAGAGGACGGATTGTAGTTTCTTTTATATATTTTTCAGAGCCAAAGGTTGAAACAATGACACGTGGCACGTCATACAAGTTCACTCTACTGAACTAGTTTATAATCAGGTCACTGTGGGAGATTTGGCATAACTCTTCCTTGGAGAATCCAATTTGGATCAGACTGGTGGCATTGGAAAGAGGATGTAGAGGGCTACTGCAGGTCACAATTTCAGAACTTAAAGATATGAAAGTACAAAGTTACAGTCGTTTCAATATCGAGCTCCTAAAATCAAGAAAAAGAAAGATGAGGAAGTTTGATGGCAAGGAATCCGGTAAATTGGATACTTCAGATGGAGCAATATTTTGATTTACATGGTGTACCACTATTACAAAAGATATGTATTGCATCTTCATATTTAGAACCACATCAATTTTTATGGTATAAAGAGCTTTGTTCTTGTAAACAACTTGTTACGTGGGCAATTTTCACGGAGGAAATGATAGCACATTATGAGGATACAAAGAGCAACATCTTCTTTAGAGCAACACCACAACAATTGGAAAGAGTAAAAGGGCTTTGTTGCATAGTGGAAAGTAAAATTATGGCAACAAGGAAGTCTACCCCTCACAACTATAAAGATGGAAGTGTTGTTTCTCCTAGCCTTCCACAACCTACAAGGGTTACACCACAACAATTGGAAGAAAAAAGAGAAAAAGGGCTTTGTTACAATTGTGATAGCAAATGCACTAAAGGTCATAAGTGTGCTGAGAAGAAATTATTTTACATAGAGTATGAAGACGAGGAAGAAAAGGATCAAGAAACATCAAAAGAAGAGGATATACGCCAGGACCCAACCCCAGAGAAAGAAGAAATGAACCCGACCATATCTTGTAAAGCACTGACAAGAATTACCACTCCTCAAACTCTCAAGATAGAAGGACATATCAAGAAGAAAAAGGTTCAAGAAGTGAAAGATCACATCGAGAAAAAAGAAATGAATCCAACCATATCTTGTAATTCATTTACCGGAATTACCACTCCTCAAACTATCAAGATAGAAGGGCATATCAAGAAGAAAAATGTTTAATAAGTGAAAGATCACATCGAGCATCAAGAAATGAATCCGACCACATCTTGTAAAGGATTGGAAGAAATTACCACTCCTCAAACTCTAAAGATAGAAGGACATATCAAGAAGAAAAATGTTCAAGCAGTGAAAGATCACATCGAGCATCAACAACAAGTTCTCCAACTTTTAAAGGATAACACCACTTTGGTGCAAAATCAAATGAAGCAATAGGTAGATCAACATCGTAGTGAAAAATGTTTTGATGTAGGTGATTGGGTATTTTTACTGCTACATCTCAAGCAAGCTATTTATGAGAAAGAAACGTTGGTAATACTATATGCACTTAAGAAATGGCGACCTTACCGAATGGGAAGACACTTCAAGGTAAAAATGGATCATGATAGTCTTAAATACTTTTTAGAACTATTATCTTTAGAAGAACAAAAAAAATGGGTCACAAATATGTTGGGTTATGACTTTCACATCATCTATAGAAAAGAGAAGCAAAATTTTGTTGCAGATGCACTCTCAAGAAAAGATGAGGATGTGGAAGCATTGTTTTGTGCTATTTCTATTATCCAACCAGATTGGATAAACGAAGAAAGGGATGAATGGAAGAAGGACAAAGAAGTGTGGCCACTCATTCAAAAGTTGCAGAAGATCCCAATTCAGACAATATTGCCAAAACTTGAAGAGGAAGGAAAAATCATATTGGAACCTGGAGCATTCACAGAAATAAGAACCTGATAGCTATGAAATCGATCAATTTCAGAGTATCTCATCAAGTGGAAGAACTTACCCGCTGAAGATTCCACATGGGAGTACAAGAATTTTATACAGAAACATCAAGAACTACTCAAGTGTTGAGGACAACACTTTTGAAGGAGAGGGGCATGTTAGGCCCCTATACTACTAGTGTAACTCCTTATTGTTATTAGTACAACCCATTATTATATTGATGTACCCATGTAGTTCCCATATTGTTACTATTGTACCCCATAGAAGCCCACTATTGTTATTATTGTGCCCTTACATTATTATTGTTATGTCGGCTCTCATTATATTATGACCCCTTAGACTCCTATATATAGAAAGGAGGTCTTTTCATTTTTATTATCAAAGAATTGTTCATTTATGTAATGTAAAGGAGATTGCCCCCTCGAAGAGGTTGAATTCTAAGGCATTCATCTCTCTTTTCTATCTTTTTGTGAGTTGGTTTCATAATATAATATTGTCCTTGTGACCAAGAAGCAGGGCACTATTAGGGTTTGTGTTGACTACCGTGATATTAATCGTACCTGTCCCAAAGATAATTATCCTACGCCTTTCATTGACCAACTCATCGACGATTGTGATGGGAGTGAAATTTACTCGTTTATGGATGGCTTTTCTGGTTACAACCAGATCAATATATCGCCTGCGGATCAACACAAAACCACCTTCATCTCTCCATGGGGTACCTTTGCCTATAAGAAGCTCCGTTTAGGTCTCAAAAATGCTGGTGCTACCTTCCAATGTGCAATGTCCTATGCATTCCATGACATTTGTCACATTGTGCAGCCTTACCTGGATGACCTTCCGGCTCATTCAATAAAGTGCCATGACCATCCAAATCACCTTCATGAAATTTTTCTTCGCTGTCGACACTACCCTATCCGTCTTAATATGCATAAATGTGTTTTCTGCGTCAAATCTGGCATACTTCTCAGGTTTTTCATCTCTAAGGAGGGCATCCATCTGGATCCCCTCAAAGTTGAAGCCATCCTGAATCTCCCTCCTCCTGCTTCTTTGTAGAAGTTGCAAAGTTTGCAAGGTAAAGCAATTTTTTTACGTCTTTTTATTTCGAACTACGCTGAAATTGCTAAAGGCTATATGCAGTTATTAAAACATGACACCTCCTTTGTTTGGTATGCCGCTGCCCAAGAGTCATTCGAGCAGCTCAAGGCCTCCTTGTTTATGCTCCTTTGTTGCATCTGCCTGATTATCACCGTGACTATACTCTTTATCTCATCACCACCGATAGCACAATTGGCATGGTCTTGGTTCAAGACGATGATGATGGTGCCCAGCATGTTGTCTATTATCTCAGTCACAACTTACTTGACACAGAAACTTGATATTCTTATGTAGAGAAGCTCGCTCTGGCAGCCATTCATGATGTCCAACGCTTCCATCACTATATCTTGTTGCGCACGACAACAGTGATTTCTGATTGCAACCCGATGACATACATCTTGTTGCGTCAGTTGCTGGGGGGAAATACTCAAAATGGATTGTTATCCTTCAAGAGTTTGATTTGGAATTCACTATGGCCAAGTCCAAGAAGTCCCTTGACTTCGCTGAATTGATTTGCTTGTTACCATCCGCTACTGCACCCTCTCGGTTAGAGGATCACGTTCCAGATGATACCCTTTTCTTGATCAGTACCCTCAATCCCTGGTATGCGGACATTATTGTCTACCTCTAGACATCCTCATTTCTTCCTGATTTGTCCAATGATGCTCAGCCACATATTTGTCATCACCCTATACCGTCTTGGTGTTGATTTTGTTCTCCATCGTTGTTTGACGTTTGAGGAAGTCGAATGACTCTTGAATGACTACTACTCCGGCACCTGTGGTGGTCATCTGTCCGGTTATGCTACTGCCCAAAAGATCCTCTGTGTTGGTTATTTTTGGCCCTCTATTTTTAAGGATTGTATTCTAGCCGTCCGTTCTTGTCATGTGTGCCAAATCTACCAATGGAAGATGCGTGCGCCCCCATCTTCTTTACACCCTATCATTACCTTCAGCTCTTTTGCTAAATGGGGCATAGATTATATGACCTGTAACCTTCGCTTAGACGGGGGGCATGGGTATATCATTTTTGTCGTCGATTATTTTACGAAATGGGTCGAGGCGATGCCTACATTATCTAACGACGGTAAGACAGCAGCTCAATTTTTATTCAATCATGTAATTACTCGATTCAGAGTCCCTCAGGCTATTGTCATTGATCATGGTTCTCATTTCCGTGGTCATATGATAACTGAGTTAACAACCCAGCTAGGCTTGCGTCACGATAGTTCAATGCCGTATTATCCTCAGGCCAATGGCCAAGTAGACGCCATCAACAAGGTGTTGGTCATGATGCTTCAGCGTACCACTGGCATGCACAAGTCTAATTGGAATTTGATGTTGTTTTCTACCTTATGGGCCTACCGTACTTCAGTGAAGGATGCCACTGGAATCACCCCATTTCAACTAGTTTACGGTTTGGAGGCTACCCTTTCGATTGATTGTGATATCCCTTCTCTTAAATTAGCTGTCAAATTGCTCCTAAATACTACTCCGGTAGAAGAATGTCTTCTTTACCTAGAGCAGCATGTCAGGGTCTCCTAAGAAGTCTTTGCCTGCATAGGGCCAATCCTCAACAATAACCTTCTACCGATCTAGCCACTCCAGGAAGAGTGCTCCCCATGAGACTGGTCGATCGCCACCTCCTCATGGCATCACATGTGCCCATCTAGTGATGCGAGTCTCTCTCGATCTTGACACGTAAAGGTCCATATCCTACAGTTGAAGTAATGGTACCCACTTCAGCATGAGCAGTACCAAGATGGACCCATATCCAAACTGTTTGGTCTCTCCACGTCGGCATTTGGTCAGCTGTCTCTTCATGTTCAAAGACACTATCTCAGCCTAGTCGTACATGGTCGGGTTAAGGCAATCTAGAGCCAACCGAAGTTGGGTCTTATTTTCCTCGTGTTGTGCTTGAGAGCTTGTTGCTCTCATTATCGTAAACAATAAGACACAAAGTGTCAAGTCCTTCACGGTTGGGATCTGCAGTTTCCCACAGATGGATGACTTGCGTGCCCCCGAGCACGCTCGTGCAATTAGCATATCGAGAGTCTCTCTGGAAACCTACATGCCCTTCATGCAGGGTTTATCACCTTGATGAGATAAACCTATCAGGAAATATATGTCGGTTGCATTGAACTCAATCTCCTGACCCCAAATGATAAACTTGCCCTTCGTCAGGTTCCACGAACGAATCAAGAACTCGAGCAAGTCTAGTTGTGCCTGAAGCAGAGGTGTGAAGAAAATTTTTAGTAGCCCGCAGTTTCGCAGGGCTCTTCTGCATTGAGGTTCATTGAGTCCTCTTTCATCATCAACATCATGAGTTCTCTCTTGCCACAAGTGCACCATTGTTACACCCTGCATAAACAAATAACGTTAATTAGAATTGTTTTGATCGCTTAAAATGCTGCTAAACATGAAAATTTCATATTCGCAGTGCCATCGTAGATGTTTCTAAAATAGTAGCGACGGCTCAATTTCATAGTTCATTTTTTGTCGGATCATCGCAGCAGTACACCTATTTCCTGCAACGATGCCGATTTTGGTGTGTGTAAAATCCTTGATTGTCGCTAACTCGTGAGGGACTTTCACAACGACCAAGGCGCGGTTGTGAAACAAAAAATTCACGAAAAACCACCCAAAATGTATGAAATTCGACTTTAAAACAATCAAAATGCAGGGATGGGATTGATGTACTTACTTGGTGAAATTCTCACATGAAATGGTTGACCACAGGTGACGGAATTGAGCTCCAAAATTGCATAGGTATGTAGTTGAAAAATTACCACAAGGTTAAAACTCAAAACATAATGTAAAAATGAATTACCATGGGCCTTATATAGACATTATTTTGCAAATTTATGGTTTTTTGAACTATAGGGCTTGGGTTTTGCAACATGTTTTGGTTTTTACCTATGGTTTTAGGGTTCTTGAACTAATTTTTCAATATTACAGTGCTTATTTTTTGTCGAACGGATCTTATATTTTGTTTTTCTGTGCAGAAATAGGGGTGATGGGTGCATTTAATGATTAATACATGCTTGGTCCATATTATGAAAATTTCCACGAAGTATTCTTTAAGCACTTTTCCGACTTATTAAAGACGAAAATATTGCCGAGTTTTCCTTTTTAACTCGTTAAACAGAATAGAAAGGTGGTCCACTTTCAGCGCTTTTACGACTGTATAAACGCGAAAAGATAGTCGGGCTTTCATTGTTTCAATTTCAATTTTGGTTATGAAACGTCATGTATCCAATCTCTTTTTTACCTTTTCGGATTGATAACACTAATTACAAAAAGTACTCCTTGATCGTAATGGTCAAGAGGTTCTCTCAAGTATTCTTTTCTACTTTTTCGGACTCGAGGGACACAAATCTACGAAAAAGGACCCCCCCCCACCCAAAGTTTTCTTTTCTGTGTCTTTTTCAAACTCTATAAATATGAAAAAGACTCTGAGTTTTACCTATGTGGGACTCGTTAAACCCTGACGACATTGGACTCGTCACCATGATGAGACTCGAGCTTCTCCTCCCTAGGGCTCGTTAAAATATCACTAGGCTGGATTCATCCGAAGGTCAAACTTATATCACAAGCATATGCTATCCCCTTCAAGCTTGTTTTTTAAAAAATAATTGGGGTACTTGCCAGCAATGGTGGGGGAAAATTTGGAAGTTGTCATTGGTTACTTACGACAGCTAGTCACTCTTTAACATTGACACTTTTGCTTCTCGTCCGGTCGAGATATCTTCACATCGTCATTGGCCTTCCGGGGTTTTGGGTTGCCATTTTGCCTCATCCCATTTGATCCATGTTGTCTCCATCAGACCTCCAATCCCTTGGTACCAAAATGCTGCTGCATTCCGGAGTCGTGTCATTGATATGTTCAAGAGTATAATATTTCTGCAGTTCACACCCTTACCTCCTCCGCTGATTCTCTGTTTCACCATCTACCACTTGTTCCTTATCTCGCGTCGTTGGTGAGGGAAACAGTATGGCCCTCCTGCAATGGATCACTTCCTATCGACACCAGCTCATTATCCAAGAAGTCAATCTAGAGATCCCGTTCAGTACCTTGGAGCTTGCATGCATCAATGGCAAGTTCTTTGCACCTGATGCCAAACTTTCGTCATTGGTCTTCAATTAGGTGATTCCATGAGTGTTCGACTCTAGATCACTTTTCACACTTAGTTATTTGTACTGGCAGTACCTTGAGAACCATTGGCATTATTGGTGGTCTCTCTCGCGCTTGTTAACGGTTTCCATCATTGACCAATAATCAAGCGATTTTCTATCATGCTTGACTTCAGCACATCTATTCGCATGCTAGAAATTGTACTATGATTGGTTAGGGTTTCAAGACCCCGGACAAAGATTACATATGTTCGAGTTGCGTGTATTGGTTCATGATTATATGAATGACTCTTTGATTAGATGGCTGCGACCATACCTTTATCATTATATATGGTCTTATCGACTGGGTGGTTGCATCCATACCACAAACCAAGTTTCATATGTCTTTTGGATGGTTGTGCCCATGCCTAGACTACATGTATTTCATTATCAAAGATATCAGTTGTACTTGCACCTGCAGGTTCTTCATGGTGGTGTTCCAATTCGGTTATGATTTCGTAAAGCATTTCACCCCTCCCACTCTCTTGGGCTTCATGCTTTAGGGGGCATCTGTTACACAATAATTTGTCACTGACTTCATCTCAGTCCTTGAGCGACATCTCTGCTGTGTCATACATCAGATAAGCATGTCCATAACTTCCCACTCATGCAAGAAGATTAAAAAAGTGCTCTCTAATACTGAAGATTGACCCTTTTTGCCTAAGTTTCTACATCGTCACAAGTAAACCCTTAAAATATGTGACGATTCCCTATCATGAACTATATTGTTGTGACATCGTCACAGGTGTACCCGTGTTTCCTGTGACGGTCGAATATTAGGGCTCGGCACAAGTCCTTGAGTTATTTCTTGCAACGATTGGTCCAAACGCATTCCTTCTCTGTGATGTCGTCGTTAAGCCCTAGTTTATGACTTGAAACGATCTAGATTTGGCGAATTAGTTCAAGTAGTTAGCCTTCTGGGTGATTCTAGAACTAGTTGTTGGGTCAGATTGGTTCGCCTTTCCTCCTCTGGGATGGTAGTTCCATATTTTGTGAAACCTCCCTTGAGGATAAGCTCCCTCTCCCTCATTTCATGGAGGCTTCTCCTCCTATAAAAGCACTCTCCATTGCTATGATCAGCTGGTTGCTAGTTTCTATTTCTTGGTTTTTGGATTGAAGCAAATTAGATAGATTTGGTGTGAGTTTGACAAGTTCACTACGTGGAATTGCTGATAGTTTAACAAGAGGTTGTGGAGTGCCTTAGCTTTGTATTAGAGCTTGTGAGTGAGAGAGAGATATTATCCATTTGGGAGACCCATTCTTGAGAGTGAATGCTTGAAGGAGCATACCGACTGGACCCTCCAAGAAGGCTTGCAACGTTAAGGCTCGGTTGTAAGCTTTGATTTTGACTTATTTTAATACAATCAATGATGATTTCCTATATCTTGTGTACAATTTACTTGATAGCTTATGATTCCTTGACTTTATAAGTAAATAGATCATTGATGTTCTCGATTACATGTTTTGTTGTTCTCTTGTGGTGTTTCAGATTGATTTCTCATTAAGGAGAAGGAAATGGAAGCTGGAGCGGTGCAACGAAAACTTCACCGAACACCGATTTTGAGGTAGGCCTTCAACAATGACCATTTAAGGAAATAGATTGTTGTTTTGTTTTTCTATGACTAGACCCACTCTAGGGCTAGAGGGGCTGCCTCTGTCCGCAGAGGGAACACTTTCTTACTTCACAGAGGGCGAAACAGATATTAGAGCTTGTGCACAGTGATGTGTTTGGACCTGTGAAAGTTCTATCACTGGGTAAGTTTGTGTACTATGTATCATTTATAGATGATCTCTCTAGGAATACATGGATATATTTCCTTAAGAAAAAATCTAAAGTCTTTGACAGGTTTAAAGAATTTAAGGCTCTGGTGGATAACCAGACAGAGAAGATAAAGGTGTTGAGGTCAGATAACAATGGAGCGTTTTGTAGCAAGGAATTTGAAGAATTTTGTAAGAAGTGTGGTATAGCATGGAAGAAGACTACTCCATACACAACTGAGAAAAATGGAGTTGCAAAAGGAATGAACAAGACGTTGATGGAAAGGGAGAGAAGCATGCTTAGTGGTGCCAGATTAGGACATGAATTCTGGGCAGAGGCGGTGGAGACAACATGTTACCTGGTCAACATATCACCTTCATTAGTGTTGGACGATAAGAGTCCACAAGAGGTATGGACTGCTAAGAAACCCTCTCTTTCACATCTGAGGATATTTGGATGTGATGCATATGTACATGTTCCAAAGGACCTGTGAAGGTTCTATCACTAGGTAAGTTTGTGTACTATGTATCATTTATAGATGATCTCTCTAGGAATACATGGATATATTTCCTCAAGAAAAAATCTAAAGTCTTTGACAGGTTTAAAGAATTTAAGGCTCTGGTGGATAACCAGACAGAGAAGATAAAGGTGTTGAGGTCATATAACAATGGAGCGTTTTGCAGCAAGGAATTTGAAGAATTTTGTAAGAAGTGTGGTATAGCATGGAAGAAGACTACTCCATACACAACTGAGAAAATGGAGTTGCAAAAGGAATGAACAAGACGTTGATGGAAAGGGAGAGAAGCATGCTTAGTGGTGCCAGGTTAGGACATGAATTCTGGGCAGAGGCGGCGGAGACAACATGTTACTTGGTCAACATATCACCTTCATTAGTGTTGGACGATAAGAGTCCACAAGAGGTATGGACTGCTAAGAAACCCTCTCTTTCACATCTGAGGATATTTGGATGTGATGCATATGTACATGTTCCAAAGGAGAAAAGAACCAAGTTGGATAGTAAATATGAAAAGTGCATCTTTATTGGGTATAAGGATGGTTTAAAGGGTTATAAGCTTTGGAACCCAGTAACAAGGAAGGTTGTGTACAGTTGAGATGTGGTGTCCAGATAGGTGAAAGATTATATTAAACATGAAGTCCCATCAAAGGAACCTCAGAAGAGAGAGTTTGAGCTAAAGGAGGAAGAATCAAACTCTACAGCAAAGAAGGAATCAGAGGATGAAGAGCCACAAACTCCAGGTGTGAGAAGATCAGTTCGAGAAATAAGGCAACCAAAAAGGTATAGTCCATCTGCTTTCTGTTCAAATTTTTCTTTATCTATTACTGATGATGATCCTAGAACTGTGAAGGAAGAAGTAGATTTAGAGGATGGAAAACTCTGGAAAGAGGTCATGGTTGATGAAATGGCATCTTTGCACAAAAATGATACTTGGGATATGGTGGAGTTTCCGGCTGGAAGGAAACCCATTGGCAGCAAATGGGTGTTTAAGAAGTGTTGGAGAGGTAAATCCCCTCTACGGATAGAGGCGATCCCTACTAGCCCAGCAGGGGTCTAGCAACAATCAATCAATGCTGCCATGCATGTTCCTAATTACCATTAAACAAGAGGTCAAGAGCACCTACTTGGATTCCAGCGCTATTGTTTGACGAAGAGATGCTGCCTTCGCTCCTTCGCTTCAGCTGGTCACGATCCCTCGCGATCTCCGCGAACAGACACCTGCACACACGAAGGGGAAACAAACACAAGCGTGAAATCTAATAAAAGCAACCATACATCGGTCAGAAAAGATGTAATTCACATTTAACCATTGCATAGACAAATGAGAATGGAACAATAATAGCAGTCATCTATTATTAATCAGAATAGAGAAGAGTACAACCAAATGTTCTGACGTCGGTAACCTTCTCAGGAGGGGCCGGTCAGCATGTATCTCAAGCATTCACCTTTGAGGATGATTCTCCCAAGACAAACAACTCTCTCTCACACACAAGCAACACAAAACAACCTTCCCTAAGCAATCAATCACTTCCACACCTAGCACACCAAATACCTATAGTAGCAGCAATCTGAGCACTATAAGCTCTATACAATCCAAGCTATGTCTAACTAGCTGCTCATGGTAATGGTGGAAGTATATATAGGAGAAGGAGCCTCCTAAAAGGGTGGAAGGATGAGCTTATCTTCAAGGGAAGTGGTTGCAAAGGGTCGAACAGACATGCCATAGAAGGGAGTCGATATTCACAAAGCTAACAACCAAGCCTGGAGTGATCTGGAAGGCTGGCTGTTTGAACAAATTCGCCCAAACTGGATCAGCGCGGATTATGAGGCAACTGACGCGATGTCGCCGCGTCTACATAACTGGGACAGTCATGTCAGCGCGGAAGAACACGGGAAAGGCGCGCTGGCGACCAGCGCGGAAAAGTGATGTCCTTCCGAGCTGGCAGCGCACGGAATACACTATGGAGCGCCAGTCATCGCGGGTATTTTGCAAACAGACGCGCTGATGAATAAAACTTTAGAAAAATGGGTTTTTGGGCCAGTTCAGAAGGCATGAACTTGATTATTGTGAATTCTTGACACAGTAGGGTGACTGACAGGGAGACAGTGACAAATTACTGTGTAACAGATGCCCCCTAAAGCATGAAGACCGAGAGGGTGGGAGGGGCGAAATGCTTTACAACACACGCCGAACTGGAACACCACCAGGAAGGACCGAAAATCTCTGACAATCAAGTACATGTAGTCTAGGCATGGGCGCAGCCATCCAAAAAGACATGCGAAAAGGTCTGTGGAATGGGCGCAGCCACCCAGCTGAAGAGACCAAAGTAATGACAAGGTATGGTCGCAGCCATCCATGAAGACTCAGGTATGGGCGCAGCCATCCATCAATGAGTCATGTAATGATCATCCACAAAATCGCAACCTAGACCATAACAGACAGGGATCCAGGGTCTTGCGCTCCGTCCCGATCCGAACAAAGTACAAGTTCAAGCATGTGAATACATGAGCTGAAGTCGAACATGCATGAACATCGTCTGATTACCAGTCAATAATGAAAACTGTTAACAGACGCGAGAGGTACCACCAATAATGACAATGGCCCTCAAGGTACTATAGGTACAATCCGCGGCGTGTGAATCAATGAGCTGGTGTCGAACACCCGCAGAATCATCCGATCGGAGGCCAATGATGAAAACCTCGCGTCGAACACGAAGAACCTGCCATTGAGGCATGCAGGCTCTAAGGCACCTGGAAGGGGTCTCTAAGTCACCGTCCTGGATAATGAGCTGAAGTCGACAGGAGGTAACCTTGATCGAAGGTGGGCCATAATGTTTCCCACATCATCGACACGAGACAAAGGAAGATTAGTGTGATGAATCAGAAGTATGTGAGGCGTCAAGGGTAGGTTGTAACTCTGCAGAGGTCAACTTCTCTTGAACATATCGGCAGCACGATAGCGGACTTGGCAGTATTTGACATCAAATGAGCAGGGGTCATGGTGACAAGGCAATGAACAGATGAGAGGTCAAATAGGATAACCCAAACCCACGGAGGCCAGTGAAAAACAAGATGAGATGGTCCCACCCAGACACGAAGCAGAGGAGTGCCATGTTCAAGAGCGACATACTGCCGACGCAACAATTGCAGTTCCATTTTCCCCACCATTTCTGGCAGGTACCCCGGTTATTTTTGGATGACAAGCTTGACGGGGATAGCATATGCTTGAAAAGTGTCATTTCGACAACGCCCGATGTCATCAAGTGTTTAACGAGCCTGACAAAGGAAAAACTCGGCGTCTTTTCTTGTTTAGAGAGTCTGAAAAGACAGCGGAAAAGGAAACTCCAGGGGGGTCCTTTTTCGTAAAGTTGTGTCTCTCGAGCCCGAAAAAGTATAAAACTATGCTCGAAAGAACCGCCCGATCATTACGATCGAGGAGTACTTTTCATGAGTAGTGATATCGATCTGAAAAAGTAAAAAAGTAATCGGTATCACGTCGTTTCGTAACCATTAACGAACCGGAAACGACAAGGGTCCGACAATCTTTTCGTTTTTACACGGTCGGAAAAGGGTTTAAAGACGACCGCCTCTTTTTTACTTTTAACGAGTCAAGAGGGATAACTCGGCAATCTTTCCATCTTTAAACGGTCAGAAAAGAGCTGAAAGCAGACCTCCATTTTTATTCTCTTTAACGAGTCAAAAAGGGAAAAATACTCGGCAATCTTTTCATATTTTACGAGTCAGAAAAGAGCTTAAAGGTGACTCGTCCTAGAGGAACGAGTGGTATCAAAGGTAGCAACTGGTTCCGGCAATGGTGGAACTGCTCAAAACATGTAATGGTCAAGAGGCTGGCTAATAAAACCACTCATCGTTGCGGTTCCTCAGGAAAGGATAAACAACCGAGTGAGAGCATATGATCGGCCAAGGAGATGGTAGCAATGGAATGAAACAACCAAGGCTCATCTAGCAGGATTCAGCGGATAAAAATGGCAATCACGAGATGTAAATCGGGTATGGGTTCATTTTTACACAAGCTTGAACCGTGGAGAACTTTTCTTGGATTCGGTTTCATGTTTACACAAGCTTGAAACGAAAAACTATGCTTGTTATAAGCTCGCATGCCCCCAGCATAATGACGCAAATCAAGGTACATGCCCCCCAAGCTTCATTGCATTCAACAAAGTGGATGGAATGAAGGTTCACTCTCGAGATCTATGAAAGACTCGACTTGTATTTTACGAGATCTTAATCAAAAGACTCGATCTGGAAAGGGAGGTGTTTCATTTTTTAATGAGGTTGACACAGTAAAAGAACTATCCTCATAACCCGTGTTTCATTTTTTAATGAGCTTGACACAAGATCAGGAACTATGCTCGTCTCCTTGTTCCGTTTTTTAACGAGGTCGACACAAGATCAGAACTATCCTCGGACTAAGCCTAGTTTCATGTTTTAAGGAGCTTGACACCGGAAAGGAACTATGCTCCAACCAGACCTAATTTCATTTTTTAGGGAGCTTGACATAGGAAAGTGAACTATGCTCCGCCCGAACTTCATCATAATGAACAGGAAGTCGGGGCTTCCAAGAGTGGCGCTCCCGGTGGGAGGTCAATATCTCGGAAGTCAGGACCCAATGCCCCCAGGACACTATGCACGATGGTGACATTGCTGGATATAGGCACGGGGGAGGTGGCCACGTAGTTGATCTGGGGTGAGACAGATGCAACAGGTGGATGAAAACCAGGAGGGAAGGACAATTGTGCCGGAGGGGCTTGTGGACGAACGAACGATAATTGATCGATCGTCACTATTCTTCCATCGTGTGGAAAGCAAACCACACGGAAAAGTGAAGAAACAACGGCTCCCATGGCATACACATAGTCACGACCAAGGAGAAGACTGAAGTCTAAAGAACCTTGGGTAACCGAGACGTCTATATAGACGGTCTTGCCTCCCAAAGTAATAGGAAACTGTGGAAGGATCCCTAATGGTTGACTCGTTCCTCCGTCAAAGGCGGTGAGATTCGGCGCGATAGGTACAAGCGATGGGGAACCCAAAGCCTGCCAAGTAGTAACGGGCATAAGACTAACCGATGCGCCTTCATCCAACACAGTGCCAGGCAGCGCCATATGGGAGGCATAGGCGGTGACCCAGAAAGGAACATGGGATGGAAGGGGAGGGGTAGTCAAACAACTCCAATCGAAGGAAATGACCGAATGACTTGGTGGGGGAACCATATGGTTGCCCCCCTGCTCGGAAAGAACCGACTCTAAATCCTCTAGAGAGATTGGGATAGGAACACCATTATCAGGCTCCGGAGAATTTGACGAGACGAGAAGAACATGAGAATTTTTCTCTTCCGAAACAGGGTGCTTGAGAGGAGGTGAACTCGAATCAACACCCTTTCCGACCAATGATGGGTCTGGAACAGGTTGGGAACAGCCAGGTTCGGGAAGAGAGGCCTGGACAAGAGAGGAATCCGAAACGATCTCTTTGTCAATAGGGGCGCGATCTACAGCTGTGGAAAGACGTTGATAACCAGCGGGAAATGGATTCGGAGGAGCAGCAAGACTTTCCAACACAGCAGAGGCTTTATCCATGAGTGGACAAAGGTGAAGGGGATGCTTGCCTTCACAAAGTCTACAGGGAATTCGAGTCTTCCCTTTCTCCTTACCATTCCCAACTGATAAGGTAGCATCGCCATGATCTTCAGCGGACGATGAAGGGCAGGCCGGATCGTGGGACCAAACTTCTAATACCCTGGAAATGCCAGGACAATCATGAAGTAGATGGTCCTCCCCGCATAATCGACAAGGAAACTTGACCTTCCGCGGAGGAGTAGAAGGTGACCCGACTTCAGGTATACTGGAGGGGATAGCTGGACTTGAGGGGGGGACTGTGTGTGTAGGCTCTCCCTTAGGGGACTTCTTCTTCTTGGTCTTCTTCTTCTTCTTCTTAGCCGCCTGGTTATGTGAATCGAGACTTTCACCAGGCGAAGTACAAGAGGACGACGTAGAAGTAGGCGTCGAAGGGGAGAGATCCACCTTAGGATCAACATGATGTTGTTCAGGTGGAGGGACTGATGGACTAACAGCCGATACGGTAGGAACCAAAGAGGTTGAAAACAAC
Source organism: Pinus tabuliformis (assembly GCA_031772625.1). Taxonomy (NCBI): domain Eukaryota; kingdom Viridiplantae; phylum Streptophyta; class Pinopsida; order Pinales; family Pinaceae; genus Pinus; species Pinus tabuliformis. The sequence goes on along the minus strand of CM062807.1, from coordinate 1,357,085,098 downwards.
CAAACAGGCAACCCAACAGTTAACCCTGGTAGGGATAACGTCGCCATATACGGAGCACCAACATTCCCAAGAGGAGGGAATTGTCCTGGATTCCCATCAGAGGGGGAACCTGGGTTAGTGAATCCAGGAAAAGTTGCCATAGCAAACGAAAATGAAACCTACTCAAACTAACGCACACAAGACCTAATCAGGTGATGTTATCATGGCCGAATTAATTTTTAGACACAAGAACCAAACTTGACCTTTTCATGTTTCAGGAGTCGAGAAAAGGACGAAAAGATGACTCTAGTCTCCTTCGAATGTTTAATGAGCACGAAGTGAAAAGATGCTCACAGGCACCTTTTCATTTAGGGAGTCCGAAAAGGATCAAAAGTGACTGCTCTGGAGACTCTAGGTATAAGGTTTACCAAGCAACCCGTAAAACTGCTTATACACCTCAGCAATCGTATGAGAGCCAAGGACTTTCCGTACTGCAGTCAATCTTCCCGAATGCTGTGTTCGGTGCGTTACGGTTCACAAGGCGGCAGACTCGGCTTCCTGTGGATAAAGGATAAATGCCTAGTGGGGTCTCCCTATATACGCGACGGTACGTGGGAGCGCAGTCCGTGTTAGACCACTATCGAGTCACAGAAGGAGGAATCACCCAACCTAATGTGAAACAACAGTGACTATGTTTAAAGACGCCGGAACACGTCTCTAACCTAGACCTCTAGATGTTTGCGTTTAGTTCCAATGCGTTTTTAGATTCATTCGGTTCATTTTATAGTTGATCTTGAAATTAAGTTTCGATTTCAGGCTCTATCGTATGTTCTCTCACAATTACCTAGATGCAAACTACATGCCAAAGAAAATCATTTTGTTCGATGAATTCTAGCTATGAAAGGGTAAAGAGATTTCAATCAAACAAAACGAACACAAACAATCAAACAGCCTAATGCAACTAAAAGCGAGGAAAGGAAACTTTTTCTCTTGAAAATGCAAATCAACGAAATGTTCTTTTCCTTTTCAATTTTCAAAGCAAAGCTACTAGTTTGATTTTCTTTCAATGACATAAAGCATCTAAAATAATTTGGAGGAACTAGAACACCAAGCAAAATGAAATTGCCTAATGAAAACACACAAAGTTCCCAAAACACCCAAAAAAGGCTTCCAAATCAAAAGGAAAACTAAGTTCTGCACGAGCTATGTGATCTAAGCTCGGCAAGTCAAGCAAGGATTGCAAGCAAGGAGAAAGCGAAAAACACTCGGAAACACAACCCAAAGCACTTCAACAATCACTGAACAAGTGCATAAACAAATCTGAAGTTGGCTGGTCAAACAAGCAAACAAGATCCCTACGGAAGGCTTGACACACACACGGCCACTAGATACCCTAGGGCTAGAGTGCAGAATCAACAGAAAAGGGCAAACACCCGAAGGATGAGAGTTACAACCAGTCAATTAGAGACTCAAAACCATTCAGCAATCGAAAAAGTGACGGTGTAAACACAAACCAAGCAGCGAAAGCAAAAGGGAAGGTATTCGCAAAACCAAAAACTAAGCAAAAACGGAACCCTATGGATCCAGACTCCACAATCAAGCAGTTCAGATTTCAGACAGTGAAAAGCAAGTCACAAAACAGGTGGAGAGAAGAAGGGATAGTCAAAGCAAGAGGTTCAGGAGGCTAATCTTGTCAAAAATGAACTTTACAGGATCAGCACGGGTAGCCTTCAGCAACTCGGCGCTGACAGGAGGAGGCCTGTAGCAACTTTGCGACATCAGCGCGGAAGGACAGAGATAAAACGCGATGTCTCACAAAAACGATGTCAGCGTGGACATTAGCCACACAGACGCGATGACACAGATCACAAAGAAGCGGGGGCGCGATGCCAGCGCGGAAGGACACGAATAAAACGCGCTGTCTCTGAAAACGAGGTCAGCGCGACTATTAGACGTACAGACGCGATGACAAAGACAATACAAAAGAAAGGACGCAACGTCAGCGCATCTATTTTGAATTAAAGCGTGCTGAGGGAAAAAACCAGTAAAGCCGAAGCAAAAACTTCCCAAACCAAAGGTAAAGACCTTTTAACAGTTAAAACACTTCTCAGATGCACCCAGAAAGTTTACAAGCAGAGAAACAATCCCAGAATCTCGACAAGAGAGAACAATCAAATTCAAACACAAAGATGGACTCAAGAGACAAAAAGGCTGATCCCCAGCGGAGTCGCCAAATTGTTGGAGAGGTAAATCCCCTCTACGGATAGAGGCGATCCCTACTAGCCCAGCAGGGGTCTAGCAACAATCAATCAATGCTGCCATGCATGTTCCTAATTACCATTAAACAAGAGGTCAAGAGCACCTACTTGGATTCCAGCGCTATTGTTTGACAAAGAGATGCTGCCTTCGCTCCTTCGCTTCAGCTGGTCACGATCCCTCGCGATCTCCGCGAACAGACACCTGCACACACGAAGGGGAAACAAACACAAGCGTGAAATCTAATAAAAGCAACCATACATCGGTCAGAAAAGATGTAATTCACATTTAACCATTGCATAGACAAATGAGAATGGAACAATAATAGCAGTCATCTATTATTAATCAGAATAGAGAAGAGTACAACCAAATGTTCTGACGTCGGTAACCTTCTCAGGAGGGGCCGGTCAGCATGTATCTCAAACATTCACCTTTGAGGATGATTCTCCCAAGACAAACAACTCTCTCTCACACACAAGCAACACAAAACAACCTTCCCTAAGCAATCAATCACTTCCACACCTAGCACACCAAATACCTATAGTAGCAGCAATCTGAGCACTATAAGCTCTATACAATCCAAGCTATGTCTAACTAGCTGCTCATGGTAATGGTGGAAGTATATATAGGAGAAGGAGCCTCCTAAAAGGGTGGAAGGATGAGCTTATCTTCAAGGGAAGTGGTTGCAAAGGGTCGAACAGACATGCCATAGAAGGGAGTCGATATTCACAAAGCTAACAACCAAGCCTGGAGTGATCTGGAAGGCTGGCTGTTTGAACAAATTCGCCCAAACTGGATCAGTGCAGATTATGAGGCAACTGACGCGATGCCGCCGCGTCTACATAACTGGGACAGTCATGTCAGCGCGGAAGAACACGGGAAAGGCGCGCTGGCGACCAGCACGGAAAAGTGATGTCCTTCCGAGCTGGCAGCGCACGGAATACACTATGGAGCGCCAGTCATTGCGGGTATTTTTCAAACAGATGCGCTGATGAATAAAACTTTAGAAAAATGGGTTTTTGGGCCAGTTCAGAAGGCATGAACTTGATTATTGTGAATTCTTGACACAGTAGGGTGACTGACAGGGAGACAGTGACAAATTACTGTGTAGCAAGAAGAATACAAATGCATAAGGAAAGGTGGAGAAATACAAAGCTTGGTTGGTAGCAAAAGGTTATTCCTAGGTGCTAGGAATTGATTTTGGTGATATTTTTTCTCCTATTTCCAAGGTAGCTTCTATTAGATTACTTTTATCTGTTGTTGTTGCTTTTGATTTTGAGGTAGAATAGATGGATGTGAAGACAAAATTTCTTCATGGGCATCTAGAATAGGAGATCTACATGAATCAACTTGAATATTTTGCGGTGAAGGGTAATAAAGAACTAGTATGCAAGTTAAAGAAGTCTCTGTATGGGTGAAAACAGTCACCAAGGATGTGGTATCAGAAATTTGATACATTTATACAGGGACTTGGCTTCTCTAGAAGCAAAGAAAATCACTGTGTGTATTTTAAATTAATTGGTGACCGTGTTATTTATCTGGTCTTGTATGTGGATGATATGTTGTTGGTTGGAAATGACAAAGAAATTATTCAGGATTTGAAAACCCAATTTTCCTCTAAATTCGACATAAAAGATCTTGGTGCTACAAACTATATTTTGGGCATGGAAATTAAAAGAGAGAGGGCAAAGAGGAAGCTCTGGTTAAACTAGAGGAATTATGTCGAGACAATATTGCATAGGTTTAATATGCAGGATAGTAAACTGTTGAAGGTTCTTATTCCTGTAGGTGTAAATTTATCTACTGAACAGTGTCCCAAGACATAAGAAGAGGAAGAGGACATGTCCCATGTTCCATATGAAAGTGTAGTCGGTAGCCTGATGTATGCGATGGTCTGTACTAGACCAGAAATTGCATATGCAGTGGGAGTATTGAGCAGGTTTATGTCAAAACTAGGGAAGGAGCACTGGACAATAGTGAAGCAAGTTTTCAGGTATTTGCGTGGAACTAGTGATTATGGCTTGTGCTACCAAGGAAGACCAGGATTGGATAGAGTGTTAGGTATTCATGGCTTTGTTGATGTAGATTGGGCTGCAGATCTGGATCAAAGAAGATCTACAAGTGGGTATGTGTTTAACCTATTTGGAGGTGCAGTCAGTTGGATGAGTAAGAAACAATCTGTAGTGGCACTATCAACTACAGAGGCATAATAAATGGCAGCTACTCATGCAAGCAAGGAAGCAATTTGGTTGCAAAGATTGTGTTCAATTATGGGGTTAGTATAAGGAGCTATAAGGATAGACTATGACAGCCAAAGGGAAATTTTCTTCGCAAAGAACCATGCTTATCATTCAAAGACAAAGCACATTGATGTTCAGTATCACTTTGTGAGGGATATGATAGAAGACAAAAAGGTGTTGCTGGTAAAGGTGGACACTTTGAAGAATACTACAGATGCATTGATAAAATCTGTGAGCTCTGAGAAGTTCTCTTGGTGTAGATAAACAATGGGTGTTGTAGGGCTGGATAAACGACTAAGCTCTCCTCTGGCCCCCTGTGGAAAGAAAACAACAAGTGGGATAATGTTGGGTTGTGTTATATTCTTTCCATGACTAGCCTACGTAGTTAACTGGGGGTTAGAGGGGGGACGAAGCCCCGCTTTTTTGAGCCGATTGCGCAGTGGAAGGGTCATAGAGGGTTTGAGGGGGGTGGGTAGCCCCCCTCTACGGGGTCTGGGGCAGCGCTCCAAGGAAATTTTTCTGGACCCTATATTAGGTTTGGCGGACCTACCTATGGTTTTGTGCATGGTTTTCGCACATGGTTTTGGACGCGTTGGTTTTCAGTCCATGGTTTTAGACACGATGGTTTTCTGTCCATGGTATTGGATGCTTCGACATGTATAAATATGTATTGTAACATGGAAAGGAACATAATGAAAAATCAATCTGGTAGTCCCGGTTTTGGGATCCAGGGGGAAATATTTATGTATATGTGCTTTATGTGTTATGCTCTTTGTTTATTTTCTATTCTTAGAATTTGTATGCAAGTAATTTCTATGTGGGTTTAAAACCTACATTTCTAAATACAAATATACATTAGTTACGATTGCAACTGCTTGAGTCATTTTTCTTTAAAAGTAATCAATCCCTACCACCGAAATCTGACGTTATGTGGAATAATACCCACATTTTCCAACTTCAGTCTAACAACATCGAGTGAATGGTGTTTTGGGATGTCACGACATCACTGGCTATATCTCTTTTGGTTGGATTCTTGTATCAGAGCGTGGTGTAACAACATCCTGTAATAGCATCCAATGTGTAACAGCAACCTGTAACAACATCTAATGTGTAAGAGCAACCTGTAACGACATCTAGGGTGTAACAGCGAACCATTCTACCCTTTCCTGCAGTTAGTCCGTGCTGCCTATCTACTTCATAGCTTTGTTCTCATTAGCCATCACCTTAAAAGAAGAGCTTCCCAAAATAATTCTTCGATACTCTCCCAGTTAGCCATAAAAAGGAATAAAGCTTCGTAGTATTCGGTAAAATACAACAGAGTAACATGACAATAGAATAGGTTAAAAAATTAAGAAAACAGGGAATTTGATCATGTAAATTCATAGGCTTGGAGGACAGAAAGGTCAAAACTAGGGAAAGAATGTGCAGAAAATAGGTAAAAAACCACACCCAACAATTTCAATGCGCCTTCAGGAAGGGCAGGGGAATGTCGTGGGGTTGTAGGGTTACTTCTTTCTTCTTCACTCTCATATCCTCCTAACAAGGGTCTATAGTAAGTCTCAATAAAATTATTTTGATATATTATGTAATGTTTTCCACTTTGCGTAGACCCTGGTTCAAGCTTACTTCATCCAAACATTAATATGACTGCATTCGCATAATCCCATTTTCACATAATAACATCTTAATCCAGATATTAAAAGATCTTGAGAACTTACCTCGTGGTCCTTTTAAAAATCTTCGTTCAGCTTCGTTATAGGATATGATCGCATCTATTGCGAACTCAGTTATAAATCCTCCTAAAATGCTATCTACCCAAAAATCAACAGCTCTTGAGATACTATTACTGACATTCTTGAGTCGTCATATCAATTCAGGATTCCACTCCTTAGGTTCGTCGTTCTTAAAACAAGTCTTATGCTCGGTCAACTCGGATACCCACTCATACAATTCAATTTGGAAGGAACCAAAGAAGATTTCGTATTTCTCTTTGAAGATATACTTTTGCAACCAGTATTAAGCTGATAATCGAGGGTGTTTGTTCTCTTTTTCCACAAATTCTCTTTCTTTCTCTTCAATCCACTCCTGGATTTCTTTCTTTGATGGATGAAAAAACATATCCCTTAAGCAGATCTTGGTCCTGACAACATAACCATTTATTGTTTTAAGGGGGCTTGACCCAGGTTCATAGTGTAATGCCCGCCAAAAAAACCCTCAACCATTGGCCCTTTCGACAATCACCTGCAAGCAGATCGTAGTCTCACCTGAAGTGGTTATCGGAGGTTACAGAACCAAGTTTTTGCAACCATAGGGATATGCGTGCTATGACACCCATGCATTCTCTTATGTATTATATCTACCTACAACTTTGCATGCCTGAATAACTTTGCGCTGATGATTAACCTTCCAGATTGGTACTTAACACATAGACATAACAGAAAACAATATAACTTGTATTATTTCACATAATTTAGTAAAAAGAATGCATAACAATATCCATAAAAATAGAGAATGAACACAGAAAGATAAATGATACTTCACCAAAAATTCATCTTTATTAATAAGGATCTTCAATACATGCTCTTCCCTTACTTGCACACCCAGCTGCAGGTGGTCTGCGCACTCAACTCCAAACTCTTCAAGGCATCCGTGCACTCAGTTGTGGAGCCTTCCCCAAAAGTACAGATTCAAGACAAAGAATTTGAATAGTATGTGCTTAGTTAGCTCTTCTATTCTCGTATTCGACAAAGTATTACATATTTTTATCTAGACTTCCCTACTACAAGACCACAGTCCACATACCATGGATCAAACAAAACAATGGACTAATATCCGAAACCTATTACAAAATATTGTACTTTTGACCCACCTGAATGCCCCTAAACACTGCGCAATGAATAGAACTTTGTTAGCTCCGCATGCTCCGCTCCGCAAAATGCAGAGAATTTGAACAAAACTTGGACCAAGTTGAGCTGTGCCCAACAACCTTTTTCCTCAATGTCAATGAAGAGATCTCTATTCCCTGTCATATGGAATGAAGCACCATTGTCAAGATACCACATGCTACCCATTATAGTGTTTTCCATGCATGCAATGAGAGTGAAATCAAGTTCAAATTGTGAATTTAGAGATTCACCTACTGCTACAACTGCAAGGTCCTTCTTGCTTGATTTCATCTGTGGGAAATTCATGGCAAAGTGCCTGTACTCATGACAGTGAAAAAAATGACTTTCAATAAGTCCTTCTTCTTGTCACCCTCCTCGCCTTGGGACTTATTTCGCTTGGCTTTCTTTTCTTTACTAACTAATGCAAAGTCTTGTTCCACTTCTTTGGAAGAGGTCCCATCTCTAGTGTTCCATCGAAACTCTTCTTATACCAAATCTGACCATAATCGCTCCCAATCTGGTAGCTTCTCCCTCTAATTAACTGAGTCTTGGTAACTATGCCAGCTCTTGGGAAGTCCTAGAAGATCTAGGCTCACCATATCGTCTTTGGAAACAGTAATCCTGACACTTCCAAACTCATCCTGACAATGAGTGATCTTTATCAAGTACTTCGAATTTGAGTCGCCCTTCTCCATCTTGATATTTCTGAATGTTCCCTTCAGTGCCAACTTCCTATGGTCACTACTATTTTGAAACATGTTTGTCAATGCCATCCACATTGAGTATGGGGTTTCCTCACCATGAAGACTCAAGGTAATGTGGTTTCAAACTCCTTCGTAGATAATCCTTCTCGCTTTTCCACACACTTTCTCCATTCAACCAGATATTTAGCATCATATGTTGGAGGCTTATGAATGTCATGATCTATGAATTCCTTGAGGCAATTGTCTTCCAACACTACCTCCATCTTGTCCTTCCAAGATATGTAATTTGAGCTACCCTCAAAGGCATACTCATGTCTTAGGCCATAGAATGACATATTGCTGACTCTGAAGTATGAACGTGTAAATTTGATTTCACCTGCACAACAAACTTGACTTCTCCTCTTCTATATTGTCTTTATCTTTGATACCATGTAGACTTTTACTGTAGATTCAACAAATTATGTGATTTGCAAAAACACAAGACAAGAACCTACTCTACTCTTCAACGAAAACTAAAATGGATTAATGAAAACAATAAGCAGAAAAGGAAGAATATCAATTACACTAACACAATATTTCTCTAGGGAAAGAAACTGATAAAAACCTCGTCTATCTATATTGCATTAACCAGAAGATCAAAGAAGAAAATTCAATGTTTGTTCAACCTGAACAATTCCTGCACAAGGCACAATCTATCTCTCTGCCTCACAAACCAGCTCAAGCCAGCACTTAGCCAATTCTGCTACCTGCCAAGCCTTACTTCCTTGCGTAATTCCTAAGAGAATTATCCCATATTTAATTGGTAAATCAACTCTCCATAACTGCGCAATCCATCCATAGGCTCTCAACTAATTGCATGCACCATTTTTACAACTTGAAAAATTATACAACTGATAGTACATTGTCCCTGAACTCTAATCTCAACTGGGTCTTCCTCTGAACTAATATGCATGAGTTATTTATGAGTGAATCTTCAGTTAACTGGTGTGGTACTAAGGATGCACTAGTGCAATTCTTCACTACTAGACTCCTACTAGTTCCTTCAACAGTTTAACTTACTATAACTTAGTTAGACTGAGTTATCTAATTACAACTCAAAAGAACTCAACCTGGGCCCCTAAAATTTGGGGATCACTCTACTGACTCTAGATAGACTTCCAACTCAAATTTCCTAATTCAATTAAGTCAGTTTAACTTAATTAACTATTACAAGTTGATATGAGAATAGAATTTTGATTTAATTCATAATTTAATTTAAGGACAGATTAAATTGGAATTTCTAGATATTATTTTTAACATTTCTTGTTTCCATTTTCAACAGAATATTATTGAAACAAATCAACTGATTTTTCGAGCAGTCATAATTCAAAACATGTCTACATATTCACAAGGATACAATCCAAAATGGGAAAACTTGAATCATGTAGTTTAACCTGAAATACTTGCTAGGCGTGAGTAGAGAGAATTAATCTACTTAACGACATTCAATAAACAATCCGCATTATTATGTGAACAATAGTTGTAGATACTTTTACTGCGCTAACGTACATGGCATCAAAAGACCCCTTCATATCTAAATAATTTGCTTATTAATTTCAAAACATAAATATTTAGTAGCGAATTCTTCAAGTTACGCATGAAAGGCATAAAAAAAATAACTCATTTGACCTTCGGAATGAAATTAGCCTATGACACCTCAAAATCAAAATATATATCTATGAATCATAGCAGAGGCAAAAACTATGAGATCGAGTATGGTAACCCTCCAAAATCTGTGTCTCTGAAAACCCTAAGCAACAATTGTAAAAAAATAAATTATTAATAGAAAGTAACAGGAACAGAATCCTCAGTAGTATCAAGGGACAACCGCTTGCACCTAGAAAGAAAAGGGGTGAGAATTAGTCATATTGGAAGTTGTGAGGCATCAATTCATTAATGGCTCCACATTCGGGATCATAACATATACCTACAATAAAAAATGAAAATATACCATGAGAATTACAAAGATCTCTTGTGGAGGAGATATATTTTTTTATAGCATAATTAAATGCTAAGAAAATCATCTGAAAGACATACCACAGTGTGCTCCGGAAGAAAAATGTGTAAGTAACCTCTAGAAATTAAACTTAAGAGATTTTACCGATTCACCAAAGGAATCGGTAGTCAACTCATATGTGTTAGTGAGCACAAAGCCATTTAAAAAAAAGGGTTTAGTATTGATTTTAGTCTAAAACGACAGAGGTAGAAGAAAGAATGAATGAATGGAGTGCTGGGGGGGTAGGTGGTTACCATGTAACCATTTAAACCCTCTCCATTTTTCGATTAACCCTAACAATATATTTTGAAATATAAAAATACTGAGGTATGAAGAACCAGGCCTAAGTGTGGGAGAAAATAATATTTGAACAAAGGTTCTCCTTATTGTAAATTAAACAATATTTTTAAATTATAACACTGAACAATTAATGTAGAGTTTAAATTATAACACTGAACAATTAATGTAGAGTGAAGATGATTGGGTATAAAATAAAGTAAATAAAATCTCAAAATTTATATTTCCATGGTAGTGTATTTGGGTATGTTACAAATGCTATCAAAGCTATAGGTTCCACTATGAGGCCTAAGGGCCAACTTAGAGCTGAAAAATTAATAGATGATTGTCGACATTCCATGGGATCAAGAGATAAAGATGATAATAATGACTGAAGCACTTAGGGGATGAAGTATCATCTCCTATAGCACAATTTCTAGAAGCAACCAACAATAAAGTAGCTTCTTAAATAAGCTGATAAAAAAAAAAACATAAAAACAAATAAAATTAATTTATCTCACTGACTATTATGCTCATAGGGGTGAAGGAGCAAGTTATGCCTACTTATAGATTTGTGTACAAGTCAATAGAAATCCCTTGATGATGCTTGGAATGTATTAGTGACATTGACATTAGTATAAAAAATCAAAATTATATAGGTAAACGCGAAGGCAAAGAATCTAAGCTGGAGACCTACATAAATTGAAATGCTTTGTTGAAAATGAAACAATAAGTTCCTAATTTAATTTTCCCTTTATTAAATTAGGAGAAAATCAAAATGCCACATCAACATACAGCTTGAATGAGTTAACTGAGTTGAAATAGTTGTCAATAGAAATCCCTTTATGAGGCTTGGAATGTATTAGCGACAGTGACATTAGTATAACAAATCAAAATTATTTAGGTAAATGCAAAGGAAAAGAATCTAAGTTGGAGACCTACATTAATTGAAATGCTTTGTTGAAAATGAAACAATAAATTCCCAATTTAATTTTCCCTTGATTAAATTAGGAGAAAATCGAAATTCCACATCAACATACAACTTGAATGAGTTAACTGAGTTTAAATAGTTGTTATCACTCAGTTAGCTTAGTTAATTTGAGTTGAGGGCATGAAATTGAGTTGTGTACAATGATTCCTAAATTTTAGGAGTCTACGTTGAGCTAATTTCAGTTGTAACAATTTAATTCAGTTAAATTGAGTTATGGTTAGTTAAGCTAGTTCCAAATGTTGGAGGAACTAGTGGGAGGTCTATCAGTGGGGTGAAACTTCGGTGTTTAACCAATTAACTGATCAATTGACCTAAATTAACTCATGAATGCATGAAATTCAAGTTACCCAGTTGCGATTGGAGTTCAAGGGCAGTGTACTAATCATTTGTAGAATTTTCCAAGTTGTACAGGTGGTGCATGCAGCCAAAGAAGGGACTAAAGGCATTGCACAATTCTCAATGAGAAATTTCCCTAATTAATAGGCGCTAATTCCTCATCAAACAATGCAAGGAAATAGGAGCTTGGAGGCTAGGAAATTTGGCTAAGTATTGGCTAGAGTCAGTCACTCAGGCAGAGGATAGAAGATACAGGTGCAGGTTGTGCTCAAGATTGAGCAAGCATATTGTATTCATCTAGATTCTTTTATTATTGCAATACAGATAGGAAGGGGTTTTGAGCAGTTGATTTCCCTTAGACAAATCTTTGTGTATGTGTGTTGAATCACGTTGCATGTTTTTGGTATGTGTTCTTGATCATGAATTTTCTTCCGTAGATGACTAGAGTAGATTTGAGTCTTATGTTTTAGTAAATTACATGGGCATTTTTGAATCTACAATTAATTTCTACATGGTATCAAAGCTGGATTCACAGTAGAGAAGAGAATTCGAAGTTGTCTTCATAGGAGGATTGAACTTATAGGATCAATTATTCAAATCTAGCATGATGATGTTCTATGGCCTAAGGTTTGAGTATGCCCTTGAGGGTAGATCGGACTTTGTTGCTTGGAAGGACTGCATAGAGGCGGTACTTGAAGAAAATGGGTTAAAGGAATTCATAGATGTTGAAATTCCAAAACCATGATCATCAGACCTCAAGGATATAGTAGAATGGAGAAAGTGTGTAGCCAAGGTGAGGAGAATCATATTGGAAGGTGTGAAGGATCACATAGTCTCCAATATCCATGGGAAAGAAACCCTGTATGTAATGTGGCAAGCACTAATAAAGTTTTTCCAGAATAATAGCGACCACAAGAAGTTGGTGCTCAAGGAAAAGCTTTCAAATATCAAGATATAGAAGATTGAATCTATTCAACAGTACTTAATCTGATTCACACAATGTCGTGATGAAATTGGAGGAGTTGGGGTTGCTATTTTGGAGGATGATCTCATAAGCCTAGCCCTTGTAGGCCTTCCCAAGAGCTAGCACAACTACCAAGATTCAGTAAATGGGAGGGAGAATCTACCAAATTGGGAATTCCTATAGTTTGATTTATTAGAGGAGGACATAAGGCGAAATACTATATATGGGACCTCATCTAAAGAAGAGGAAGAGGACTTTGCATTAGTCAGCAAAGGAAAGAAATACAAGGGAAAGAAGTCCCAAGGTGAGGTTGATTCCATCCAAGAGTGAAAGAAGAAATACTTGTCCAATATCAAGTGCTTTCACTGTCATCAATTCAAGCACTATTCCATGAAGTGTCCTCACAAGAAGGCAAGCAAGAAGGAGTTTGCAATAGCTACAACAGGTGAATCTTTGGATTCACAATTCGAGCTTGATTTTACTCTCATTGCATTCATGCAAAGTATAGTGATGGGTACTGTTTGGTATCTAGATAGTGGTGCCTCATTCCACATGACGGGGAATAGATATTTCTTCAATGACTTGGAGGAGAAATACCTCAAGCAGAACTTTGAGTTTGGAGACGAAGAAAGGTATAGAGCTACCGATATCAGTATAGTCACCTTTCAGAGGGAGTTAGGCTTCCCTCTCAGACTCAAGGATGTAATGTTTTTTCCGGGACTAAAGAAGAATCATGTTCTCATCATGGTATTGGAAGACCGTGGCTACGATGTGATATTCAGCAAAGGAAAGGAATTCCAGAGACACATCACCATGGGATAAGTGAAGCACATCGGTGTGTGAGTCAAGAATCTATATTCACTTAAGGTGAAAGATGCATGAAAATTATTGACAAGCAAGGAAAAGGCTATAAACTTGGTGGTTGAGAGGTAGCATCATTTACCTCTCAAATTGGAGCCTTAGAAGCAGCCTCAAGAAGCTAGGGAGAAACCACAAATCGTGAAGAGGAGAAGAGACAGAGTGGAAACATCCACTCAAGTATATACCTCTAGTAGGGGATATTTTGAGCAAAGTAGGCAGAGGGGGCACATGCATCCATACCTCTAGGTGTGAGGTGGGGCGATGTGAAGCAATAGTCCCAAGAGTGAAAAAATTTGGGCAAGGTCCATTGAAGTGTTTTGTCTCATGGATCATTACCTTGCTACATGGGCCCACAATATTTAGTAGCAAGAGGATCAACGTTAGTCAGATACTGAGAAGTGCAGAGAAGTGTTGAAAACATAGCAGGAGGCTCAGTAGCAGAGTTAGTAACAACATAATTTTCTCGGTAGACAGTTGCAAATTGATTCAATGATTATTTTTATTTATTTTTATGTATGCTTCTTAGTTGCATATGTTGTATTAGCAACGCAATAGAGAGAAGTTTTTCATGCAGTACATTCAAAGGTGGTGGATTGGGGTAGATGTGAATCCCTTTCTTCCTGAGAGAGAGTGTTGAAAATGCAACAAAAAATTCCTAATTTAATTTTCCCTTGATTAAATTAGGAGAAAATCGGAATTCCACATCAACAAACAACTAGAACGAGTTAATTGAGTTGAAATAGTTGTTATCACTCACTGAGCTTCGTTAATTTGAGTTGGGGGCATGAACTTGAATTGTGTACAATTATTCCTAAATTTTAGGAGCCTAGGTTGAGTTAATTTCACTTGTAAGATTTTAATTCAGTTAAATTGACTTATGGTTAGTTAAAATAGTTCCAATTGTTGGATGAACTAGTGGGAGGTCTAGCAGTGGGTAACTTCAATGTTTAACCAATTAATTGATTAATCACCCTAAATTAACTCATACATGCACGAAATTCGAGTTACCTAGTTGAGATTGGAGTTCAAGGGCAGTGTACTATCAATTGTAGAATTTTCCCAGTTGTACAGGTGGTGCATGTAGTCAAAGACGGGCCTAAGGGAATTGTGCAATTCTCAATGAGAAATTTCTGTAATTAATAGGGTCTAAGTGCTCATCAAATAGTGCAAGGAAATAGGAGCTTGGATGCTAGGAAATTTGGTTAAGTATTGGCCAAAGTCAATTAGTCAGGCAGAGGATAGAAGATACAGGTGTAGGTTGTGCTCAAGCTTGAGCAAGCATATTGTATTCATCCAGATTCGTTGATTAATGCAATACATATAGGAAGGGGGTTTTAGCAGTTGATTTCCCTTAGACAAATCTTTGTGTATGTGTGTTGAATCATGATGCATGTTTTTTATATGTGTTCTCAATCGTGAATTTGATTTCGTAGATGAGTAGAGTAGATTTGAGTCTTACATTTTAATAAATTAAATGAGCAGTTTTGAATCTACAATTAATTTCTACATGCTTATTTAACCTAGAGATCCAGGCACCAATTTAAGTGAAACACATAAGGTTTTGTTGATCTTATATCTGCATAATATGAGAAAGTCAAACAGTTGACTATACTAGTACAAAGTAACCCCACAAAGAGTCAATCTCATGAGAGGGACATGGAAAATTGGTGGTAACCCTATTGAAATACAAGTTAATTTAAAAAAATATATAATGGTGATTTCCAAAATGAACTATGTAGATAAAGAATCAACAACCTAATAAATAACAAGTAGTGCATGTAAGAGAGATTATCAAGCCGTGAGAAAATGGTAGGATATGGATAAAACCATGGGCAAGCATGAAGGAAATATGTCGTCTATGAATTAATGATGGATATATGTCAGAAGCTATTTTGAACAAAAAGTTTAACATAGAAGTTTGAAAATTAAAGCTATCTTATAAAAATTATAATTAATGGTTTTATTCTTATGGACTAAAAGGACACTATAATGTTGGTTATGGAAGCATTAAAGAAAAACCTCAGATCAACAATGATAGATGCAGGGTACATAAATTAACTATGAATCATAAGCATTCCAATATGTGGGTTAAGGAGTTCCATGGAAATTATTACTTCATCATGATGCAAAAGAAACAACTTTTAATAAATTTAAACCAATAAAAAAATGTGTAATCTTTGGATACCTTAACTATTAATGAGCCAAATGGAAGGGGACGTAAACCCAAGAAGAGAGTTAAGAGAAACTCATTGTAAAATTGGTAAGGTTTAGCTATGGCCTATTGATATCATAAATTATGACAGTACCTAAAGGGAAGATCTATGGTTGTGATCCATTGAGATAAGGTAAGGAAATCTTCCTTGGAAATATATATATATATATATATATATATATATATATATATATATATAATAAGATACAAATTGAAATGAGATGGTGAAAGAAATTATGATCACTATATGAATGGTATAAGAAGATACTTAATTATTCTCAATTGGGATAAAATTTCTACCCACAAGACCCTATAGATCAGTAATATAACCTGTTTTGAATGAAGTGGGAAAAATGTTGTGAACTCATATGGAAGATGTTGTCGCTTTTTCTAGCACCTGTAGCACAAGTGCTTCAGGAGATATGAAATATTCCTAGAGACAAACTCTGGGTTGATTGTAGACCAGTTCCTAGGACATCTTAAGAGAGGAGTGCTTTTGAATATTATCAGTGGGGCTTTCCACTACACTCCAATTGTCACATAGTTTGAAAAATATAATGAAGGGGGGCTTGGTTCAATGGTCCTTCATCAAGGTAAACTCAAGATAATACATTGATATAAATGCTCAGGGGGTAAATCAGACTAATATAAAAGAGAAATGCCTGGTTCTAGTGGCTGACACACAACAATAAGCAGCTTTAATACTGGAGTTGTAGTAAAATGGAGAGGACGAGAGAAAGGAATATGCATAGGGTTGGGAACAATACAAAATCATAAGCAACAATATTTTGGTAGAAGGATGGAAGAATAAAGAGGTGGACTGACAAGAATTGTGGAGCGTGAATTAAGGTTTCATACTTTATACCTCATGTACACACTTGTCATTGATCAACATAAGTAAATATGTGCTCATAAAAGTACATAAGTAAATCTTTAATTAACACAGGGAATATTACTACTCAACAACATACATATAACCATGAGAGAGAGAAATTGGCAGCTTCATTACACAATTTTAGTAGAAGAGAAACATACATGAAATGAAATAAAAGAGGAAAAAATACTTCTCATTGCTCTAATAGGAATCAACATAATATTTTCACTAATCCTTGAAGAGTCCAAATCACTAGTCCATTTACATTCAACAATGCATCGCTCAAGTCCCTTATGAACAAGAAATTAGAACCAAAAGTGGAATCACAGAATTTTAACCCCTCGGGTGTAGAATTCCTGAACCTCTATTAAGTGTTTCTTCTGCCTATTTATAAGGAGAGGGGGAGCTTTGAATATTAGTTACAAAATATCCCAGCCAAGGGCTAGCTATCTGATCGACTAGTTGTCTCTGTGTGTGATAGCTCTGCTGCCTAAATGATTCCAAAGAATTTGATTCCTTTCTTGAAAATACACAGAAATACAGAATAAACAAAAATAAAGAAAACTGAAAGATGACTAAGGAAAATATATCCCTACCATTCTTGTGATCGCCCTTGATCAGGCCACATTATGCCTTATACTCTCTTGGACAGTCTCCTGTCACTTTCGATCTCAACTGATTTAATTCTTTACTTACAGGAGCCAGAAGCGATCACCTTGATGGTCATAACAGATTCTGAACATAGTTTCCAACTCATTTTTCCCCTCTTACATTCTTTATCAAGCCACTGGAACCCAACGTGCCCCGTGAAACAATCATACAAGTGTATCGGAGCTCAGAGATCAGGAGTTTTAAACTGAACAGACTCTGCAAAACCGTCAACACCAATCTCCTTTGGCCCCCTCTGCCTTAGCCTGGGGGGCTTAGGTGGAAACTGCATGACAGAGGCCTAGTGACTCAGGGCCAAAGCCTTTTGGTGCTTAAACCCTTGGATGGAATGGGGGTCGATTCTTTGAAGCATTATTCCATTACAATGGTCCAAATGTATAACCCATAAGACCACACCACATATGCACCTGGGCCTAGTTTAATGTCAAAACTCAGCAATCAGCAGTTTCATAACATTGTATTTGGTTGTGCCTCCAAAACTTGTGATCTCTGATGAGCGACATGGCTTGTTCCATGTGGAGAGGGAATGAAGGAGGGCCTGTGCGGAATATTTTAACATATATATCCTTTATTAACTTTCTCCACTTTATAAAAAAACTTTATCAACTTCTCCACTCAACGATTGGTTTGATACATAAAGTGCACATATTCATGTGACCCGCCTTATGCCACCTGTCCAACTCGCTTTGGGCCCACGATATTGGGTGTTTCCCCGATATGCATATCGAAGGAAACCTGATATGCTCCTCTATAAAATGTCTATATCACACTATTTGTGATCATCGATCACCCTCTATGCTTAGCCCTTGGTTCTTTGACTCCTTATGATCATGTTCCATCCCCTATATCATAGCCCTTCAATTGGAGTTTTTAAATCGGAGGTTTAAACTTGATACAATGATTTTCCTCATCCTCTGATTTCCGATTTGCAAGATGACATCATCCTTTTCCATGTGTCACCTTATGAGTTGTGACACATGTCACCCTATTTTTTCTCCTTGTGACCCCTGAAAATGCTATATCGGCATGCCATGTGTCCTTCGTACTACCACGTGTCCTACATACTTCCACATCATGATGACTTCAGATGCCATGTGGCTTTATCGGGACCAATAGTATTTTGCCATGTAGCCCTCTAGAGGAGAGAGAAAAGGCCTGCCTGCCCTTGGTTTTGCATTGAATTTCTTTGTTAATCGTAATCGGCCCTCCCTGACACTTTAACACTAACATATCGCAACTTTGGGATATTGCAAAATTTTAGAGTTGTCACCCCATCAGCGTGTCGATTCATCGATATGACTGATCACTGGTCCATAATCAATGATATTACTTTGTTGTTACAATGTGCTTTGGAACCTCTAATTGCAAATTTGTGATATCGACAATCGTTGATCACTGATTCGCTTTGCTCCGCTATTGGACCTCTGATATATCGAAGCTATGATATTTGATGCATCGATATGCCATGACCTCTGATATTGCGATCACCAATGTGTCGGGACCTCCGATGTGCTCTTCTTTCCTCCTTTCAAAGGTGACAAAACCCTCAACTTCAATAGGCCATATCCTCTTATCCATAAGTCCCATTTTGGACTTTCACATACCGTTGGAAATCTTGTTCAGAGAACTTTACAGTGGAGAGGTCTGATTTATCTTTGAGTGCCTACGTGGCTTGGAAGATGGATGCAAATTGTTATGCTCTTTTTCACTTTGAACAGCTGAAAACATATTTTGCAGTGAGTGACAACAGAAGAAAAGAATCACATTAGAGTAACATGATGAGTGTAACATAGTAAATACGCTTACAAATGTAAAAGGGAAAAATATATATTGGAGAATAACGTATAGCACAATGCAGAAGGCACTAAATGACAACTTGTGTTACAATTGAATTTGATATATATATATATATATATATATATATATATATATATATATATATATATATCTATATATATATATATATATATATATATATATATATATATATATATATATATATATATATATATATATATATATATATATATATATATATATATATATATATAGATAGATATAGATATAGATATAGATATAGATATATAATGGGAATACAAGTATGCTAAGTATTGTAACTTTTGACTATGAGGTAAAAATAAAGATGGTTGTATACCCTTAACTCTCCAATAGAAAAGTGCAAGATGGTAAAGGTACAAAACCCTGTGGGTATAAAATACTCTTTTCGTCTTTTTAGAAGTGTAGAAATATTAAAGGACGGGTCATGAATACATATCATATTGGCATTAATAAAAAAACATAGTTGAATAAGGTAACTGAAAGGAATCTTTTGCGAACTCCTTGAATGTGGATTGTCAACAATAGATGTATTCCTAGTCTAAAAATTTAATTCCGGATGTCAGAATAACTTAAACGATAATGGGATAGAACTAGTCTGTGATAAAGAAGTATGTGAAAAGGTAATTATGTTTTCTAGAATAAGTTCCAGATTAAAAGAAATCTCTATCAAAGACCCGTAGAGTGTTGGTAAGCCGAGATAGATATCATAATAATTATTAAAATTACAAATGAATTAAACATTTTGAGACTATTAAACTAAAAAATATGGAGATAATCTTATTCTGAAGCAGAAAGGTATAAGACATAGAGATAATGTTGGAAATATTCGTAAAATGATGGTTCGTGCACACATGAATAATGAGAGTGGGGACAATCATATGATAGCCAAGTAGGCTAGTCGAGTCGATAGAAATGAAAGACGATAAATGGAAAACGGTTATTCTTTTAACTCTAGCTTAGAATTTCAAAATATACTTGGATATTGTAGACATGAAGGGTAGAATATATAAAATATCTATGTATGTGACATTGTTGTCACTGGCCAGTGAAGTAGGAGGATGATTACTTATGATAGTATGGAAAAGATATATATATATATATATATATATATATAATGATCATCAAGAAAAAAGGCAGTATGACCCGGTTCACATAAATAGGGATGGTGTGGTCTCTGGAACCATAAGTAATAATGTGTAAAGTACTGAGAAATATGTTTATATGCATGTTTTTTACATGTGTAGATGTATATTAGGTATGGTACTATATGTACGTGGCATTGTGAATAGATAGATTGAAAAAGAAAAGAATCAATGGTCATTTGTCTGTACAAGGTACAAATTAATGTGACAAATAACTAAAGATTGATTAAGATGATGTTGCTAGTATAAAAAAGTAAGCATTGATGGGGTTCCCTAGAAGCAACAAAGCTAGAATTACAAGATAATATGACTGAAATAACCTAGTTTGTGAAAGTCAGTTCAATGTGAAAATGGGTACAAGGGAAAGAAAACCCACAGTAGTACACCATAAAAAAGCCATTTATAACCTTCATTAACAACTTGCAGTGTGGGATGACAAATGGTCACACTAAAGAAATGTGGTAATCTGAATTTTTGATTTTACGCAAATAAAAGAAACCAAGATGGGTATAACTAAGTTTACTTGAACAGGTAAACAACCATATAGCTACCTTAAACATGGCAGGAAAATACATTTATCTTAAATAGCTTACTCCATGCATAACTAATGCATATGTAGTTAAGATAAAAGCATAAGTGATACTACCCAAAATGATAATACACTAACTGAAATATAGGTAAGAACAATAAATGGTTTCTCAAATGTTACCTCCACTAAGTATATAGTGCCAATGGAATTGGTACTCCCATAATATTGTTGATAGACGTATAATGATGTTGCTAACCCTTAAAAAAAATGCAGGTTTCTAACCCTGGTTGAGTTGTGATGCATACTAGAGATCCTTGCCGAATACATAGATAGAAATTAATAATGCCTTTAATAAAGTTGAAATGATTATATATATATATATATATATATATATATATATATATATATATTGATAAATGGAAACTAATGATAATTTGTGAATGCAAGTGAACCAAACAAAATACTCTTGGTGGAGCCTCTGCGTACTTATAATTAAAGAGATGTTATGCTGCAAAAGCAATTTAATGCTCAGATTAAAATGCAGTGGAGGAATTCCAGCTGAAAAAAACCAAGGACAGTGTTTCGATCGAAGGGGGCAAGATGTAACACCCCTCAGTGAAAAGTAAATATTTAATTTACTTTTACTACAAAATTAGTAAACTACGGACTAAGTTGAAAGCCTAGTGGAAAAATTTTAATGTTAAAAAGTTCTATTTTAATTTATTTTAAAAGGGCATGCCAAGCCTTGGAATTCACATGGGAAAAGACACTAAATGAAAAGTTTTCACTCGCGAGATGGTTAGAACAAAATTATTCCTATCCCTAGAGATAAATAATCTTAGATGGAACAAGAAATGGTGAGAAGGGAGAAAACTTAAGGCAACCTTGATGACTTGGTACCTATTTAGAGGAGGTCTAAGTGAGGAGAATGTAGTTGTAAGCTTGTGAACTTGCAATGGGGTGTTGTTGAAAGGAGGCATGACATTTCCAGTTAGGGTATTCTTGAGTTGGTGAGTGGCTAGTGGAATCGCTAAGACATATTTGTAAGTTTGTGAGTTCCTAGGCTGGACTAGTAAAGTCTTGATGCCTTGAACATACCTTGTTAGGTCATTGTCCAGCAACTGTTATGGAAGTGACAAACTGGCTTGGGGGGAGAATTTGACATAATTGTCATTATGAGTCGTTGGGAGGAGTGGTATTTCTCTTTGTTAATTCCCTGATAGCATAACCTGATAAATAATTACTTTATAATGTTTATGTTTTCTCTTAGAAAAGAGTTATTCTTGTAAATAATAATAATGGTACATGGAGTCTTTATGAAAATTCTATCTTAAATTTCTTGATGTAAAGGTTGATGATTATTTTGTATACCTAGTAGAATGTGGAACTGTGCAAAGATTTTTTTATGTTTACAATAGCAAACTGTAATAAGAAATAGTATGACCTCTTGTGAATAAAATTGTTTGGTGGTAAGAGGACTAGGTTAAGAACCTATACTAGATTGGATAGTATGGAAATTAATGTGTGTGAATCAAATATTACTTTATTAAATAAGGTAGGCAGGTAACATTTTGGAATAGGCAATTGCATCTGAAAAATAGAATTCCATCACACAAATAGTTATAGTTCCTATATATAAGTAAATTTGCAGGCAGGTAAAACGTAGGTCCCAAAGATGGTGTAGGTTTCGTATATCCCTTAGACACAAATATTAATGTTAGAATTTTTTAACAGGTAGTCAGAAAATGAAAGAACACTATCAAGGATTTGATATTTAGGGGGCCACAGTAGTTACCACGACCAAGTTGGGTTGTACCAACAACCTGGGACTAGTTATGGATTCCCTATCTAAATTCAACGAATATGTTAGGGTTTTTGTAAACCCAATCAACTCTGAGTTTGATGATATTTATCGTGCAGTATAGAGAACTGTAAAAAAAAAATAAAAAATTGTTAACGTAATGTGAGGATAGAAATAAGTTTTAGTAATAGTTCAAAGGAAAAACGATAAGCTATAAATGCCAGAATTTTGCACCCAAAGAAGTATTGAATCCATTTGTAAGTAACCATGCCAAGAGCCAAAAAAGATTAGATATTTACAACAATATTCCAAGTCGAATATATATTTAAGATGAAAATGACTTATTATCAACACAAATAAGCAAATTATGCAAAATACAGACTCAAAATTTAGGGTAACCATTTAATTGATTTAAAAATAAAATAAAAATAAAGCAACATGAGAATATGAAAGTCGTAATAGATAATTGTATCTTAACTCTCGAAAATTAGGAAATAAAGAGTAAATATTTCATAACATGTTTCTATAAGAAGATTCGTGATCGGCCTGGAGTATGCCGTAAAACTGCTTCTGCTTGGCTAAGAGCTCGTCTTCCTCGGACGTAAGGAAACAGGTTAACGGCCCAAGACCCAGAGGCATCTGGCAGGAGTGAAAGCCTGCTCCCTTACGGACCACCAGCGGGTTATTACAGGTGGCGTGGTTTTCCTTGATAACGGTGATGAGTCAAATCGACATTCACGGATAGCAGCCAGAGATGGTTGTCCTCACTGTTGGTTTGACACCTGAGTTTGATAGGTTTTGCCACCTTCGGAAAAAAAAAAATAAAAAAAAATAAGAAGATTCGTGAATGAAATCAACTAATTTTTCGGGTGGTCGTAATTAAAAACATGTCTACATATTCACACAGATATAATCCAAAAGGGGAAAACTCGAATCCTATAGTTTAACATGAAATACTCGCGATAACGAAACAAAGCATGATTGGGAAGAATTAATCTACTTAACGAAATTTAGTAAAAAAATTGTATTATAATGTGAACGATAATTGTAAAGACTTCTATTACGCTAACATACAAGGCATCATATGATCTAGGTGGATATTGGTGGCCACCCGCCTATTCCACTTAGACCCCCACCATTATTTCTTTCAGTTTTTCAGTTTCCTTAATTGTAATTTGTTGTGTTCCTATTTAAATTCGAATCAATGGTATCAGAGTAGTCTACTCTTTCTCTTTTTTCTTTACATGTCCCCAACATGGTCAGGAGATGAGTTAGGGCTAGAACTGGTCGAACCTTTGCAAGACCAGCCTCATAAATCTTGACAGCCTCCCATGGGGGAAGAAAATAAAGATGAGGGAGCAGGAGATCCTATCAAAATATTGCTCGAGGAGGCCCTTGGTGGGCTCCAGTATTGTAGCAATAATGCTACAACTCCTGGGGCTCCCTATCTCTAATTTTATCAACCTGGTAGTTCGTACAAACTTGGAAGCGACGGTGCTGTATGCACAAGTACTAGCTCTTGTCGCAGCTGTCACTTGGTCAGCTGGCACAAGTCCGCTAGGGATCAAGCCAACTTCTATATGCTCTCAGAAGAAGCTTTCTAAATGATGGACGAAGGCTATCTCAAGGGAAATTGATCTACTTTGCAAAAATGAACTGAAAGCCAACCAAAGCATGGAAACCCTAGTAAACCCTAATCTGACTAGTTTAACCTCTATGATGCAATAGTGAGAGTGCAAATGTCTACAAATGATGCCATTACTTCTAATGATGTGAAATGCATGAACTCAAACTACTTCTATGAAAAAGAACATTGTTTTTGTGTTTTTGCTTAAGTGGATGGAGTGATTATGAATTTGTTCTTATTAGGGTTTGGCTGTGCAGAGGTGGTGCGAAGGGAGAGAAAGCTTGGGAAAGGTCAGGAGGGCTAGGAGAGGTCCCAGAGGGTCCCTAGCATTAGTCCACAGAGGTCTACAACGTTCGGATGCTCGGCAACCAAGTTTGCAGGCTCCTACAGGATGTCTGCAGGGGATCCTACAGGAAACTAAGGAATTTCTACAGGAAGTCTGCTACCTTCTACAGGATGTGCTGTAAGTGGAAGTTTTGTGTGTTGGTGAAGTGATGGAGTGGTATGGGTGGTTAGGTGAGATGGAGATGGGGCTGGTGATGGCTCAGGGGCAGAGAAATAAGGTAGAGAAAGAATGCATGAAGTCGGTTGGTGGATGGGAGAATGGGATCAACGAAAGGTCAAGAAAATGGAGCTGCGTGAATAATGGAAGAGCTGGGAGGTAAACGAGCTGAACAGAGGTCGATTAGGTGGCTTTAGGCGTGGTTGATAAGAAGAGGAAGGGAATGGAACGATGTGGAGCAGTGTAAATAAAACAAATTGTTGATGACTGTCACCAAAAGTGAGAACTCATTAACCTGTGCTACCTGTGATATTAAACCCATGAACAACAATGTAAATTGTGAAGGAAACTCATGCATGGAAGTGGAATGAAGGAGTAATTCTCGGAATCAGAGTGCATGGATAGATCTACGATTAAGGTAACTATGTTGCAGCTTGCATGAACGTGAAAAGATTGCGTTTTTTTTGGTGGTTGGTTCAGACTGCATCCCAATCCCTAACAGAGATGGCAATGAGGTCCTTTCAACCTTTTCTGGAGCTCCAATGAATTACAACTCTCCTATTCTGATCTAAGCAACTGAAAGCAAAATTAACCATAAGCTAATCCTACTTAATCACAACAAACCAAATCAGCAGATTGTATTTTCGAATTGCATGTCAAAGTAAAGAAACAAAGTGCTGGAACGAAAGGCAAATAACACTACAAGAAGAGGAGATCTATTGCTCTCAGGTTGGGCCCTAACCTGAGAGCTATAGCTCCCTTAATAACTCAGAATTAGATCCAAATCTGCCTGCCTTTATTAAATCATCAATAGTCTAACATCATGCCAAAATTGGCTTACAAAGAACAAAAACAGAGCTACAACATGCCTAACCAAATTGACTAACTAGCTAACCCAAAAATGACTAACTGAAATGAGGTCTTAAGCCCTCTTATTTATACAATTTGAGGACCCAACAGTCCTCCTAAAATTTAGGGACTTGGCTGCCCAAGACTTGTAGTTAACAGCAGTCCAACTTGACTTGCTTGGCTGCCCTTGAGCTGATTGATTCGGTGGCCCTTGAACTCCGAGATGATGGTGGAGAATTCGAGGTAAGGGCCCATAAATGAGGGGGACACCTTCCTACAAATCCTCTAGCTTGTTCTCCCACGAATTTGGCTGCCAAGTGCTCATTAAGACCTTCAAATTTGTCTCCAAGTTGACCAAAAAGGCTACACAAAGCACCCATTAGACTTGTTGGCATAATGACTAACCAAATTCACTCTATTAACATAAAAATAATCAAAAACATGCAATAAACAAATGAGAATGGTGGACTAAGTCAAATTAGGAGGTTGAATGAGCCCAAATAATTGTACATTTTTGGGGCTCATCAGCCCTCGAGAAAAAAAGGAATGCGATGATGGATAAATTTGCCCAGATCCTTCAACAGTTGACCACCAATGGTGCATCCACATACAACATCCACTCTAGAGGCTCCACACCTTTTAAGATACAATTAAACTTTGACATTCCCATATTTGAGGGCCAAATAGATGCAAAAGCCATAGATAAATGGTTGAATCTACTAGAAGGATATTTTTTTTGTTCATGATTTTTCCAGTCGATAAAATATTACTTTTGCTCTTCTCAAAGCTGCCCCCCACATCAAGGATTAGTGGGAAACCTATTGTGAGTAGAAGGATGAAAGTACAACCTCATTATTTTCAACCACTCCCACTTATAATTCATTCTAGTGCGCCATCAAGGAGCAGTACTACCCTGTCAAGAGCTACGAGGACAAATACATAAAGTGGACTATGTTGCGGCAGGGAAGGGACCAAGATGTGTTGAAGTTTACCAATGTTTTTCATACCCTTTCGCACGAAGTTTTGTATCAAGGATTCTGAGAAGCATTTGGTACTCAAGTACCGTGACTGCCTACATAGATACATCCAAGACGAGATGAAGTTCCTAGACATATCCTCACTCGGCACAGCGTATTGATACACCATCAAGATCGAGCATAAGTTTAAACAGAAGAAGTGAGACTTTGGATCTACGAATCCGAAGCAAGGGAAAGGTACCTCGAAACCATAAAATAAAGGACAAAGCCAAGGCGGGACGACCCAAGATAACCAGCTAAGGCCACAAGTAAAGGACAACACTGTGAAGCTGAAGAAGGACATGGGAAAGGGGTGTGAGTTCCATAAGAGCTCCACCCACAACATGAGTGAGTGTCGAGCCAAGTAGTCACTAGTGGTCAAGCTGAAGGCTTCAGAATCAGATGCATGTTTCAACTCTGAGTTACAACCTGACAAGGGGAATGACATAGGGAAGCATATTATTGATGCAAAGCCAAATGCCACCATCGCCACCACAAATATCCAGAAGGAGGAACTCGAAGATCCAGAGGAGGAGTTCCTCTTCCACTCCCAGATGTGGGTAAAGGGTTCCCCACTACAGTTCATTGTTGACAGTGGGAGCCAAAAGAACCTCATTGCAGCAGAGGTCATGAAGCGATTGGGCTTACCAACCACAACACACCCACAACTGTACATCATCAGGTGGCTTCACCAAGGACAGGATCTGCACATGAGCCAACAATGTCACCTTCCATACATCATCAAGCCCTTCATGGATGAGGTGTTAATGACGTTTCTCCCCTTGATGTTTTTGATGTATTATTAGGCCAACCATATGTAGGAATTTACAGGGTAAGTTCCTCAGACAGAACACCAAAGGACACCGCTCACACACAGATCACATATCAATACACCAGTATTTTGACGTGGTTAAAACCCTCAAAGAGGGAAATAGTCCATGGCCTGAGCCAACGCGGCCACTTCAGGCAATATATTAATAAAAGAATGAAATTTTACATAAGCTTCTCTCATGAACAATTAACCTACAAATGACCCTCCATGCTCTTTAAATAGAGATCATGGACCAATCGGGTGTTAAGCCATGGATCAAGTTTCGGTAATACCAAGGAGAGAATGAACCATTGGATCACTACATATCGTGACCGTCGGATTGTAAGTTACAAAATGTACATAGTAAAGAAACACACTTTACCTAAATCTATACTAGACCAAGTTATACTTAACTATTTCCTATGTGTCGGAATATCCTAACATCCCCCCTTAAGAACAACTTGGGATAGGATTGAAGGATTTACAAATATGACACAATAGGAGAAGGAAGGAGGCACTAGAGCCTATCCCCCCTTAGTGACAACTTCCTGAAATCCAACCATAAATCGAAGTTTAGTGAACTTCGCCTCTGTGAGAGCCTTTGTAAAGATGTTTGAAACTTGATCATCTGTTGAAAAATATTGTACTTCAAGAACATGGTCATGGATGAGCTTTCTGATGAAGTGCATGTGTAGTTCAATGTGTTTGTTGTGCTGATGTTGGACTGGATCTTTGCATAGTTGAATGGCACTTTGATTATCACACCAAAGTGTAGTGGGATGTTGCTGCTGAAAGCCAAACTCTAACAGGATCTGACGAAGCCACAAGGCTTCCTTACTAGCTTCTACGGCACCACGATACTCTGCTTCTGCTGAAGAAAGAGAAATGGCACCTTGCTTCTTGCAAGCCCATGTAATAGGTCCTGAACCAAGAGTGAACACATAACCTGCACTAGACTTCTGATCATCAGGGTCACCAGCCCAATCGGAATCAGTGAAACCAACCAATAGAGGAGCTGCTTTGGCACTGTAATGAATCCCAAACTGAACTATACCTTGAACATAATGAAGTATTCTTTTAGCTGCTTTCCAATGACTTTCATGTGGGTTTTGCATAAACCGAGCAACAAGGCCAATAGAAAAGGAAAGGTCAGGACGAGTATGGGTTAGATACAAAAGTTTTCCTACAAGTTGATGGTATAAGGTACCATCAACTTCAGGAGAAGTACAAGTGACTGAAAGTTTGACTCCAGACTGAAAGGGAGAAGGGGCTGGCTTACGGTCTTCCATGTGAAAATGACGTAGAATATCACAGACATACTTGGACTGGGAAAGGGAAATACCTTCCTTGGATTGCAAGACTTGAAGACCAAGAAAATAATGTAAGTGTCCTAAGTCTGTCATTTCAAACTTCCTTTTAAGGCTAGACTTCACATGGTTTATAAGGTTGGGATCACTACCAGTCAGGATAAGATCATCAACATAAAGAACAAGAATGATAAGAGACTTTCCCACTTTCTTGGTGTAGATAGTATTATCAGAATGACACCTGGAAAATCCATTTTCTAAAAGAAAGTTATCCATTTTGGCATACCAAGCTCGAGGAACTTGCTTGAGACCATAAAGGGATTTCTTAAGCCGATATACAAGGTTGGAGTCTGTTTCTATAAATCCAATAGGTTGTTCCATATAGATTTCTTCATGCAAGTCCCCATGCAAGAAGGAAGATTTAACATCCATCTGATGGACTTCCCATTTGAAAGAGGCAGCAAGGGAAAGAACAAGGCGGATAGAGTTCATTTTGGAAACAGGGGAGAAGGTTTCAGTGTAGTCAATGCCTTCAACTTGTGAAAAACCCTTAGCAACAAGACGAGCTTTATGTTTATCAACTTTCCCATCTGGTCCATACTTGGTTCTGTAAACCCATTTGCATCTAACAAGTTTTCATCCCTTTGGTAGAGGAACAAGATCCCATGTATCATTTTCCAATAATGAATGATATTCTTCATTCATAGCTGCTTCCCAATCTCGATGGCCTGAAGCTTCTGCAAAGGTGTCAGGATCATAATTCACTGAAGCTTGAGCTAGTAAAGAAGAGGCTCTATCAAACTGAGAATGCGTACATCGCTGATCTGTAGGATCACCGGTAAGATCACCTACTGCATCCCGAGTAGCACGGACCCATTTTGGAAGCTGAGGAGCTAAAGGAGGATCCTGAGAAGGTGGGGGAGGATTTTCATCCTCGCTTTCATGATCTGAAGAAGAAATATTTTCAAAGGTAGAAGAGATAGGGATAGGTGGCACATCCACCGAACTAGGCTCGTAGGCTGATATATTTTCAGCAAACTTTACATCTCTTCTAATGATAACATTTTTGGACTTAAGTGGAATAAGTCTGTATCCTTTGACATCTTCAGAATATCCAACAAAAATACATTTTTCACTCTTAGGTTCTAAAGCTTTATGTTTCTCATCTGGAATATGGGCCCATGCTTCACTTCCAAAAACACGAAAGTGACTTACATCTGGTTTAATTGAGCTCCATGCTTCTTCTGGAGTGATACTCTTTAAAACTTTAGTAGGAGTGTGATTTATTATGTAATTTGCACAGGTAATTGCTTCTGCCCAATAATTAAGACTAAGTCCTTTAGATTGAAGCATACAATTAGCTATTTACTTTAAGGTGCAATTCTTCCTTTTGGCTACACCATTTTGTTGTGGAGTATATGGAACAGTATGTTGCATTTGAATTCCATTCTCAGTGCAAAAGTTGATGAATTTGTTGTTAACATATTCTCCGCCATTATCAGATCTTAGCTTAAGAATTTGATGTCCAGATTGTTTTTCAACAAAGGCCTTAAAGGCCAAGAACATGTTAAATACTTCACTCTTGAGTTTTAAGAAGTATACCCAAGTGCATCTGGAGAAATCGTCAATGAAAGTTAAGAAATACTTGTAGCTAGAGAATGAAACAACTGGAAGTGGACCACATAAATCACTATGCACGAGCTGTAAAGGGGCTAAGGCATGCCAAGAGGCACGTTTTACAAAACTAACCTGATGATTTTTTCCGAGTACACATCCGGAACAAACACCATCTCTGCAAGATACCATTGGAAGACCTGTCACCATATTTTATTTACATAGATTATGAAGGGAGCGATAGTTTAAGTGACCAAATCGCTCATGCCAAAGTTTGTTCACTTCATCGTTATGAGCAACAAATACTGAGGGAAGATTTGATGACCCAAAGTTGTGAAACTTATACAACCTTGTAGAATCATCAGCAATGCCAGTAGCTAAAATCTGTCTAGGATCTCTTAGGTCCTTAATTACAACATCGTGAGGTGAAAATTCAACGATTTTACCTTCACCTGAATGAGTTATCTGATATACAGATAGAAGGTTGCAGGATAAGGTTGGAACACATAATACATCATTAAATTGACCATTGTCTATATGAACAGTTCCAGTCGCTACAACACTAAGAGATCTATCATCACCAACATATATATTTTTCGTGTTACAATTATTTAAAGAAGAAAACATGGCTTTGTTTTTAGCCATGTGATAAGAAGCTCCAGAATCGATGAGCCACTCATGAGAATGAGAAGAAGAAGATACATTTAGTACATAGCCAGACCGAGATGCTTGACAACCAGATGCAGAAAGTGCCATTCCTGAAGATGAAGTTGAAGTTGAAGAGTGCTCCAAATGGATATTATGCTTCTTCATTGCTACTTCCAAGGCTTCCATCTTCTTAAAGCATTTGGATTCTAAGTGGCCATATCGATTACAAAAGTTGCAATGTCTATCAGTCTTCTTCCCTTTGTTTTTATTTGTCTTGTCATTTTGAGGCTAAAATTGCTTAGGACCCTTGTTTGGTTTAGGACCATTCCTTTTAGGATACAACTTCTTAGGATTCTTTGAATTTGGTTGCTGCTGGGCTGCTAACGCTTTCTTAGAAGAGTTTCCAAGATGAAGAAGACCAAGGTGTAAGAGTTTTTCTTGTTCTCTTATTAAAGAATCACAAAAGGAATCAAAGGAAGGGGACTTGTAGGCTTGTCCTTGAGAAATGAAGGCTTCTCTTGTAGAATGGAAGGTGGAAATAAACACAGAATAGGTTGGTCCCAACTTAGTAAGAATGGAGTAGATAAGGCTACTATCTTCTTTCTTAACCTTAACACCTTCCAAGAGAAGTCTAAGGGTCTTGAACTTGGACAAAAAATCTTCAATGCAAGAAAAATTATTGGGGTCCAATGTAAGCAACTCATATTCAAGTTGATGGGCTTTAAGTTCATTTTTAATTCCAAAAACTTTAGTGATCTGTTTCATTGCTTCTTCAGGAGTATCAAGTTCTGCAATATGGAATCTAAGATCTGGAGAAATAGACATCCCTATCAACCCACGTGCTTGATCTTGCCTATTTTCCCATTTAGCTGCCTTATCTTCATCTTTTGGTTTGGTTTCTTGGCCTGATGCTATTTTTTAGAGACCTTTACTTCTAAGTAAATCCACAATGTAGGACCACCATTGGAAGTAGTTGGTGCTGTCAAGAATAACTTGGCATGGAATTTCCATTTTAACAGAAAATGAAGCTATAGATGCTGAAACTAAGTGTTCCAATGGAAATATCTCGAAAAATTACGCTGGTTAAAAAAAAACAGGTCTGAAAACGGCTTCCGGATGAAGAAGTTATGGCTTTTTGAAGAAAAGTTGATGAAGATGCCGACGAAGTGCGGGAATGTGCGGAAATGAAAAATCTGCCCCCACAAAAAGGAGACTTGAACTCAAGACCTCTACTCTCATAAATTAGCTTTGGACCAAGTGAGCTAAACTAAAAGTTTGAGAGAGAGAGGGGGGGGGTTCTTTTTTTAGTCACTGAAGCTTTGGGTTGCGTGCTTGCTTGAGAAAGCTCTTTTTCCCTACAAAACAAAAAACACAAAACCCAACACGGACATACAAAAAAACGAACCTTACGGCTCAAAGTTAGCTTTAGCCAGAAACTAAATATTTTCCTCAATGTTTCTGATTTTCTGAGATCACACTAAGGCGTAGCGGAAAAGAGCATAAGCATGAGAAAAATCCTTCCTTTCTGTTTCTGATTTGCCCAGATCACACAGAGTCGCGGGGCAAAGAGCATACGCAGAAATGAAAGGTACAGATCTGGTAATAAAAAAAACAAAAAGCTAAATAAACCGAAACCGAAATAAACAGAGAGAAAATAACTGTAAACTGCAAATAAACACTGTATACCTCCAGATCTGAAAAATGACGTAGCTAGGGATACCAAAAACCTTTTCGCCTGAAACGAAAGGGGTTCCTCACTGGAACAGATGCTCCTAACACAATAGAGCGGTCCTCTTAGCCTGGAAGTAGTTAGAAATAGTAGATTTAGGAAACGACAGTCGAATGCAGTTCTACCAGCTTCAGATTTGGATCACCAACGGACGCGGCCCTCAAATCGCTCTGATACCATGTAGGAATTTACAAGGTAAGTTCCTCAGACAGAACACCAAAGGACACTGCTCACACACAGACCACAGATCAATACACCATTATTTTGACGTGGTTAAAACCCTCAAAGAGGGAAACAGTCCACGGCCTGAGCCAACACGGCCACTTTAGGAAATTTATTAATAAAAGAATGAAATTTTACATAAGCTTCTCTCATGAACAGTTAACCTAAAAATGACCCTCCATTCCCTTTAAACAGAGATCATGGACCAATCGGGTGTTAAGCCACGGATCAAGTGTCGGTAATACCAAGGAGAGAATGAACCGTCGAAACACTACATATCGTGACCGTCGGATTGTAAGTTACAAAATGTACATAGTAAAGAAACACACTTTACCTAACTCTATACTAGACCAAGTTATACTTAAATATTTCCTATGTGTCAGAATATCCTAACATTGTGGAAGTGACATGCTTTGTATGAGTCAAGGCCTCACATTGTTATTGTTACATTGGGAAATAAGTTGTATAGGATACCGGAGGTAGCACCGCCTATCACCATCTCTTTGGTTACTGCAAAACATTGCAATAAACTCATTTCACAAATTGGGAAATTTGTTTTCCTGATGATACACCCTCAAGGAAAGAAGAAGACGATGGCCACGACCTCCTAACAGGGCCCCTCCACAAAGAAAACATCAGATGGACAAGGTCATGGAGGAGTACAAGGACATCTTCACCTCCCCGGCAGGGGTGCCTCTGCACTGTCAGGTCAAGTACTCCATCGATATGACCCTACGTGCATTGTTATCCAATGGACCAATCTATTGGCACTCCATTTTGGAGAATGATGAAATCAAGAGGGAAATTCAGGAGCTGCTACAGAAAGGTCAAATTCAGCTGAATTCATCTCCTTATGGGAGCCCGATCGTGTTGGTACAGAAGAAGGATGGGACTTGGAGACTCTGTATTGACTATTGGGCGTTGAACAAGATCACTATCTAGAATAGGTACTTGATCCCACGGATTGATGACCTTCTGGACCAACTCAAGGGGGGAAAATATTTCAACAAGATCGACTTGAAGTCTGTATATCACCAGGTACCAATCAAACCCTCCGATGTGTGGAAGACTGCCTTCAAAGCCAAGGAGGGCCTTTTCGAATGGTTGGTTATGCCTTTCGGGTTAACGAATGCTCCTGCAACCTTCATGAGGCTGATGGATGACATCTTACAGCCATTCACCAACTCATTTGTAGTGGTATACTTGGATGACATCCTGATCTTCAGCCAGAGTTGGGAAGAGCACCTCCACCACATCCGATAGGTTCTCCAAACACTGTGGCAACACAAGCTATGTGCCAATTTGGAGAAATGAGCTTTTGACATGACCCAGGTTTAGTATCTGGGATACATTATTGACGAATGGGGGGTGCATGTGGATCCAACCAAGATCCAATTCATTCAGGAATGGCCAACCCTAACCACTCTGAAAAAGCTCAGCATCTTTTTGGGTCTTCCAAATTTCTACTGCAGGTATGTGTTGGGGTTCTCTCATATCACTTGCACCTTGAATCAAGTCACCAAAGGAGGAGAGAAAGAAAAATTATTTTGTTCTGAATCTCAGCAGAAGGAATTCGTAGAGTTGAAACATCGCCTCTACTCTGCACCAGTTCTCACATTACCAGACTTGCAACAACCATTTGAGATTGATATAGGTGCCTCTGACTATGCTATTGGGTCAGTCCTTACTCAATAGAGGCATCCAGTGGCATATCACAATAAGACACTTTCAGACACAGTCTGAAAGTATCCCACTTATGACAAAGAGATGTATTCCATTGTGCAGGCCTTCCAAAAATGGAACCATTACATTTTGGGAAAGGAAACGGTCATCAACACAGACCATCAACCCCTGTAGTTCATACAAATGTAAGGGAAGTTGCAAAATGATCGCCATCAGAAGTGGTCCACATACCTATGGAAATTCCACTTGAATATCAAGTACAAAAATGACAACACAAATAATGTTGAAGACTACCTTAGCTAACCACTGATCATGGCATTAACCACCGTGCTCAACTCTTGTGGGCACGAGACTTCTGATTGGCTACTTCTCTATAAAAGCGACCTAGAATTCGACCACACATACCATACACTCTTGGAGGGTCAGTAAGTTCCAGATTTTCACCTCCAGGATGCTCTGTTATGCAACCTGGGACACCTTTATGTTCCTTCAAGCAAGCATGCAAAGATGATTTGGGAAGCAACCTATAGTCAAGCCACTAGGCATTTCGGGGTCAAGAAAATGGTGGTAGTACTACAGAAGTATTTATATTGGCCAAATACTTGACCGGATGTCGAGAAGTACATAAAATCTCGCATTGTCTATGCCATTGCCATACTGACCATCAAGAAGCAAGGTCTCTATACTCCACTGCCTACCCCTAGTCGACCTTGGGAATCCATCTCCATGGATTACATGTCAGGCCTTCCTTATACTAAGCATGGAAATGACTTTGTTTCTGGTGTCATCGATAGATTCTTGAAGATGGCCATTATGGCGGCATGCAAGATGAGTATCATAGTAGAAGCCACTACTAAAATCTTCTTTGAACGAGTGTGGGTACAATTTGGGATCCCACGGTCTATCATCTCAGATCAGTACAACAAGTTCCTCGGTACATTTTAGTGTAGTCTCTGGTTGATGCTGGACACCAAGCTCACTAAGTCCACAACTTTCGATCTCCAAACTGATGGCCAGACATAGATCGTCAACAAGATGATCGTACACATTATGTGCATGTAGAACTCAAAGCATCCACGCACATGGTATGAGAGCCTCCCCTATGTCGATCATAGCTACAACTGGGCTCTCCATAGCTCAACTGGCCACAACCCTTTTCAAGTTGGCTTGGGATTCCAACCACTATGTCTTGTTGATATGGCCATACCATTTACAGTGACTTGGGAAGATTCGGTTCATGTCTAGTCCGAAGTCGACAAGGCAAATAGATTCATTGAGCACATTCAACACATCCACCAATAGGTCCATGATATATTGGACAAAGCCAATGCTAAGTACAAGGAGCAGCATGATCAGCATCGGGTGCCACACAAGTTCCAAGTGGATGACAAATTTTGGCTACTTTTGCAGAAAGACTGCCTCGCTGGGCCCCACCACAAGATTCACCCCCTTCAATATGGGTCATACACCATCTGTTATAGACATTTTTGTGCCTTACAGCATAGAGCATGAAATGTCAATAATCTGAGGGATCCAAAGTCCCTAAACATGTTGTTCTTACCCTTAGAGGAACAAGGTCAGCAAACCACAGCACTTCAGATCAGTTCTCCACTGAAAAACACTCAAAAACAGGTCAATTTTGGATCAAAGAAGCTGCTCCACTAAGCATCTGCGCTTAATGTCAAAAGCTCTATGGTGTACCTACACTGCATAGCAAGTACAACAAAGGCTACCTGCGCTGGGCATACTTTGACATGTGGAGGAATCTTTTCTCAATGTGCCAGTGCCCAGGAAGCTTCCAAAATGACACTTGGATCAGAAGATTCGCCTAATGATGAGTAAAGAGGTTCTAAAACTCCAAGTGGAAGGTAGAAACTCCGAGTGGACTCAAGGACTGAAGAACAACTGGAGTTGAAGAGGACAACAAGTCACACATCAAGCTGACTTATCTTCACTCCAAAACTCTATATAAGGATTTCATCCCATGGGATCTGGAGGCCGGAATTTAGTGCAAAGAATTGCTATTGGTTTACAGTTGAGAGTATTGGGTGATTGCTTGAGGGAGGTCAAGAGGAGATTTCTTTCCGTCGGGAAGGTGATGCTGGATTGGACCTCTAATGGTTGTATCACCGCCTGAACCTTACTTTCTTCCATTAATAAAGCATTTGAGGTTCTTCTATTCGCATGTGTTTCAATGATGTGTTGTCTTACTTGCGTATTTGATTTATGCTAATCCTTGAATCAATTATGAATGCATGCTTCTTGTAGTTTCCTTTTCTCGTCTTGTTTGCAGGATCTCGTGTAGCTGGGCCCGTGAGAAGACTGGGAGCCGGGAGCAAGCGGCAAAGAGAGAAGATTGGATCGACCATTTGCGCAAGACATCGGTAAGTTGATCTCTTCCTTTCATCTCTTGCATGTCATAAAGAAGTAACTTTAGATAGCTTTGCTTCAGCTGTTGCTAAGGAACTATCACCCTTAGAGTGGGATAGGGTCATTCCGTGTTGGATACTTTTCCCCACAACAGACTGGCGACTCCACTGGGGATCGTGTCTTGTTGGTAGCTTGTGTTTCTTGCTATTCATTTCCTAAACAAAGGGAGTACCGAATCGAACTGCATTCGAATCCTTCGAATGCAAAGTAGAGGGCAGCTACTCTAGCTCAGTGCTGGGCATGTTTATGATTTGAAGAGCTGATCCACAAGGACTCTTTTTAGCTCTTTGTGATAGTGTTCATCTCCCTTAATCATCCTCTAGTGTATACTTGGCTGATAGCCTCTGATTTGGCCAAAAACCATTGATTTTTGAGCAAACTGTGACCCGGAATCTGAGAGAGACGAGAGTTGTCTCTTCAGTGCAGCTGCAGCAAAGGCTACCTGCGCTGCAACGCAGGTCCCGAAGGGGCTACCTGCGCTGCATGTCAGATTGACAGTGCAGTACCTGCGCTGATCCAGTTTTGCCTTGTGCAACTGGGGTTCCCTACTGTCTGTTGCCCAGTTTTCAATATTGTTTTTTGCAGCCTGTTGTCAACCTGTATACCCAGCTGAAACTACCTTTCTTTGCCTTCATTCCGCCTTAGTTGTATGAAGAAACCGTGATTGTTCTTATTGTATTTCTTGCTTTCATTCACAGTTTCCCGTAGCGAAAGTGAACTAGTCTTGCTGTGACCTCTTGGATCTAGACCTGTGAGAAAGTGTCGTTGTGATTCTAAGAGCTAGTTTATTGCTGTTCATAGCTGCTTGAACATTTGCTTTCGTTATACGGTTCGGATTTCAGTATTTCTTGTGTCGAAACGAGTGAATCTTAAGGTGTTCTTTTGATTATTGGACAAAAACTTGTTTGCTTTCGCTTGAAATTGAATTCGAAATTATACAACAGCTTTCTTTTTTGTAATACATCAACATTAAAGAAGAAGAAAAGAAATACTTGCATTGTGCATGTGCATTTTGACAGTTTGCATGTCGATTTAGGAAAAGTGCATCAGTGTGTGCTCTATGATCTGTTTGAAAAGATGATGTCTTTCTTTTCCCTCAGTAGTTAAGATTTTCATAAAGTTGAAAGAATTGAAAAAGCTTGCTTATCATTCTTAGACTGCATTTAGGAGTTGTATCATACATCATGTGGTGATCCATAAAGGCAAACTGCTAAGCAAGATCAACCTAAAAAGAACTGAATTTATCTAACAACGCTTTGAAACATAACGAAACACAGTAGAGGTCTAGGTAGAGACGTGAACCGACGTCGTTAAACATAGTGACTGTCGATCTCTACGAAGGTGGGTGATTCCTCCTGAGGGACGATAGCGCTAATACGGATTTGTGCTCCCGCGTACCGTCACGTATATTGGGAGACCCCTATAGGAACAAAGCCTTTATCCATAGGAAGCCGTGTCGACCGCCCTACTGATCGCGATGCAGTGAACACAACATTCACGAAGATCGACCACTCGTACCGTAAAACGTATTCTGTGGTTTCGCGAAAGGTTTGGCACACCCTCTGCCTAGAACTCCAGAGTAGTTTCTTTTGGCCTTTTTCAAACTCCATAACTGAAAAAGTCCATCCGAGAATTTGTCACTTCGGGCTCGTTAATACATCGAAGGAGACTAGAGTCATCTTTAGCTTTTTCTCGACTCTTAAAAAATGAAAAAGAAAGTTGTGTCTTAAAAAGCGTCTAAAATTAATTCAATTCGAAAACACATTTACCCTGTGCATTGTTGGTTGATCAAGTAATCCGCAACCGTGGAAGAAAGTCAATCGATGAACCGTCGTTCGCGGAGGCGTACGAGTCAACCATCTTTGTCTCCGGAATCGAAAACAACCCGGGCAAAGCGATCTCGTCCAACTGGTTCCAAATCTCCTGTCAAAGTTAGAACAAGTGTTCCGATGACATCTGAGGTTCCGGTTACTCCAAACATTTCTGGAAAACCTGCCCCTATTGAAGAAGTTCAACAGCCCCAGAAGGACAGTAACACTGATCCTAGTCTGAGAGCAAATACTTGTGTTACTGAATCAGTTCCATCAGTGATCGGTTCAGAGAGTCTTGCTCCTCAAACAACTGTCGCTGTCGAAACAACCCCTTCTTCGGCACCAGAAATATTCTACGGACCTGACGGTCTTCCTCTTCCACCTGGTCTGATCGCAATAGAAGAAATTGTAGAAGATCCGCAAGCAACTACTCCAACACATTTTGGAGCAGGGATCACTCTACTTCCTACTGCATCAAAAGCTAGCCTATCACCCAGAGAAGTTCCTGAAGAATCACTAGGCAATCTACTGGATAGACTCAAAATGTCTGAACAACCGTCAACATCTAGGACTGTGCCAAATGACACAGTGACAGCAGAACTCCCTGCAGTCATTCCGACAATGTTCGCCGGCATACCATCTGTCCCTAACTCTCAACAGCTGGAGGGGGTCCCTTCGGGGGCCATGACGACAGTATGGTCTGTTCCTGTTTGTTCTCCCGGGATAATACCCGGTAACTCCTATGTTGGAACTCAACAAATTGATCCTTTCGGAAATCAGTTTGGGCAATCTGGTCCTCGAGGTGTAATAAATCCTCTCAGTTCCGGACCACCACCGTATGGGGGGCAATATGCTTTTTCATTACCCCCTCCGGGAGGTTACCCATACGGGAGCTCACAACCATACTCAAGTTATACTGGAATAACTACAAGTGGTTGGATGCCTATGCTACCCCAGCAACCAAGAGTTGTGTATTCTATGCAACAACAGATGCCTGTGACGAACATCCCGACGACACCAGCAATTGTGACTGTGTCGCAAGTTCAAACAATACCTGTTGCATGTCAACCTCAGTTTTCTCAGGTTGTAATGCAACAACCCTTTGACCCTGCAACCCAACCACAATCGCCGACTGACGGGGCGACACAAGCACAAACAGGTACCCTTACCCCTCATCTTGGCCCAGTGGTAAGCATCGCACAAAAACCAATGGTATCACAACCATGGTTGGTGCAGTATCAACA
The DNA here is from genome assembly GCA_031772625.1 of Pinus tabuliformis. Lineage (NCBI taxonomy): Eukaryota > Viridiplantae > Streptophyta > Pinopsida > Pinales > Pinaceae > Pinus > Pinus tabuliformis. Next base: position 1,357,045,012 of record CM062807.1, on the reverse strand, counting down.
ACCGCAGTTCCAGCAAGTGTACCAAGGTACCGAGCACCAGATTTTTGCGAACAATGGACAACCGTACCTACAATACGGTCAAAACCAACCACTCTATGGTGGAGTAGTCCATCAACCGTATCAATCATATCAGCATCAATTACATTATGCTGGTATGCAAAGACCAACTGCTCAGGCGATTCCATCGTATCCTGGGTACGCTTCACCTAACCTGAGTCAACAGCTGCCATTCGTGGCAACTTTGGAGTTACCCGATTTACATCGGTTGACAAACGATCTGATTGCCTGCGCCCCTTGGTGGCCAGCAATTCCTCACAAACTTCCCTCGGACATTCCTAAATTCAATGGAAATCCAGGTGAAGACCCGTCGAATCACGTCATGACCTTTCATCTATGGTGTTCATCGAACACTCTGAACGATGATTCGATAAGACTTCGCCTCTTCCAGAGGACATTGACAGGTCCGGCGGCTAAATGGTATATAGAATTGCCGAGAGCCTCTTTCGACAATTTCAGCTCCTTAGCCACGACTTTCTTAACCCATTTTCAATTACCAATTAGGTATGAAACAGGAACCGAAATACTGACCAACTTCAAACAAACGACAGCTACTCACATATCTGATCATATACATGAGTGGCGTCGCCGACGTAGGATGGTGAAAACATACGTTCCTGATCAGCTATTAGCCGAATGGTTTATAAATTCATTACTTCCGGCTATAACGGAAGATGTGGCCAAGGGGGGAGTCGTAACAGAGGAGCAAGTGATCACTCGTGCTCAATATTTAGACTTGGTATATACTCAGTCTGGCACGCTCTACGACAAAATACCTGATGCCCCTAGACCTGAATTTTCAATTCCTCCCCCTCCTAAATCGAATATTGACTCTCATGCCAGAGATGGCGTGATTGGCACTGCAAGCGCGAAGTCGAAAAAGGCTTCACCTCAGAAAGCCCGTAAGACTTCAGATCGAAATGCCCATGAAGAGATTCTTGCTTCGGAAGTAAATGCCATATCAGCAGATAAAGGCAAAGAAACCAATCAACCAGGAAGCAAGAAGAAGCAAAACAAAGGGAAGAAGAAGCAACAGGATGATCCGTCACCTGAGAAAACTTCTTCAAACCTTCCTGGGAAAGGGAAACCAAAAAGTCCATGCTTTATATGTGACGAGGATCATTGGACACAAGATTGTCCATACAAAGCTGAGCTCAAGAGATTCTTTAAAAGTCCAAAGAACCCAGCTGTGTTGACTGACCCGTTTCCCAACCCAGGTCAAAATATGGTTGATAGTGGAAATGCTTCCCCGTCGCAAGTGCTGATGTTATCGATCTCTAAGCAACAAAATGATGCTTTGATTTCGACAAGAAACAAAGATTACGGGAATCCACAACTGTCAAACGAAAAAGGTAAAGATCAACCTAGTAGTTCGACAACAACTTCGACAGAAGTTGTCCCACCCATAATGCCAGAATTAACGATAAAACCACCTAAGGGTGTAGTACACAAGTCGACTTTTAATCCTCGTGCCAGAGCGGCGCAGCATTATAACATAGTAGAAGATTTGGCTCAATCGCCATCCGCTATGTCGACTCTAGAAGTACTACAGAATTGTCCATCCCAAAGGCAGGCATTGTTATCGGCAATAGGGGGGGTTGATCCTAAGGATTCCAATCTTGTGTCCTTTGATCACAAAGGGTATGACCCTCAGTTACCAACTCAACTAGCTTTCCTTATTCAAGTGAAGGCCCTCAACAAAACTGTTCACAGAACAATTATTGACGAGGGGGCATCTACATGTATTATGTCGATGAGTTGCTGGAAAACGTTAGGGTCACCAACCTTGTCGAGATCTTCGACAACATTAAAGGCTTTTGACGGTAGGACATATACCCCTTACGGTATCCTAAGTAACTTGAAAGTTGAACTAGGTGGAAAAACAGTAGAAATTGATGTTGAAGTCATAGATGGGAATCTAGATTACAACATCCTACTAGGAAGACCATGGATTTATGCCATGGCAGCTGTCGTGTCGACTTATTTTAGGAAGATCGCATTCCCGTTTGAAGGAGGGATTACGATCGTCGACCAACAGAACTTCCTCCTTAATGGTTCACAAGTTACGGGAAGCATTCCAATGATCCATGAAAGCGACCATTCAATTCAAGATATAGGAGTAGGCCTGTTGAAAGACCCCACGATGATGGGGACTTTCTCGCTACCAAATCATATGTACATAGGAAATGTACCATTGGTGGCTACCTGCAACATGATATCTTCCACGAAGGTCGCAAAAGACAAAGTCGTCATGGATCGGGCAATGGTCTTGCACCCGAGCCCAATCAAAATATTGTAGCAATCAATGTTTCAGGCATGGGAGGCGAGCCCAAATCAATGCTCGTCAAGCGTTTGGGTAGATAGGTCAGGAGAATGTGGTACCCCTTTGGATCCTTGGTCACGAGTGCATGCAAGTGACGAAGGAATCCTGCAATCAATGTGGGTTGAGGGGGCACCATGGGATGATAACCACCATCGTTCCCTTCCTAAGGAAGATGCTCAAGGCGACCTGTATCACCCTTCAGTATTTGAATTCCTAACGAATACTGTAAATACGGTGGACTCCGAGAGAAACCTATCCAATATAGAAGAAACTATAGCCATAAATATCTCAACCAAAACAGACATTGTAGAGAATATTTATGTCGGCAAAGGTTGTTCCCCTTCAGAACAAGAAATATATAAAGTTCTTTTCCGTGAATTTAGAGATGTCTTTGCTTGGTCATATGATGAAATGCCAGGCATTGACTCGAGTATCGTTGAACATGAAATTAAGATGTATCCTGATGTCAAACCAGTAAGACAACGGCTTCGGCAGGTACACCCCAAGAAGGCCACTGCCATTAAAGCAGAAGTTGAGAAGCTTCTCCATGCTGGTTTCATCTACCCGGTTCCTCTAACCGATTGGGTATCGAATATTGTCCCTGTTATGAAAGAAAAAGGAACAATACGAGTGTGCGTTGATTATAGGGATGTAAATCAAGCCTGTCCAAAGGACAACTACCCTACACCCTTCATCGACCAGATAATTGATGAATGCGCCGGATGTGAAATCTTTTCGTTTATGGACGGATTTTCCGGGTATAATCAAATTAATATCCGCCCACAGGACCAGTCAAAGACTGCATTTATTTGTCCATGGGGCACATTCGCTTATCGAAAATTACCCTTTGGTTTAAAGAACGCAGGGGCGACGTTTCAGAGAGCAATGAATTATGCTTTCCATGACATCAAGAACATCGTTCAACCTTATCTCGACGATCTTCTGGCTCATTCGCAAAAGTGGACTGATCATCCGCAGCATTTAAGAGCGATATTTCTACGTTGCCGACACTACAAGATAAGACTCAATCCGCACAAATGTGTGTTTTGCATTGGTTCTGGTCGTTTACTTGGCTTTATAGTCTCCAAGGATGGAATTCGTCTCGACCCTTGCAAGGTGCAGGCAATCATTAATTTGCCTCCACCTTCGAACTTGCTTCAGATTCAGAAACTCCAAGGGAAAGCAAACTTTCTGAGGAGGTTCATTCCAAATTACGTAGAACTTGCTAAAGGTTATACCCGTCTCCTGAAAAAGGATGTACCTTTCGTCTGGGACTAGGTTGCACAAGCTTCCTTTGATGCTTTGAAAGAAGCCCTAGTCAAAGCATCATTAATGTACGCCCCAGACTATCTAAGGGACTTTAACCTGTATCTGGCTACAACAGATACGACCATAGCAATGGTTTTAGTTCAAGAAGTCGATGGAATTGAACACCCTATATATTATTTAAGTAAAAACTTAAATGATATAGAAAGTAAATATTCTCATGTTGAAAAGCTAGCATTGGCGGCTGTTCAAGCGATACAAAGATTTCAGCATTATGTCCTCTTTAGGAAGACCACCGTATTGTCAGATTGCAACCCCATGACTTATATACTGTCGCGACAGTTGCTTGGGGGCAAATATTCAAAGTGGATAGCTATCCTTCAAGAGTTTGATCTGGAATTTGTGAAATCCAAATCAAAGAAAGCTTTAGTTTTCGCAGAATTATTATGCGATCTCCCATCATCGTCCAATGATGAAATGTCCAAATAATCGATCGTGGACGAAAGTTTGTTTCTGATATCAGCAAGTGACGAGTGGTATGGAGATATAATAGTTTATCTCCAAACCCAAAAGTTTCGGCCAGACACCTCCCACTCAGAACAAAAACGCATTCGATACCAAGCAAAAGACTACATGATCGTCGGTGATATGCTTTACCGTCGTGGTGTCGATACGGTTTTGAGAAGGTGTCTCACCCATGAGAGGCCGAAAAAGCCCTGAATGAATGTCATTCCGGCACCTGTGGGGGGCATCAATCTGGATATGCTACAGCACAAAGAATCTTACGAGCAGGATACTTCTGGCCAACCATGTTCAAAGATTGCATAACCGCAGTTAGAAGTTGCCATGCATGTCAGATTTTTGATAGCAAAACCAGAAGACCCCCCGCTCCTTTACAGCCAATAATAGCTGTGGGGCCTTTCGCCAAGTGGGGCATCGATTTCATGCAATGTAACCCCACCTCAACCGGGGGGCATGGGTATATTATAGTCGCAGTTGACTATTTTACCAAATGGGCCGAGGCGATGCCTACATTGGATAACACTGGTGAAACAACAACCCTATTCTTTTTAATCATGTAGTCGCCAGATTCGGCGTGCCCCAGGCCATAGTAACAGATCATGGATTGCATTTTCGCAATCACATGATGGTTGAATTAACTGCCAAACTAGGATTGTCTCACGACAGCTCTACTCCGTACTATCCGCAAGCTAACGGACAAGTTGAAGCAATCAACAAAGTCCTGAAGCGCATGCTGCAAAGGATGGTGGGGGTTCACAAAAGAAGATGGAATTTGATCCTGTACTCGGCTTTGTGGGCCTACCGAACATCGGTAAGGAATGCCACTGGGTTCACACCGTTTCAACTGGTGTATGGCCTGGAGGCGATCCTACCAATCCAGTGTGAAATTTCGTCCCTTAAACTCGCAATTGATCTCCTCCCCGGAACCTCGGAAGAAGAAGCTCGTTTCTTGGAATTAATCCAGTTGGATGAAACCCGTCGTGATGCCACCTTGGCCAACGAAGCCCACAAGAAACGAGTCAAAGCGCAGTTCGACAAAAATGTCAAACCCCGTGTCTTCTCGGAAGGTGATTTGGTCTTGCTTTATGACCAAGAATCCGATAAATTGGGAGCTGGGAAATTCAAGTCCTTATGGATGGGCCCTTATATTGTTAAAAGTGTGTTAGCAAAAGGTGCCTACGAGTTGGTAGATTATGACGGAGTTCCACTGGCGCAACCCCGTAACGGGTTGTACCTTAAGCGTTACTATGCCTAATAGTAACCTGTATGCTTTTGTTACATTTTTGTTTTCGCTAAAGCGTTTGTTCTGGTTTAAGTAATCCACTTTTTACACTTATTGCAGATGTCGAATCAATTGGAACCATGGGTTGGATATGCTGACGGAGCGAGTCGTAGTTCGAGGAACCTATCCTCTGCAGCATGGGCTATTTTTGACCCAAGCGGCGAGTTAGTGAGTTTCAGGGGGGTATGTATTGGTCAATCAACAAATAATATCGCTGAGTATAGCGCGTTGATAGAGCTCCTCTCTGATGCCATCACCCATGGCATACGCCGGCTAGTCGTCAGGCTAGACTCACAGCTCATGGTACTACAGCTCAATGGTACCTACTCCGTCCGAAATCCAGCTATTTATCGCAAGTTCCTAAGAGTTAAAATCTTGGAAAGATAGTTTGATTTTATCCAATATCAACACATTTCCAGAAACTTAAACACATTAACCGATTCATTAGCAAACTATGTGTTAGATAGACATTTGCAAAATTGATAAAAAGAGAAGCATCATCGATGTTTCATACATGGATCACATAAAAACTGGAATAAACCTCGAAAATCAAAAATATATATAACTGTTTACGGTTTACATATAATGTTCTGTAACCAAGACAAAATCGGTCATACGACCCCAAAACTCAAAAATGGCTGGGGGGCACCCTAGCCTAGTGATGCTCATGATAACATGCCACGGCCTGTGCGATCATGCGCAGAAGACGAGACCATCGTCTAGGAACACCAGCAGTATGTCGCTGCAATCGTAGAGGCAACTCATCGATCCGTACATCCGGAATCCCAAGGGTAAGACCCTCGACCTGTTCCTGCACAGCTGCAAGAATCTCGGCCAAGTCAAGGTCACGGAGAATAGCTCTCCTAGGAGCCTCCCCTGCTAGGGCAGCGGCCGGAACTCTCGGACGAACTGCTGGACGGACGGGGCCCACATTGCATGCACACATGAGTTTGATTAGAGTCTTGATAGAGTAAAGCACAAGGACATTATAAATAAAAACAGTAAACAATGATAAGGTCAAAATATTTACCAAGATCACCCCACTGCTCGCCGTCCGGTAGCACCAAATCCGGATCGCCTCGGAAATCCATGCCAATATATGGATACTCGGAAAAAGCCATATCCTGCCGCTCGAACCACCTAAAGAAGGCATCAGTAAAAGTAATCTGGGATTGACCTGCGTGTCTGGACATGTGGTCAACCCACCTCTGCATGCGTGGCTCAGTAGGAGATGGCAAGTCGAGAACGATATACTGAGGTTGCATCAGGGGTATCTTCTCCAAGGCAAAGGCAGTCAAAACTGAACCGAAGCCAAAGTTCTTCATTTTCCCGTCCTTTACTTTGGTCAACTGGTTTTTCATCTGAACCAGTACTGCATCATACCAGTTAAAAACTTTCGGCTGAAGACACTCCAGGGCGTGCTGCACATAAGACCTGTTGGCAACATGAGGGGATGCGCTGCCGGCCATCCTACAAATCGTGTACAGAATAGACCTGAGAGACCTGTCAGTGATATCACGGATAGAAACCTTGCCGTCTCTGCTCGGCTGGGATCCCTCGCTACAATACTGACGGATATAATCTTTCACGGAATCGCTCCCTCGGGCCGAACCGGACAAGGAAATGGGGGCACCCCGCCTTGACAACCCAGTCAAGAAGTAAATGTCCACTATGGTCAAAGGGATGGACTTGCCCCTAATCTGGAACACTTGGTTAACAGGATCCCAAGCATCAAGCAGGTACTGCAGTAAACGTATCTGTGCCCTCATGCTAGATATGCGGAAGAATTTTAGCAAGCCACAGTTCCGCAACGCACTCACGGTAACAGGATCATGGAGGGCAATCATGTCCTCCTCTTCATGCTCTCATTCTCGCCACGTAAGAGTCATTCTGCTCCAATAAACTCTGCAAAACAAACAAGAGGAGGAGTAAGATCCCTGACTCGGTAAAGAAAATGGCAAAATTCTCATGAAAAAGAGTGCAACCAAGAAGTTTCCTGCGCCCAACGCAGGTAGAGAAGGGTCTCACCTGCGTTGGGGGACAAACTGCCTTTGAAAAATGAGAACCCCAACGCAGGTTTCGAATGGGGCACCTGCGCTGATGGCAGAGCGCCCTAGTGAAACCCCAGGGGCTCATGGGGGCAGGAAAACAAGCATAAAACTGAGAAATAAGACCATGAAAAGATAGATCTAGGGTTTAGCTCCTACCTGGTGGAAACGGCGCTGAAAATCGTCCACAGAATCTCCCGAAATCAGCTGGTGAAAAATCGAGAGGAAGAGGCACCTCCAAAGCTCCAACAAACCAAATGCACATGAAATGGTAAAATGAGAGGTAAAAACATCTTTTAATTGCTTTTTACGCAGTTCAAAGTGAAATATTAGTATTTTTACTTCATGTTATCCGTTTCTAACAAGTTTGTTGCAGCAATTGATGAAACAGTACTATCTCTGGAAAAGAAAAACTAGTCATGGTAAAATATGAATTTGACCTTATGAAACGAGCAGTTTTGGCAAAGTTCATGCTCGTTAAAAAATAAACGCAAAACCGAGCAGTTTTAACGCGGAATTCATGCTCGTTAAAAAATAAACATAAGCATGTGAGCAAGCTTCCCCCAGAGTTCAAGCTCATCCAGAAAAAATGAACTGGTAAATAACCATTTGAGACCGTAAATTCATCAGCCATAAAAGCCTTGGTCGTGTTTGCACCGTCACCTCCAATTTTCATTTGGCCGATCATTCACATCCACTTGATTGTTTACCTATTTTGAGGAACAGCTGCGAAGAGTGAGTTCACCTAGCCATCCTTGTAACACTGCCGTGATTGGAAAATTCCAACCTATACCTGGAATCTGCTGCTATCCCTGTTTATCACTCGTTCCTCAAAATACGAGTCTCCTTTGAGCTCTTTTCACTGACTCGTAAAATATGAAAAGTTTGCCGAGTTTTGGCCTTCCAGCTCGTTAAAAGGACTGGAAGAGATATCCCTCCTCTAGATTTTAATCTTTTTGGACCTGAGGGATTATTACACAAAAAGATCGAGCGCTTGTCTAGTTCGGCTCGATAAAACTATCGAACATTCATCCCTTCTGTATTGTTTTATACTTTTTCAGACTTAAGGGATTAGATGACGAAAAAGGACCCCTGGAGTCCACTTTATGTACCCTTTTCAGACTCTCTAGAAATGAAAAGGACCGAGTTGTCTTTGTCGCTGGGCTCGTTAAAAATATTAGATAGCGACAAACTTGTCTTTAGACAAGAACGAGTTTCCCTATCGTTAAGCTCGTTAAAACATAGCAATGGGCTTGCCCGAAGGGCAGGTTATAGAACAAGCATATGTTATCCTCCTCAAGCTTGACAAAATAAAGAGGTACTGGTCAGAAATGACTGGGGAAAAATTGGGAAGAACCTCAAAGCTTAATGGTAGCAAGTCGCTCTTGAACATGACACTTTTGCCTCCGTAAATATCGGGTTGGGTTATTATCATTCACCGGTCCCTTCACCATGGTCTCGCCATACCATCCATATATGGGGTAATGCTACCGATCCATCACATCAGTGTCGTTATATGTTCAAGAGATGTCATTCAGAAAGTGTCAACCGGGTCCCATCCACTACCATACATCATCTTTCATCCTTCCATGACCGCCACCCTGAATCATATTTCACAGATCGTTTTCACCATCATCACTAGCTTCGTTCCGTGTCACTAATGTGGGATTCATTAAGGCCCTCCTTTGACGGGAAATGCCCGCGTTAGCTAGATCATGAAAAGAAAGTATGAAAAGATAATGAATTGTATTGTATTTTATTGCAGGTCACCTCCCGACGATTGAATGAACTTCGGATCCTCCTAATAAAGCATTTCACCCGATAAACGACCTCATACTTTAAGGGGCAACTGTTATAGAAATTTTTGTGCCTTACAGCATAGGGCATGAAATGTCAATAATCTGAGGGATCCAAAGTCCCTAAACATGTTGTTCTTACCCTTAGAGGAACAAGGTCAGCAAACCACAGCACTTCAGATCAGTTCTCCACTGAAAAACACTCAAAAACAGGTCAATTTTGGATCAAAGCAGCTGCTCCACTAAGCATCTGCGCTGAATGTCAAAAGCTCTATGGTGTACCTGCGCTGCATAGCAAGTGCAACAAAGGCTACCTACGCTGGGCGTACTTTGACATGTGGAGGAATCTTTTCTCAATGTGCCAGTGCCCAGGAAGCTTCCAAAATGACACTTGGATCAGAAGATTCGCCTAATGATGAGTAAAGAGGTTCTAAAACTCCAAGTGGAAGGTAGAAACTCCAAGTGGACTCAAGGACTGAAGAACAACTGGAGTTGAAGAGGACAACAAGTCACACATCAAGCTGACTTATCTTCACTCCAAAACTCTATATAAGGATCTCATCCCATGGGATCTGGAGGCCGGAATTTAGTGCAAAGAATTGTTGTTGGTTTACAGTTGAGAGTATTGGGTGATTGCTTGAGGGAGGTGAAGAGGAGATTTCTTTCCGTCGGGAAGGTGATGCTGGATTGGACCTCTAATGGTTGTATCACCGCCTGAACCTTACTTTCTTCCATTAGTAAAGCATTTGAGGTTCTTCTATTCGTATGTGTTTCAATGATGTGTTGTCTTACTTGCGTATTTGATTTATGCTAATCCTTGAATCAATTATGAATGCATGCTTCTTGTAGTTTCCTTTTCTCGTCTTGTTTGCAGGATCTCGTGTAGCTGGGCCCGTGAGAAGACTGGGAGCTGGGAGCAAGCGGCAAAGAGAGAAGATTGGATCGACCATTTGCGCAAGACATCGGTAAGTTGATCTCTTCCTTTCATCTCTTGCATGTCATAAAGAAGTAACTTTAGATAGCTTTGCTTCAGCTGTTGCTAAGGAACTATCACCCTTAGAGTGGGATAGGGTCATTCCGTGTTGGATACTTTTCCCCACAACACCATCACCAAGTCTATGGGAGATAATGATTTTGAGCTCAGAATTCCCCCATTCCTTGGCCTGCACCTAGTATTTAATGTGGATTGCCTTCGACCATACTTTCCACCATTACAGGACACATCCGACATTGCATAACAACTCGCACCAACAGAGTTAAATCCAAATTGCATGGAACAATCTGCAAGTGATCAGATCATGAAAACGTAAATCAATAACACTCACCAGCAGAAGATCCAACTATATCAATTTGTCAAATCTTTCCAACTCCTGCAGCAAGGAAAATGCCTCACTAGAGACCAAGTTCAAGAGAAGTTTCCTCATCTAATGGAGGAACTCAATGCAATGGAGACCATTTCTTCCTAATGGGGGAGGAATGATCTAGGTGGATATTGGTGGCCACCCACCTATTCCACTTAGACCCCCACCATTGTTTCTTTCAATTTTTCAGTTTCCTTAATTGTAGCACAATTTACTATTTTTGGCATTTTTTCAGGTCCTGAACTTCCGGAGCTGTTTTGAGGCCCTAAACGACCATTTTTTGGCAATATGGCTCTGGGATATTTTGTTGGATTTTCATTTTCAGTTGTAGTCCTCATAGAGATCTTTCAATAATGTATCATGCACGTCAAAAAAAGATAATATGTCCAAGTTATGACCCCGAGAAGTTGGCTGCCTAACTAACCCCAATGGGGCTCATAAACCCTTGGTATTACATCTCCTCGGGTTAGGGTTTTGGTTGTTTAGAGTTTTCTCTTATTGTTCAATAATAAAAATGACATTGAGCCTCATTGTAACTTAGTTCAGAAGCATGTAGCTGCCACATCTCTTCATAGAGATAAGCTACCTTTGCCCGAGCTAGTTTCATTTCCATTCTATTTGTAAGCATATTTCATTATTTGTAAGCTATCACCCTTAGAGTGGGATAGGGTCATTCCGTGTTGGATACTTTTCCCCACAACACCATCACCAAGTCTATGGTAGATAATGATTTTGAGCTCAGAATTCCCCCATTCCTTGGCCTGCACCTAGTATTTAATGTGGATTGCCTTCGACCATACTTTCCACCATTACAGGACACATCCGACATTGCATAACAACTCGCACCAACAGAGTTAAATCCAAATTGCATGGAACAATCTGCAAGTGATCAGATCATGAAAATGTAAATCAATAACACTCACCAGCAGAAGATCCAACTATATCAATTTGTCAAATCTTTCCAACTCCTGCAGCAAGGAAAATGCCTCACTAGAGACCAAGTTCAAGAGAAGTTTCCTCATCTAATGGAGGAACTCAATGCAATGGAGACCATTTCTTCCTAATGGGGGAGGAATGATCTAGGTGGATATTGGTGGCCACCCACCTATTCCACTTAGACCCCCACCATTGTTTCTTTCAATTTTTCAGTTTCCTTAATTGTAGCACAATTTACTATTTTTGGCATTTTTTCAGGTCCTGAACTTCCGGAGCTGTTTTGAGGCCCTAAACGACCATTTTTTGGCAATATGGCTCTGGGATATTTTGTTGGATTTTCATTTTCAGTTGTAGTCCTCATAGAGATCTTTCAATAATGTATCATGCACGTCAAAAAAAGATAATATGTCCAAGTTATGACCCCGAGAAGTTGGCTGCCTAACTAACCCCAATGGGGCTCATAAACCCTTGGTATTACATCTCCTCGGGTTAGGGTTTTGGTTGTTTAGAGTTTTCTCTTATTGTTCAATAATAAAAATGACATTGAGCCTCATTGTAACTTAGTTCAGAAGCATGTAGCTGCCACATCTCTTCATAGAGATAAGCTACCTTTGCCCGAGCTAGTTTCATTTCCATTCTATTTGTAAGCATATTTCATTATTTGATATTAATGAAAGGAAGTGTTATTTATGTTGCATCTATGTATTTATGGTTATATCTATAATTTTTTGCATTCCTATTTAAATTCGGATCAGTGTTATTAGAGCGGTCTTCTATTTCTTTTTTTTCTTTGCATGTCCCCAATGAGGTTAGAATATAAGGAGTTAGGACTTGAACTGGTTGAACCTTTGCAAGACCAGACTTGTAAATCCCAACAACCTCCCAATGGGGAAGAAAAGAAAGACGAGGGAGTAGGAGATCCTATCAAAATATTTCTTTAGGAGGCCCTTGACAAACAAAGGAATGAAATGATGGATAACTTTGCCCAGATCCTTCAACGGTTTCCCACCAACAGTGCATCCACATCCAACAGCCACTCTAGAGGCTCCACACCTTTTAAGGTACAAGTAAACTTTTACATTCCCATATTTGAGGGAAAAAAAGATGCAAACGTCATATATAAATGGTTGAATATGTTAGAAGGATATTTTTCTATTCATTATTTTTCCAGCCGAGAAAATATTACTTTTTCTCTTCTCAAAGTTGCCCCCCACGTCAAGGATTGGTCAGAAAGCTATTGTGAAAGTATGAACTCACTGTTTTTAGTCACTCCCACTTGGAATTCATTTCGGGACGTTATCAAGGAGTAGTACTACCCTGTAGGGAGCTACGAGGACAAATACATAAAGTGGACCATGCTGCGGCAGGGAAGGGACCAAGATGTGTCAAATTTTACCAATGTTTTTCATACCCTTTACACGAAGTTGGGTATCAAGGATTCTGAGAAAAATTTGATACTCAAGTACTATGGCCACCTATATAAATACATTTAGGACAAGATGGAGTTCCTAGATATCTCCTCGCTCACTACAGTGTACCGATACGCCATCAAGATTGAGTGGATGTTTAAACAGAAGAAGCGAGACTTTGGATCTGCAAATCCAAAGCAAGGGAAAGCTGCCCCAAAACCGCAGAGAAAATGACAAAGCCAAGGCGAGACGACCTAGAACAACCCACCAAGGCCACAAGTAAAGGACAACACTGTGAAGCTGAAGAAGGACACACGAAAGTGGTGTGAGTTCCATAGGAGCTCCACCCACAATACAAGTGAGTTTCAAGCCAAGAAGTCATTGCTGGTTGAGATGAAGGCTTCAGAATCATATGCATGTCCCAACTCTGAGTCAGAAACTAACAAGGGGAATGAAAAAGGGAAGAAGATTATTGATGTGGAGCCCAATGCCATTGTCTCCACCACAAATATCTAGAAGGAGCAAACCAAAGATCCATAGGAGGAGGTGTTACACAACATTTTTTCTCTATCCCTATACTCCCTATTCCTTGATCCTGGAGGACCTCTACAGTGAACTCCACATGATTTTCCTTCATGGAGAAACTCCCATTATGTCCCTCTTCATGAGAAGATCATTTCCCTTTTGCACCATTTCCCCTGAAACTTCTGTTTTGCCCACTTTACAAGAGACGCTAATGGCCTTTGTCTCCCCCGCGGCAATGTGTAGAGATTAGCACTACTCCTTGTGCTGACCAGAGTGACTGAGTTTTGTTTCAGTTGCGCCGGCCTTGTTATGGATTTTTTTTAAAATTAGAGTCAAAGCTTCAAACTCTAAAAGCTCTATAGGGAAGTCTAGTAAATGGTTTGGCTGGATGGGGTCGAGGATGACAGTTTGGGCTCCTTTCCCCTATAATGATGGAACTACCTCAAGGGATAAGTCCTTCTCCCATAAGAAGAGGGTCCATATCCCATCCATATTTCCTATATAAACCTCCCTTCTTCCCAAGCACAAACTAGTGTGAATGTTATAGTCACAGTTGATAGTTTTGGCAGAGTTATTGTTGAGCGTTGATACTATTTTGGAGTAGACAAGTAAGCTACTACTAGTTGTAGCTACCTAGTTGTGTGAGGGAGAAGTGTTTTCTAGTTTGGAGTGAAGCCCAAAGGGAAGAGCCTTTAAACTATTTTTGTTTGAAGCCATCATGGAATGCTAGCAGAAGTGAGTAGGAACTCGGTCTTGTCAGAGGGAGACCGCATCCTCAAGACGAATGGTTGTAATCTCTCTTTGATATTAATATATGCAACTATCGATTGATTTACTACATGTTTTCTAATATTACATATCCATGTCTTAATGCTGCTTGACTTGTTAAGTAGGTTGAATTGCAATTTGTCTATTATTATGTTTGTGTGTTTTTGTTGTTTACTTGTTTCAGGAACTTGAAGAAGGAAGCGAGATATTGTTGGAGCGAGCAAGCGAAGACTTCATCAAACAGGATAAGCAACCAAGAGGTAGGCCCTCTTGATTGATTCTAACCTAAGGGAATCTTCCATAGAATGTATCTATTGTGGCTAGACCCATTATCAAGCTAGAGTTATTCATTCATGTCCACACTTATAATTTTACTTCACCACAAATTGGCGACTCCACTAGGGATCCCAATCCTTTTGTTTGTTTTGGATTTCATGATTTCGTGAGAACTTTTCTAGTTTCACATTTTCCCTTTGGTTCTATTTTTTTTTCTCCTGCTTACTGGCCAAAGTATAAAATTCATAGTAGTAGATCTTGTTTTTTTCCTTAGTTACCTCTTCCAGTGCGCTTAATCCACTAATAGTCACGCCAACCAGTGGGAATTGTTGAGGAACAGTCACACTGACCAGCCTCTGGCACTCATTGTTAGTTAGGCAGTCACGCCAATGCCTATAAGTGAAGATTAGGGCTTAACCCCAATCTTGTCCAGTGTGTTATTCTCTTGTGTTTTGACCACGTGAGCCTTTCTGACTATTTTCTCCCTAATTAGAAAGCTACTTTTCATTTGGTTTTTATTGCTTGTTGGCTTGTCATCTTGCTATTTGATTGATTGAGTCATTGAGTGGCCAGAAACACTAGGGAATCTAGTTGGTCACCCATTCAGTAGTTTGTGAACTCACCAAGTCAGATTATAGGTGTGTTTACTCCTTGCGTTTGTTTTTTGGTCCTTTTTACAACTTTGACCTCTTTTGCACAAGTTTGAAAAAGTTTCTGTTACTAGCTTGAACGTGTCTTTTTGGCATAGATTACATTGTTGGCCTTGTGTTTGGCAAAGTCGGAGTTTCATTGATCTGAATGAACTTCTCTTTTCATGTTTTCATTTGCTTGAAGAGCTCATTGTCTTGAAAACTTTTTCATTGAAATATTGTGTGCGAAAAGTTCGTTTCGTTGTTTCATGAGAAAGCATGAAATTCTAGCCTGTTGCATCTTTGTGTTACAAAAATTTGCATCTTTTTAAAGACTAGAATTGCATCAACATTTGTAAAAGGAAGAGAATTTTTCATTTTGAAAGGACTAATAGATAAGTGCTTGTCAGAAAATTAGGAATTGGAATACATTTCTCATTAGTTTATTTTTTGAAAAAGTAAGGTAGTGAAAGATCGTTTCAGTTTTAGTTGCTTGATTTTTTGCATTTGATTGAGTAGTTTCTAGCCTCTCTAGTGGTCTTGTCTCATTTACTTGCATTTTAGGTTTTTCGAGTAGCATCGCTAAGACCTGAAAAATGAAACTTAACTCAAGATAAACTATAAAATGAATTCAATTAACCTAAGGTGCATTTGACATTAAGGATCATATCTATAAGGTCTAGGCTAGAGACGTGATCCGACGTCTTTAAACCTAACAATTGTCATTAGCTTCGGCATTAGATAGCGCTAGCACAGATTTGTGTTCCCGTATTGTTGAGTACATAACGGGAGACCCCACTAGGCTGCAATCCTTTTATCCTTAGGAAGTCGAGTCGGCCACCTTATGAACGTGATACACCAAACACAATGTTCGAGGAGATTGCCTGCTCATACTTCTTGGTTCCCCAAGAGGTATTCTACAGTTCACGGTTTCCTGGTAATCTTGTTTACCTAAATCATCCAGAGCAGTTATTTGATCTTTTTGACTCATTAAATTTAAAATATCATTCGAGCACTTGTTCTTTCGAGCTTGTTTCCAATCGAAAGTGATAGAGTCATCTTTGTTTCTTTCTCGACTCTTAAAAAATGAAAGAACACCAGTATTTTATGCATCTTAATAATTGATTGCCCACGATACAAAACATCCTGTTAGTATTTTTGACCAAATCGTGATATCCCTTAAAATGACATTTTAAAGCCTTGAAGTTATATGTTCTGTCGACTAAGACAAGGTCATCGTGGCTGAACCATTTGGTTCACCCAATTCCACTTCCTCTCCTCCGTCTGAAAGTTGTTTAAGGAGTTGCTTCCTGAGTTATTAGAGTCACTTGACGACCAAAATTTTGAACTTGCCATTGTTTTGAGTGTTCAACCATTTTCATCTTGTCCTCCTCTTACTTACGATTCAAGGTCATCTACTAATCTTGGCCTGAAATCTCTGGACAATCCCATTTGAACTCTAGAGAACTCGTCGACCACTGATGGTTAGCTTGGACTAGTTATCTATCCTCCAAACCCTCTGTTTGACGTTGTTTAGATATCACCACAGTGTCCTTATATTCAATACAACCAGCGAGGTGTTCCTTTGGAACTATCCCCCAGTACATGTTCGATCATTCGTCGTCATTTGTTTTCAAACATGGAACCTGAAGGTGATGCTCCAGTCACATCTCTGGATGAGTGCAAAGTTTCTACTCCACACACTGTTGAGGGGGAAGAATTGCAATTGCAGTTACCTCCGAAGGGTTTCCCTTATTCGGAAGGTATTCCCACTAGTTTTCCACACAACTATGTGTCTTTGGGGCACTTAGTTTTAGGCAAACCTAGTGCCTCATCACTCAACCATAATATTGTATGGGCGTCAGGCATCAGGCCTATGTCAAGTCCATTCGTCACAAACACCACTTCCAAACAGGCTGTTACTTCAGTCCCGGTGCAACCCACCATTCCGAATACCCTTGTATCATCGATCCCGGTTACACATCAGTCACAACCGGTAGTTTCAAAGATTGTCTCTATTAGTTCCTCTGTCCCATTTGTCAGTGACCAGATTATGCTGCTGCCTGGGGGGTAGAACCTGAATGTCTCTATGGTGTTAGGTGCCACTAATGTGAGTGGCTCACAAGCTCACATTCTTGGTATAAACCAGCCCACTTCTAGTATTATTTATAACCCTATTGACCCTACTGGATCAAGCAATGTCCACTACCAACATGTTTAGAATCGTGTTGGTCCATCTAGATCGAGCAATGTTCAGTATTATCAGCCCTATGGGGTTCAATTCCAATACCAAAATCCTTGTGTTCCATATGGTTCCCAAGGATTGGTTAATCAACCTTACACCCTCCAAGATGGGCAGTACATCCAGCCTGGCTACAGCGAGATTTAGTTTGGTAATTTCCCAGGAATTGTTCAAGTACCCTTGCAACAGCAAGGAAAGACTTTGCAACAACCAAGGTAGCCTTTGTTACCACAAGGGAAACCTTTGTTGCAACAAGGGCTCTCCACGCAACAACAAGGTCAAATTATCCCATAAAAAGGTCTCATGCAACAACCGCAAGGTCAATCCTTATAGTAGTTGCAACAAGTTGCACATACCTCTCAACCCATACCCTCAAAGGGCCAACCTCTGCAAACCTAGGGACAAATTTTGCAACCGTAAGGTCAGCTCTTACAACAAAAAAACTAACCAAGGCAGTAGCAACACTTGTATACATACCAACAAGGTCAACCCTTGCAGGGGTAGGGTCAAGGTCAAGTCCTACATTAGCAGGCCTAGAATCCTCTTGTCCTAGGTCAACTGGTTCAGAAGCCTGTCAGCCAAGGGCACCAGGTATAAAACACCTACATCTAAGGGCAACAAGCATATCAACCTTATGCCCAAGGATTGTAGGTCTAGAAACCTCTTGTTCAGGGACAACATGTTCATCATCCATATGTTCCAAGACAGTAAGTCCCATATCCATATGTCCAAGGTCAATAGGCTCAACAACCTATGCCTGGATAGTTTCAAGGTATTCAAGGTCAGAATCCTCCCTATGGTCAAGGTAATCCGTAATGGGGGCAACCTCAGATGCCATATGCCCAACATCCCCCACAATGGGGCCAAAATTCTTACCAGTAGGGATGGGCTCCTCCTTATGTGCCTGCCTATTGACCTCCTATGCCTTTTAATACTCAATTACCTTTCTTGGCTACACTCAAGTTGCTGGATGTATCACGCCTTACAAATGATCTGATCCTTCATTCACCGTACTGGCCTTTAGTGCCATCCAAGATACCAAGTGATTGCCCAAAGTTCGATGGAAAAGCTAAAGAAGATCCTCAGGCCCATGTGATAACATATCACCTCTAGTGCTCGTCAAAATCATACGTGGACAATTCCATTCGTCTTTGTCTTTTCCAACAAACCCTCATAGGTGCCACAGTGAAATGGTACATCCAGCTACCTTAGAGTACTTTCCATGACTTTAATTCGTTAGCCATGGCTTTCCTCATGCATTTTCAGTTGTCGGTTTGCTATGAAACTGGAACCTATTTGCTCACATCGCTTAAGCAAGACACTGCAACACACATCTCTGATCATATCCATGAATGGAGATGTAGATGTTGCCTAATCAAATTTGAGATAGCTGATCATTTGCTCACTGAATGGTTTACCAAATCATTCATAGCCCCAATTTCTCATGATATAGCTATGGGTGGATGCATCACTGAAGAGCAAGCCATCGCTCGTGCCCAGTACTTGGATCTGGTTTACTCTCAGTCTGACACTTTATACGAGTTGTTACCTAATGCTTGTTATCGGGAAATATAGTGTCCACTCAGAGCTGCTTGTCCCACTAAGATGGGTAGCTATCTTAGAAACAAACAAACCAAAGCTACTTCCGCTTTCCTTTATGAGAAGTAGATAAGAGGGGAACAAAGGATACCAACCTCAGTCTTGCGCTTGATTCCTTGCTTGGTTCCTCTCCCTTCTGACAGATCTTTGCCACTCCCTCCTCACTTGCCTGGCTTCAAAGAGCACCTGTAGAGTCAAAGCAGCATAATACTATCGAAGTATAGAGATCTACAATCATAAACAATATAGGACCAGATATATATTGACCACACAAGTGCATATATCATCAAACATACAAGAATGTGGAGGAAAACTCAAATAGCTTTATTAATAGAAAGAATAGAAAAGAGGATTACAACCTATTGTTCTGACCTAGCGTCATCCTCCCAGTATGAAAGCCCTTCTTCACCTCATGAAAAGCTTAGATCACCCAACACTATGATATTTCACCAAGAAACCAACAACACTTCCTTACAAAATACAAGATTCCAGCCTCTGGATCTCTATGATGAGGGATCCATATATAGATGTTTGCAGGGGGTGAGTCATCTACTGGGTTTTTGATTAGTGTCCTCTCTCTGATAGTTCTTGGTTCCACTTGGAGATTCATGATCTCTTACTCATCCCTGGGTGAATTCAGAGAGGCAAGTGTCATAGGAGAAGTTTCTGGAAGATTCCATGATCATCCACCTTGAAAACTGTCTCTGCCATTTGTCTACTCTCGCTCATCGCACCCTACAGAAGGGCTATCCAGTATGCATCGCACCTTTTGCACTGAGCAGGTGGCATGCATCGCACCCTTAGCACTGAGCAGTCTGTATGGTCCAGTTTTGAGTAGTTTTCCATGGAGAACTTTTGGGAGATGATGTAATCAGCTGACCTTGCTCCTTTAGGGTGTGAAGCAACACTTTTAGGGACTTATAAGCCCTTGGTTTATAGACACATATGATTGGGGTTGCAATGCCAAAAAATATCTATAATAGTTGCCCCCTAAAGCATGAGGTTGTTAATCTTTTGATGTCGGGTGAAATGCTTTGTCATGAGGATCCGAGGTTTTTCGAACTGGAAGGCGACCTGTAATATGATACAATACAATACATTATCTTCATAATATTTTCATGATCTAGCTGAGGCGGGCATTCCCATGCTTAGCTTTATAAATTCATTTTCATGTACATAGGACAGACAACTGTCTATGTGACAGACTGATGATTCGGATAGAGCCATCATCCTTTGATTCTGATGATCATATGTTCGGAAATGATGTACATTTGATGTTTTTTATTTTCCTGAATATATCGTAGCCCAGATGGATGAAACTAGATCTGGGGTATTCAAACTCGTTCAATCTTCGCCCGAAGTACAAGTCAATCCATGTGAAAGATGTTTTGGAGTCGAACATGGAAAGACATTGCCTGATTACAAGCCAATGATGTAAGCTGTTAACAGGCACGAGAGGAATCACCGATAATGATGATGACCCTCAAGGTACAACAGTATAATTCACGTGGTGTGAAAATGGGACTTGGCATCAAACACCACGTAAAATCTTTCGGTCGAAGGCTGTTTATGTAAACCAGTCGCCAGAAGTGAGAAACTTGCCATTGAGGCATGCAAGCTTCAAAGTACTGAAAGGGTTGTTCCTAGGTTGACTTCTTGGATAATGAGCTGATGTCGACAAGAAGTGACCCGTTGTAGGAGGGCCTTAATTAATCCCACATCTATGACACGGAACGGAGCAACTAATTTTGTGGAGGTGAAAACGATCTGATGATACAAGGTTTAGGGTGGCAGTCATGAAAGAATGGAGCGTGAATATTGCAGTGGATGAGACACAGGTGAATTCTCTGAGCGACTTCTCTTGAACATGTTGGCGACACTAAAATGGATTGGTAGTGCTAACCCCAAAGATGGATGGTGCGATGGACCAATGGTAATATGACCGGTGAATAGAATAACCCAACCCGACTCAGACATGGAGTGAAAGTCATGTTCAAGAGCGACTTGCTACCAATAAAGTTTCTTCAAGTTTTCTTCCCAATTTTCCCCAGTCATTGCTGACTAGTACCTCTTTATTTTTATCAATCTTGAGGAGGATAACATATGCTTGTTCTATAATTCGCCCTTCGGGCGAACCCGTCGCTATGTTTTAATGAGCCTAGCGACAGTGAAACTCATTCTTGTCTATATGGACAAGTTTGTCGCTATTGATTTTAACGAGTTTAACGACAATGATAACTAAGTCCTTTTTCAATTTTAGAGAGTCTGAAAAGGGATGGAAAGGAAACTCCAATAATCCTTTTTCGTCATATAATCCCTTAAGTCTGAAAAAGTATAAAATAATACGAAAGGGATGAATTTTCGATAGTTTTAACGAGCCAAATAAGAAAAGTGCTCGATCTTTTTGTGTAATAATCCCTCAAGTCCAAAACAATTAAAATCTAGAGGACGGATATCACTTCTGATAGCTTTAACGATCTGGAGAGGCCAATCGCTCGGCAATCTTTTCATATTTTACGAGTTAGATTAAAAAAGCTTAAAGGAGACTCGTTTTTTGAGGAACGAGTGATTATTTCAGGTAGCAGTTGATTCCAGGTAAGGTTTGGAATTTTCCAATCACGGTAGTGTCACAAGGATGGATAACAAGATCACTCGTCGCAGATGTGCCTCAAAAAGGGTAAACAATCAATTGGAGGCATATGATCAGCTTAAACAGAGTGGAGGTGATGATGAGAACATGACCAAGGCTCAAAGCTGATGATAATGCATTCGAAATGGTTATATACTGGAGATTGGTTCATTTTTTAATGAGCTTAAACTCCGGGAGAAACATTTGCTCATTGCTTAGGTTTAATTTTTAACGAGATTGAACTTCACATAAAAACTGCTCGTGATAATGGTCATTGTGTTATGGACATTTTTGGGCACTGCAACCCCAATCAAACATGTCCATAAACCAAGGGATCCTAAGTCCCTAAAACTGTTGTTCCATACCCTGAAAGAACAAGGTTAATTGATTACATCATCTCCCAAAAGTTCCCTATGAAAAACTACTCAGAATTGGTAAAAACTGGACCATCTCACCTGCTCTATGTTCAAAGTGCGATGCATACTGAAAAGGCCTTATATGGGGTGTGATGGGCGAGAGTGGACAAATGGCAGAGACAGTTTGCGAGGTGGATGAACATGGAATCTTCCAGAAAACTTCTCCTGGGACACTTGCCTCTCTAAATTCGCCCAGGGATGAGTAAGAGATCATCGATCTCCAAGTGGAATCAAGAACTATCAGAGAGAGGACACTAATCGGAATCCCAGAAGCTAACTCACCTCCCTGCAATCATCTATATATGGATCCCTCATCCCAGAGATCCAGAGGCTGAAATTTTGTATCTTGTAAGGAAATGTTGTTGGTTTCTTGTTGGAATTCATAATGTTGGGTGATCTAAGCTTTTCATGAGGTGAAAGAAGGGATTTCATGTTGGAGGGTGACGCTGGGTCAGAACAATTGGTTGTAATCCTCTTTGTTATTCTTGATTATTAATAAAGCTATTCAAGTTTTCCTCTGCATTCTTGTATATTTGATGATATATGCATTTGTGTGGTCAATATACATCTGGTCCTATATTGTTTTATTGTAGATCTCTGTTCTTCGATAGTATTATGCTGCTTTGATCCCACAGTTGCTCTTTGAATCTGGGTAGACGAAGGAGAAGCGGCAAGGATTTGTCAGAAGGAGAGGAACCGAGCAAGGAACCAAGCGCAAGACTGAGGTTCGTGTCCTTCATTCCACTCTCATCTAATTCTCATAAAGAAAATGAAAGTAGTTTTAGTTTGTTTGTTTCTAAGATAGCTACCAGTCTTAGTGGGACTAGCAGATCTAAGTGGAAACTAGATTTCCCCATAACAAAATGTCGACTCCCCTGGGGAGTGAATAGATTGTTTGTTTGTCCATATTTGCTTGTTTTATAAACTTATAGACGAAGCTTGAAGTCAAACCAACTAGCCTTCGAACTGCATTTTCTATGCAAGTGCAAAGTAGATCAATTTTTCTTCAGTCTATCTCCGGGTTTTGTTTATAAACTAAACAATCGATTTGAAATCTTTCTAATTTCCCTAGTGGTGGCTCTAGTAACCTCATTAGATCAGCCTGTGATTTCTATTTACTGTACATCATTTGCTAGGCCTAAAATCCCTGAACTGAGCTACAAACTGTGGCCAAGAGCCAAGTAAAGTCTCGTCCTGGTACCATCGCACCCTCTCTTCAAGGAAACCAGTATGCATCACACCTCCCGTGTGCAGTAGGTGGGATGCATCCCTGTTTCCCTGTGTTACAGGTGCGATGATCAGAAAAAGCTAATTCTGCCTCTAGGTCTTGGTTTTTATTCACTCTTTTTAGCTCTATTCTGGAGTTTTGTTGTCTGTGATCAGTATACCACTATGGAAACCCCCTTTCTTTCCATCATTCTGCCTCCATTGTGCAAAGAACTGTGAATGTTTTTATGTATTTTCTGCCATTTTCAGTTCTCTTTTACGAAGTAGTAACATAGTCGAACTATCGTCTTTTGATTTGAAAGTGTCGCAAGTGTCGTTTTCAGTCAAAGAAAAGGATTCTATTGTTCTTGATGGTTGATTATACAGTTACTCTTGTATTTGGTTTGAATTAGTAGTTTTTCAAGTGTCAAAAGCAGTTTTCAATTCAAAATAGTAAAGTGTCGTCATTATCTTCCTTTCGTTTTGAAGAGAAATTTGTTAGTATTGTCGCTTTGAAAGATAATTCAGATTTGTACTTAGCATTCTTCTTGTCATTCACACATTAAGAAAGCTGAAAACAAATACATGCATGTGCATTTGCATTTAGACTTCTTGTTGGTTTGATTTAGGACAGTGCATCTAGTGTGTGCTCTCTGCTCTATGTTGAAAGAATATCATCTCTCTTTCTTTAGTAGCTAGGATTTTCATCGCAAAAAGAAGATTAAACGATTGTTTATCATCTTAGATTGCATTTTAGGAATTGTACATCTACATCACACTGTGAACCTGAAAGGAAAATTTCTTAAGAAAGATCTACTATAAAATAAATTTAATGAACCTAAAAATGCTTTGGAACCTAATGCACAACATCTAGAAGTCTAGGCTAGAGATGTATTACGGCATCGTAAAGCCTGGTAACTGTTGCTTTCACTGTTGGTTGGGTGGTTCCTCCTCTTTGAGACAACAAGTGCCAATATGGACTTGTGCTCCCACATACCGTCGAGTATATATTGGGAGACCACAATAGGCAATATCCTTTATCCATAGGACGCCGTGTCTGCCACCCTATCGATCGCAATGCACTGAACACAACATTCGAGAAGATTGACTGCCGTACCGTAAAAAGTATTCTGCTTTTTCGATTGGTTTTGGTAATTCCTCTGTCTAGATTTCCAGAGTAGTCTCCTTTGTTCCTTTTCAGACTCC